>OX424436.1:7823995-9023995 GCA_949152465.1 Cantharis flavilabris | reverse complement strand
AAATGGAAAACTAACTTCTGCAGTAGTTGTAAACTACATGCAAGTAATAAACGCTACCATTACAAAAAGTTACTAAACTGTCGCTGTCAGTGCCGTGTATACGCTCAGTATCTTATGATCACAACATTAATTTGTAATGGTTACAGTATGCAAAGCAAACGTCAATCCAAATCGATATTACAGTTACTACCGTAAATTAACTTAAAAGCCGCAACATAATCACTGCATCACAATGTTGGTACAATTATTCATTTTATCAGATATTATCTATTAATAATAATGATCTGCAAGTTTGATAATATTTTGTGGGGATATTTTAATATGCATCAATCATAATCGATGGCTTAATATTTGCAGTTAACCATATTGCTTTAACTGCAAATAGTTACATAAAATTATTCAGGTTGTACCTATGCACATCAGAAAATAGACCGTAATTATAAATTACTTGCAAAATTTCAAATAAAGAAAGTTTTATTATTTGGGTGTACCCCTTGGTGGTAAAAAAAACTTAAAGACGCAGCAGTGCCTCTTTCAAAAAAATTTTATTTTTTTAATAGTCAATTTATTTTAAAGAGAAATCATAACAAATAGAAATAAAATATTACTTACATATTACAAGTACTATATATTGCTATGATTTTTCAATTTTATAAAAATATTTAATTTTTATTTTTGTACTATATTCGCTCTAGCTGTCTATGGCAGAAGTTGTAATGCGCTTATATATTACATACATTAGAATTATGTAAAAAACTCACTCTCGAAGTAATTTTGTGTCATCCAAAAAAAAACCCTCTGATTGGTTGATTTTTTTACCAATCGAAATATGGCGACAAATTGATCAAATTATACATTAATTAAGTTTCACTGTACGCACACATTAGGAG
This sequence comes from Cantharis flavilabris, assembly GCA_949152465.1. NCBI lineage: Eukaryota > Metazoa > Arthropoda > Insecta > Coleoptera > Cantharidae > Cantharis > Cantharis flavilabris. The sequence goes on along the minus strand of OX424436.1, from coordinate 9,023,105 downwards.
ATCAGCGTGACCGATATACATACATAGTAAATAAATGTTTAGATTACATTGCATACAAAACTTTGTGTCTCTATCTCTCTGTAACAAGTTGCACATTAGTCGAGTTCCATATCAATCGAGTTCTCAACCAATAGAGTTCCACTGTATTCACTTATTGAGAAGTTATCGCTTACCTCCTAGTTATATTATAATTTAATGATAATCACAGTTGAGCTTATAAGTTTTTCAGCCAATCACAGGTGGTAGATATTAATGTACTTATCAGTGGCGTAACAAGCAGTTGAGGGACCCGTGTGCAAAGTTGTTAACGGGGGCCCTGTTTTTAAAAAAGACAAAAATGAAAGAAACTAATAAATAACTCATATAGAATATAACCATAATTTTAAGATAAACAAATAACAAAACTAAATTAAGGGCCAAATTTAGAATAATCGGATAAACTTAGTATAACGTTATTCCTGGTATAACAATTACAAAGTTGCAGGGTGCCACTTATTTGGAAAATCTGGAAGAGTCAGGGAATTTAAGATAAACAATTTAATTAAAATGTTTTTTTTATTTTAAATTGAATTATTTTATTTATAAATTAATGTTGTTAATTAAGAATTTAAAAAAATTATTGGTTTGAATTTAATTTTAAAATTATGATTTTTTACCTATTTATTTTCTGATTTATCGAAATGTCATGGAAAATTTTTATTTTTTGTCAGCGAAAACCTGGAAATATTAGGATTTGATTTGGAAAATTTAGTGGGAACACTGAATTATTATTGGTAATAATGGTAATACTAAGTCTAACTCAGTGGCGTATTTAGAAAATGCTTTTGGAGGGGCAGATTAAATATATTTCGGAATCTCGTTAATCTATTCATGCGCGTCAGTTGTATCTAATCCCAATACATACAATCCCAGCACGCTTCTGCTGCTCCTGCTACAACGTGTAATTTTTTGGTAAAAATCACTCGATTGGTCGATTTTTTTTATTTTTATTAAAATTAAAAAATTAAAAAATTAAAAAATTTTTGTCCAATATTAATCCAAACCGGAAAATTTGAATTTTTAAGACAAAATGAGAGTAGTTTAACCTTCGGCTAAAAAAAATTAACACTTGGAAAGGATATTTATTTAATTACCTTACTGTTCACGGAGTTTAGCAGCAACTTCCTGTGTTACTTTGAAAGTTAATTATAAAAATATAAAGTCAAAATTGTAAACCGGGGGGTCTGGGGGGTGTGGAACACCCTCCAGTGCATATCGCAGAATTTCCACTGTTTTAGAATACTTGGAGAAGATAGGAGATTTATAATTTTACAAATTTTACCAGGAAAAACCGAAAAATTTAAATTTTTAAGCAAAAATGAGGGAAATTTAAGGCTTTGCCTAGAGAATATTAAAGCTTGCAAAAACATTTATTTAAGTGCTCAGAGTTTAGTAGCAATTTTTACGTTTCTTTGAATGTTAGCTGTCAAAATTATAGTCAAAAGTGTAAACCGGGGGGTCGGGTACTATTCGGCGCAGCCGTTTCGACGCAGCTGTTTCGACGCAACCGTTTCGCCGAAGCTGTTTCTACGCAAAACCGGTTCGGCGCAAGTACAGTTCGGCACTATTACAGTTCGGCGCAATTACTATTTGGTGCAGATCTGATTCGGCGCGAGTTCAGTTTGCCGCAAACTCGTTTCGGCGTGAGTCCAGATCGGCGCGGGTACAGTTACTATATTTTATATAAACAAAACAATAATCCTGAAAAACTAATTAATAAAAAATTATTCGCGCATAACAAAATTATGCGCTAATCCGCGTAAAAAATCGATGATATCGCGGTTATCAAAATCCTCCATCAGTGTTGCGATTCTTCTGTCTGCGTCTCTGTAATTCTTTAGTTTTAATGGTGGAGGATTTCCAGCAACAAGTCGCTCATAAGCTACATCTTGCCGTGTTTGAATTTTTTTAACCCATTAATGAATTGCCATATAGTGGGATGTGTGACGTCTCTCTCCATTGGTGTGTTCATAGTCGGGACCGTATCCCCTACTACTAATGCTAACATATATAATAAAAAATTTACTATAATTAAAAGGCAGGTGTTAAAAGTAAAATAGAAAAACGAATTAAAATGGCGCTGAACCGTACTCGCGCCGAATTGGACTCGTCCCGAACTGAACTCGCGCCGAACTGGACTCGCGTCAAACTGGACTCGCACCGAACTGCACTCGCGGCGAACTGTACTCGCGCCGATCTGTACTCGCGCCGAACTGTACTTGCGCCGAACGGAATTCGCGCTGAATCGGGCCTGCGCCAAACTAGCGGGTTTCCGAGATATCGATGCACTAGACATCCGGAAACAATATAACAAATAGTTTGGTTTTTCGTTCCGCATTTTCAAATTGTACCGATAACATGTATTCTTTGTCAGTTTATTGAAATTTTGCTTCCTCGGTAACTAATTAATTACTTCAACTACGAAGAAATTAATACAAATTATATCTTATATCAAATTATATTGTATATATCTTGAGTCCGGCCCTGCGGCACTAAATTTATAAACTTTTTTGTATTTGTTTTCCTCGGTATATTCCAGTTGAGTTAATTTGGAATATTTAGTTTAATAATAATTTGTATAATATTTATTTCAGCTTGTTAATGAATAGATTATTACATTTGTCTTGTTTTAATAAAGCATAAATAAATGTTTAGAGGTCAGCAAATGCTGCCTCTCAAAAATAGTGATTGTGCACTAATTCGTGTTAATCATAATTAATTAGGGATTTATACTTAGGGATCGTCCATAAATTACGTTTTTAGACCTCTCCCTACCCCTATGTCTCATTTAGTCACATTTTCATTAAACCCTCCCCGGCAAGTGATGGCACACTTCTATCCTATAAAATTTAATAATTCGATCAAAAAATATATTTTTTTAAGATTTGACTTTGTAACATTACCATATAAAATCCCCCGAACCCCCCGTCACACTTTTGTCCCAAATCTTAGATCAGCGGTTCTCAACCTTTTTACGACGCGACCCCCAAATTTTCTTGCTTATTTTGTGCGACCCCAACAATGTCAGTAATAAAAAATAGTAATCAATTATTTTGTTTGAAATTTATATTAAAAAAAGATATATCTCTAAAAATATACAAATACTCAGCTTGTACTTTTTTACCATCAATCAAAAAAAAATTTTTTTGGAGGTAAGTTAATCGAAAAAAAATTAAAAATTTTTTGTTTTACATTTTCGAGATCACCGTAATTAGAAACGTAAAGATTTGCAAAATATAAAGAAAAAATGTATGTTACGGTCTGTCGTTAGATTTTGTCTGTCGCTTTATTTCTGAACCGTCCAACTCAGTAGGGTTTACGGTAGAAAGGTGAAAATAAGATTTTTGTCACGATCTGTCAATCAGGAGTGCCACTACAACAAAATAACACAAGCTATTTAAAAACGATTTTGTCTTGTGATAGGTTATTTTAAAGACCTTGAAAAGCTTTATGTAGAATAGGTGGAATTAGCTTTCTATCTGTCATCTGTTAAAAATTGCAAGCTGTCAAAGTTGACATTTAAAGACTGAATAACTCTTGAAATACTTAAGGGATCTCAACCAAATTTGGTATGTAGGAACATTGTCGACATAGGATTTGACCATTTGATAAAAATCAGGAATTCAACATGAAAAAATAGTCCTTGTCCCTGGATTTTCTTCAGTATTTCTGCGTCCAGGTAGGACGCCTAGTGATGAAAATACGGTTCTGGCAGAGAAATCTTTGCCAGGGCTACCACAATAAGAAAAATAAAAAAAATAAAAATTGTAATAAAGTTTTGTGAGGAAACAATTATTGAGCCAAATGTAAAAGCAAAAAAATTACAGAAAATATTAACCAAAATCGTAATTTATCTACTATTTTCTGCGAAAATTTGTTAGATGGTTTGTAAAAATATAACTATTCGACGTGACATTCATTTCGCAAGTTTGACAGTTGTGTTTTCAACATACTACAGAAAATTTACTTTTATCGGGCGGTACTTTTGAACTTCTTTGTGAAGATAACAATGAAGTACCTGCGGCCTACGGTTTTTTTCATAGTCAAATGCATTGTTTTTATGGAAAGTGGTAAAATCAGACAATTGTCAGTAATTTATTTAATTATTTAGTTCGACTGAAAATGTGTGTGCTGTATTGAAAATAGTAATTTTTAATTAATACTATGTATAATACATTATATATTCTTGTTTCTTTATTCTTTGTTTTTAAATAACTCTTCTTTAAAACAAAAAAATTGTGTGGTATTGGTAAAAAATCGAAGGTACACATTGGGAATTGTGTGGAAAAAGGAGTGACTACTAATACAGTACACTCCGGATATGTTTAACAGATTCTGTTAAAATTTGGTGTACTGATGATTGTAGGTATTGCGGCAGAAGTGACAATATTTTCTTACTTATTAATGACTTCTTTGATCTTGATGTTTTGATACAAGTTTATCATTCTTATATTCAATTGTTTGAGCAAGGAAAATCTTAAAATTCAGGTTACTAACGTCCAGTTCAAATTCAAAACTAATTTTGAAAAAAAAATCGCAAAATTTTCTGCGACCCCTTAAAATAGATCAACGACCCCCCAAGGGGGTTACCCCCAGGTTGAGAATCGCTGTCTTAGATGACTCCCCTACCCCCTACATGTAACGTAATTTATGGATGACCCCTTAGATGCTAAAGTAATTCGAATCTTAGTAAAACTGTAAAATATATTCGGAGTCAGTAATTACATTATAAATTATTATAATTAATATACAGTACATAGGTACTTCCAATTAATTAATATAAATAAAAACCATAAGAAGAATTCGTAGGAACCGATATTGAGCGTCACACACCAGTTTCTCTTGCCATAAACGTATCAATAATAGGGTAATTATTAAAAAAACATTAAATAAATCAAATCAACATTCAATTACAAAATTCAACATTAGGGTGTATTAAAATTTTCATTTTAAGTTTTAAATTTTAAATACTGCTATTCAATTTCAAAATATATTATTCAGAATTTACAACTTTTAACATTTTAACATTTCTTACAAATTAAATTTGTATACTTTTACGTGTTGCTCCATAGGACGGACAGAAATTTCAGGAGTTTTACAACTCTTTCAAAAATGTAACTAGAATAAAATTTAACTAGCCCTACTCTGTTATAGGTCGAAACGTAATTATTGTTATTAAAGTTATATTTGAATATAACGACTAATTGTTAAAATTGCAATATTTTAGTGTTTCAGTTGAGGTTTTGTTAAAATTTATGAGGTCAGTTAACTCTGCCAGTTAACAAGAGTGGGTCTAAGAGTGCTAAAAGTTAACGCTAGCTGAAATGGAAGTAAAAAAAGTAGTGTGGTGATAGCTAGAGAAACGGTTACGTATGCCAGCAACGCACGGGTTCTATCGTAACTTATTTTTAAGCTTCCTATTTTATTGTGTTTTTTTTTCTTAAAGCTGTTGTAAATTATGACCTCCTATTTAAATTAAGCCTCCTTAAGAACGCTTAATTATTGCAGCTATTAGAATTGATAACGTTATAAATATGACAAAAATATTGAGAAAAGTAAGTACAGAAAGACATAAACATAATACTAACAATGGTACAGATGTCGACAAGTAGTCAATAAAAAGGAAAACTACGAAAAAGACGTGATACTTAAATGCAATGAGGTTAACAAGTAGACCACTTAAGGCATAAAAGAAAGAAAAATCGTCGGAAAAGAAAAATATATACACACAAAATCTAATTTTATTTACATTTTTGCTTCAATTCGTTACTGCATAATTTCAGTTTTCATAATTTATTAGAAAACAAGCCCAACAGTGAAAGATTTTATCAAAGGAAATTATACTTTAATTTGATTTTTAAATGAAAATCGCATTTCACATGCATAACACAAAATTTATGTCTCTAGGGGTTAAAAATGTATTTAAAACTTTGAGATTTTTGAATACATTAGTAAGCAATATTCTTCATTTTTATAGCGTAACAAGCAACAAATATTCTTAGCAAGCTCAATATTTCATCGCACAAAAATTGAAAATCCTAGACTTACAGAAATGTACATTTATAAAGATTTTAACCTGCTCTACGCTGTTAGACAATAAAACTCATACATTTTCCAGATAAGAACATTTACAAATAATGCTTGCTTACTCGAACAATAAAATTATAAATAAGTGATTTTTATGTTGCGCTTGTTAGGTACCCATTCCATTAAAGCACAACTTCATTTTAGTTGTAATCTCTGCAAAAAAAGGTTTTCCAATGTCGAGCAGTTGAATTACAACCAAATTTAAAGATATGTATAATACATCTTCATGGACCTCTTGGGATATTATCCTGCGGGAGGAAATTTTCACCCACTTAACAAGATTGTAAAGAAATTTTTTTCTTTCTTTGTTTTGCAATACAGTAATAATGTGACAAAATCTGGTAAGCAGATTTTTAGGAATATATTTGGTTTTTCAAGTATTTAAAATGCTATTTCTTCGGAATAATATTATGTATTGTCCTAAAATCTACCTTATTTTTATTTTCCGTTATTTTTCTTTATTTAAATTCTTGCATGGAAAATACCTACCACGTTATCCACTACATAATATTATAAACAGAATATTATACAATGTGTAGATACAGTAAAACTTATCGGTAATTACTTATCAGTAAAACTTAACTTGTCGGTGGGAAACTCTAATTTTCCAAAAACAGTTTCTATTTAATTTTTTGTTCTCAAAATCAAAATTGGAATTTAATTTTTAATTAATTTCAACATAAAATTAGAATGTTAAATATTAGTGATAACTTGACCATCTGTCGTCGTATGAAATTTAACTGTACCATTATTACCTATATCCAAGTTAATTGTGATTTTAAATCTTCCAATTTTTATTAACATTTCAAGATGTTAGTGTTACAAATTTATAATTAGAATTTACTTATTTCAATTTGTTGTGAAATAAAATACTGATATAAAATTTATTGATTTATTATGATTGTGTTTAATTTTTTGTAATGTTATATAATATGGAGGTTCCGCTTGAGAGCTTGAGTTCCGCCTAAATAATAAAATAACTTATAAAAAGTTAAACTTAATAAATATGCAATGGAAGCCTCATTAAATAACTTCTAAACTATTTTTTAATGAAGCCTTGAGGATACATAAAATAGAAGATGATTTATTTAAATGAAGCATATTTTAGATTTTTCGATTATTATATTTACCAAACTTTTTAAACCAATTATCGGGATCAAATTTTTTTTTAATTCCGTCCCACTTAAAGTTGAATGACTCATGTGCCATCAACGAAGTTAAGTTTTGTTTTTATCTGATACATCGGCGGTTCTCAACCGTTTTACTACGCGACCCCCAAATTTCCTTGCTTATTTTCTGCGATCCCAACAATGTCAGTAATAAAAAATAGTAGGATAAATAGAATAAAAATTCTATAATATTGATATGCCAACAGATTTGTTTTGAAATCTTGACAAATTAGGTAAAAACGAATCCGAAAATCGCTTGTCAAAATGCATATTTTGCATATTTTCAACATTTGGTGCATATTTGAGCAAATAATGCATATTTGGGCCACTTTTGGTGTTCTTTTAAAGACTTTTATTAGAGAAAATAAAAATTATTATTCAATTTGCCAATTTTAGCAAATTATTTAATTTAATTTTAAGCAATAAAATTTGTATAATTTTTTAAATAAATAAAAAAATAAACAATTTGGAGCATATTTCAGCAAATAATGAATATTTGTACTACATATTTGGGCCACTTTTGATGTTTCTTTAAAGAATATTAATAAAGAAAATAAAAAATTATTATTAAATTTGCCAATTTTATTATTTAATTAACAATAAATAAAAAATAAAAATAAATAACAATAAATAAATAAAAAACAATTATTTTATTTAATTTTAAGCAATTTAATTTTAATTTTTTTTTTAAATAAATAAAAAATTTAATAACTTTATTATTAAAAGTTAAACTGCTAGTAATTAAGTAAAATAATTGCTTAAATTATCAAAATTTAATAATCATTTTTTTTATAAATAATAAATAATAATAATAATAAAAATTCGAAGATTAGATATTTTTTAGTTTGCATATTAATGCATATTTCTATTATTATGTATTATCTATGTATTTTTATCAATTTTAGTGGATATTTTAAGGAAATTCGGTGCATATATAAGCACATTTTTTTAGTATTTTGATGCATATAAATCCGAGCTGTAGTAGTTATCAGTTAAATCTAATAAAGGCATCGGATGCGCCCTGTAATTTGATGCATAAATATTTGCATAGTGAAAGTATACTTCTAAAGGCGTCCGACCGTTTTCGAGCCGAACGATTTTTTTTCAAATTTTAAAAATACATTTTTTTTCAGATCGATAATACTCGTGAAAAGAAACTGAAAAGTTAATTTAAACATTTTCGAAAACACCATCCGTTCGGACATGAAATTGACACTTTTGGTTAATTGCAAAAAGGGTCGGTATTATTTGAAATGAAAATTTTCGCGTCTAAACCTTTCGTCGTTTAGTTGGTGTAAGGAACCGTTTGAAAAAAAATCATGAAAAACAAAAATAAAACCATTCGCAAGGACCAATCGATGGTCCCAAAACATTTTCAAATATTTCAACAGTTTACGCTCTACGGGAATTTAAAATTTTCTTATTTTGGGCGTAGTGGCTTTATTTTTCAACCTATTTTTAATTTTTAAACGGGTCCGAATACGTACGATGGGTTGCCACAATTTCGATATACGAAGGTCGTTTAATTACGAAGTTTAACGATCCTAGCTCTTCGCTCAGTGAAACGGTAGAGCAATGAAATTTTTTTTTGTTTAGTCTCTCATCGATTGTGAACATGTTCGTTTAGGTACAAATCAAATCGATTGAAGTTTAACTATTTTATAACGTTTTACCATGAAACTGCCATTGAAAGTTGCGTCCAAATCTGAACTTTTTTTTGGCTGGAACAGGTTAACAGTGTTGAGCCTTGAAATGGTAGCGCTATGTAATTCGGAAATGGTCCAGATCAGTTGCACAAATAAGCGCGACTTGCGCATGCACGCACTCGTCAAAGAGCTGATTTTTTAAGTTCAGTGGTACACAAACGATGAATTAACCTTACGATTACCAAGTAGAGAGGAATGTAGTCGTTTACAATTCGAACAATGCAATTCAACAGAGGAAATCGAAGGCGCCGTAACTGATTATTTAAGAAATTGGACGCACAGCCCTACCGACTCGGAATTGATAAGTTGATTTTTTGCTACGACAAATGTCACGAAAAATTTGGCGATTATGTGGAAAAGAATTAAAATTGTCTGTAGATTTCAAATATCACCTTGTTTTTGTATTTTGACCTCTTTTTGGTAGTGTAATATAAGCGTTAAACTTTGTAATTAAACGACCCTCGTAGTATCGTACATTTTTCCCATCTAAATTGGTAAAGCCGTAAAACGGAAACAAAATTTTGAAAAAAACTTTTGAAGGGGATAGCCTTGGTTGCTTTTCGGAAAATTTTACGACGGAAACGAACGGGCTTGACATGTGAAAGCGTTCTGGATCAAAATTTTGTTATAAATTTATTTTTTCCTAGCGTAAACATTGATTTGCTTCAATGAATCAAATTTTCAAATTTGTACCTACTCAAATTTCACTTTTTTTTTTGGGTCCAACCTTAACCAAGAGGGAAAATGTTAAAGTTTTTGACGTTATACAATAAATTGTTATCGAAGATTGCCCGAATCTATATCGGCCATTAGAAATTATCGCAAAATTCTTTTAAAGGCGTCCGACCGCTTTGAAGTAAATGCAATTTTTTTCACTTTAACTTAGATAATATTCGTGAAAAAAAATCGAAAAGTTTATTTGGTTTTTTTCGAAAAAGTTGTCCGGTCACTCTTAAAACTGACTTTTTTGGTTTATTGCACAAAGGGCCGTGATTTGAAATAAATTTATTTACATCTCTACATTTTGTAGTTTAGTTGATGTAAGGAATAGTTTTTAAAAAAATTCGTAAAGAACAAAAATGAAGCTATTCGCATAGACCAAACGATCGATGGCCTCTAAACATTTTCGAATAGTTGCATGGTTAGCAGCAAAATTTGAAATTTTTTTATTTCGGCTGTAGATGCCTTATTTTTGGACCAATTTTTAATTTTGAGACGGCTTCGAATAGGTAGTACGGTAGATTGCCACAATATCGACTTAGTTCATTTTTTCCCATCTACATTGCTAAAGCCGTAACACGGACACGAAATTTTGTAGAAAAAACATTTGAAAGGAGTAGCCTTGGTTGCTTTTCGGAAATTTTTTTTTACAAAACTTTCAAATTCAACAACGGAAACGAATTGGCCCCACGCGTGTAAGGATTTTGGATCGATATTTTTGTATAAATTTATTCTACCTTTTCTTTGAGAAATTCGGGGGTAAATTTTTGCCATTTACCCCTCTATCGGATATCATTCGACTAGGGATACCGCAAGGAAGCAATATATCGCGCCGTTGTCGGCACTAAAGGGTCGCGCAGGAGAATGGCGAAAAATGTTCCAAATTTGCAATCTTGTCAAACTCAACGCACTGATTCGTTTAGATATAATACTTTCCCTTATACATACGTATACTTACGGGGAAAGTTAAAATCCCCCGGTTATATTAGAATTCAATTAATATTTGGTCGTCCACCATTACCATTGATTTAATGTAATTCTTTTAAAGATTTTTAAGATTTTGTTTGGATAACACCACCCTTTCAATTTTTGGTGTCATAGTTTATTGTTGGAAAAAAAGGGTGCAGCTACCATCGTAAATTGAAAGATATTCATTAATTTACCATCTGTCAGTAGACCACCGAAATCAGTTAATAAGATAAGTGTTTCGTGCCGTCCACATTTTATTTGCTTAATTGTTAATTTTGATTGCCCTTTAATTTTGGTTGAGGTTTACACTACTATTACTCATTAAATATTATAAAATAAATAAATTCTTTGGTTCGAATCAAGTGTAGTTACCGGGGTTAATTTTACTTTCTACAAAATTTGGTTTAAACCAAATTTTTACGTTCTTGTAAATTAAGACTCAATCATCGAAAATTACTTGGTTGAAAGCAAATTCAAATACCAAACTGAAGTATTTCAATTTTAAACATAAAATGCAAAAATTTACTTTAATAGTGGTTAATCATGTAATTTATCTTGCAAGGATGAACTGAAAAATAAGTTCGGAAAATTTCACTTTCAAAATTATATTTTACTAATCTAGCACAATCAAAGCTTGACGTAGTGAATTTTATCACACTATCAAACATAATAATTTATTGATTTACATAAATATACATTATATTATATATTATACGTAAATATACATTTACATAAACAAAAAATCAAACATTGTTTAACAAGTTTATTAACAACTGGAAATTTGCATTATTTCCAACATTACACAGGTTAATGAAATTTGTATATGTTAGCTTTAAATAGTGCTTAGTTTAGTTTTCGTGAATTTTAAAATACAATATAAATAGGATTATTAACAAGCTTTACTGTACTGAATTATATATTTAATTGATTAAATACATAGCTTCACAATATTCACTTCTGCAGAACTAATTGCGTTATACAAGTAATTTTTAATTTCAAATTATTACTCAAAAAATGTAATCTTTCATATTTGACATATTATTAAAACTTGAAGAAATTATTAAGGTAAAACATGAAGCACTATAAAGTTTTTCCGTTCTTTTTAGATGTAATTACGTATGACTAAGCTTTTAGTGTTTCTGATTTATAAACTTTTCAGTAATCGAAAATTTTAATTTTTTTTTAATTTAAAGTTATTTTGATGTAATTAAATTTTGAACATAATATATTTTCAGTTACTGTGGAAAAATATGCACCTACAGTTATTCAGCAGGACTATTATAGAAGTTTTCATTTTTAACTGTTCCGTGTTTATTATAATACCATGTGGATTAAAAAAATTGAAAAATTTTGATGGATAGCTTACTGCATCACATTCTTGGAATACAGTGTCTACAGAATCGTAAGTCTTTGCTGCACGAAAAAATATTTCTGATATTTTTAAATTAATATGCCATATAATATATAAAATATCAAGAATTACTTATTGATTTGCTACGAAAATTTACAGGTTTACAACAAATACAAAATATCTTCAAGCTAATTCAGGATAATAATAATTATGCTGTAGTGTTTCCTGACTTTGGTAAAAAGTACTATCTACTTTAAGGAGAGAAATTAAACACTTTAATAATTTACACTACAAAAGTAGCAAAATTTTAGAATAATTACTTAATGATAATTAATGTAAAATAAACTTGATGAAGTAATTACCAACCCTCATGTTTTCTCGTTATCGTTTCCCTTTGGATTAAGATGTGACAAAAATTATTTAAAAGAACAAATTAGGCATCGGTTTTTGTGAATATTAAAACAACGCCACGTCGCGTCGTAACTTATTTATTTCCTTCTCTAAAGCGGAAGTTGATGGATTCTAATGGTAGGCGCAACATTGAATAAATTCTATTTAATTGAGAATATTTTCGGATTTTCCTCCAATTCTCGATATCTATCATTTCTCCCTTTACGCAATACAATATTTTCATTACGAATAAAAACCTCTAGATTTAACTAATGGTAAAATTTATCATTGCGAACTTTTTCGGTAAATTTGAAAACAAACAACAAAATACATTTTAAAATTTTAGACGAAACCTTTAAATAAATTACAAACGAGACTAGCAAGTTTAATTGAATTGCTTGCCAAGAAAACATTACAAATTGCTCGAGTTTTTGAAGTAGTAGGTGTTTCATAATAAAATTTTAATTATTCTGAGATTTCAGACTAAATTAAAAGATCCAAAGTTAAATCCTAGTATCAAATCAAAATTTTTATTAAAACAGATTGCTACTTTTCTTCTTAAATTTTTAAATTTATTTAAACACCTACTAGTACCTTCTAATTTTTGTTCGATTTTCCTTTTTATCTACCGGTTTATGATTTAAAATTACCCAATATTCGTGAGTGGTAATTTATCATAATAAATCAATAGGTCGTCTGAATACTTTTAATTACTTTTAATAAAGGTAAACAAAGCATAGCTATTTGAAAATCAAAATAAAAATTTAATTAAGGTTTTTTTGTGTGAAATTGAAATTGCCGATCGGAAATGAAAACTATCGAGCATTTCTTAACAATTTTTATCATACCAATTTTATATTTCATGAAGTTTGGAAACTTCGTATTTCCATAAATCTAAATTTTAAAAATAAAATCGAAAGTCGACTAATAAAATATCTGATTTATTCACAGACTTACATTATTATTGTAATTGAAAATCATCAGCAAGATTTCAAAGTATTTACATTATCTTTTTCTGAAATACTTAATTTTAGTCTGGAATTCAAAAAAATGTTTCGCATCTTGGTAGTGCAGGTTGTAGAGGTTTCATCGGTCAGGTATGTAACCCCGTTAGCAAGCATTTATGGTAGTTGCTTTACTTTTTTCTTTTCTTCAAAATATATTGATTTTTTTGCAATATATCTCATATAAATTATAAAATTGACTGTAGAAGAAACAACCATGCATTATTTAAGAAAACTTTTACAAGAAATAAATTCACCACTGAATGAAATTTTTAAATCCAGCTACTTTTTAAGTAAAAGTAGTTTGCAAAATAAACATATAGAAGTGCGACAACGAAACAAAATGTTTATTTAGTTATTTTAGTGTAAACTTTACTTTTATTTGCTTGCTTTTAGTTGTAAACTTAAAAGGAATTTTCAGTTATTACACAGGAGATAATTTAACATTGTTTATGTTGGAAAACTCTTTCAGTTAATTATGAACAATAAATTTGAATGTTATCAACATGTTGTAATAAACAAATTTCTCATTTACAGTCCCATTGTGTTCTAATAAAAGTCATTAGAAGTTGCTTGTAAAAATATTTAAATTTTGTAATAATTTAACCGAAAGTATTATTTTTCTTGTAAGAGAAGTTCTTTGCAACAGTGATCCTGGGGATAAAAATGCCAGACTAACTAAATTCATTTTAAATTGGAAACAAGATAATGACGTTTTTCTATTCTCATATGAAACTCCTGTTAAGTGACATTTATTTATTGGACATTACGGACCACACGTCGGAGAAGAGTCAAGACTCGTAATTAGTAATGTCCTTATTTCAGTCTGACAGTGAAGAATATAGTGCTACAATTTAACTAGAAGAGAAGCAAGTAAGGAAGAAGTTAGTAAGTAATGGCTACTACAAAAGCATAAACACAAGGTGTTCTAAAAGTGAGCAGACAGGATTAAATTATTCGTACAACTTCGAACTCTTGTAGCCGCGGGAATATTTTTTATCTAACGCAAAGTACATTATTAATTCAAGTCAACTCCAAGTTTTTTATAAAATTGAAATTTGTAATCTAAAAAAGTAAATGTGAGCAAACTTGATTTTGTATATCTAATATTAAAATCAACGTTCATGGTGTCTGTAATATCCTCTATGCGGGTAAGTCGTAACCCGTAACTATAATTTAAAATAACATGAAACAAAGATCAAAGAAAAAGAAATTTAATCACTTTTGTAGTTAGGAAACGCAAAGGACAGAAGTGTAAAATAACTCCGGCTAGAAAATTACAGAATGAGGATAAATAAATATAAAAGTTTACTAGACTTGCGGGTGGTATTGCTAAGTAGATTTTAAATTAAAAAATTTTTGATTAATTTATTTTTCAGTAAAAATAAATTTTTAAATGAACTTTTTAGAAATATTGTTGAATAAATCATTAACTACCGAGCTTTACCAAAAATCAACATCAAAAATAAGAAATAAAGTGAAACAAAGATTATTTTGGATTGCATCCAATAGTTGTCCATAACTTCACGCCCAAGTATAATTTCATCATGTACACTGCCGACTGCTGACTGGTGCAAATTTTATATCTTTTGAATTTGAAAAATTATTAAAGCTGTGTCTTTCATGTCGTCTGAAGAAATTTGTATTATATACAACAAATAACTAAAATCGATTTTAAATCTATCGTGAAATTGCTTTAGTGATAGTGCTAACTACCAAGTATTGTAATATAAACCATTAAGTCAAAGTTAAGGCAAACTTGCTAAATTGTATTCAGCTGCCGAAGAAGTACTTCTAAGTAAGCGGAAGTTACACAATTTTGATGTTTGAATTTTGCTCTAGGATGTGTAATTTAGCCAAGATAATCTACATAAAATTGTAAAACTTACACATATGTACGTTAGATAGGTTAAGTAAACTTATATAATATTGTATATGATATTTTGGTTTCTAATTGTTCACAGGAGCGGATTAAATGTTCAGTGAGCTTAGAAATTTTCATTAGTGTCCAGATAAAATACCATTCTTAATGTCTTTAAGTGCTGTGTTTTTGCGAGTTATAACGTTTCAAAATGTAGCTTTTCAACATTACGCACGTAATTGATATTTTACACAATCATTATTAACATGTTAGCGCATTTTAACTTTTATATTTTGAAATAATATGAAATTATTAGAATTATTTGGTGAAAATTGCTATCTACAAGTTTTAAAACAAAAAATGATGTTTGATTAACCTCTGAAGATGCAATATTGATTTTGATCTAATGGAAATAATAATTAAATTGGAGGTGAGGTTATTTAATTAATAAGCTTTACTTTAATAAAGAAGTTTAAACATAGGAAAACTAACTGTTAAAAATAAAAGGAAATACAATATGGTGGAAAAGTAAAGGTAAACAAAAGTTACAACAAACGAAGGTAATATTAATAACTGTTGGTTAATAAAATATTATTGTTCAAGTTGAAAATTTTGAATAATTAGGAAAATAATTTCAGTAATAAATTTATAAAAACAAATTTGTTTAAAATGCAGAAATTTGCAGTTTGTAAAAGAATAGTGTAAACCATATTATGCTACCGAGTAAAACGCTAAATGCTGGTTGAAAATCTTTTTATTTTTTTTATTTTTTTATTTAAATCTTATTAGTTTTATGTCTATTAATTGGCGTCCACCATAACATCATATTTTTGCTATTTAGCTGAGTTGAACTCGGAGTGTTATTAGAACCTCTATTTTAAAAATCCATAAAATTTATTTTGCCGTTCTCTCGAGAACTGTGCTAATAGAAACCAAGCTAGCTAATAGGGTGTATTTACATCTATACCTAAGCAAGTTGCTACATAACTTATTACTATAAAAATTGAAAAGAAATTATTTTCTATATGAATAAATATCAATAAAGAAATGAATTGTAGGTATTAATATTATTATTATTAGATTTAGAAATTATATTTTTACAGAACAATTAGGAATAAATGAAGAATAATCAAGAACAAAAAAAAATTCATTTTGAAAAAAGGGGAGCTGGCCAAAAAAAAGTCTTTTTGATTTTTTCGATATTTTTTTGCAAACTCAAAATAAAATAGCAGAAGCATCATTGAGAACAAATGAAGAACAAGCGAAAACAACAAAAAAATTTAATTTTTTGAAAAGATGGGAGTCAAGTTCACGCACATGAATTTCATCTAATTTTAAAAATATGTAGAAACAACGATAAATTAAATTCCGGGAACTTCTTCGAACCACATTCCACTCTCCGCATCTCCAAGGTTCGGGGACTTTTAGTATGTTCACTTCAAGAAAATAGAATCTCAACATTTCTCTTTAACATTACCTGGACTATTTGTACTTTTTCTGATGTACTTTTTGTGGTTACTGTTAAATTCTAAAATTGAACAGAATAATGCAACTATCATAATTGTCATAGCAAATTTGTATTTATTTGATGATTTTGATTTTGATTCAATAATTAGATGTAAAATTTGTAAGTATACTGTAGGTAGACAGGTATACAAGATTGGGAAATTAATTTATATGTAGTCTGAATGTACAAAAAAATATTTTTTTTCTAGTTACCTAGCTACCTAATGGAACATTACATTTCATTATACCTAGTGCATACATTATCATACATAAACTAATGGAATATTACATTTCATTAGTAGTTTTTCAGAATTTGTTTTACTAGTGAAAAGATGTTTTCAATTTTGTAAATGCAAGTTAATTTGATTTTAAAGTGTGTAATTTTGAAATGTTTATGGTTTATGGATAATAATGATTGAAATAATTTGATTTATAGATAATTTGAAGTTAGTTCAATTATAAAAGTCGAGAGAGGATCTGTAAATGAGTTAATAATGATTAGTATTTTAAAATGTAATTATTGCTAGTGTAAATTTGATGAAGTAAATGAGTAGGTAATCATCCCTAGTTGAGAATTTTGAATGATATTAATGAAAGTTGGTGAATTTATAAATAATGAATGATGTAAATAAATATATAATATGTGAAAAAAATATATGAATATTTTATAAAATTATTAATGTATTATGAACGTGTTTCAGTTTAGAGAATGTTTGTAATGTGTAAAATCGAATAAATGAAAAAATTCGTTAAAAAATAATTCCATAAAGTTCGTTCTGGACAATTTTGAGATTATCTAAGAGGATTATGTCATGTTTTTCACATCTAAAATGTTATTTTGTTAAAAATGTTTCAACTAACATAAGATTTATAAAAAACAGAGAATTTGAATTGGAATTGCTAAACAAACATGTTTAAAAGTATATACAGTGACTAACAAAAATATCCATTTTGAAACCGTTTTTTGACATATAAAAATCGCTTTTACAGCAAAACTTTTTGGACAATTTTTGTTAAAAATTTTATGGGCTTCAATTTTGTACCTACACATTTTGCTATTTTATCGCACCGATTCTGAGATACAGATGATAATATTTTTTATATTTTACAGTTTTGTTTAAGTCGCTGTCAGTCAAAAATGGGGGGGCGACAAAATAGAAAACCGTCTAGCTACAAAATTGATAATAATTTTTATAACAAAAAATGTCCAAAAAGTTATTCTGTAAAATCGATTTTGATATCGATACCTTAAAAGAATAGTGTAACAACTCAAAAACTCATATTTGACGGCAATACTGTAACAACTCAAGTTTTTTGTTGTTTTTTTATACTAAAATTCTAAAATTTTATATTATTATTATGTAGAAAAATGTGCCGCTTAGGACTGAAAAGCAAATTTTGTTTTTTTTAAATAAAAAGCAACAAAAAACCAGAGTTGTTACAGTATTGCCGTCAAATATGAGTTTTTGAGTTATTACACTATTCTTTTAAGGTATCGATATGTCAGAAAACGTTTCAAAATGTGCAATTTACATTGTTAACATAGGAGTATCCGGATATTTTCGTTACTTACTGTACGTATCAATTTGCACGCAAGTAACCGACTATCAACTTTTACTCTTGGAGTATTGGATGTCAAATGGATGTCTGACAAGGTGACAATCCAATAGCAAACCTTCAATCAAGTTCAAATAAAAGTTCTTCTCTAATTACAATTTGCATTAGGAACTATAGTTTGAAAGCTTTACAGTTTCGTCTCCAGCGTATTAGTTATTTGCATTTGTTTATATAAACATAATATGAAAATTTATATATATTTAATTAAAAACAAATTAAAAATTGAAATTCTACATGAAATCTCATCATTGTAAGTTTTTAAATGCTACACATGACGAAAACCAGCTACATAATATGTGCATTATGTACGGTGGTATTGCTTTGTAAAATTTGCTAGTGCAGTAACATGGTTTGTAGGAAGTTAACATGTATTTCAGGAATGTCCATTGGTTCACCATAATTTCAATAACATTTTAATTTGTTAATTAACATGAACTTGAGAGATTTCTATTGGACTACAGTAATTGCACCATGAAAAGCATTTTATCAAATTATTTCATGATTCATTACCTAAAAGTTCATATTAGGGTAACGCTGCAGTTAAAGAAACATTTAAGTTTATTTACTTGTTTAGTTAAGTCCATTTAATGAACTTAATATTAACTTTTAGTTGACGAATTTCTCATTTCATAAAAAGTGGACTTACATGGTTCTGGTTGTACGCCCACGATATTATGCTTAGATTTAAATTTTTGTTTTATATAAATATAATATATTATTTATTATCTTTTTTAAGTCAACAATCCAAGCAATGCATAGAGTCAGGTTTTGAATAAATTAGAAGACAAAAAAGAAGATGAAAATTTTTGGTGAAATTGTAATTAAATTTATATTTAAATCCTACTTACAATGTAAACAGTTTTCCGCACCAAATGGCAACAAAGCGTTTTCGTGATTATTTTGCTTTTTTTGATTATTCGTTTGCTTAACGATTTCACTTTTATGGACTGTAATTATTGTAATATTTGTTTTGGGAAATTTGAAATTGAAATGTCATAAAATTATTGTTACCCAAACTCGAATGAGTCAAAATCATGGGTTTTTGGTCTATGGACAAACTAGCTAAATGATCAAATCAACTAGTTTTAGGATTATTTGCCCAAAATTTTTGAAATTATTTGAAATGTAGTGTTCTATACAACAAATTATTCTTTTATACTTGACATGAAAAGTCACCTGAACCTTAAGATTAGATTAAATCATCTTTTAATGTAAGAACGAACTAAATGGTTTGATGTGTGAGTTTCTAGTATAACACTTCTCTATGATGTCTATTTAATAAACCTAAGTGCATGTGAACTGCCTTCTCTATTCTTAGATTATTCTGCGTTTATAATACTGCTGTAATAGAAATTGAAATTACGGCAGTTGACGAATAGAAAATTATTTACGTTGTTTTGAGTTTTGCTTCTAAAGTCTAAATTGGCGCCCATAAAGGTTTTTAGCCCAATCCATTTAAATCTTTAAATTTTTTCTGTTCTAGAATCTATACAACTTTAGGCCAACTCCGATTTTCGAAGATTTCAACCACCTGTTTAACTGTTTACCTGACAATTCCGTAAACTAAACTTTCCGAGCTAGAAACTTTAACACTGTTATTTGTATTGCTGAAAAGTTTTCAGCAAAGGTATATTTATAAAACTATTAATAAATTATAAATATCCAAATACTACACTAATTAATTTTTAGATTAGTCATTGCTCACCCCTTTCTCTTCTTGTCATTGCTAAAAATTCATCCGCAGGAACATCTCAATTAAATTATTTAATTAAACTGAATTAATATATGTACAATAATAATTTTAACCAAAGCCTATTCTATTTTCAGAAATAACCAGGCCATGTTTTAAATATTTATAAATATTATATAAAAGCTAACAGAAAGACAATTGAAATTGTCCAGTTTTTTTTATGTGAGTATGCGGAAAATAGCTTAGTAATAAAAAAATTAGTAATTATACTTATCTAGTGATTTGTGCAGTTGATTTCAATTTACTGCAACTTAGGAAACGATAGCGTGGTGAATACTAAAGAGGAAATTAAATTTTCAAATATGGAAAATGTGGGTTTCCGTCTTCTACTAATTCACATTTTTATAAAAATAATATTGGTTTCACTCAGCCACAAATTAAATGTCCTAAATAAAAATAGTTAGAGTTAAAATTAATATTATGGTTTTCAGTTAACTTTTAACTAAATAGCGATTGCGTGTTACATCTACAAGTATATAAAATTAATGGTTTATCACATAAAGGCACATTGAGACCACTAGTTTCTTGTTTGACTTTCGAGTGTAAACGCTAACTTTTTAACTGCTGCCTATTAAGAATTAATGAGAAGTTAACAGGTTAAATTATGGGATCGAAATAGTTTCTAAATAGATAGATGTATTTTGATCAAATCCAAATCACTTAATTCTGCAGGATTTCGTCTTGTCCTGCCAAGTTTAGGTGTCCACAAAAACGGTTCTCCGAGCGATGTACTCTAATATTCCTTTTAATCATAAAATCAATTGAAAGTACCTATAAATAAAAATTGCAATTTTGTTCATTTTAAATTTGACGTTTGATAGGATTATTACTATTCAGACACTAAGCTTAGTTTAAGCTTAATTGAACATTTTATTTCAAATATTTCGATTCAATCAAGCACGAGAACATTTGTACGATATTGTATAAATCCCTATTAAATATTAATTAATTTAAATATTTTAAAGATTTTTCACAATTTTCTAATTGTATTAAAAAATACAAACATGAAAATTAAAAAGTTAATACAATTAAAATTGCCAGTCGCAATAATTATTTTCACAAAAGTAAATTTGTGTTCAAACATCGTTACAACGATGGAAGCTTTTAAAGTTTAACAAAAACGAATAATAGATGTAAATTTTTAAAATACTTTGCTTTTAAAAAATTTTACTTTGTAATCTATAATTATAATTTTCAATTTTGAGAAAACCAAAGGTGTGTTTTTAGAATTCCTTATAACCTTAATTTTCAAATACACACCCTCACCTTATAATTTGAAAGTGGTGGGAGTGCATAGTGAATTCGTTGTGCTGCAGTCAACATTGGGGCGTCGCGGCGCAAACACAGCTTGACGTCGAATTATTCGTGGTTACTTTCGTTGAATATCAATGAAATGTACGTAACGTCAATTTCTGTAATTTTAAATTTATTTGCGTAACCGACGTCAGGAAGGAAGTTGTAATTAAATTAAATAATTTCGTTTTGAGTTTCTTTCCATTTTTATTTTAAAAATAAATAATGACAGTTAATAATTGGACTCGTGTTGTTAATGTAAAAAAAGTGAAATAGTTGTCTGTGAACGTTATAATGTGAACACAAATAGGAAAAGCTCAATTTGTAATCTCAAGTAGGAACAACAGAACAACAATGAGAATTGTTTAGTTACTAAACATTACCATTTGGAATTTAAACGAGAATTTTATATTAGGTAAGACATTAAATATTTATCAAACATTTCAATGAAAATTAAATCATTCCATTTATAAAAGAAATTAGTGCTTGAAAAACTTGAAGTAGTTCTTTCAGATTACACGTAAACTTTTAGTTCTCAATCTGTCAATAATGTTAAGCCTATATATAGAAATGTTTCTTTTTTTCGTTCCATTTAATCTTAAAGTAAAAATGTGAAGAAATATTGGGAAGTATATTGGCGTTGACGCCACTGTGGCAGAAACTTTTTCAACTTATACTCAAATATATATTATTGTCAGTGAGATTTTTTTGATATCTTTTTTAGACCATTCTTTTGGTTTTTTTTATGCGAATTAATTTTAACTTTTCAAAGGTCCATAATCCTTCGAGCATTAAAGTTTAATACCTTTATTTGTGTCTAGCGTCATTATAATTAATTTTTTGGTTCTATGGTGCGTAACAAGTTATAAATACCTGCTTCGTCGACCAAATGTACTTAGGAAAATTTAATTTCCACGCAGTTTTGCGTATTTAAACATTAAGTAGCAAGACAAGTAAGCAGAATACTGACAGGGTACACGTCTATTCAGTTAAGGTAATAACAGCCCTTATAATTAGCAAACTGTTAACTTACACATCCACTTCGCTAATTTAACAAACCAAAAACTTGACGAATAAAACTAAACTCTATGCCACTCTATATTTCCTAAAATGTTTATAAATTAACAAACAGATTTCTTCAGCAAAACTTCCATCATCAATTCTGGCATTTCAATTACTTAGTACAATGAATCGAAAATACAAATCATTCGATTAAATTTTTCCCGTATCTTTCCTTAAATCATTGTCAATAAATTTTCTCAAACTAACCTTTTAGATGAATATAAAGTAAAAGAAAAAGTTTAATAATGAAATGCATGTTTATAAATTTTCCTTTTAACTTTAACAAACTTTTTCGTTTATTATTCACGTACAGCTAAAAGAGGTAAAATTCTACAGGAAGAAAATTTTAATAAATTTTATGTGGTGGATGTATAGACAAACTTTTAAATAAATCGAATTTGAAACAAAATTTTACGTAAAAATAAATTAATTTTCTTTACCTCAAAGAAAGTTTCGAATAATAAATACATAGTTTACAAATTTTTGCTTCGATCCATCCACTGGAAGAACTTGTATCGAGAAATTAAATCATTCATACAAGTATATTATCCTTCATTCCACATCCTAGTTCCATAATGCAATAGTCGCCACGGCATAAAATTTGGTTTGAAAAATTATGGCATAAAAACGTTAGCGTTTTCCCTAAGTGTAATTAATCTCTTTGACTTCTTTTTTTATCCTGCGTCGTTCATTTTTAACTTGGCGCACATAAAAACATCTTCCGGTGTTTTAAATAGCAGGAATTCTATTTTTAATCGGACTGTTGACAGTTTTTTCCTTACTGATTTTAGGTGTCACTCTGAAAAGGAACCTTATTTAATTTATTTCTTAATAATTTTTGCAATTTTGCACATTTTTTTGTTGGTATTGGTTATTGGTATTCGCTGACCATTCTCTTTGCTAACTCTAAAATTTTTTACTTGGTGCTCATATATTATTATCAACAAGAGAATTAATTATATTTTGTTACCAGCATACACAAACAAGAAAGTATTGAATGGCACGCAAATTTAAATCTGTAATGAGGAAAGCAGCAAGAACGTTGACATAGCGTGCAACTTTCACGGAATCGTTGCAGGAAAGCCAAGAATATTTTATTTACTGATTTATACGGAGAATTTTATTTTTGGCATTTTGAAAACTCTTGTACCTTCTATGTAAAACAAAAAATAATAGAGAAAATGTAAATATTTTTTGGGATAATTATTATGTTCTTATCCCATAACTTCTTTTTCTTTTTAAAAATATTCTACCTTACTTTTGTATATCTTTCATTTTCAAATTTTCATGAATAATTTATAAGATATAAATAAATCGACGCTGGTTATAAATGCGTGAATGCATATAAATCTTAATCAATAACCATGCATGAAATTTTATCCAGAACCACAAATTGAAAGAAAGAAGTGAACAATAAAGAATAAGTCAGTCATAGTGAGTAATATATTATGGAAAAATGTTTTGGAAAATATCATTTTGTAAGTGTTGTATAAACTTTAATAATTTTTATTTTTTAAGCAGCTGAAAAACGCAAAGTTCACAACTGTTATTAAAAATTACCGCGTTAAACAAGGCATTAACTTGCTTTTCCATTCAATTCAATAGCGTACATACTATAGATTTAATTTGTATACAAACATTTCTACTACAAAATTTACACACGTTATCAATTGACGATCCGATGTCACAATATAATGATAATTAAAAATCTGAACGTGATAATTTGTGATTCATGCACATGAGTTGTGTCAAAAAATATGACCATGCCACATGACGAAGCACGTCTTAACATAATAATTTTAGATTTTACTTGTGCAGTACATGATTCTATTTCAGGATAATACATTTTACAATCGGGATAAACCGGGAAAACCCAATTACATAAGCCGGTAGTTATAACTTACTAAAAGTAAACATGGCACTAATAATTTGGCAACAATTGGAAATCGAAT
This sequence comes from Cantharis flavilabris, assembly GCA_949152465.1. Taxonomy (NCBI): domain Eukaryota; kingdom Metazoa; phylum Arthropoda; class Insecta; order Coleoptera; family Cantharidae; genus Cantharis; species Cantharis flavilabris. The sequence continues at coordinate 8,998,629 of OX424436.1, read as the reverse complement.
CTATAATCTACACTACGAAGTCGAACTCCCTATGCACTTCAGAAACTACAGGTTTTATTCCTATGCGGATTGAATCGACTCGACGATGAAATAATGTTTTATTGGTTAGTTATTTTCGAAACTTAGTACCATTTTAGTATAAGTAACTCTTAGAAAAACTCGGTTTTGTTTTGTACAATATTGTAATTAGAGAAATGTTTGAGATATAAATCCAAGGCAAAAAATGTTGAGGAAATGGTATGAAATGTGGGAATATGGAAGATGTGAGTGAGATAAGAGAATATGAAGAATAAGGAGGTATGGGAATATGGCTGATACATGGAAAGATATGAAAGGCATGGAAAAATACGTGAGAGACCTCAAGAGAATTACTTAAGCTGGATTTGAAATGTTTTAATGTTGTTTTAATTTTTTTAATGTACAATTTTATTTTCTTTATGAAGTATTTAATAACTTCTCAAATAAATACGTAGGCTTGTTTAAGTTCTTAAGCTGTCCTTAAAACTTTCATTAAAATAGAGTGCTATTTATTTTTTATAAAATAGTATATTGTCTCTTTTGGATTAAAAGTGAAATTTTGAGTTATAAATAACAAATTCTATTTTAACCTTTACAATATAATATGTTCTTAGCAGTGCACCATGACTAGAAGTCAGCTGTGTTGCTGCAATCTATTTTCGTCGGGCACACGCACCGTCAACAGAATGAGCCATTCACCGATTTTTATGTAAATCTCTTTTGTTCAGAGCAACTTTTATGAGTAAAACTGGTTTGTTATTATTCTAATAATTTATTAAACCAATAAAAAAAATTATAATTGGTAGAATTAAACTATAAACCCGAAATTCACATAATAACTATTATAAAATAATTAAAATCAGCGTTTATTTTCTTAAAAAGGAAATATGTTATTTTATCGACCATGCTATTATAAGTCGCTTTTCCCTATTTCTTACTTGAAATATATCTAAAAATCCGTCAACTGTAACAATAATGATTGTAGTATTGAAAACCTTCTTCAACTCAAATTTAGACACTCAAGATCAAAATTGCTTATTTTTTAAATTAACAAAAAGAACAAAATAAAATCGGTCACCTCTATAAATCGTTCGTTTTTCACGTAAACTTAACGCATTACTAACGTTACAGTGGTTCACAATTCATAGTTGGGACATAAAGTACCGAAGCAGAATTTGGGTCAATATTTACATGCAAGTAGTTTGTTCATTACTTTACTAGTACATCTACCAATATGAACCACATTCAAAGTGCAAACTGTGATTTCCAGATTTACCATTAAGAAAAACCATTAATATGTAATTGTAGTGGAAAATATCAAGATAAAATGTTTGATGTCGCTCTGCTGTTTGAAAAATTTATAGAAAATTTAAATAGTAACGCTTAAAATGAAAAATGTTATAGGCTGTAATACTAAAAGTTCTATTATATGAAAAAACCGCTTTTCAAATAATAAATTTTATCTAGCACTTTAAAAGATGAAATCTCGAAATATTCTCGTGTAATCAAAATAACCATAACTGATAAAGAGCGCAATTTAAGTTCTGTAGCTTTAAATCTTTTGATGGAAACTAGTGAAACGGAATCAAAACTAAATGCTAGACAATTTTATCTTATTTTTGCCAAAACATTCCAATTTCTAAAACAAGAAGCAACAACTCTTTAATGTAACTATAAAATGAATCTGATTGAAAGAGTCCTATCTCTTTAGATCTGAAGCAGTTTTACATTTTGATTATTTTCAAACAATTTCTGTCACTATGTTTGACTTTTATTCAAACATAAATCATATCAAAGGGGAGTTTTGACAAAGAAATTTGAATCAAACACACCTTTTTGATAATGCCTACATTTATACACAACTAACAGGATATGTAAGTCCCCTTGAAGCGACTCGAGGTACATCCCGTTTGCTTATTAATGGAATTAAATTGAAATAAATTTGTGGATTCAAAATAAGGCACATCTTATCGTAACGCTGGCTGTCCGGTGGTTTAGACTATACAAATAATGAAGATGATTTGAAATTTTAATTTAGCTAATGCAAACCTAATAAGCGGAGAGTACTTAAATTTTGTCGTTCCAATTTAAGTGTTTGAAATTTGAGAATCTTCTATTTTAGATAAATAAGGAATCATCTAAAGAGACAGGTATTTCATTATCTCACTCTCAACAGAACAAAATTGGAGTAATACTTTATGAAAAAACTAAGGAATGAAGATAGACATTCTTTATGAAACATTTGTAGGCTGTTTTATTAAACACCGCAGCTCTGGTTTTATTTGAACCATCTTCAACAGCAATGAAACAAATCGTAGCAGTATTTCAGGCATAACAGGCAATAAAAATCTTTCTAAGATGTCTCAAATGCAAAATTTGTTACAACGAAAATATTTTTTTATCCGTGTAAGCATAAATATTTTACTATTTTGTTATTTATTCAGAAAAATTGTAAATTTTATTGCGAATGGGAAAATTCTTTATAATTGAATTTTCTTTATATTTTTAATGGCTCGGCAGGATTTTTTTAATAAAATAAAATAGTTCACTTTACATTCGCTGAAGAGGAAAGGAGCCAAAACTTTATTGAATATTGATATTATATGCACAGACATCTGCGTTTTTTCATAACGTTCAGTCTCCGAACTGTTTAAAAAAAAATGCTTTATAAAAAATAAAGAGAAGTTTGCGACATTTTTGCCTAAATGTGATTTAAGTTTTAAACATATTTACGTCGTTTTTGAGCTTAATGTTTCCAATAAATACAAGTAACAACTTGAGCGCAAGCTTTTACAATCGATAATTTACGGTAATTGCCCAAAAAGCATTGTAAATTGTTTAATTAATGATTCTGCAAAGATTAACATCGGCACGTATCTATTTTATTTTTATCCTGTGAAAAGGTGCGCGTTAATCTATCCTACCCCTGTCATACCAAAAAGTCGGGTCGTTTACCTTACATAATATTTTATTTATAGCAACATAACGCAAATAATAAATTATTATATATTTCATTTTTACAAATCCGAGAATTTATCGACCCGCCATGCCGTACCTCCACAATGGATTTGATAAGGCAAACGAAATGAGCCACAACATCTTAGTATTTTGTTGCAGTAAATTTATTTACTTATTTCGCAGATAACCAGATTAAAGTTCATTTGCATATCAATATGATTAAACTACAACTATGGCTCTCCAATAGCCAGGCTTTGATCTTCAAAGTTAGAGAGAGGTATTAATTTTTAGCTCCCCTTCGCGTGCTTTGTCACAGCGTTGTGCGTTTAAATTAGTACTTTCCTTACATATAAACCAACCACTTCATGCATCTATGAATTTTTAAAAGTTAGAAATGTCTAATAAAACCCCACCTAATCCATATTTATGTTTCTATACATAAAACATTTAATTTAGGAGTCAACAAAAACGTTCAAGTTTCAACAAGTAAATCGAAAACGCTAGACCCATGTTACACACCCATCAAATTACCAATTAATTTCTGTGTAATGAAATTCAATTGTCTCAGAGCAATTTTTGTGATACATAATAAGGAGCAATTTAAGTTAATCGCTGGAAGACGATGATGGATTAATGGGTTATATCCTTTAACTTGTTCCGCCTCAGATGAATGGAATGTCTCGGAACAATAACAGCCCGATATTTTAATTTTATTTTATCATAGCTATCATCGTGGGGGACAAATAAAGATAATTGAATCGGATCTTATAAATTTTAAATGTTTTAAATTAAGTTGGAAATAGATTTTCTAAACAATCAATTATTTAATACATTTTCGTAATGTTTATAAAGTACGCGTTTTGTTGATTTTTAAAAATTTAAAAATCTCACTCGCAGTGGAAACGGTTTTATTCTATTTTCAAAACCTAGCACAAGAAAAATTACACTTTAGAACAAAGTTTACACAAGAACAAGAAATACGTGACAAAAAAGTACACAAAGATTTGAATAAAATAAACTATAGATAAACAAACTAGGAATACTAGTAGGAATTTAAAAAAAAACAATATTGCATGCAGCAAATACGGTAAAATAAAGTAAATTACATAAAACATGACAATTTACATCATTTTTCCCTTTTTACTGTTATCGATTATAACAATGTAATAGAAACAATTTTACATTAAAAAGGTACATACATTTTTAATATTACATTAAATCGCTTAATAGCCTTACGTTGTTTGCTAAATTGTTATTGAAATTTTTGCACTGCAAGCTAAATTTAAAAACAAAATTAATTTTGTCTTTCCGCATTTTTTTAATAACATTTTTTTTCAAGCTTCAAAAAATAAAGCTTTGCTGTATTTAATTGACAAATTTTAAAATCCACAGAATACTTTAGCACCGCTCGCCAAATTTCAGTTTAACTTTTAGTGCCGCTCATCGTTGACACTCTAAAAATGCGACACAGGCGGCATCCGGTCGCCTTTAGCCCTAAGTATTTTGTTTTTGATTGTTAGACTAAATTTGGTACAAAGATCTTTGGTTTTAGTAATTTACACAATTTTTATAGTTTTTCACTTGTTTGAATTGATTTCGGAAATCTGTAATTATTTAAAATTAATAGAATTACTTAGTGTGCAAGGTTCAAATTTAGGCTAAGTTACACATCTTAGGTTTGTCTTAGATCTTAAACAAATGTAAATACCTACATTATTTTAGATAAATCAAACAAGTTTTAGTGGCACCGGTCGCATAAGTAATCTATCATAAATTAAATACCTTGATATTGCCTTCATTATCCACCCAAAGGTTTTATTGACACTAAACAAGTAATACCTGCCTTCTGTGTAAGGTACAACAACAAATAGTTTGACAAAAACAAGAAAGAGACAACTCACTTTGAAGTAATGTCAAACTTTTATGAAGGTTTTGCTTCATAAAGCTGCTCAAAGTGAGTTTAAAATAAAGTGTTACGAAAACCTTACTTACTTGAGACAGAAAATGTAGTAGTAGATTTTGATTTGTTAAACAGGAAATACCAACATTGATAAAGATACATTTGCGAATGCATATCGGGAAAAACGGTAATTCTAAAGATACAACATCTACCGATAAAAAAGACGAGAACGTCAGGTTGAACAACCTCAATTATTTTTGAGTTATTTTTAAAAATGTTGGAATTCCAAAGTGAAATCAGTTTATAATTATTCATTTTCTCGAATTGGCAAGAAGAGTAGGCGATTGAAAATCTAACAAATCTGAAATATCAAACTTCAAAAGATTTCAAAAATGCGAAAAGCAATTAATGGTTGATTGGAATTTTGGAGAATTACCTGTGTTTAATGAATAGATGATTAATTACGCCGAACATTGATTTTTAAAAACGTATTATATTCACCTACACGTAAGAGGTGTAAAAAACGCAAAAAAACTTTATTATTTTTCTAAGTAAAATCTGACCTAGTAAAAAATCCAGAGGTAATAAACACTTTTTTATTACAACAAAATCATAGTAATCTTTTTTATGGCGGCATTACAAAAGATAACCATTTGTTTGAAATAAGTAGGCATTTAAATTGATTATCAATTTTATAAAGACATTACAGAGACATTACATTGTTTTGACATTTGTACTATTTTTGTAAATTCATATTATTTAGATTTATGATAGTTTTAATAATTAATTTGTTTTCGACACAAAATTTGAGCTTCATTCTTCTTTATTTGTGTGAAGTTTCACGCAAGCTAATTCACCCACTGAGCTAAATAAATTACCAAATAAACTAAAATTTACTGTAGTTACAACCTGGGTTTTGGCTAACCAATTCATTTTATAAAGGGTTTTCAAAGCAGATTCTTTCGGTGATTTGCCATTGCCCTCCGAAGTAGGACGGTTATTATGCAGTTATGCAAAACCAGGATTTATACATAAGTTTATAATTTAAATTTTCCCATGGTGCAGAAAGGAAATGTGAAAAATGTTTGCAAAACTTAGATAACTGAAGATATAAGTTTAAAAATGTGGTTTTGAAGTCCATCAGTTCAAATTTTTACACAAACTCAGATGCAAATATGATAGTATTACTAGTTTTCCAAATCATATGACAACTTTAAATATTAAATCAAAATAGGTGTTTTCAGCTTCAATTGAATGATCTTTTTTATCTTTTTTTATATGATTACTTCCTTCATAAACCCAACTAAAGCTTTTGACTTTGAATGTAAATGGTTTGACAAAAACAACGATTGCATTAACCTAGACCAAAACCATAGTTTCGACAGTATTCTTATGAGATGGTCTCCTCAGTTGATAGTTGGCAATTGCGACACCAAGTTTGGTCAAGACACAAACTTACACTAGCATTACTACTTGTAACTTCAGGAGGAGCATACCATACCTGGCTCCGATTCAAACATTACCTATTATATTTTAAATACACAATTTTATGATTATCAACTTTTAATAATAATTTTTATATGCTTCTGACGTCATATATTACTGCAGCTATAGAGTAAAGCTATAGAATAAAATATTCCTAACGCTACCCTAAGATCAACTGGTGTATCTCTATTTTAACGATCTAAATAAAAACAACATTGTTTCTTAATATTGTCAATTTTAAATTGTTAGTTCCAGCTTTTCGTGTAATTAAAGGTTCTTTTTTATAATTTTTTTTTTAATTTTTTTTTTTTTAATTTTCTTCGTATTCGGCTTTTTTAACCAGTTTCCCGGCCTTTTAATTTTTATACAGTTCGACAGGTGGATTTTTCTTTTTACTGTATTGATTAAAAAAGAGAAAAAGACACTAACTTTTTTTTAAATAAATTTTGAATAAATTATTATTTATAATCTTAAAAAAAATTGAAAAATGTAAAAAAATATGTTTTAAACTTACACAGAATTAAACACTCGTTTTAAACTCATTTAAAACATGTTTAAAACGAAATGTTTTAAACATTACAACCCTGACCCTTTTACATTTACGTTTTTAATCGTGAACATGTTGGATTTTCCACAAAAACTAAAGTTAATTAATAAATAGAACTCAGTGATTAGATAATTTTCATTATTAATTTATTTTATTAATTACTATTATTTTATATTAAGTATATAAAGGATATATTCTGTCTATTTTTTTGTCTGTAACGCAACCCGATTGGTGCATCATAAGTTTCCAATTTAAAAAAATTGGGAGATTGTGGCAGACTGACAGTTCAGCGCGGCCTTCAGGCCCCACAACATGAACAATCACGTTTTCAATTCTAACAATAGAACTACTAAAAATTTAATTAATCTAATTTAGCTAAGTTTTGTTATTACAAATTACTCAATTAAAGCAAATATTTATTTACTTCTTAATGTTGAACATCTTGTTTATAATGTTTAAAAGTGTACTTTATCAGAAAAATTTAACAAATAAATATTTTGACAACTTCCATTGAGTAAAGTATTAACTTTGAATAAAATATAGAAGAATTTGAAAAGCAAGGAAAATAAAGTCTTTATTTTAAATATTTTGAGATAAAATACAACATTTTAAATTACAATATAATAGATATCTATATAAACTGGTACTTATGTAGAACAAGGGCTTTATAAAACGATTGATATTTTATTATTTCCTGTTCTTCAGGAAATAATTCTGCAAAAAATTCTAAAATACGAAAATGGCTTAGCTATTCCTCATCTAAGAGTGATTGAAAAATCAACTACAAAACTATTGGACTTCCAAGTGGAGTCGCAAGTCAAATATAGTAAAATCAGAAGAGCTTTAGTATAACTGACCGCGGATTTTCTCTAATAACACGAAAACAAAGAAAAGTAATGTATTCAAAAATTTACGTTATAAAGTTATAAAACCGAATTAAAATGCATTATTGATGTAATATGTACAGCGTACGATTACAGCAAGGACTTTTTACTGAAGTTGTGAATTATTATTCTTTTTATCTTAATTTTCTTGCATTATGGATTAACTAACTCAAACAAATTTTAAATAAAGACGATTACCCTTCTTGTTATTATCGTTGATGTACAAACTTCAGTATAATAAGATTAGTGTTGTCAGCATCAATTGTTTCGGGGATGATGGTAAAATACATCCCGTCATTGTAACAAGGAAATTATTTTAAAATAAACTTTTTAATTGGCATGGCTTCTAGTTTTATAAATTTATTATTGATTAATTTTATGTTTAGAATATTTCTTTGACTTAAAGGATTTACGCAAAAGAGTAAATGTTATTGTAAAAACTATTTTAGGGATTTACCACACAATGAAATTACGTGAGAATATCAACATGATTTAACAAGATAAAGCACACCGAAAGGTTCTTATGTTTGCATATGAAAACACTCCTGAAAATTCCGGAATAGGTCGGTGACACAGTGAAAACGGTCAAAAGCCGACGACGTTCGCGCTTTTATCTCTTGGCATCTGTCTCATATCCTTGAAGATAAACAAAACTAATTTTTTTCTAGTCATTCAAACGTTTAAAAAATCCGACTAGATTGACATGCCCGATAGCTAAAATAAATAATTTATTATTTTATTTAATACTACAATCTATATCATAAAAAACAATAGACAAAAAAATTCTTTGATGGTCCGTCCATTTTTTTTGAATAGTTCTAAATAATGAACGTTTATAGACAGTGACCTCTAATCGATTTATCAAAAGTTGTTGAGTAAAGGGGATGATGTCTATCTTGAGTAGAAAAGGCACACTTTATCACATTCGGTCGAACGCCTTTGAATGTTGCAACAAACATTCTAATCTTCTTCAAAATCATCATCAAAAGAAAAATATATTGGATACATTAGAACAAATTTTTGACAATATGGGGACGAATTAATTAAAAAAAAAACCTTGATAAGATAAAAAAAGCCGTAATTCCGTTTTAATTTAAAAAAAAGGTAAAACTTCTTTCAACATTGTTACTTTGATGCAAAATTGGTTCGTGTTTTGAAACGATATAATAGTACATTTTTAAAGAAATAAGAAACAGTGCCAGTAAACGTAAATGTTTCGTTTAGATTGAATAACTTCCAATTTAACTGAATTAATTTTTAAAATGCATTTAGGGTACTGTACTTTTCCAAATATGCTTTCAAATTATTTAAAATTATAGTTACACATATTTAGGTTGCATAAAATACTATTATGTAAGTAGTTTTATTACAGGGAGAGCGTGGAAAATTAGGACGTGGGGCACAATAGGACAGGTTAAATTTAATGCCTATATTATAAATCTCAAGTGTTATTTATTGATTTTCAAGTTAATTTTTGCATCAATTTGTTTGTTAAATCAGATATTGATTACTACCAAATTCGTGATCGTACTTCAATTTGTCGACCACAATTTATGAATTGTTTTAATTGCGTTTAAAATCACATTTTTACCACCCTTGCTATATCACCTGCCACACGTGTGGAAACTTCTGTTTATATTTCGCATAAAAATACTGCAGGAAATAAAAAGAAAATTAAAATTCCACATATATAAATGTCGGTCTAAAATTTATATCTAAAGCAAAATAAGCATTTTCAATCGAACGAACCACCGCACCGCCTAAAGAAGTAGGTTAGATTAATGGCGAAACCGTGATAAGGGTTAATGATAAATACACACAAAAAAGTTATATTATGGAATACTTTATTTACTTAAAATTATGCTTGATATTTACATTTTTAATTAAAAATTATTAAAAAGTTAAACAATTTTGTTCAAAAGGACGAGAACGTTTCAAGTGATAAATTATATGTACACACATAATATATGTATCGGTAATTAAGAACCCACAATTAGAGTTATTTGTTTTTCATTTATCTTTTTGGACTTGGACCTCAGATCATAGCGATACATCCGACCCGACTAGTATTTTAATTCTGCTTTTCCGCTCTCTCATTCTTCTAATTTAAAATGCAATTAGTTAAATTGTATGTTTTTAAAACTTTCTATATCAATAAAATTTCATCCCGGGATATAAATAAACCGCGCAAAACCGGGTACGCAAACTAGCTAAGCAATTATAATAAAAAGCATGTAATTTATTAACAACTGTTCGTGTTATACTCCAAACAAATGCTCTTTTATTGTTATAACATTAGCCGAAAAAAATATTCCGGTTACAAAAAAAATAAAGTAAATTTTAATTTAGAATTTTAATGACTGAATAATATTTTTATACAGATCATTTAAACCAAAAAATGGTTTTCATATTATCTTTCTGTACAATTACGTCTTACATCAAAATTATAATATAATTGCACAGGTACCTACCTCCTTCCGTAGTAATATTTTTCCATGGGGATCTTGAATTGTTTTTTTGAATCAATATAAAGCTCCTACTGGATGTTATGCTTGAAATATTCTAAAATCTTCATATCTATTTCTTTCATTTCTCAGCATAAATTGCATGTATCGAACAAAAAATTTTTGTAAATTATTTTGTGTATTTACTCTGGGTTTAAAGCTCTTTGTGAAGTAAAAGCTTAGTTAGAGGGATTTTAAAACACTCTTCTGATTGAAATATTTTTTTAATAATTCCAATTAGGTAAAAGTGCGACATTTTTTATGAATATTTCCAGTATGATAACATCGAATCTATTTACAAAATGGTGACATATTGATTTTTATCAATTAGTACAAAATATGTCAGTTCCGCTTCGGAGTTTTCTACAAATAAAAAATTATTTAATTTAACATTTCAAAATTTGGACAATAAGAATTCTTTCCAATTATAATTATTATTCCTGTTTTATACATTTAAAAGAATTTTTTAATTAAATTTATATTGTCACTTGAATATTTACAATGCTGAAAGTTCTCTCTTTTGATAGCTCTTCCCAAATTCAATTGTAATTAGCAGTTTGTGTTAATGGATGTTGTACATAATTCTGTATTCAAGGTTACATTATGCAGTTCTATTTTTAAAATGGAAAAATTAAATTAAAACAAGATCATAAAAGGCTTGCCGCTCTCAAGTTTCATACTTAAAATAGGAAATATAAGAAAGTTATATGATTTTCAACAAATGCAACGGTTGATAAACTAAGTTTAACGTAAAAACACTAGAATTGTAAATGGATGCTTTATGCTATAGTTGTCCAAACAATTGGTTACAAATTTGAAATTTGGGAATCCTATGTCGGAAACAAACCTTGTTCAGGACGCACGTTTGTACATTCGGAATTAATAAAAGTAATTTCGCTTTTCTGGAAGTTTGCACATCTTCAAATAACTGAAATGATTGATTATTACTTAAAAATTCGAAACGTTGATTGGCCCAGTAGTTAGTGCGATCAACTGCTAACGCTAAAGTACCTAGGTCGAAACTGTCAAGATTAACTTTTTTAGAACTCCCATTATACTTTAGAGAGAATCAACTCTGTTTAACTATATTTTTCACTTGGACATTTTTTTTTTCGGAGCTAATTAAATTACAAGTCAAACCTTACCGCTCGGTGAAATTATTTTAAACTAAACAAAGTTTAAACTACTTTGCTTGGCTTTTATAATTATATACAATAAATTTGACCTTTAAACTATATCAAACAATTATAAACAAAAATTTAAACTTTGTTTCGCTAATTTCGCATTTAAAATAAAACTGAATCACTGGCTCTTATGTTTTTGCTATTAAATATAATTATTGTGGTCCTGGGGGTATAGTAGTTTTATTAAATAAGAATGTTACACTTTTTCAGAACAAAGTACATTTATGGATTGTTGCAGTAAGCACAGAGGGTCTAAGAAGTATGAAATACCTCCCAGTACACCAGTAATTATGTATAATGAAATGGAAAGCCCTCTGGTATTTGAGTAATATTATTAACTCGATTGTAGATTAAAATTTTTAATTTTAAATACACTCTCAATAGAAACGTGAATATGTCGTCGAATTTACGTTGATATAACTAATGACGAACCTCCGAAGTCGCTGATTTTCTCTATCAACAACTGTGCTCATCAAGTTAAATTTAAATGGAATTTATTAGTTGGGTTAATTAATAAATTATTAAGATAAAGCGATAGTAATTACAAAATTACTTACGGTTAGTTTAGTGTAGCATACGTATATGTACTTAGGTACATAAATTAAATATTATTTAATTTAATTTATAAATTAATTCACTGAGGTAATGACTGCAAAATTATTTATATTAGTTTAGTGTTTGTAAAATTATAAAAGTTTAACAAAAAAAATGTATTTGATGTACTACTTGAACGTAGGTACATGAGAAAAAGATCAAATCGAAAACAGGAGTTTATTTAAAAAATAAATAAAAAAATAAAAAACCTGGTTTTCCCCCTAGCTGGCGCAACGTTAACCAGTTAGCTGGAAATCAACAAAATTGAAAGTTTATAATATCTACAATAAACAAATACTTCTTATATAAAATATCAAACTTTGAAAAATAAGCTTATCAAAATAATAATAATAATAATCATTATTTTATTCTAATTTTTTGAATATTTCAGTACTAAAGCAATTGCTTCAAAAATAAATATATTGAAATGAAAAAATGTTAAAACAGGATGCAAGTAACATCCTGTCGCGTATTTTCGGTAATTAAACATATAACATATTTTTGTAACAACCCTTGTAATAATAATTGTAATGTGATAAGATTTATGTTCGAGTTTTAGGGTTACGTTTACATGACTATGTTGCAGTATATTAAACCGGTAACATGCAAAAGCCATTTGTCGAAAGGTAATAAACATATAATTTTCCTTTTTGAATCTATGTGGTAAAATTAAAAATATCTATCCGCACACTTAAAACTCCATTTGAAAATTTTGGACAATTGTAAGATATAAAAAATATAAATGAAAAGTCGCACATTAAATAAAGCTTTACGGAAAGCACTTTCTGTAACGTCCATTTGACATCATAAAATCTTCTTTTGAATTTTTCCACTTGGCTTAATATCACGTATCCCAATGGAGTGACTTATGTTATTGACATCAATTATTTCTTATTATACCGGTAATGGCATCGTTTTGTTATTACTAATTTCATTTTACTTCAAGGAGTGTCGTGTCAAATTCAATGATTTGTAGTTTATCGCAAGATATTGTTAATTAGAATCTCTTGGAATGACTTGTTTACAAAGAATTGTTTCATCAAACATTCGAAGCTTTTACGAAAAATAACAAAATTAATAAACGATTCGGGAACGAAAATCAAAATAATCGTTCTTCGCGCTTGCTAAGAGGTAGATTCATAACCACGATAACAACTAAAGTTTAAATACCTGGAAATTGAGTTTTGCTCAAAATGAGAGAAGGTAATATGCTATAGATTGATAAGTCGTATCGACTCATTAATCGAGCAAGTTTCGGTTTATAGTCGCTACAAAGTCGTAACCACCTCCACGAAAACTGATTGTGTTGATTTTTGAAATGAAAATATACTTTTTTACATCGTTCATCAATTCTGCTTGAACTCAAATATTTCTTAATTAATCATTGAATATGAAAAAATAATTTTTAAATAAGTTCGCCTAAACTCGTACATTTAAACGTTACTTCCGCACTTGATACGTAATGTACTATTCTTATTCTGCTAAAAAGCACATCTGATTAGCAACATTTACAATTTTTTTGGTTTACTTTTTGATGTGAGCGGAAAAGAACTTCGAAAGCATGTCCGAAACTTTATAAAATAGAAAACTTTAGTTTTAAGTTGTACAAAACATAATAATATATTATAGTCCAATAAAGCATCACACCGTCTCTGGTAGATATTTAACTCTTCAGAAAGAACTGAAAACTTTCAATAGAGAAATTATTATTATTAGATATACATAATTATTATAACAGCCACTTTAATTAAAAGATTTGCGGTCAAATCAAGAACGAAATAAAACGTGATCGAAAATCTTGATAAAAGTACAGATCGATAAAAGGAATTGCATTTTCTTTCCAATAAATACAAAAATGACTTGTAACTTTTTTTATTAGGATTAAGTGGAGTTTCATTCTTTTTGTAAACTTTTATCATAGGTCAATGGTGACATAATGTGAGGGTTCTTGTGTTTGTTACTTATTTTGAGGTTTTGATGGTTTTTTATATTAGGTTATCTCTGATAGGTTTAGAGATTATTCGCTAGGGATCATATTTCAATATTTAATTCTGTCGACTCATATGAAATTTTGTATTCATGTAGCTTTTATGAAAACAGTTTGTGACTGTGTGTCTAACATAAAACCGAATATTCAACTACTGCTACACCGAAAGTGGTTCTGTAATTGGCTTCGTATGTTTTATATGGAAAATTTTGCAGACACTATTACGTAAAATTGTGTGTATGTACAAACATTGCTATTTTAATTTGACTCTGATAAACAATACTGCCAAAAATTATAACTCTGCAAAAGTTATCCTTCGAGCAACAATTCCATTCCGGATTATTTTTCTTTCTAACTGCTAAAGTAGTATATTTATTGTAATGCGGTCAATACATAATCTCGTAGGAGTACAACAATAGCAGTAAATCAGGTCACGACGACAAAAATCAATTACAATAATTTTCCTTTATTATTTCTATTTGCACATATAATTTAATAATAGATGTTGACAAGCGGAATATTTTTAAATTTTACGACAAAAATATTGCAACAAAAGAAGTTAATTCAGATTTATGTTTCTTTTATTTGTCTCAATATTATTTGTGACCCTTATCCTTCCAACCCACATCACACAAACTTTAAGAAATAAAATTTTTGACAAAAGTTTGAAGTTCTAAGACTGATCACTCCATAGGCCGACACGACTACCCTGACGGTTTTTTACTAAGTTATCCAACTATATCATGACATGCCAGAAACATTTACAAGTTGATTAATGTAATGGAAATTTATACTTGATAAATATTTAACAGCCTACTTAAAATTCCAAAATTTGAAAATCATAAATTATTTTGAATAATATAGAAATTCGTTTGTGATAATTTAAAGAATTAGAATGACAAACTTTTTCGACTCAACGATTTTTTGTATAACGCAGCAGTCAATTCGCTTTTTTAGGAATATAAATTGACTTGTCAGATGATGTAGCATCAAATAAGCAATATTTTTTGTTACTTATTCACTAAATCTGATATAAAAACCATCAAAAAGTTCTAAATTACTGTTCTCAACTGCGGTTTTGTGAAAATGCACTCGAAAAAACTAAAATTCTTTACAACCCACAAAATTACTGGGTATATTTTTAGAATAGAGGAAATTAATAAAGCTTGTACTATAATTTTAAGCACGAGTTAATGATCCTTTTTATTTAAAATGTCACTTCCAGTAGAAAAATTTAAATGTTTATTTTAAGTGGATAATTGATGAATTACTGCACCTTTAAATTTCAAAGTTTTTAACTTACGAACTCCCTAAAATTAATTTAGCGGAGAGTAAAGTTACTTAATGATAAAAATTAGGTTTATACTTTTTAGTTTTTGAACCCGATCGGAATACTCGCAGAGTTTCGAAAGTTCCTGCTTTATTGAACAACAAAATTAACTTTTCTAGTTCCACAAATACCTGATCATTCTAATCGATCGGTTAATGTTCTTGGAAAAATATGTACAACTAATTAGTTTTATGGGGAAGCCAACGTTGAACCACCTCATTAATTACATTTCCCTATTAATTCGTCTTGGATCCGCTCACGTTCAATCGCCTACGCATTACATAGTATTTCAATAATAGTCATTATCAAAATTATTATAAATTGAAAAGTAATATTCAAACACTTTAATACATCACAGCTGTTCACGATTATACCCATAGCATTTATTTTAGCAAATGCAAAATTATACAGCTCAAATGCATATTGAAATAATGTAGTGCAGCAAAAAGGACGACATCGACGTCAGTTTTCACAGCAAGAGCTCACAAACAGTTTTGCTCTGTAGCTAGGGGTGTGGATTTCACCGTATTATTAAGTGCAACACAAGATGGGATTACTGTTTACCCATTAGTTAGTATAATATCACTGATACTCATCAAGAAATTACAGTTGGTCCTAATCTGAATCTGAACATATTCTATTTATACTTAAATATACTAACTAAAAAAAGCTTAAGACAACAACTCGTAAGGTCGATGGTAGATTCAGCCAGATGACGCAAATGTAAGGGTAGATTGATACTGAAAAATGAAATAACGAAGACGCTTTCGCCTTTGAGCTGCTGTCGGATTCATTACTTGTCGGCGTATTTGCTGTCGGCATAACGCTGACCAGCTGACCAGCGATCAGCAGCTTTTTTTTCTGAAATTATGTTAGTGTTTGCATTTTCTTTTTTTTAATTTTAAATAAACTTCCAATATAATTTTCAATAAACTTTGCTTATTCAAAATGTTTTGGTTTAATGAAATGTGTACCTCAATTTAGGCTAATTAAAATTGGATAATACTTAAAAACAGAGTTTACATAATAATATTTTGTTTATCCTAATCCAACAAAACAATATGTAAATTTACTTTTACAAAATTATTATAAAATTTTGCTTTGCAATTTTTACATCATAGTAGTCAAACATAACGAAACAAGACGGCGCAGAGAGAAGCTTGAACAGATTTAAAATTTTAGGTAGGCACTTAAAATTTAATATCTTATTAGGGATAATTTTCAGTTAATATTTTCCGAAGTAATTTTCTGGGTCAAGATTATTCAATTCCGCTAATAAACGAGAATCGTGGGAAACTCAAAAAGGCCAAGTGTTTTTAATATACAGCAATGAAATACTAGTATAATAATAAATTAACGAAAGTAATTGGAAAAAAGTAGAGTTTTATTCCTCACGATTGGAACTTCAACATCAAAAACATAATTAATCGCAAAGGCATGTTACCTACCTTGCAGGGTTGAATGGAAACTTGGTGTTGTTAATTTTGTCGACGAGCTTAAACTAACTTCTACAGGAATGGTTGTAGAAATTTTGTTCTTGCATTGTCCAAAGTAAGGGATTTCTTTATTTAATTATAATTTATTAATGGGCGATGCTCATTTAAAGTACGTTAGGTACGTTTGCGTTCCACCACCAAGGACTATTAAAACTGCATTATTCATGGTTTGTACTGTAAGCTGTTGTTTTACACGTACCTAGGTAAGTTCAAATTGAGGTTACCATCGATCTCAATCTTGAATGGCAACATTTGTATGCACCGTCTCGTTTGAATAAGCCAACAAATGGAGATATTTTCTTAAATGGGGCAACATTATTAACACAAAAATATACAATTTAATTTGTAATGCAAAATTTCCACCTAAATAATTGGTAATTAAATTTACTGCAGTTCCCTACCACTACACGTTTATTCCGGTATATTTTAAAAAGTGTTTCACTTAAAATGTTCAACCTAATTAATTAAAATTTCATCAGTATGATACCAGTCATGAATCTAATTATTAGTTTAGATTTTCATATTATATAACAAAATTTAGCAAATATTTAAAACGCAATAAATAATTTATTTTGGAGGGTCTCAATGTTAATGTAATTGATATAAATTTAAAATGAGACACTTAAACGTAATAATACATTATAAGAGATTTAATTTATTCTCAAATAATAATGAATAAATTGAAACAAAAATTTAATAAATTATTTTAATATCAGTTAAGTAATACTAAGTGCTGTGCATAGTATAACAACTACGATACACACAGTGTTTCAATTATTTCAAATGTATTAAGCCATTTTTACATAATCTGTTTCAACTATGTGTAGGTTAAAAAATGTTGAAAGTTTCACCTTTGTGCCAAACGACAATTAACGAAATTATGGAACTTGTCAGCGCACTGCGCTAATCTTAATCAGATTATAGTTTTGCCATTAAGTTACAACCAAGTAGCATTTCACACAGGGTCACATTTGCATCACAATAAGTAGCATTTGCATCACCAGCGAGTTGCATTTTATTATAGGAAATTACATTTGCTGTGCAATCCCTATCATTCAGGTAGACATCAATGAACTCCTGCCACCATATTTCAGAGAGTCGCCGTCGTAGTGATATCCATTTGTCACAAATTTTGGTCACAGTAATATACGAGAGCAGTGATATTATTGCCTCGCTTTGACTGGAACTTTCACAAAACAAGAATATATTAAAATTTTCTGGAAATTTGAATTCAAAAATTAAAGCTTAAGTTACATTTTTAGCATACATAATGTGGAAAACGACAAATTTAAGAGAATAACAAAAGTTGAGACGAATGAGTTTCACTAAATAAAAACATTTATGTCGGATGTCCGCCTTCGAAAATTACGAATCTAGAAAGACATGATGTTAACAGTTGCACAACTAAACGACAACTGTGGCAGAGTGCGCCTCTTAAATAACTTCACTGCAAATATTTACGTCGGGTATACGTACCGTCAACTGAATGATTTTCGCTTCGAAAAACTAATACCCATATTCACAAACGTCCGTAAAAATTTTAACGAACCGTTTATTTAAACAAACCAATGGAATTTATTTGCTTGGATTACGAAATCATTTTCATTGGTTTGCAAAATTAAATGGCTCGTTAAATAAGTGTCTCTTAGATTATTTCCTAAATTAAAAAAAAAATTGATGTTGATTTTGAGTGAAATCACATTATATTCACAGTTTAATTAATACATAAAATTCTACAATAATTTTACAATTTTGGTGTCATTTATAAAATCGTCTAGGCCCGGTTAAAGCACAAGGCCTATTTACGCATAAAGTAAAAGAATCTAGAAATCTGGGGTCGGTGTATGTCCCATTCTGTTGACGGTACGATACTATGTTTTCGAATATATTGAATATCAACTACTGTGGATGTTTCTGCTGAGTTACCAATGCGTCAGTAGAGGCAGGGGCGGAACTACTAGGTTGCGGTGGGTGCAACGCACGTTAGCCCCCGGCTAAAAAGGCCCCCCCTGGGCTACCTCTGTAACTAATCAATATATTAAATAACATACAATTATTATTTGTTATATAAATATTTAAAAGTCTTGAACGATTTTTAAATCCTGATTTATGTAATAAATTATAATTTAGGTCAAAAAATTAATTATTAATTAAATTAATTAAAAAAACAACGAAAACCATATTTTGGAAAAATTATTTTTGAATTTCATATTTTACATTTCCATTTTAAATTTTGTTATTTTGTTTGTTCCCCACAAAATTCTTTGGGATAATAATCTCGTTAATCCCTTTATGCGCACCACGGATAAACATTTTCGCACACAATTTTGTGCAAAAATCTCAAAACTATGAGGGAATAAATATATTATGTGAATTAACAAGAATATTTTATTTTAATATTTTAATATTAATATTTTAACAATTTTTAAAATTTCAACAAAACAAAACGTAGTAAATTTTGTTGTTTTTTTTTAAAGCTCATGGATGGGGGTTGATATCCTGTTGTATCTGCCTTTGCCAGGCAATCATATAAATAGGGAAATTTAGAATATTCTAGAAAATCTTAGGAGAGCCAATAATAGCCAAGGAAATCTCAGAAAATTAAAAAAGGAAATAAAATAATTAATCTATAGTATTCTAAAGATTTTCTAAATTTCCCAAAATTTCCTTGAGAAGAAAATAGCATTCGTAAATTTAAATAAGATATCATAGAATTCCCCTAAAATTTGCGTGGATTTCTTTTCACTTTTGTATATCACAATTTTCCCTTTGGTTTTCCAGTTCTGGAAATTTCCAAAAAACAGATTCTTAGAAAATTTGTAGAAATTTAGAAAATCTCAAGAAATCCATAGAAATTTCAAGAAAATCTTAGGAAACTCTAGAAAATTTTGGTAAATGGGAAATGGAGAGAAACGCAGAAAACTCGAGAAAATTTTAAAGCCCATGAAATCTCAGAAAATGAAAAAGGTAAAAAGAAAGACGTAGATTCTAGATTTTCTAGATTTCTATTTTCTATTTAAAAAAAGATTTTCTATTTTCTAAATTCTAGATTTCCTCAAATTTTCCTTCAGTTTTGCATATATGACAATTTCTCCATCATTTTTTATTAGTAAAAAACGAGCAGGAAATTTTAAGAAACCTCAGAAAATTTTAGAAAATTCATAAAAATGTTACTAATGTTACTATATATAATTATCCGCTCTATGTAAATGTAAAAAATTAGAGGAAATAGAAAATTCTAGAAAATCTTGGAAGAATATCCAAAAAATCTTGTGAAGTGGGGAATCACAGAAAATTCTGGAATATTTTAGGAAATCTAGACAATCTCAAAAAATTGAAAAATAAAAAAACTCATCTAGGTAATTTTTAATTTATTTAATAAAATTAAATAGGGGGGGGGGAGTAGTTACTAGTCTCTATAATTATCCGCTCTTGTTTGGAAGGAATTCTTTGGAAATTACTAGAATTGCATGGAAATCGTCGGAATTTCGAGTCCTGTATATAATTTTTTTTGTCTTCTATAAAAGCAGGGCCCCCTTAAAAACTTCGCTCACTGGTCCCTCACCTGCTTGTTACACCACTGAGCAGAGGTGTGGCCTAAATTATGACAATCAAATAAATGAACCAGGGATGAGTAACTCAGCTATGTATACGAACTTTTCCCGTAAGTGTCCGACGAAGACAATAAGGACGCTACTGGGGATCATTGTCCGATTAGTTGGAATTCTGCTGCACGCGCCAAGCTTTCACGCTCTTGCGTGCTTGGACGGTCATTGAAGGCTTGAGACTCCTATCTGCACAAGGTCAACACGGCAATGGTAATGAACGGAGCGGGCCGCAGTTTCCTTCTAGCAGTGCAACATATCATAAATTTATTTTAAATTCAATTTTCTTAATTATAGCAAAATTTAACTAAATAACAAAGATTCCGTCTTCCTAACTCAGAAGTTTTCTAGTTGAAACGGCTTCAGGGATGCTTTCAATGAGTAGAACGGCTTAAATATTCTTTCTTTACAGAGAAGGATGCAGGAACGGATTTAATGAACTATGGGATGCAAAGATTTACAGTCTAACTAAATCCGTCACTTTCAAGTGTAATTTATGCCCAAAATGACTTGTAAAACATAAAAACACGCCGTGGGCAAGGCTAACCTTGTGGAAACAGTCATTACACTATCCTCTTTTAATTGTTTAAGTTTTGATGATAACTTGAGCTATGATTTTAATACACATCACAGGCCGATGTATTTATGAGATCGGCGATTCTATTGCGTCACCTCTTTCAGAAAACAGTTCTGTTTGATAGTAAATATAGTTATAGTTAGCCAATTTTTGTCGAAGACCGCGAAACATTTTAGTTTAAACGCATTTAGGTATAAATGAAACCAAAGAGGCATTAAACAGTATTTATGTATTTTCAAATATACGAGTAAAACCGAAACTGTGTATGTGAAGTCAAGTTAACTAAACTGTTTAATCTAGTGTGTCCATGGTTATCATATTAACCAACACAAATTATAATAATAATATTTTTTATACAAAACAATTAAACTTGGTTACTGATGATTAAAGTTACTGCAACTGGAATAATTAGACGAATGCAATAATAAATTGTGTTTCTTAAAATAATAAATATATTTCTGAAAATACTTCTGAAAACTCAATAATTATAATAAAAATATATTTTTTGTTTAGCTAACAAGATGTAGAGTAGGTACGAATTGTTACCGAATAAATAAAGGTAAAAATTTTAATAACCAAATATAAAAAGCTTATTTGCTTTGAACTATTCAAAATATTCGAAGTTAATTAATATTTGCTAAAGTTACATATTTTATAAATAAATAAATAAATAAATAATAATTATACCTGTTATGAAAAAGTTTCTAGACATCATTCAAATTTAAGAAAATTAAGGAATATAAAACCTTTCATATAATAATTCATTATTCTTTGAAAAATAATATTAAACAAACATTTTTGATTCAATTCAAATATGATATACAGTCAATATCAATAACATATCAAATTTTGATTTAAAAACAATAAAGTTAAAATTTACAATACAACTACATGGAACAAAAAATATCTTATTTATTGCTATTTCTGCTAACTGTAATAATACTATATGACATTTTATCATTTACTTTTTTGTTATTGTACTAAATTGATTAATGTTGTGTGCCGTTCAATGAAATATATAGCAAATATGTACAGTTTAATATTTGGCGCTTATAAAAAAACACGTCAATATATGATAGAAATCTCCTATCACATTTTAATTGTTATCAGTTTGAATTATATTGAATTGAAAAATAATGAATTAGTTTAGTTCGGATGCTGCTCTCGGTTCTAGCATGATTGTTTCAATATGGACTGTATACAAACTCCTGAAATAGAAATTTTTAATATGCTGTAGAATGGTTATTTATGCAAACTTTTTTGAGGTATCTAAAAAGACAACTGTTTGGTTAGTTTTTATCAAGTTTCTTTCCTTTTATTGTTATTTTATTTTTCTCACATCTAAACCTGTTGATGCACAGACTATCAGTCGCTTACAGATCGTTTCATTTATTGGTTAATAAATTTTGTGTATGTACGATTTTAAAGTCGTACTGAATTAATTTAATCACTTTTGATCAGCCATGCCTGAAACAAGCTATAGTTGGTTTCTACTGTTTATTCAAGTACCTTATGCTTTTGGTTGTTTATTTTGCTTCCCTTGAAAGGTTTTGCTTTAGTTGCAGTTTTAAAATCTTTGGATGTAAAAAAAATTCTGCAAACACTTTTGTTGTGTTGATGTAGTTGATGTAAACACAAAATTGTTTAAATTTTGAGTATCGACAAACAAAAATCAGTTTCCTATGAGTTATGTTTACGTATCATGTAGTTCAGCTAAACAAATATATCTTGGTTAAACGACGAGAATAGTAACTTTCATTAACTTTAGCAAAGTTGGTTTGAAACTGACTCTTAGGTAAACACCATCTTAGGGAATTGTTACAAAGTAAGAAAATTAACTCCAACATTGGTTCGTACATTAGAAATAAATCCAATTTAAACAATACCCAAGAGATCGATTCGAAAATAACTATAAAATTGTCATATACTGTTGAAGTTTATCCAAAACCTAAAAGTTTTTTCAGTTCAACTTTCTATTGGACATTTTTCAAGAACTATAAAAATGTGGTTAGCATTCTTCTTCCCTTTTTATGTTTTAATAATAGCAGGACTCTTACAAAACAACCATAACAATATGTAAAACGAGAGCCTTGAAACGTGGCAAATTACATATGTATGAGGAATGTCCGTCCGAAATTCTGATACGCTCACCTACATACAACTCTCATTCTACATATTTTATACCCTTAATACGGCCATCTTCTATGGATTTTTCTATTGAATTGTCAATACGTGTAGGGTTGCAGAAATGTGATAACAAATTGCTGATATGTACACATACTTAGGATCTTTAAATTGCACTCGTAAAATATAATCCTCCACAAAGTACCGTAAAAAGTAAAATTTAATCTTAAAATATTACATCATAAAATTAATTGATAAAAAAATAATCGTTAGATATAAAAATAAATTTGTGGAAATGAACAACGACAACTCTGTTGTGACATTTTACCGTAAAAGCAAAACACAAATGAATTATACCATACGATAAACATCATCTCTTTGGTTGCAATTATCCAATTCTTTTGTCGCAACAATTTATATAGATAATGGTTCTAAACAGATAATAAAATTTAAAAGTTTTATGGGTTTGTTGAGTATTTTCGATGTGCTTTTACATTTGTTTAAATACATTAATTTATAGGCGAACCTTTTAAGCTCAGAGCTTTTTCGTATCATTTAATTGTAACTTTTAGATTTAACTCCCATAACAACTTTAAAGTTACTAGCGATTTTAATAATTAAATTATTTTTGTTAATACCCTGTACATTAAAACTTTTACGGTAGTAAAAAATATGACCTATTCTTTTTTAATTTATGGACGTCACCGTCAGATCCTTGGGTTCTTTAATCATTATCAAGTTTGGAAAAAAAATATGGTAAATAAAGAGGATCACGGATGAATGCATTACACGAAATTAAGTTTAGGGGTTGAACTTTATTCTATAGTTTAATTCTTGAGGTTGAATTATTTTTCAAATGCAGTGACTGCGTCTTCACTAACTTGTTTTGGCGTTTTAATTTTGGAAACCGGTCATTTCAAATGCAAACGCTTTGTTCCTCGGGGAGGTAAATTGTTTATAGAAATTGCTAGAGAGCGGTATCCAATTTTCTCTGGAGGAAAGTTGTATATCTCCAGGGTATACATATTTCCCTTGGCCTTTCCTTTGATTCCACACAGGAGGTTCAGATTGGATACTTGATATAAACCACACGAGCTACTTGATTGAGTCAAAAAGTGGATAATTTCCAATTATTAGTTTTTAGACAAATTTAGTAAATCTATTTAAAAACATTTTTTTTTTAAATCGCGTTCACACAAAATCAATTTGCATCCTAAAAGCTTTAATCTGCTGTAAATAGAACTCAGAAATAAGTGATTGCAAAAAGTAATAAAATTGAATGAAATTTAAATTGAGAGAAATGAAAATGATTTATTCTGATGGTAGAGATTTTGCTGTTTCAGCTGGACAATTCCTTGCAATACATAACACGTAAAGCCATGAATGCGGTTTTACTTTATACTTATTTGTGTAACCTGTATCAGTTGTATTGTTTGATGTTTTTTAAACGTGCAAGGGAAGTAGATTTTGGTATAAATCGGGAATATAAATTTGCACAGTATAAATGAATTTCATCGGAGTGTTTGTTGCAGAAAACTAATGATAAATTAAAACACAAATAAATAAAGTTATCGGCTGGATCGTAAAGTGCAAATGTCAATAAAAAGTAAGACGATACCCGCCTCTAGCAGCGCACTACAAAATGTACAAACACTTGAAGCAATTTGAGATAAGTTCCTTTAAAGAGTCTCGTGATAGAAAAAGATAATACGGAAAATTTTGAAATATGCTTTGTGAGAAAACATGCAATATAATTTAGGGGATTCCAAGACAAACTGAACATACAGCATAGGTACGAATTTTTACTTCAAGAAAAATTGAATCAAAAAACCCAATGCTAATTTTCCATGTTGTCTTCTTTTTCTTCTGCTACCTACATTTGTATAATGGAAGTCCATGATCATCACTCTACTGGGAGATAAATAATGGGGTGGCTTTTTTACTACTGTCTTAAGTATACAACTGCGTTAAAATTTTGACCCTCCCGAGATTCAAATCGCAGACTGCAGTATAAAATTACCACAGTAATAAATGGTCGAACCAAGGTAATTTCATTAATGCTGCAGTTACTTATCAGAAGAAGTTACATTAAAGAATTCGGGTGTGAAAAGGGATAGATCGAAATGTTTGGAAAAATTTTTGTAGAAACCTTTGCCCTTTAAAAATTGCTCCATGTAAAATGTATGTTCGAACTCATACATTCAAACGCGAACTTAAATTAAAAATTTTTTTATATAAAGAATACAACACAATATTTTCTTTAATATTTCATATTTATTAAAGCAATATACTTCAAAGCTTCTCGATTTAAAATTTTAATGATACAGAACTATTTGAACTGTATAAAGTTTCAATGACAATTTAAGCAGTAAAAATAAAAACAAACAGCATACAGAAAATAAGTGCAATTTTCACTACAATTGCTTTAGTTTTAGAGAACGATATGTTTCTCCGTAGAGGTAGTCTACACTTTAACCGATCTGCTTTCTTAAGCTACGGACAAGCGACAGTAAGTTTAGTCAATTTTATGCAAATTGTATACAATTTAAAATTTTAAATTCCGTATAAAGAGAATTGGAACATCCATAGATTTAGTAAATAAACTTTAAAAAATAATATTCAATTTTGTGTAACCTGTGTACGTAAGCAAACGTTAATAACATCAATTCAACTCATTCATAGTCTTTTCTTGTTTGTGCTAAGGTATTTTTTTTTATATTTTTTGAAGCTGATTGTAATTTAACAAAATGTGCGATATGAAGTTTAAACTTATTTATCCTGCTTTTCATTTTTATGTATTTACTTTCATATATTGTCTATTCCGACTCTTTGTTATACACTCACAGAAATTCAACTGGATTTACACTCTGCTAACCTTTACAACATATTAATTTTTTTTTCTTGGTAAAATTGCTGTCGTGATTTTCTTATAGAATTTAAAGTAAAAAGTAACAGCGGAGAGTTTACAGCTCCTATGATGTGCTCTCCCAGTGGCGAAGTAACCTTATAATACCTAATACCCCTCCTTTAATTTAGGAAAATTTACTTTTATACAATATTCAGTTCCCTACTTGTATCAGAAACAGAACCGACAACGCTATGACACAATGCACTATTTTGTGATATTTTGACTTAATTGTCAGAGAGAAAAAAACTATAAAAGGATGATGGAATATTATATATCTTTAAAGCTTTCGGCCGCTTCCAATAACGATAAGATACTTTGGCTTGAAAAAAATAGCAGTAAATCTTAACACATTTCCATTTTCCATATTCCATTTGATAAAACTCGTGATAAAAATAATAACAATCAAAACTGATACCAAAACGACAATCGTTCAATAAACTTTGGATAACATAAAACAATAACTCTCAACAAAAATGTGGACAGTGCAAACCAAGCGCTTTCATTCAGATATAGGATTCAATAAAGTCAAAATTTTATTAATACAAAAGCTAAAATTTATGTTTTATTAGCTGTAAAGCTAAAGACTTATCTTGACTTGTGAAAATCTCTAGTTCGACTGAAATTTCAATAGCTTAGGTTACTGGAAAACTTCAGCTTTTTAATTGAAAATGTTATTAACAACAACACTACTTGTGGTTTTTGGTATTTTCTGGGATAGACATCTTAAGCAGTTGACTTAAAATTAATAATGTACGTAAAGGACTGGGGGAGAAAGAGCACATTCATACATAATTTCAATTAGTTTTATAATAAATTTATAAATTGAAGAAAATTCTCATTTTTTTCATTGATTTTTATTTTGTAAAATAAACAATAATGATTACCTAAATTGGCTCTTAAAAATGTTATAAACATTAGTTTGTGCTGAAGCTTATTTTATTTATCTTGGCATATAATTACTTTGATTGTAACTTCGTTTTTTACTAAAGAAACTTTTCAATACAATTAGGTATTTTCTACAAATGTAGTCAAGTTATTTTACTAAAATATTAAATTAAATTTTATCATAATTTGAAATACAAGTTTATATCACCAGATACTTTCGAAGCATTTCAGAAACAATAAGAAGAGTGGGTATTTCAAAATTAACAAAAATTGGACAATACTAACTTGTTATATTAGATGAAATATCGATATCTTATCAAGTTTGTGTAATTGAAGAAGTCATGAAAAAAAATATCAACATTAAAAAATAGAAAAATTAATTGAAATCTCGGCAAAAATAAAATGAAAAACAATAAGAGTAATTGGAGAATTCAGTAAAAAAAATTAAAATAACAGTGAAATAATATAAAAATACAAAGAATTAAAAAAAACATTTTAAAAGTATATTTCAGGATATTATCTCACCTGAAATAATAATTTATTATAATATTATGACTCTGACTTGGAATAACTAATTGAAATGATTAAAACTTAGCGACTGATGGTATCACTGTAACTCATGACTGGTAATTTATAATTACGAATGCCAAGAGTTGGGCAGTTTCCTTTCTCAACATTTGTCGTTGGCAAACGACATTTAATTGTAAGTTCACCTTACTCAAATCTTAACGTCGAGGAGAGTAGATGGCAGAAAAGAGACCATACGTCTATACAATAAAGTGGTGAAGTAGCTTAAAAACAATTTATATATTTATTCTAATATTTTGCACTCATATATTCTGTCATTTTTTATGTTTCGCTAATATTAAAAAAGGAATCTCTTAGAAATCTCAACGCCTTTGTATCCAAGAAAAAACCGACAAAGGTGAATTCAAAACGTTTGCTTTTGAGCATTGGGGATGTTCATGTTCAAATGTTTTTCTTTAAATTTCTGATTTACAATGTCATCATTAACTCGGTACGACTCTTTTTTGTTTTCAGTGTTCAGCGTTTCCAATATAATTTTACACATCTCACTATTTTCACACATGTAACCTATTGTTCATGTGTTTTTGTTTTGTTAATTTATAATTTCTACATTTACTCCATGTCGAAGTAGAATAAGTATTTACATTGAATTTTTATTTTACTGTTTTGTTATAAATAAAATATGCAAACAATCACGAAGTCAAAGAGTTAATTTTAAAAAGTATAAATTTGACTCTGTTCTAGGTAGATACTACTAAATAGTAAATTTAAATTTAAATTTATATATTGCTCTACGCTTCCTAATGAAGCTACTGAATATTACATATTATTAGAGTGTACTGAATATTACACAAAGTAATTTTATTTCAGTTTTATTTCAAACGTCATGTAACTAACATACAATAATAGACTTCAATGACGGATCTAGCCTCCAGAGAGCTTGAAGTTAAATATTTAATGGAGTCCCTCCTAGGTTTGGCAGTTTTTGTATCCCGTAACAAACGAGAGACTCCAATATAAAAAAGGTAACGAACCACTGTTTTCCAAACACAAAAGAAAGATTTTTGTAAGCAAACATGTACATTTGAACAATGTCGATTTCTAAAATATACCTATAAACACCTCTGCATATCATTATTTCATAAAAGATTTTATTTAAATATGTATATAAAGTTCATGTTTGATAATATATAAATGTAGAAAATTTATAAAAGCTATATTATGAAAAAATTAATATTTGATAAAATTTGCATTGTATTAATTGAATTAATTTCAAAACAGCCTGGTTGAACTTACTATACCAGAATTTGTTTTTACTGAAATATGTTGTTTTGTTTATACAAAAAGAGGATACCTATAGGATGTTTTTCACCCCAAAAAGAGGTGTGACGCCCGATAGCGGTATTGTAAGGTTTCAAAATAAATTATATTTTTTCTCAAAAATTCGGGGTTAACATAAGAAAAATCGTTGCCAATTTGGTAATTTTACAGCTTTTGCAATTTTTTTTTACCAGCACCGCCGTAATTAAATTTTAATAATTTAAAAATCCAAAAAAATTCCAAAAAGACCAAAAATTCAAGTAGGTATTGCATTTTTTTATGAAAAATTTGAAAATAGTTTTCCTCAAAATACTCACTTGGTTTAATTTTTAAAATTTGATATTTATTTAACCGATTGAAATTATATTAAATAATGAAGGCTGGCGGGACTCATCTACTCATGAGTAGACCTGTATTTTTTTACTCCAAAGAAGTTCTGACGCTGGATGTGGAAATTTAATATATCAAAATCAATTAAAAATATTATTCTCAAAAATTCGGTGCATCAGTATATACCAGAAAGATTACTACCTATTTGTGAATTTTTGGAGCTTTTAGATTCATTTGTTTTTCTTTTAAGTGGAACCTCATAATTAACTTTTAAAAATATAAAAAAAACTATCATAATTTAGTCCAAAATTACAAAATAACCGAAACTAATACCTATTAAATTAATATTAAAATTTGGAGGGTAAATATCCGCCCAAATAAATTAAATCAATTATATTTGGGAAAAAAATGAATGGTTTTTTGATTTTCAAAATTTTTTTTCCAGTTTTTTTTTGAAAAAATTGCAATATTATTTGAAAGTTTCCAAAATTACCAAATCGGCAGAGATTATTCTTGTTGTACGTCTTATTATGTGTACACAGAGTCTATTTTTAACTGATTTGGACCCTAGGCTCTAGCAAATTTTCTGGCCTCTTATATTCGAATATAATTAATAGTATCGAAAGTACAATTTTGGATTATTTTATCAGTATTTGATTTTTATTTTACGATTTCCTGTTTTCTTTTTTCGGACCCCTCTGGCCATTAGGCCCTAGGCACGCGCCTAATTATAAAATAGGCTTTGCCATTAGATAAGAGCCTCCTTCCACGCCCCATTGTACCAATAATCTACGACGGGGTTTCCACAAGTGAGTCGATTTTTGGTGGATCAACAACATTTCCCTCTATATCTTTTTTTGTGCATTTGTTGCCTGGACTATTTTGAATGTAACATAAACGTTTAACATAAATTTACATAAATTAACAATTAACAAAATTAACATAAAACATAAATTCAATGTTAAAATTCCCTTCACTTTTAAGCACAATTAATATTGTTGTACTGAAGGGTATTCCATACCCCCCAGGCCTCCCCGGTTTAAAAAACAGAAAGTTTGTGTGTATATTTTCTAATCGGTTATATTTTTTTAGTCAGAACCTTTTACTTTTTATAACAAAATACATTTATAGATTACGGCAATGCTTTCCCTAATGTACCAGTACAAGTATCTACCAGACCGTTTCAGGTCTCTCCAGTCTCACATACGAAAGTTTGTATTCGTCTTCCGTAGTTAGTTTTATTAGATATGATACCGTTTCCCTCTCTCAGAACGAAATACATCTATAGTTTGCAGCAGTACGTACTGGAGGTAGGGTAACCCCCCCTCTTTCAATTCATAATTTCCCACGTTTCTTCAGCACAATAATTGAATGGTTTTGTATTTTTGTAAAATAAATCACAATTAGTGCTATATTCCTCAACTAATTAAATGCAAAACTAATGGCTTATTCCATATTCCATACTATTAACTTCCTCGTTTATTAGTTTCAAAAATAATGAACTAATAAAATGATGATGATAATTGAAGTTGTATTGTATAATCAAGTTACGGGGTAAACAAATTACTGGTGCACTAAAGGGTGTTCCATATTCCCTGAAAAATTTGGTCCTGAAAAAGTGAGCTGTCTTAATTAATCAAACTAATCAAAAAATATGGCCATAAACTTTTTGTTACATTTATTGACTCAAAAACTTGATAATGGAAAACAATTTTATCTCAATTACTGACGTACTGGACGGCATGCCGCCCAGGTTCCCATGTTTCAGAAACGGAAAATTTGTTCCCATATTTTTGGATTAATTTTGTTAAAAAAGAAGCTTTTACTCTTTCAGAACCAAATTCACTTACACCGGATAGTCTGGGGAGTATAGCATACCATCTAGTGCACTCGTAATTTGTTGGCGCAGTAACTTGATTATGGAATACAACTTAACAAAATTTATGATGTACTGGAAGGCATTCTATGCCCCCCAGACCCCCCGGTTTCAAAGCCGATAGTTCTATGATGTACAAAACTTCATTAAAATTTTATTAGCCAAAATCGTTTCCCATTTTTATAACCTGTTTTCGGGGTATGCTACCTCCTCCCTCTTTAAGTGAAAACATGCAATCAGGGCCTATTTTTAACTGAGTTGGACCTTAGCTCTAGCAAATTTTCGGGCCTCTTATATTCGAGTGTAACTTATAGCATCGAAGGCCCAATTTTTGGGTTATTTTATCAGTATTTGATTTTTTTACGATTTTATGTTCTCTCTTTTCGGGTCTCTCTGCCTGTTGGTCCCTAGGCACGTGCCTAATGCGCCTAATGGTAAAATAGGCCCTGTGTGTATAGAACTTTTCAGAATAATATTATTGGTTTCAATATCTTAAAATGCCGCTATCGGACATCAGGACAATTTTTGAGGGTAAAACAGTAGAGGTTACTCATTTTGTATAAAAATAATTATTGAGAAAATCGACTTGCAATTATTTTATAATAAAAATTGCAATTTTCGGTTTTATGGAAATTTTTGAAATCTTTGAAAAACTAGTACGATGTTCCTCGTAGAGAAAAAACTCAATCCAAAATCTGGAAAACAACCAAATTCAGGCCGATTTTTCTTACGCTTTACACCAAATATTTGAGAATAACATTTTTTTTCGAAATTCTATAATGCTGCTATCGGGCGTCAGACGATTTTCATTTCATTTCAGCGAAAACGAATTCTGGAACAATAGATCCACAAAACCTGCATGATTTGAAATAGATTCAGTCTAATATAAGTAATATGTAAATATATATTTTGTTCTTTTGAAGAAGTCACTAACCGCCGCCACTGCTAAAAAGTGTGAAGTACATTTTTTGGTTGTTCTAAAAGACGTTAACAACATAGTAACAACGTAGTGATTAATTTTCAAGCCGTGAGAACCAACCAACGGCTGTATCTTGACCTTTTATCAAAGATATAATTGGGTACAAGATTATGCTTTATTTTTATTTCATTACACGTTTAACCTTACTTTGAATTATTATGTTCACACTCCGATCAAATGCTACAGCTTAGTTGATCTCGGTGGTAGAGTTGGAATAATCCAATTTTCCACATGGAATATTCTCATAGCTTAAATATTAAAGCGTTATAACTTCATAAAAGGAAAACATTTTAAGATACTCAAGATTCCTTAAAATGGAAAACTGAGCAATTTTGATTTGTTCTGTGCTATCGTTTTATCTGTGAAATAACTGTAAATTTTTAGTATAATTTCCTTTAGTGAAATGAAATTATGAAATTGGTATACCGTACTTGTAGAGTGTCATATGCACGTTTGAAAAGCCCTAATTTTCCGTTTGGGAAACATTAGATGCAAATCTATTTCTAGACTTAACATTTAATTAGATTAGTAAAACAATAGGTTTAGTGCAATAGGAAGCATTTCTAAAAGGCACAACGTTCTTTGTCCTTTATTTTACTCTATGTTTGATGTTTGAAACGTCAAAGTGGCATTGCAATTGTTGCTTTTAATACTGATCTTTGTACGTCGAAATTGTCCTTTAATATCCGTAATTACATGTTCGAAATTTTATATTGCGAATCGCAAATTTAACAGAACTTGTATTCAAACCAGAGCCGGAGGAAGATGGCATAGCTAATAAATAAGCTAAAATACATAAGAAAATGGCGACTTTATGCTCTTGTGCGTTTACAGCAAATAAGTTTTGTCGTGCTACATAAATTTCTATGTTAGTATGTTATATCAACATAAATTTTATACAAGGAAGGTTTAAAAAATTAAATTGCTTATTATTGCTATTAAAGCATGTATTACACAATGACAAAGTTTCAAGTAAAAAAGCCGAATTGATGCGAAGCAATTTAGTTTTCTAAAAGAAAAAAATCGCTTATTGTTAAGGTTATAGGCTATTATGGTAAAGCTTCTCGCTATAAAATTTATCTGTGAGAGAATCGAAAGCAACGTTTTTGAGTGTAGAAATCCGACCCAGTTATTATCAATGTTTGTTCAGCCGCCTTTCCAGAACACACCGTACCTGCATAGATTTCATTTTCCATTTTGATTCGAAAATTTTTTTAAGTCACGTTTTTCTTTTACGTAATAAAAATAACAAAAAAACGGGAGGAAAATAATCAAATTTATTGCGGGAGCTTTCAAAAAAAAAACACACCGAAGTTAGTTTTCATTTTTGTTGCTTGCGGTTAAAATAGTTTCACGTTTAAAATTCAAAAATCGAAAAAATTATTAATTTCGTTCACATAGTGCAGACAAATTCTTAAAATTTTTACTAACTGAACAAAATATTAAAATTTAAAATTAAATTTTCGGATAATTTGAAAAATAAATTGGCAGAACGAAATCGAATTATTAATAAATTCAATGTGACATGCCAAAGAGTAGGTAGTTTGAGCGTTAATGGATTGATTTTGTTTATCTCCCCTAAGGTAATAGTTTTTGGCGAAGTTCTTAAAACTTAATGTCCCTCAAAAACTACTTAATGCAATTTTTTCTAGTCCCTTAAGCAAAATCGACGTCAGCATTTTAATTTCTATGTGAAGTGGATAAGAGAACGGTGTCCAAAAGAAACAGCATTTCAGTTAAATCTCAACAACTCCTGATGATTTTTTTATGAAAAATGAGAATCATTTTATTTTCTCATTTAGCAGTACGGATTTAAAGAAAAGTTTAATATCTTTTTCTTTTTCAAGATAAATACAATATGCTACCCTACAATGAGCAGTTTCTGTGGTTTGAGGCTTATCTTTATGTCTAATAATGGTAGCATTAGGGTTTTAAATTTTGATAGAGAAAGGATATTTACTTAGTTCTTCACGTTTAGCGGAATAATATTCATTTATTTATGGGTGAAGAAAGTTTAGATATTTAAAAAAACTATGAATGTGTTCTGGAATAACTCGCGTTACTACCCCAGTATTACGTAACCATTTTCCTGAATTAATTTTCATTTCCCGAACAAACAATTTTCAAATATTAAAATTCACACCAAAGTGCACTTTTGTGCGGTGCTTTACAAACAACATCGTGTAACATTATTACAACAGATCCAGCAGAGATAAATCTTGTAGGTATGTCTACCACGCTTTTATTTTCAAATTTTTGACATTTTTATGTAAATATAAAAAAATTAAACGAATGATATAAATAAGTGTGCTAAATTCTAGACAGGAGAAAGCGTTCTACTGCGCTTTTCATGTTTCCTGCTAAAATCGATAATATACTTTCCAGTTTTTAAATCTCTTGTGATATATATATATGCGTTTGTGACACGCGAACTTTACTGTAACTAGGTAAATACAAAAACGAACTTGTAGTTTTTATAAGGTTAATTCTATTGTTATTCAAATCGGAAAATTGTGTAAAAAGTTTCACGATTTATGAAAATTTAATTAACACATAAAAAATTTAACAACGAAACAGGCGTTACCTGGTATTAGTAATTCTCAGTTGATTTTATTGTAAAAATAATATTACAATCTAATAAAGGTGTCAAAATTTTGGAAATGCCTAATTAGATTTAATTTTCAGCAAATAAAATTTACCCTTTGGATATTTACCTCCGCTTTCATAGACGTTTTCATGTATAAAAGCGAATTGACTTGATATAAAATTAATTGAGCCTAGAATATTTCTTACCCGTGTAAATTATTTCTTCATTCCGTTAATGTGAAAACGTAAATTTTTATGCTTTCTGCGGTAAAATGAGTTAAGAAACAAAGTATTTGTATTTACTCATTAAAATCGAGGTTAATTACTTTAAACCCATAAAATGTTTACTTTAAAGCATGGAAGTGTAAAGGATTTGCTTTGAAAACAATTTATAGGTGGAAGATAAAATAATCTAAAAATTCTTTTTCTTTATTTAATTTCAGAGTCGGCAGTTTTCACTTTAATTAAAATATTTACAGCGATAATTTTGAATATATTTTTAATTTTAGTTTCGCTAGTTATATT
This sequence comes from Cantharis flavilabris, assembly GCA_949152465.1. Taxonomy (NCBI): domain Eukaryota; kingdom Metazoa; phylum Arthropoda; class Insecta; order Coleoptera; family Cantharidae; genus Cantharis; species Cantharis flavilabris. Next base: position 8,963,499 of record OX424436.1, on the reverse strand, counting down.
GATAAAATGAAGTTGGAGCAGCCAAATTTTGGTTCTTTCTGACAAGGCAGGTTTATTTTCTTTTACCTTTACGAAAGATAAAACTATAAACAAAAAATCCATTAATTTCCTTAATATTTAAATAATAATTATTTTCATTTTCCTTTTTAAAATTTTCAATTTTTTTATTTTGTGTTAAATATGGATCTAATTTATGTTTCCGTTTATTCGTTTAACTTTGTCGTTACAATTTTATTAGTTTTTAACTAAAAAATATTTTTATTTGACTAAAATTCTGGTTTTTATATTCTTTGTAAAAAAATATACAGGTAAGCTAAAAATTTGCTTTTATTAAAGCTATAAATACGTAAAATATATACAGTAGAATCCGCTTAATGTGATCTCGGCTAATGTTATCAGTCGGTAATTGTGATCATTTTGACTGGGAACCGTCCGCTTTAATCAGTTTACATACAAAAACCACCGGATAATCTGATCAAAAAGCCGCTTACTATTATCACTTTCAAGGAATTTCCAACACAATAATCTCTTTTTCTAAGTATCTTTTTCTGATTTGTCATTGAAATTTTATATCTAGACAAAAAACGTCACTCGTTTAAATTTCTATACTATACAAAATGAGGTTTCCCGTTTCATGCCGCGTATCTATTTTCATTTTGCAAATGTGCACTTTGCTTTATGCATTTTAATTTAAGTTTAGTTTAATCTTGCTTTTCTTACGATGCCGACGAAAAAACGAAACGATCTCTCGGTGAACAGAAGGTAGAAATTATCGAAAAGTATACGATTTTCGTTTCTAAAATTTGTTTTTTTCTAAATTTCTCTTATTGTTATCAGTCGGTTAATGTTATCGAAATGTTCTGGTCCCAAAGTGATCACATTAAGCGGATTCTACTGTATATGAAGTGTACTCTTAGCAATGTATTTGTATTAAAGCAAATTTTAAGATGAAGTTGACAAAATGAAAATATTTGAATTTTAACTGTAAGTGAAGATACGTACAAATATGCGTAAACATTTTATGCAAAATAATGCTTCAAATACATCATTTACCATTTTCTGACAATGTAGGACTTGAAACATTTGAAAAATATAATATAATGGAATTTCTTTAAAAATGATAAAATATATAAAATGAAACGTTGTCTCCAGAATGCAATTATTTAACATTTCATGGTTTCAACTAATTGCCAATTACATTTAATTGAAAATGCGCAAGAAAAATTGAATAAAAATATAATCAATAAAAGAAATAAATAATTAAAAATCTAACCATGAAAATCAGATTAATATGAAATTCAATTGATGCTACGTATGAATGACGTCGGTTATCAGTTATTCGAAGTCATACACAATACACTGAACTCTGAATTGATTTCTCAAGAATAACTTGAAAAGATTTTCGAATTTTACCACATTCTACAAGAAGACAGACGGTTTCGTATCAAATAATCTAATAAATTAACTTTATTTATATTACAATTTTTATTGACAAAATCATTAATAAAATACCAAAAACGTAAAACTAATCCATTCATGTATTTAATTATTTAAAATAAAATAAAAATAAAATGATAAACTTACTACTTAGTTTGACTGCTTTACAAGATTGGATTCTTCTCTTTTTTTGATCTGGCAATTTGTACAGTAACAAAGCATTTTTGATTCTTGGCGAGTAATATACTATTTAATACAGGTGTTGAAATCAAACAATTTATTGTTAATAATCTCCTTTTCTCAATTTTTATTAATTTCTACACTCCTTTCATTTTCAATCTTTTTATTTTAATTTTTTTCTATTATGTTTTTCTTAAAAAATTTCTTATTTCTATTATTTTGATTTGCATTTTACTTTTGAAAATATAATAAATATGCAGATACTATAGAGAAACTTTAGAGGAGCTAATTATAGTTTGGTGTGTCTTCAATTTTATTGATTATTTTTTTTAATTGTTTAAGTTAGACATTTTTTTTATCGTAGATAGATATCTAGATCATGCACGAACAGACCTGTTCAACAATTAGAAATGATGTACATACAGCCAAGTTTAAAGATTTATAATACTATTTTACGTACTATGTACGTAATCTTATATATTTACAATGTACATACGTTATGTACATAATAATTAATTATTAGTAGTGCTTTATTAATTACCCTAGTTGTTTATTTTAAATGGCTGGTATTAACTATTATGTTTATCACGTTAACCGCAAAACAACAATATTAAACCAAAATTAGAAATTCTTCAGAAAAAATTATTTACAATTAAAAAAAAAATTAATTAACTTTATTTTTATTTAATTAAATAAATCCATTAACTTATTGTAGCAGTAATCGGTAGCTCTACCCCACAATAAGCCTCAAAGACCTTTTGATGTTAAGTAATTGTCGTTCATGTAGCTTTAAAACCAAATAATAATAATAATAATGGCCACCAGGTATTTCAATAAAAAAATTTGTTTTTACATGTTTTAAAGGAGATATCCAACAGTAAAAAAAATAATTAGGAAGCTCCAAATAAAATCTTAATAAAACTTTTTTTATAATAAAATCAGTTAAGCACGCGATAAGAAGCTCAGTAAAATTTCGTGAGTGTTTTTAGGTATTTTCGTAAAATATTTTCGTGAAGCCTACAATAAATATAAACAACAAATACGTACATAACGGTAAATCATGTGTATGATAAAACGAAGCAACTAAAGTACAATTACAGCAGTGAAAAACTTTATAAATTAATCATAAGAAATCTCTCGAGAGATTTTGTGAAATATATTGTAAAATAATTGAAAAGTTATTTACCATAAAACTGCATTTAAAATAAATTCTAGAATTTATTTCTTGAGATATGTTACTTATTACCAATTTTAAATATTTTACGAGAAAAATTGCTAATCGATGTACGGTAATAAACAAAGTCATTCGTGTTTTTAATGAAATACATAAATTTAAATAAAATTTTTAAATATAAAAATTAATTATTAAATTTTACTTTTAAAATTGTAAAATCTACTGGTAGATATAAATTAGTATTTGAATAAACTTTTCAACAAACAACTGCGTGCAACAGTTTTAAATGGTTTTGAGTTTACAACTTAATGAAAAAATATTGAAATAAATACAATACAAACCAAAATTCATATTGCACTACAGATGGGAGGTCGCAAACTGGAATTTAATATTCGAAATTTACATTATAAAATGTTTTTCTGCAGTTCCTGGCTACCCACAAAACTTGATCATATTTTTATAAAAAATTATAAAACAATAATATAATCTTCATTTAACATTTAAAAAGTAAACAAAAATTTCAAATTTACACAATTAATTTAATAATTATGGTTTTGTATAAAATCTAATTGATTGATTATGAAAATGTTGATTACTGCATAAGTACTTTTATTATTTGGGATACATTCAGGCAATTTTAGCAAAATTGATAAATATATCGATTTAATGTCCACTTAATTTACAATTTTCTGATGAATACCTTCTTAGTACTTAATCCTGGCAGAAAGAGGGCTAAAGGAAACGGCACGTTCTATTTTGTCGTGTAGATTGGAGATTTCCATTTTTGTTTTTTTATTTTTAAACATTCAATCTTCGCACATTTTGATTAAAACTATCATGCAAGCATGTAACTGTTCAATCATGCACCCAAAAACTTGGCCGATGGATAATACGTAACTAGTTAGAAGCATTATTTAGTAAAATGTCGAATATCCCAATACAATTTGGATATAAAATATACATGACGTAATGCAATGATAAATAAGTTTTGTAATTTGTCATCCCTCGGGAGATATCTCGTATTTTACCTTCCTCCATAAAATATCTTTTTATGATTTTCTTATATATATTTTAGAAGTTATATTGTTGTATAGACTGCATAATTTCATTAAAGGCTCGTAACATACGCGTATCAATTTTATGACAGGCATTTTGAATTGAACTTTTGTCAATATTAATACTTGATGGTACAACTTAAAAGAGAACAGATAATAGAGATAATGCAATAACTGGAATAGCCTGCAGGTCTGATAACACCCATTATTTCATATTAGCTTAGTAACAGCTTTTACACGTTTCACTTTGTTGTGGTAAGGTGAAATATGTTATAAATATTATAAGAAAAATAAAGGTGGAAAGCATAAGTGCCAATTGCGATATTTAGAAAACCTGTTTTGAATTCAAAAATTTTCTTTAATTTTTTTTTTAATCATCAAATCTAATTTTAATATAATTTTAAGGCCTTGCAAACAATGAATGTAGATTTTAATCTTAAAGTGTTTAAACGAACTTTGTAGAAATTATAAAAGGATTTTCAGAAGTGTTAACGGAAAACAATTAAATTTTGATTAAAAGCGCTACCATCATCGTTTTCTTTAAAAGGACGTAAAATGAAGTTTGGATTTTCCACTGGTCATTTAATTTATTTTCTTATAAACTCCTTCCATTGATCAGATGTCCTCCTATACATATGTAGAGGTAGTTGCTTTGGAATTTAAAATATTCCTTCGGGAATTGTTTTGATTGATCGAACTGTTACAATCAATCGGTGTTGTTTATTTTGTACATCGTTCCCTCATGTTTATTCTATCAAATGTATTACTTTTGTTTTCGTATTTTTCCTTTCTTGTCTTTAGTTTGTGTACCTTAAAAAGAGAGGCAATTCAACGAGTACTGAAAAAACAATGCAGTTACAGTTGACTAAACGGTCGGTTTATTTCGTTTCATGTAAAAATAAATTAGAAGAGCAGCCAATTTATCACATTAAATAACAAAACGAAGGAATCGATTTAAAACATCAAATCCACTTAACATGTAATTACTTAATTCGGCTGCTATTAAGCAGAGTGTAATTTTATAAAATAATTTATCAAATATGACTTAGTGTTGAGTATAATTTTTTTAATAAAGCTTTTCTAAATTTATTATTGAACGATACAAATACTTTCAATGTCAAAAAGTTAATGTGATTGTTGTGACTTGACAACTTATTTAAGTGGAGAGTCGTCATATTGAATTTCATAAATAAAAACCAAATAAAAGAAAGATAGGAAACCGAAAAACTGGAAACAAAATATCATCGTATGATTAAAATGTACATAGGGTTGAAGTGTATTATTTTGAGAAAATAATGTTTTTTTATAATAACGAAAAAGAAATAAAGACAAAGCCTCAATAGAAATTTTTTTTCATAGCTTTTGTGAAGTACTTAAAATAATGGTAATAAAAGTTCTCATAGTTTACATTAAAATTAGTTCCTTTAAATCGATATCACAACAGTATAATAAATATTAGTTAATACGTAGTTGAAACGTAAATTTGAAATAAAATTTTACATTACATTATTTATAACGCGATAGTCATGAATATTTGATCACCTTTGTAGGTTTTTGTGATTTTTTATGGTTTTTTAGTGACGAACATTGTCGATTGGCAAATGACCAGTATATTATTATCGATTTCTCCTATTAGAAATTAATAACTTTGCTTACAACCTCCAGATTGCAGTATAAAACAGGGAACGCACAACATACCGCTGTTGAAACTGCATTTGCAAATTAAAATATTTCTGGAAAATATTTCATTTGCTTGGTTGTTCCAGGGTTTATCCTATATTGTTGCAGAAAATTAAATTCCTAAGTTTAAAAATGACATCATATAGCTGTACTTTCAGTTAAACTCAGTTATTTTTATTGGAAACATTGTTGAACTTCGTTATTTAATATTACCGTAGGATATCGCAATAAACGATTCGAAATTATATAAAAAATAAAAAAATAAAGAAAACTTTGACTAAATAACAAGTTGCTTTTAACCTATTTCAAATTCAATACAAAAGTTTCTTATTCGCAATTTATTATTTTAGTAGCTTATTTGTAATCGAGTAAATATTTTCAAGCGGGTAAATAAACATCATTTTTTTGAGAATTTTATTAGTAGTTAAAGTAACCAAATTTATTCATTTTTAGAATAACAGTCAGCATTACAGTATGAAACTTAACAATCCGCAAATGCTATGAATGTGGATTTTCGTGTTCGGATCCCGGAACCACCCTGTATAAAGCAATATATCTAATAAATTTCGTAGATGCATAATTTGTCAACGATAAAGTAATAATGGTATTATCTAATTTTAATGACATTTATTTTAGGTGAGAAGCAGATTTCGCTTTGTCTTTCGTTTGAACAGGAGCGGCAACTATTCAAGGGGCGGCCCCATTATAATGACTTTCGTTACAGAAGTAGTTACAAAAATTTTTGTAATGAGCGTAATTAATTAGAGAAAACAAAAAAGAATTACAGCATGCAAATAATTAATTTCACTTGTATGGAGCAATTTATACGATGTCGACATAGTCGAACTTTTTACTTTTATTGGAAATTACAAAAAGTTCAGGTCTTTGATAAAAATAAAAATTTATTTCTGTAACAAGCTTAAAATGCAATAGATATTTTTGTTTGAAAACTGAACAATTATTATTACTGTTATTATCACAGGTGAGCATAATAAGCACGTAAAGCTATAATGGTGTTTGTATGCCATTTTATAAAATACAATTTTGCATGTATGCCATAAACTTATAGTATTTTGGATAATGTGTTTTTTTTTCCTTACATTTCTTGTAAAAATAATAAATCTAGATGAGTTAATCTACACAAACCGAAATTGCACTACTGATTGTAACTGGAACAACAAATAAATGAATTAAAATGTTAGAAAACACTGAATGCAATAAATTATTGTCAGAAAGCTAATATTTCTGAACACAAAAGAAGTTACTGGCGATATTATCCGCTATGTATCCGTTTATGTATTTTAGCAATCCCTGCGATTTGTTATACCAATCTGAATAAAGGATTATTTTAATTACTTAACGCTAATTGATCTATTTATATACAAATTCACAATTAACAATGTCGGGTAATTGAATTTTATTTTGTAATTTATTGTTTCATTTTTCTGTTGGCTGTTCAGATTGATTTTGTTAAGGTGAGCTTATCTCGGCGGCGTTGGGTCTAAAAACGGGAATGTGGCAGACTGAGTATCAATTATTTAATAGCTATTTATTATACAAGTGTCTTATAAGGCAAATAAGTTACGAAAGAAATGTTTAGCCACGAGAGCTTGCTCGAGCTTGCTCAAATGTTCTGATGTCACAAAGTCAAATTTTTAAAAATATATTTTGTTTTTTCATGCGGCCAAAAAAAAATTAAATTTTAATAAACACAAAATGTTATTTAAAACCTTTAAAATTGATTTAATTTAAGTTAGTTGCTAAAAAAAATTTCTACGAATTATTAAATTTTAAAGGGTAGAAGGGTGGCGTTACTGGGGGGGGGAGAGGTCAATGAAAATGTGACTAAATGTGACATAGGGGGAGGGAGGGGTCTAAAGATCTTAAAAATCGTTTGACGTAATTTATGAACAACCCCTAAGATGATTAAGGGAGATTTACCTCGGTGGTTTGCCAATGTCCGCCGAGGGAGAACGGTTACAATCAAGTTGTTGATTCACTCGGACTCGAACCGGGGATCTCTGCTTAGAGTAGCCGAGCCTCTTAAGCATCAGACCGTAACCGTCTTCGATTTAGTATTTTTAATTTCATTAATTTAGTTTAAAAATGCTCAGCATTGTGATTTTTGGGCGAAACTTTTTAATCGAGATAGTAAGGCCGGTCGACCGTAATCTTTGTAAGCTCTAATAAAAATTATAATTTGGATAAAAATAAAATATAAAATAATTTTTAAAATTGGTTTTAATATATCAAAGAAATTGATAGCTGAATTTAAGAAGAATTAAAGTAAAATTTTGTACGATCAATTGTTCATCGACAATAATGCCTGAGGATATCTCTAATAAAACCGAACTTCGTATTGCGAATTTTTATTTAATTTTAAGAGAGAGCGCCAAATTAAAGGACAAAATTTATAAATTTCTTTTATAGATATCAATTAATTATTATTCGTCACGTAATGAAGCGGATATTTTGAAATATAGGTATTAAAAAGCAACCTTGATGTTTTACACATAATTTTTAAAAATCTAAATACAGTACAGCCTCGTTATTCCGGACAGATATAGTTTTGAGTTTTTTCGGATAACCGAGTTTTCCGGATTAACGAGATTTTTTTTTACTTATTTTATTGATTAAAAACCGTTGATACGTATGTATTATTCAATTATTTTATTTTATATAGTTTACATTAATAAAACTAAACTAAACAATATTAACAAATAAGAAAAAAGTCAAAATAAAACTTAAAAAAAAACCAATAGGTACATTTATATGTTGTGGCAATAATTTTATACAATCAGTTGGATACTGGAGTACTCGGTACTACTCAGTGCGTATAACCTATACCTACAAATGCACACTTACTCTCTAAAAGTTTTCAGTTTTTGAAACCGGGGGGGTCTGGGGGGGTGTTCTGAACAAAGCTGAATTTACAGTTGTCGATCTTTCAATAGCAGTTTACAAATCTGAATTGCAGTTGACAATTTCTAAATATATCACTTGACAAATCTATATTAAAGTTGACGATGTCTGATTGCCTAGGTTGTGCGGCCTGAAGGCCGCACTAATCTATCACTCCACCGTAATCATTTAATATTTTTAGGCTGGTAACTTAAAATTAACCAATTCTAAACAGGCCAGTGGAAAAACGCCGATACTTATTATTATGATTTTTTTTGCTTAATTTATTTCATAAAATTTCTATTTGACCTGGGTATCGAATCAAATTAAGGTCTTCGGAAGTATTTAACTTCCTTCCTAAATCGTGAAAGGTTTAACGTAATTCCTATTAATGTTGAATAAATTAATTTTCCGATAGAAAATGTTTTAGTATCATTTTATAATAATTGAAGAACTGGCTTAACCTCGGATTGTAAACAAATTGACAATATTGTCAGTGTCAACTAGGCAAATTGACAATGTATCGTAAGCATGAATTGCCAATTTTATTTATTGTCACTGATAATTGAAAAACAAATTTATCACAATTATTGCATGGTTTCGAAGTACAAGATAAGAATATGAAAAATATTAAATAAACTGCCAGATATCAATCGCGAGCTTAGGTGGATTTATGGGGGGGCACCCCTACCTAAGACGTTTAAAAATAGACAAGGGAACAATCCCAAATCTGAAAACACTTTTTGCCCGTCTGATCTTTTTGCTCCTTCCAGAAAAAATTCTGGAACCGCCCCTGATCGCAATATGGATTAAGCAGCGACTTGTAGTTTGTCATATTAAGGGGCCAGGGGGGGACGAAAAATTAAAAATTAGGGCAAATGTTTAAGCAGGATTTTCACTTGCAAAAGTAAAGGTATTGAGAATTACACAAATTTGGTCAGGAAAAGTCGACGAATTTTTTATTTTTAAGGAAAAGTCGTGGAATTAATTAGGAAAAATTCTTGGAAAATTCGACAAATAAAAAATTTACAATTTTTAAAATTTGAAATTTATTTTTAATTTTAATCTAGAACAGGGGTCGGCAACCTATTGAAACGGAAGAGCCAAAACTTACAATTTACAACATTTCCCAGTTTTTAAAGAGCCACTAACATTTTTATTTCAATTTTATGGTATTTTATCCTGTTTTTATCCTTTTTTTTTACCCTGTTTAAAGTTTTTTTTTGCAGAATAATACTTTTTATAAGTTTTGTAAATAAAATAATAAAATTATTAGGTAATATTTGTGCGTAGACCTGGAAAGCTGCATCTCGACATCAAAAGAGCCGCAGGTTGCCGATGCCTGATCTAGGGGAAGACTTGGAAAAGTTATGGATTTTGTTTTTGAAAGTTTGACAGAAAACATACACAAGTTTTCAGTTTTTAAAACCGGGGGGTCTGGGGGGTATGGAACACCCTCCAGTACACCTAAACAAAATTGGTCCCAGAATCTAGCTTTATATAGATTTTTCCAAATGTTTTTTGTAACCTAGATCCAGTAATGCCCAGTGGAATCACAACTTTAAAACTGGAATCGAAATCTGTTTATTGATATTTGTGTTTTTTAACACACTTACAGGTATACTGGAGGGTGTTCCACACCCCCCAGACCCCCCGGTTGTAAAAACTGAAAACTTGCATATATGTACATGTTCTGTGTGATTGCTTTATTTTTGCTGAAATAAACAGCAAAAATAAGTGAAAAAATTAAGCAGAAAAACGGAAAATTCGATCATCTTTAATGATTTTTTTTACAATTTCGAGGGACAGATCTACTCCCAAATCAACTTTCTCGCTATAAATATTAACTTTTCACCTTTCTAGTTTATGAGAAAAAATGTAAAGGCTAAAATAATTGTTAAAAAAAATAATAAAATAGATAGGGGGGAAGCATCCCCTGATAGCGATGGATGCTGGAGGAAAACGAAGGTCATATTCGAATTCAGGAGGTTAATTTACATAAGAATCAGGAAGATTGGTATCAGGACTCGAAAAAAAAAAATTATTTGCAGACCTGTGTGATCATTAGGGGACGTTTGTTAATTAAGTGGGCGTTTAAGGGAGGAGGAGATCAAGGAGTCTCGGTAAATATCATGTAATAAAAAAACAATTTTACGATATCTCACTAGGGGAAGTCGGTAATTATTTATTAAAAATTAAAATTTATTTAAAAAAATTTCAAATAGAAATGATAAAAATTTTGGATGAGATTGCTTTATTTTAGATAATTATTTATTGGGATTAGAAATTTATGTGCATATCTCGAATTAAATTAACACTCCCTTTTCATGTTGAAATCGATTAAAAACTAAATTAAAAATTTGTATTAAAAAAAGAAAAATGAAATGGAAATTATATTTTGAATATTTGGCTTTCCCAAATGTCAGTTTTATTAAGGTTTGCTTTGAAGTAAAGTTTTAAACTTAACTAGGCAGAAAATTTTAAGTAATACTATAATTTTTCGTGAAATTTTTTTTGAAAATTTTTGAATCTTTCAAAATTCAGCACAATATATTGAATAAAAAGAGACAGGGTATTTAACGCTCGAACTGCTGTGCTTACATACATCGTAATATTAATATTTTGTTGTAAATTACATATTTCTCTCCATTAAAAAATGGATAACAGAATGTTATTAATTACTAATTTACTCACGAGTTATATATACTATTTTATATGCTTTATAATTTAAAAAATATTAAAAATGAAATAAAAATAAGATTAAAAATAATCAAATAGAATTCATTCTCGTTTTTTTCAATTCAACAGATATCAACTAGCTCCTTTAGCTAACCAATCCTAATTTTTGCCAATGTTTGCTGTAACCCAGTAAAAAACACTAAAACGGCATAGAATCTAAAAACAATACATAAGCTTATTCAGTCGTGTTACTCTAAAAAACTTTCTAAATGGGTTTCGCAGATTTACATTGTATGAAAAGTTTGACATACACACCGGCAACTTGGGGAGATCGAAACTTAAAAAATCAGTTTACTACATATACAACTTTCAATGTAATAATAATTTTATAATTTTGTTTAATTACTTATACAAAATAGAAATTATTTTAATTAAAAATTTTCATCAAATATATTACAAGAGTTTGAAGCTACATTCGCAACACGGAATTATATTCTAACTCATCGCCGAAGGCTAACTCATCTTTAAATTATTATTTCCTAATGTGTCTTAAATTTCAAAGGAAGTTGCATTACTGAATTTTTGCGAATGTTCGGAGAGCACAAAAATTTCGTTTAAACACGTGGAAATTTTCCATGCTCTGACTTTCAATTTACCAAATTTAAAAATCTGCTCACTATGAATGACCTGTTTAATTTATAATAATTAAATTTTAAATTTTGGATTGCGGATATAATTAAATCCACTTTGATCTTGTAGTGGACTTAATATGTAAATTTCGACGAATAATTTTTCGCCAATGTAGGTCACCAGATATCTATAATATTTTATTTTATTAGAGCGAATTGTTAATTCGTTCGTCATTATCAAAATGTTTTTGGTATAATTAGCGGCTTGTCTATCAGATTATTTAGCATAAATACACTTAATTCGCCTAGTTATTATTTTAACCGAGGACAAAAGTTTAGTCTGAATTTAACTCAAAGCAGCGTTTCAACAACTTTTTACTTACAAAAGAGTATAATAATGATAATCTAGATGGAAAATGATGACAAAAGTTTTGTTAAGTTTTATGTAAGTATGTGAAATTCGTTTCTATATTTATTTATAGCAAAAACTTTTGAGTGGTAGTGTTAATGGAAATATTTATTAGTACGGGGGATGTTCGGAAATTATGCGAAGATCGATTAATCCATATCGGATAAAAAATTAATTTACTTGCAAGTAAGAGTACAACATTAACCTTCGTCTAGTAAAACAATACCGAGTTTACAAAGTAATTATAAGTTTAATGCTTAACGTCAACATAAAAACATATTCCCTGTAAAAATTCCAAAATTAAATTTTCCTCGGGAAAACTTTTAAACCGTTTAATTTAATTTCAACTTTTCGTTATTATTAACTTGATGCCGTTGAAATAAATTATATCCTATTGTAAAATGAGTACATTAGCTTAAAAAAATATATAAAATAACAAACACACATAATAAAGTTGTATATTTGCGGTTCATTTTGAATTGTTATTTTTACTTTGCTTCTCGAGTTGCTTCATTGTGCGAAGTGTATTTTACCATATTTCTTTTTCAAGTATCTTCGCTCTCTTCGTATTTGTTAGATCAACATCTTTTATAAAGCTTTTAGTTTAAAAGAACACTTAAATGTTTCGACAAACTTTTAAATAAAAGTTTAGGATTATTTAGTATATGCGAATAATAAAAAAAAATTATAAAATAAAAGAAATCGCGTTATCACCTTATAAATAAAATAACAAAATTGGTGTAGGTTCGAACAAGATACGATAAAATTACATGGCATCTTTATAAGCTGCTACTTTACCCTCCCAGGACATTTATTGGTCGTTCCAAAGAATTAGATTGAAGCACAATTTTTAGCAAAGTTTGGCTGGGTGAACTTTGGTAATTTACAAAATAATAGTAACTTTCTGGCAAAATTACGGCCGACATAATAGCTTACATTACGTTTTATTTCAACTCAACCAAATTGTCAAACTTCGACTCGGGGTTATGTTCTATAATATACATTTTTACCTCGTCATTATGATACTTTGGAATTTATTAATTTTATATTTAAATTTCAGGATAGAAGAATAATTGCTGTGACGGCCATGGTAGGTACATGATGGCGCACAATGGCGCCACAGTACTCCTTTTGGCGAGTCTGTTGGGGTTGCCTCTTCTCGCACAAGAAAATAAGTGTCCAAGCTTCGCGGCGAATCCATCCTGTCCGTGCTACAACTTCGAAAATGGAATCTTTCTGGAATGTCCTGCTGCCACTATCAGCTCGTTACGTTCGGTACTACAAGTCGTATCTGGTCCGATACAATCGTTGAGCATCTACGACCTAGACAAATCGATTACCGTATTATCGGCAAATTTCTTCCCCGACGGAACGTTCATCAAACATTTACAAATTTCCCAATCAAATTTAGAAGATTTACACGACGAGTGCTTATACGTACTTAAACCCGAGTTGGAGTCAATCGGGTTAACTTCTGGAAAATTAAAAGAAATACCGCAAAAAGCATTTACAGGATTAGTAAAGCTTATCGCCTTAGATTTAGAGTCAAACGAGATTACCGATTTACCAAGTTACAGTTTTTACGGTCTCCACTTAATTAAGCTTAATTTAAAAGGTAATCAAATTCAGAAAGTTTCCGAATATGCATTCGCCGGATTGGAGGATTCGTTATCGGAATTAGACATGGCTGAAAACAAACTTAAAAATTTTCCTATGACAGCGTTGAGACGACTCGAACGACTTCGATTATTGCGTCTAGCATGGAACGAAATTAGCTTTATACCTAATGACGGCTACTCGCATCTGCAATCACTATTATTTCTGGATTTAAGTTCCAACAATTTTGAAGCCATCACAGAAGATTGTTTCAGAGCAAGCCAATCTGTACGTACATTATCGTTATACTATAACGCAATCGAAAATGTTCATCCCGATGCGTTTTTATCATTAACCGATTTGCAATCGATAGACTTAAGTCACAATAAAATTGTCTATTTGGATTCTCGAACGTTTCAGACCAATAAAAAATTGCGTTCTATCGATTTGAGTCACAATCATGTACACTATATTAGTGGGGTGTTCGCATTTCTGCCGGATCTAAGGGAATTATTTTTATCGGAAAATAATATTTTAGAAATACCGTCAGACGCATTCACCAACTCCTCAAACGTGTCCGTTATTTATTTACAACAAAATGCAATTAGACGTATCGATCCTGTTGCACTTAGTACTCTAGTAAACCTTGCTCAGTTACACTTAAGTTCGAACTTTATACTACACATACCGAAGGAGTTATTTCAGAGTAACCACAAACTTACTTCCCTAAGTTTGGATAGCAATTCGATCGTGAATTTAGAATCGGGAACTTTTGATAAAGTTTTTGCCGTTAGGGAAATTAGGTTGCATAATAATCGAATTAAAAGCATACAACGTGGAGTTTTTCATCCGTTACCGGCACTTCTGGAACTGCATCTTCAGAATAATTTTATCGAATCCATCGAGCCGGGAGCATTTCATAGTTTACAAAGCTTACAGCACATTAATTTACAAGGAAACGAATTGTCTGAATTAGGAGACGTGTTTCTACACGAATCGTCTTCGCTCGTGTCCATTCAGTTAGACTCAAATAGTATTACCTCTCTTCACAACGATTCACTGCGAGGGCAATCTAGCGTGCAAATTATGTGGTTAGGTCACAATAGACTAAGAAAACTAGACAGAGCTTTATTCAGTGACCTTTTGCTAATTCAGCGAGTATATCTCACAAATAATAGCATCGCCCATATAGAGGATAAGGCGTTCGAACCGATGCAAGCTCTAAAATTTCTCGATCTCAGCGTTAATCAACTAAGCCACATCAACATTCGAACATTTGCCGAACTTCACGACTTAGAAGAACTCTATCTATCGCACAACGGATTACGAACAATAGAGTCGAAGGCGCTCACCAACTTGAAAAAGTTAAGAATTTTGGATTTATCGTTCAACTACTTAACCGTACTCCATAACACAATATTTCAAGAGGGCCTGCCAATTCGATTTCTCAATTTAATGAACTGTTCAATATCGAGCATAGAACCGAAGGCTTTTAAAGGCTTAAATAATTTAAACGAGCTTAATTTAGAAACCAATAATTTAAAATCGAAAGATCTCGAAAATTTAGATGTGCCCGGACTGCGAGTGCTGAAACTCTCTTTTAATAATTTCAGCGACATTTTCAGTTCGGCGCTGCACAATTTACCATCGCTGCAGACGTTGATATTGGAAGAGTGCCACATAAAAAAACTGCCAAAAGATATTTTTTCGAAAAATAAAAACCTGTTAAAAATCGACTTGAGCGGAAACGAACTAGATAATCTCGAACACAACACGTTTCAGTATCTCAACATATTGAAAGAATTAAAACTTGCAAACAACGTTTTTCACGAACTTCCCTATAAAGCATTATTGAACATCTCCACTCTCGAGACTTTATCTTTTTCTAATAATACGATGAATTCTATAGAAATTTCACGCTTAAACGGCCTTCCTAATTTGAAAGAATTAGATCTGAAGCGTAACAAGATATCTTCACTATCAGGGTTTGCTGCAGCCAATTTAACGCAATTACTTTCTATCGATTTAAGTGGCAATTCTTTAACGGCTCTACCTGCAAATTTTTTTTCCCATTCAAATTTATTAAGTCGCGTCGATTTATCACACAACCGTTTTAGACAAATTCCGACTACGGCTCTCTCGGAGCACACTTTGCCAGGCCTAAGATTATTAAATTTAACAGAAAACCCTTTAGTTCACATTCACGATTTCTCATCATCAAATACCTATCCGTCTTTGGAAGAAATTCACATTAGCTCGACGAATCTCACTATTGTAACAAGCAAAGACTTTGAAGCGTTTCCAATTTTATTACATGTATTTTTAGGACGCAACAAAATTTCTCGAATTTCTCCCGGTGCTTTCGGAAGTTTGCCGCATCTCTTAACCTTAGATCTCGGAATAAACGAATTAGATTTGCTTCCGCAAGAGAGACTACACGGACTAATACATTTAAGATTGCTAAATTTAACACATAACAGATTAAAAGAGCTCGAGATATTTCCGCCCGATTTAAAATCAATGCAAGTGCTGGATATTTCTTATAATCAAATAGCGCGAATAAATAAAGGAACTTTCAAGAACTTGGAAAACTTGGCCGAATTATACCTTTTCGGTAATTGGATATCCTCCGTTTCTCACGACGCCTTCAAGCCGTTAAAGAAACTACGAATTTTGGATATAAGTAAAAATTACTTGGAAAATATTCCGCTCAACGCATTCAGACCCTTAGAAACGCAAATAAGGAATCTGAGGACCGAAGGTATTAGTTCAACAAAAACCTATCAAAAGCTTTAATTTTTTTGTTTTTATTTTCATTAGAAAATCCTTTATATTGCGGGTGCGACTCTCAAGAACTGTGGGAATGGTTGCAAGACCATCAGAAATTAGTCGAAAAAACTGATCGTCAGGGTCTGCGTTGCGAACAACCACCGGAACTTCGAGGAAGAGCTTTTTTAGATTTAAGCCCCGAACAATTTTGCGACCAGCCCTTAGTGGTTAAGATAGGAATTCAGGATATTCAACCTTATTCCTTGTTGGTTTCCTGGCAAAGTAGAAATCACTCCGGTTTACATGGATATCAAGTTGTTTACTATTCGATCGACCGAATGGAAGAGGTAAACAGTTGAAATAGTTTACATAATTTTGCATTTTACTAAAATTGTTTTGTAAATTTAATATCTTTACTTGTTGACAGATTCGAGGACGAATGATGGATCGCGTTTCCAGGTCGACCAAACTGAGCCGTTTATTTCCGGGAACGAGGTATTTAATTTGCGTTATAGCTTTAGGAAATTGGGCTACGAGAAAACAAGACTTTTCCGATTTACGTTTGGCGAGGAAGAACGAAAATAGCACAAGAGAGGATTGGGAAGTGTTTAGTGACTCGATGTTGTCATTATTAGTGGATTCTCCGAGCAGCAAGTGCGAAGAAGTGAGTACTTTAGAAACTCCGGGAAGTATACACGGTGAGCTTGGCAGTTTACCCGATCACAGTTTTGGCATTCAATCGATTCTCACGCGAAGATTGGGACTCATCGTTGGCTGCTGCATGGGAATAATTGTATTTATCATTTTGGTTTCTGTGCTCGGTTATTTAAAAGTTAAAAAACAAAGAAACGCAATAAAGCGAAATCGACCCGCAATTCCGCCGGAATATATTTCCTATAGACATTTTTCTATTCAAAGTGGTGAAGCCGGAGGACAATCGGGACATCCACAATTCATTACCAACATGAACACGACTTCATTCACTTCGTAATGTACAGACAACATACAATCTGTTGTGTTTATCATATCAGTATAATAAAATAAAAATAAAAATGTTATATAATAAAACCATAATAATTACACGAAACTCGCCAATAATTGTAATTTTAGAGACAGCAATTAAATCTAGTTACCGTAATTACATAGGATAATGTTTAACAGGAATTAAATTAATTTTACAAACAATTGGCCCACACAATTTTGGACGTAAATAAAAGTGTTAATAATAAAAATGAGACGAACTACGTATGGTACGTACGGGCAGATGTTTTAACGGTGCAACGCTCATACTTTGTAAAATTAACTACAAATTAATTATTATCTCACCCCCAATGGATAAGCTCTGCCTTGTGTTATGCTACAGCAAAACATTCAAGTTTGCCCACTGTTTTGTATCAAAATCATTTATAATGTTGAACATTTGGTTAGTACATGTGTTTAACAAACAACTGTTTTCAAAATCTTACAAAATGATTAATAAAAGTTGATTATATGTAATTAAGCGTTTTATTACTTTATCCATTGAATGACTCGTCGTTAATCAAATCCGGCATAACTTTTTCGCTTTCTTTTGTATGTGCTAAATTATTTTGTATTTTGATGTAACTGGTACTTAAATTTGTTTTGTGAAGCTTTAAGCGGGGCGATGATGGAAGCTATTATTTGAGGTTCCTATTTAACGGTTCGATAATTTACAATAAACTTTTTTATGGCGCCTTTTAATAAAACTAGCGAAAATCTTATATTTACTTTTTTATTTTGTGAAGATACACTACTAAACTTTAGTTTAATAAAATTGAGAAAAATTTATCTTAAAGGAATTTTTCCATCGTAAAAATTTTAGGGACCATTTCACTATCTTACGCGTAGGCTATTTGATAAGTCTTGGAACGTATCCCATGCATGATACGTTGATAATGTTGAAGGAGACAAATTGATACAAATACAACTTTATTTTATTAAAATGTTGTTATTGTTGTAATACAACAAATTCCATAAATAGTAATTGACAATGCAAAATTTAAATGAACGAAAAAATAAATATTTTATTTCTATGGAATATTTAAATTGAGTTAATCCGATTTTTTACCACATTGTTCGTCGTAAAATTCAGCATGATGAAACTTTTAATGATTTGTTTTTGTAATTTATGAAAGAAATCCGTATTGTGAGTTTTCGGTCTTGGAAAGACTTTCAGAAATGGGTAAGTAACCAATTACGTTATGCTAACCCATGACTTGTAATTAATTTTACTGAGAAAGTTTGAGAATTCCTGTTTTATCAAGAAACCTCACGATGACATTTTTATTTAATTAAATAAGTTTTAAAAAATTGTAAAGAAAACTAGCTGTTCAGTTACCTCACTAACCCTCCTAAGGTAGTAAATAAAAAAGCAAACATTTTTTTATGTACAGAAAAAAATTGGTTTTTGATAAATATCTTGTTCCTTAAATGGAGAATATAAGTAAAAAAGTTCAAGAAGACAAAAAAAGCAGAGGAAAATTTAATAAATGTTTTAAAGGGAATGGAATTTAAAATTATTTTAAGTAAAAGTTTATATTTTCTTATTACCTTAATTTACAATGGCAGGTCATCGCAATATATGTATTACACAGGAAATTCTCAAAAGGTAAACAAATAATCTCATTCAAATTTATATTGTTAAATTTATTTCAGAATTTTAATTAACAGAAAAACTGTCTAGAGAGATTTTAATCAAAAATCCTATTTTATATAAATAATATTAATTAATATAAACAAACTGTGTTTTTGATTAAATAAAGTATATTTGGTTAAACAAAAATTTGTTTAAACCAAAAATAAATTAAATGAATCATATTCAGAAGAAAAACTGTCTTTACAAATCATCATAAGTAATCGTCCATTTCGAATCATGAAAACTGAAAGAATAAAGTAGTAGCTTAATTATGAAGTCAGAAGCGTGAAAAAATATTATGCAGGGTTGGCAATAATAATTATATATTCTTAACCGCAATAAAAAGATTAGTTTATTTTAATTAAGCAGATGCATATTTGCTAGGTCAAAAATATTTTGTTTAAATTTAACAGATGATTAAAAAAATTTTGAAACACAATGATTAGTTTGATTTAGAGAAAAGCCTTTGAGCCCTAGCTGTCTAAAATGTCTAAATGTTAAATTATTGTTAAATGTAATTCATAAAATTCAATTATTAAAGATAATCATATACGGAAACAATGAACTTATTTATGAAACTTTCATAAATACAATTAACAAATTCGTAAATACTAGGAATTGATTTCATTACTATTTCATGGATTCGAAATTTTCATAATTACAGTAGATTTTAGTTTATTGGTTTAATTAAATTTTCATTGTATGATTGCTGTGATACTTACTTTTAATTTAATATTACTTTATCGACAATTCGAAATTTTTTCCAAATTACATAATTAGTAGAAACCGGATTTATATGCGCTAAAAAACACCAAAATAAGTTTTTTCATGCGGTTAAAACTGTCGATATATGAGGTAAAATCGGCGGTAATAAAATTTAAAAAATTTATATTAAACGAGAGAACATAAAATCGTAAAATAAAAATTAAAATTCTGATAAAATAAGCCAAAAATTGGGCCTTCAATGCAGGGTTGCCAAATTAGGGGTTTACCTCCCTAAATTTAGGGGATAAAAAAGTGGGATGGGAATTTTTTTAGGGGAGTTATATATTTAGAGATTTTTTGATTTTGAATATTTATTTATATTTGTTTATTAAAAAAATAAATGTATATATATATTGGTATAAAAAAATATTAAAAATTATTACAGTGTTATTTATTATTTATTACGCATAGTTACTTTAATATATTTATTTACTCTATTCATTTATTTAATAATATTTGTTTATTTTTTTTTTAATAATAATATTTTTTTAGGGGATTTCCAAAGAATTGTGGGGGTTTTAGGGGTTTTTGATTTAAGCTTTAGGGAGATAAATTTTTGAGAGTTGGCGACCCTGCTTTGATGCTATTAGTTACACTCAAATATCAGGGGCCCAAATATTTGCTAGAGCATAGGGCCCAATCTAGTTAAAAATAGGCCTTGATATGCCCCAAACACGGCGCTCACAATCAAGGATCTCAGCATTGACTACTAAGTAACTAATACTATTGGTTCATAAATAAAGATTAAACCGAGGAGTAAATCTCCGGGGAAGTCTGGTGTACAGCTTGTAGGAAGTTTGAGGAAGTCCGGGGAAGTCTTAGGTGTCCGGAAAAGTCCGAGCAAGTCTGGGGAAGCCCGGGGAAGTTTGGGGAAGTCCGGGGAAGTCCGAGGAAGTTCGGGGAAGCCTGGGGTAGTCTAAGGAAATATGAGGAAGTAAAACTAGCGCACGAGAAACCGAGGGATCTTTTTTCTTTTTTTTAGGTTTTCACCTGTCTTTGCAGATAAATCTATATAGTCACGGCAGTAATATTTGAAGTCCGGGAAGTCTCAGGAACTAAAACCAGTACCGGGAAAGACGCGGGACCTTTTTTTTTAGGTTTTCGCCTGTGTTTCCAGATAGATCAATAGAACAATAGTCACATCAGAAAATTCAGAAGTCTGAGGAAGTCCAGGGAAGTCTGGGGAAGTCCGAGGAAGTTTGGAAATTCCGAAGTAGCAGGAAGTCTAGTGTACACGATTTTTGACCGTGATTTACCCCTCGGATTAAACCGTACACCTGGGGGGTATTCCATACCCCCCAGACCCCCCGGTTTGCCAATAGCTAGACTAAGACTTGATCAATATTTGAAGTTGTAATAATAAGTAAATACGTTTAACCTCGTGCCCGTTTTATTATGGTTTTTGCTATCAATCAACGAAATTCAACTCAGTGGATCTATCTCTTTCAATGGCCAAAGATTTAAACATATTGTGGGACCTCTGCAACTTACTAAATTTTTAATTTAAGTTTAAGTGACACAAAACAAAGAGGATAAACCGGGGGGTCTGGGGGTATGGAATACCCCCCAGTGCACGTTTTTAGTTTATTCCCAATTCGCTACGCCCAACACAACAAACTAAACTACATGGCTAGAGAAGCCCGAAAAAAGAGAACATAAAATCGTAACCTAAAAGTCAAATTCTGATAAAATAACTCTAAAATTGGGTCTTCGGTGCTATTAGTTACATTCGAATATCAGGGGCCCAACTCAATTAGAAGCAGACCCTGCCTCTTAATTTTTTCCTTTCCGCATCCTGCCCTCTCCAGTTCTCCCGGTTTTAAAGGTTTAGGGTTTGTATGCTTGTTCTGTAATGGATTTGAGTACACATGAACCTTTTTTTAAGTTTTCTAGATTTAGATTGCAATAACAAATATAGAAGAATGTGAGCTTCAAAAACATCGTCCCACCTTCTCACGCGCACGTGACGAATTGGGTTAAAGTTATTTATCTTGCTGGATATTCAGTCCCGCGTTAAATGGGATACCAATTTAATCCTGCGCGAAACATGGATCCAAGAAAGTCGGTTATATTTGGAAATGTTTGACTGGTAAAAGGAGTTACGCTACAACTTAAGAGGAAGTACACGGAAAAAACCACAAATGGAATTTTGCAGAAAAGCAGAGAATACAGAATGATCTTCGGGATGTGAAAAATCCTTGGAAGAAACAAATAATAGTAGTTTAGAATTCTTCTTTAATACACTCAGTGTCACAGCGTAACTAATTTTTTCTTCGGGCAATCGGGCCAAAATAAGTTTTGTAATTCAGCCACAGTTTAAATCCAGATAAATGAATATTAAAATTATAAGCTTCAATAATAGAGAAAAAGTAAATATAAAAATACGAGTAACTAATCAAAATTTTGTACAAAAATTAATAAACATCGAAGTTTATCTCTAATTAATTCATTTTAAGTTACCAACCTAAAATTATCAATAGACTATAACGGGTGAGTGCGGCCTTTAGGTCGCAGAGTATTTAATAATGCACATTAGGGAATTTGTAATACCTGTGACAGTTGTTACAGTATTTAATTTAGTTCTATTTCACATTAAATGTTACGGTTTAATATGTTGCGGCAAACATAAATTATTTCCTTTTATATTTGTTTAGGCTAACATTTATTTTATTCTACGCACTTTTACATTGGACAGTAAAGGTTTAAGTACCGGCCTATAGAATCACAGTAAATTGGTGAAATAAAACTTAACAGGTAGTTAAATCAGTTGCATCAACTATTCTAAATATTTTTACATACTTACATAAATAATTAAATAACTGTAATTTTACAATCAATTTTAAATAAGTTTAATTTGTTTCAAGTGATTTGAATTACTTTACACTTAGGTACATGTTTGTTTTGAAATTTGGTTTACTTATCCAGTTTAATTGTTTATAATTAAGTTTGCTGGGTAAATTTATGTGCCAAGTTTTGTTTAACGAAGATATAATATTAGTATTAATATTTGAACTGACTTAATAACTATGCATGTGGCATGTGAATTGTACGAATAAAGTTTTTTGTTGGCGAACATGAAATCCATACTTCATAGATTATTATTATAGTCGCAAATCCATTTTTTCCTCAAGAATGGTCCACAGCAGGGTAATTATTTCATTAGGACGGTCATTGTTGCAAGAATAGCTAGCCTGCCAGTACGTCGCGGTTGTGTGGATCACTACATTATCTCACCGTTATTGTCGTTCATTTAAATGTAAAATTAATAATAAGAGGTTTTGCGATTTCTTATGTTTACAGAAAATGTATTATCGTTGACACTCATATGACTAGCTCTAATATTCTTATTTCGTAAGAACATCGTAAATATTGAAAAGTCATAAAATCTAAAGCAGCAAGAACCGTAAAACCTTCAAACTGACTATTTATAGCTTTTTACCAAATTAACTTTTATTTTGGAATTCGAAAGACTACCTAATAATATTTTTGCTCCCTAATTATTATTTTGTTTACATTGAAGTACGCTGTCAACATGCATGTAACTCGTTGTAAAGTAGCAGAACCGTTTGCACGATATATTTTAATTTTAGATTTGACAAATAATTTGTGATGTTGCTAATGTGCTAATTGAATTTCGATTTCCCATTCAAAATTGTTTAAAGTGAAATTAAATAAACCTAATTAAAATCGTGGAATGGTGATCTATTTACCTTAAATAAATAATATGTTTAAATAACCTTATTTTAACTTAAAAATCAATTAAAATTAAGGGATAAATTTACGAAAAAAACTTTGACGTCAAACTGTTGACAAAAGCACAGATTAACTAAAACAGTGCGAAGATGTTTAATTTAAACAGGAAACTTTACAGGTATTTAGCCTTGCATTTATAGTAAAATCCACCAATAACTACTCTTTAAATTCGTACATATACTGCACTGTTAAAGACTGATGATCTTTAAAAGCCCATAGTTACTCTGATTATGCAATGAATGCACAGGTTATCGAACTTCAGCTTCCAAATCTTTGTAGATCGAATTAATGTAGTTATTGTTCAATATTTTATTTTTCAAAGAATCTTACAGACATTTTTTTGTGAATGTTACGTTTTATTTTTAAATCAAATAAACAATTGAATTACAAATATATTTAACTATCGGTTTATCCCCCGCAAGAAACACATTTAACCCTTATAATGGTGATTATGCAAACCTGTCTTTATCTTCTTCTTTGTTCGACCTAGAGGGTCTACATTAAATTGGACAAGAATCTCCTACTCTCATCTTTGCGTTGAATAAAACCGTTACCAGCTAATCCCAGATTAATCTCCTTCCACTTCTTCTAAATACTTTGTCCAAAATCACACCTCGCTCTCGTTCCAAAATTGAATTTATTATTTTCGTTTCTAAATATTTTGTTTTTATTTAGCTTTGTGGTTTTCCTCACTTTTCCTGAGGACCACACGTAACGACCTTCATCCTTGAGGTTCTGTCGTCCACTGATTTTATTTTTTGTTATTTTTTTTTAATTTAATTTAATTACATTTATTTTTCAAATCAATGCTTGTTAATGATAATGCGATTCGTTATATTTATTTCATTCGCCTGTACACGCACTTTTCACAATTATATTACAACACCTGAAGTTCTTCAACTTTCAATTGTTTATTTTAACCAATTATTTTTTTCTGGATTAATTTTTGATAAATTTAAATGTTAAGTTTCTTTGAATTCGTATTTTTAAATAAAATAAAATTTTAATTTTAAATAAAATTTAATCTTATTTGAAAAGCGTTTGAGTGTAATTTGAAAAGATAAAATTATTTTTTTACTTAGAAGTTATTAATTGAATGAAATGAGTGAGTCAGTGAGTTGACTTACAAAATACAAATTTACTTTTGGACAGAAAAATTCTAAATCTAGCTGGTCTTAGGTATAATTAATTATATTCTTCTTAAATCTTACTATACTGTTAGTGTTTATTCCAGATTGCAGGATATGGTATTTTTTATGTTACAAACCATAGTACCTGAGCATATTTATTATTATTATACTTACTAAAAATTCATCCGCTGGGCGCCGTGACAAATATTTCCATAGTTTTTATCATATAAGGTTTATTAAAACTGATCTTACTGATTTCAAATTGATCTTGCATTTACATGTATTTTAAAACAAAATTTCCGAATTTTTAATGGAAAATTCATTAAAATGAGTTTAATTCAAAAAGCGCAAGATTTATCAACTTCCTACACACTACACCAACTACCATACCGGTTCGTTAAAATGTGATTAAAATGTTAATCAAAGTTACTATATTATTAAAAGTTTTATAACAAAAAGCTTCCACTATCGAAATTCCAATTAAGGTAAGTAAACAGAGAATTTATTTTGCTAGGCAAAAAATCCACGATACGTTTAGAAATATAATTTTTACATACCCTTTTAATTGTTGATCCTTAATTTTGATCCAAAATTGATTAACTAAATTATAGTAAACTTTTTGACTTGATTTTTAAAGGTATTAATGCCAAGTATTATTATCTCGGCATATATTAAGGTTTAATTAATGAATTTGGATTACAAGTTACTTAATTTAACTAATTTTCCGAAGCAATTTTGTTAGAAATTTGCATGATAATATTACAAGCATCTTAGGTAGGTAATCATAAAGCAATATATTTATATAAAATCTTGTTAGTTTTATGAAAAGGATGAATAAGATTCAAGAATAATTAATATGTTTAAGTTCTATATAGAGCGGATTTTTATAATGAATCGTTTAACTCAAACATACAACTCCTTTTTTTAATTCTCTCTTTTCGAGTAACTTTTTCTTTCTAAGCATCTACTTCCTTTTTCATTGTTTGGAAGTGAAATTTAAATAGTAGGAAGTTTTATCGTGGAAAATTAAAATACTGTTTTTCAAGCAAAACGCATGACGCTGCAGGATACCTATTATTTCGTATATGAAAAATTGTATTTGCCAAAATGATGAGAGCAGTTTAAAAATTTAATTGTTTTTAATTAAGCTAACTTATATCTGATAATAAATTTTAATTAGAAACAAAAATTCTTGTGGTTTTCTCGAGGTTAATTGGTTGCTCTTTAAATATTTTATAAATATTTATGCTAACCTGACTGAATAGCACAGCACCCACATTTTGTTAGCCAATTGTCTTAAGTTTGTTAATTATATACGTATTCATAGTAGGTAGGAAGGTAAATATCCGCAAGACAAATCAAAACTTAAGTTTGCTTTCATGAAGTTTTTGATTACATTTTCTACAAAACTGTAAACTTGCAGAATAATAGATTAAAAAAAAAAACAATCTTTGTTAATATCTTTTTTGTGTTATCCTGTTACTGTACAGGGTGCTCCAAGGAATACATACTCAGAAATATTTAATGTTATAATTAGACAATTCTAAACAAGCACAAAATGACAATTCAAATAAATTTTGGCTTGATTTTTTAATTAAAAACTTTAATTGTTAGTACTTTTGCAGCAACATTACATGAGATCGTGCTGATAGGTCATTTAGAGTTACATATTGAAAACTTAATGTACTCTCTGCTGGAGGAAGTAAAACCAATTTTCCATCTACTTTTACTGGCGATGTTTAAAGTATCATTGTATCTAGTAGAAATTTTTAATACCATAATAAAACTTGACCGTTTAAGTTCCCTTTATGGTTTTTTTTATTTTTACTGGATCCTAAAACGCAATTCAGAAAAAATTCTTCGCAACTCTAATTTATGTACTCTGAAGGTTTTTAAATATTCACTACTTTAGTGTTAGACGGGCAGAAAATATTACGGAAAATTTAAATTGAATATTTAATTTTTGTTGAAATTTACTAGACACCCAGTACCTACAAGTTATATTGCTACTTTAATAGCTATTAGATTTTCTTGTTGATTCAGTAAACGAGTAATTTATGGAGGAAGCTCCAAATTAAAAATCAACATGCAAAAAATATCACCTGAAGTTTCAAATTAGTAAAATGATTATCAAGATTACAATTTAGGATTTGATAAATTAAGATTTTGATTTTGAATAGCTATTTTGTTTGTTTTGGGCTTTCAATGCCTACCTTATTTCTTTCTTTGAAATTAATTTGTATTCAGCATCCACAATCACGTAATTCACGGATCGTATCCGTCTACTACTGACTCCATTGAATGGATTAATGAGATTCTTGCTTTTTGTACTAACGTATTTTTTTAAAAGCACAAAAAATGGCGTATCTCATAGCAACGGCTCTTTTTTCCCGCCGACTACAAAAATATTCTCGCGGACTGCCTACTAGTGGATAGCATACGAGTAGTTTGGCGACAATTGGTATAAATAGTTATATTTCGGTCATACCGGTCATACGGTCATACCCTAATATGTTTGCTGAATAACTGCTGACACTAAAGTACCCGGTTTCTTATGAATTTCTTATGATCGTCTCCGCGCTTCGGAGGGCACATAAAGCTGGCGGTCTCCCTGTGTTGATGATTTGCCCTCATGAACCAAAAGATGCAGGGTTACGGGCACATCTGAGACGAATCTAGCAAGCTGCCTCAGATGGAAAGCACTTAATATGCTCACAGACTTGTGACTTCGGCTCTGTCTTCGAAAGAAAACAGCTCGAGGTCAAGACAAACAGGATTTATCGTAGCCTAAAAGTGGAAAAAGAAAAAGAACTTTGTAATCCGGTAAACCTGTAATAATTGAGTAGCGGTTTGCCAACAGCTACACTGAAACCAATCGATATTTGAAATACTAATACTAATAAATTAATATGTTTAATCGGAGGCCAAAGAATAAAGAAGTCTGAGGAGTTTCGACCTAAACATAATAATAAAGCTAGCTAGTTCTCACGAGTTCTGCTATTAATTAACAGATTTCTACTCCCGGGAGTGCAAAAATAAAATCACTTCTGAGTTGTAGTTGCAAACATACGGTGAGGACCCTAAACGTTAAATTTTTAATTTAAATTCAAACACATAAAACAGGTGGTGCAAACCGGGGGGTCTGGGGGGTATGGAATACCCTCCAGTGCACCTACACTATTCATACTCACTTCAAAGACTCCCCGCTTCGTATCCTTTGGGGCTTTTAGGTTACATATTATTTTACATAGGTATTAAATGTTTAATTAAAATATCTCTCATTATTCCATTCATCCGCATCAGTAATAGACAAGCTAACAGATAAGCTCCGTATTTGATAACAACATTTCTGACCTCGGCAGGTAATGGCAAACCACCGAGGCATCTGCCCAGAGAATCCTTCTAAAGAATCAACTGACCACTCTGAATCTGAAAGGAAGATTTAAAGTTAAATTGATAGTTAAAAGCACGGTTAAGGGTTTATGCGATAAAAAATAATTTATTAATACTTTGTAAAATTCAAAATGACTTATGTATTAATAATTTCGTCGGCTTTATTCTGTTCTGTGTGGGTTGTTAAAAATAGATAATTTTTATAAAATTATTTATGAAAGCGAGAAATAAAAAACAACTTATGAAGAGCGGACTCGAGAGATTTACAAAATTAAAAGTCCATTAATAAACATTTTATATACACAATTACTGCGTCTGTCAGTAGATGGTGCCAATGTTGTATGTGACTGCACTAGTTTTAACCCGGAATATTAATTCAAAATTTTTTTAGAATTATTGGAAACTTCATTGCCAACTTTTACAAACCAGGAGAAAGAGAAGCCGCTATGTAATGCCAAAATGTTCTGTCTTTTATTTAGCACTAGAAGCGTTATTTATAAACTTTTAGCAATCTTATGAAAACTATTGTATCGCGTGATTTATTTCGAAAAATAGAAGTCGGTACTGGAGTTTATTGTACCTAAATTACAACGCCGTGCTTTATACGCTGGCACTGTAACAATTACTTAAATGAGCAATATTTTAGTCAATTGTTCGTATAAACGCTTTTAAAAGACGTGTAAACGCAAATATTTAATTTCCGCACAAAATCGCAATAGTAAAGTAACAAGGGCTTAGTTTCCAATCAGGAAAAATTTATAGCAGCTTAAATCACAAAAGTGCACAAATTAAAAATCTGGCTTAGAATCTTCATAGCGCATCTACTAGAAATAATTTAAGTTATTTAACTATTTAAGCTATTTAATTAATTTTTAAATAAACAGCGAGATTACTAAATTTATAGAAATTTTTACTGTGGTTTGCTAATTAAAAGCTTCTGAAAATTTAAAAAATAAAAGTAAGAGGGAAAACAATATTTTTTAATTTCGTAAAGCGAAAGTATGAAAACCTAATTTTTATATTGCATTATACCTAATCGACAAAAAAAGAAAACCCATTAACAGAAATAATCTTTGTACTAAAAACTAAGTAGAGAAAAATATTATTTGTGGAAATCGGACTGCGTGTATTATACCTAATATAAAAACAAAAACTTCAATTTAATATGTAGTTTTTTATAATCCATTTTGAACAAAATAAATTACAACTCTTATCTGATTAACAAAATAATTCCGGTTTTGTTTAAATTTCCGTTATTGTATTATTAGTGATGAAATACCCAACAAAAACTTTATTTTAATGTAATTTTATGTAGTGATGTTGTTTTATTAAGAACCATGTTTACTTCTACAAAAACATTTAAAACAAATAATTGATGTTTAATTGAATTTCTGTATGGGATTGGAATTTTTATTACAGAAAATAATTGTTTGCTTAAAATTCGTGACGTTTTTGCATGACTTCCGAGTTAAATTTTTTTCGATCGGAAAAATTTTATTTGTGAGCTTGTAAAGTATATTATCACCAGGCGTTTTTCATACTTTCATTGTTTAAAAAATAAATTTCCCGAAGCGTTATTTAACGAGTTCGAAATATTGTAATCAAGCGAAAAGAATCCTGGATATTGGTTAAGCAAAGTTCGTATTTTAGTAGAAGCAGTCTCGTAGCCTCATAAATTTGAAAATTGTCATCCTGCATGACTGCGGTGCTTCAATTTATAGGAATTTCCATCTAAAAATTTTTAAATTTGTAAGACCATCTTGCTATTATTTTATTATTTTTACACTATGAAAAGTTAAAGATTTTATGTTCCTGTCTCGGAGTTAAGAAAATATTCACAAGACAATTTATATTCATTTATTCTGATGGACATCTCTTTAAATCTTTTATTCCATGACAACGCTCATGTTAATTAGCAGTTAGTACAAATGGAAATTCACACGTTAAAAAGGCGTCAACTTTTAACCTCGTGTGTTAATTGAATTTAATCGATCTGTGAAGCAATAAATAATTCAGGCTGCCAAAACAAACTAGAATTAAAAAAATTAAAAAATAGAACTGTGAATTTTTTCGCACTTTTATATAAGTACAAAGTTATTTATAGTAAAACCCTACAGTCAATCCTTGTTGTCGTTTTAGGATAAAGGTCACTGCCAGGAATGTTTTCATCCACTATAATCCTAAAATATCCTTTTAGCCCTCTTACAGTCGAGAAGTTAGCCTTTCCTAGATGCATAAAATAATACTTTTTATGTGGAGAAAATGTTGATACGAATCCAGTTCTACAAAGGATTTCAAAAGAATAATTAAAATTTTTTATCTTCAACAAAACTACAAATTTGTAAAAGTAACAAAAATTTCTTTAATCGTACATTCTTAGAAAGGCTTTTAAAATTTTATATTCGGCTTTAGGCAACTTAAAAACATTTCAAATACAACGAACATTGCTTTGTACTTCTCTCAAGGGATTTTACCTACTCGATTTTGTATGATTGTAATTTAATTTTTTATTAAAGCAAATGTTAAATTTTTTTATTGAGATTTAACGCAATTTTAAATTAAAAGTACATTTTTATTTTAAATTTTATTATTTGCCACAGGGAAATTAAAATAACGAGCTAAAAGGGTTAATCACGTTATGTACACAGGGCGAATTCAAACGTTCAAAATTTGCTTGATACAGAAACATGCCAATATTGGTTTATAAAAGCAGTAGACATTTCAACGCTCTGACATATTTAAAATATAATATTGCTATATTATTCTGTTTCGGGAGGCCGGCGCGGCAGGCGGCTCTCTTGTCTTCCCGTACCAACCGCCACTAAATTTCTGTGTTTTCAGTGTTATGTGTAAATAATAATTATCTGTTATGCTTGTTGGTCTACGTTCTTGAAATTATCAGTCCGATAGGGTAAGTGTATCTCTGTCAAATATGAACTAAACTTTAAAAGATAGACAGCAACTCAACAGTTGAATTCACTACTCAAAATTGATTTTAACTCTTATGAAAGCTAACTTGTAGTTGTAACTTATCAAAACGTCAGTTTATAACGCTTAAATTAATTATGTATAGGTATTATGGCCCACAATCAATTATTGTGGGTGCTATTTCCAGAAGCTGTTTTTTGCTTTGCTTATTGTTAAAAAAATCATCAAACCTCAAAATGTGCTTTTCAGTAGTTTTTAAACTTATAAGAAGTTTCAGATTGAATACACTTACATCTTAATGATTGACCTGAGGAAATAGTATACAAAACATTGCCTAGGGTCTTATCGTAGAACTTTACATTATACCCTAGTAAACATTAATAACAGCATGAGATTAAAAATGTTTCAAAGAAAAGTAAAACAAAAATAAATAGTAAACAATTTTAAATTTAATTGCTATGTAATTTACTGTGTTCACAGAAGAGTAGTCATAATTATGAAATAAAAATGCTGAAAATTTTCCTGAATTTTTATTCTAAAACTAATATTTTAACTTTCTTTTCATTGATTGACTTATCAAAACACTCCCCCAGAGCACGAAGTTTCCAGCATTATAATCAATTACTGTCCTTGTTACAATGCAAATGTTAATATAGGCCATGATATTCAAATTTAGAGCTTGACGTCGTCATACTTCACATATCCACTTGGTTTACCCTAAAAATTTTCATGAAATACTTTTCGGCAAATAAATCTACAAAATGAAATTTTTGTGTAAACTCAAATTACCTACTTTATTATTTATCTAAAATATATTATATTTGCTAATGAAATAAAAACTTTTGAATCAAAAATAATGAGTGTATGATCCGATCTTGTAATTTTAAACAAATTTTGCTAGATGTGTATCTAACCTAATTAAATTAATGACGTTTCACTTGCTATGAATCCATAAAATCAATGTTGAAATACATTGAAAGTAAATATAGGCATAGGAAAATTTATAGGTAGTTGTTGTAGGGAGTGACTAGAAAAAGGGTAGAACTAACATTTGCTTTAGAATTTGGGGCAGATCCGGCATTTGTAAATGATCCTGAGGGAGTTACTAAACCGATGGATGGGAACTCTTACTCTTTCAACTATAGCAATTTATAATTCAAACGATGCATATTTTAAAAATTTTTGTTAAGGTACAACTGTTGCTGGCTTTTTAAATTTATCGACTTATTATACGAAAGTTTATTCAAAAAAATTTAAATGTAATCCAACGAGGTTTGAATGTAATTTTTTATTTTTTATTGTTAATATCGTAAGCGGTTCCAAAAATAGATTCGACGATAATAATTGTTTGTATCAATGATTTATAAATAGAATTATTGGAAAGAGGATCGTATTCAAATTTAATTGCTTTTATCAAATACCATTCAATAATAAAATTGGCATATATTAAGGTATATAAATTCAAAATTACATATTTAGCAGAAAATAAAATACAGATCCGTTATTCATTTATTTTACTAAATCTATTTGCAGTTGCAAACAGTTTTAAAATGTGAGCTTTCGAATGGAAGTTAAATAAATCAAATATAAACGAAAAAGCACGCACACACAGGCTGCTTATTAAGTAAGTCACTTTTTCGATTAAAACTCCCCGAAACTTTAATCTGGGTAAATTTTTTATGTCGAAATTCTCAAAATAAAAAGTAATCGGGTCAAATTTTGCGATTTTATCAATTAATGTCTCATTTTCTGCGTCATATATACCTATTAGGAAATTGGTAGTTAAGATAAATGTCAATTGAACTTTATGAACTGTAAAATGTGAACGGTTGCTGCTGCAAAACAGAGCCTGACTATTTGGAACTGCTTTAATCGATTGTATTATTACTCGAATGTGGTCATTAAAGGTAGCTTTTCACGATTCGATCGAGTTCATCAATTAAGGTTGACTCAATAATTTTTAAGTTATGGTTTCCGGACACTTTCTATACCAACATCCACTATTTGGTAAAATATTTATAACCAATTTAATTAAAATATTAAAATTATCAGTAATTTTCAACAAAATGTGAGTAACCTTTGGACAACTAAGATTATACATATATTTTATCACGTATTCTATATGCATGAAATTAAATGACCCCAGTTTTAACATAGAAACTTAACAATCTGCAAGATTTATTGTCAAAGTGAATATGAAAGAGCTAATTCTGACGTTATTATCCATTCTAGTGTATTTTATTATTGCCGAAGTACAGGTAAGTTTAAATTACTATTTTTTTTGGGAAATTTTATACTCCGAAACGTTTTCTTTAAATATGCTTTTTATTGGATTAAATTGCACTTTCAACTTCCCGAATGTTCAATGATTTTTGTTTCCAAGTGTGATAATTAATGAAGTTGGCAAAAATTTTCAAAATAAACCCAGCGAACGTAATTTTTCCTAAATTTTATGCAAGTTTAATTATGTGGGGTTCCATTTCCAAATGAAAAACGTAAAATGTGAATTAATGAAACTGCTAACTTAATTTTACTTAACAAATTTAATTTCGCCACTTTCTCTAATGAATAGTTTGCTCAAATTTGCTTTCATTATTGAACATTGTACGAATCTGGAATATCAATTGCGAACAAAACATTGTTTCATATTTTTAACTGAAACGTTTAGTATAGTTTAAATTAAATTGCATTTACTATTTTTAGACTGGGCCTGGTTTACAAGAATGGACTGCCTTTTTAACAAAAGTCGAGCAGGATTGCATAAACAAAACAGGAATAAACAAATCGGTAATAGACAAAACGAAAGTAACAATGGAGCTTCCAGACGAATCGCAATATAAAGAATACATTAGTTGCTTTTACAAAAAGCAAGGATATCAGAATGAGGATGGAGACATATTGTTCTATAATATCAAAAATATGATAACAGATTTGGCTAATGCAACGATCGCTGTCGATATAGTCGATAGTTGTAAAAATATCGAGAAGCAACCCTCTCACGAAGAATATGCTTACGATGTTGCAAAATGTTTACTCGAAGCTTCTAAAGAAAGACTTCCGCAGGAGCAGTGACGCCTCATTTGATTTTGTTATTTATTAATTTGTTCGTAATTTTACCTATAAATTATGTTGTACGTTCAATCATTATTGTGGAAATACTTAATAAAAATTAGTCTAGTCATCAGATGAAGGATGCAATAACAAAGACAACCCGTAGAGCCCGATAGCTAATTCGGTACGGCTCAGAGAATGCATTAACAGACAATATGCGAAGTTTGACATGAAATTGTTCAATATTTCATTTCGTATTTTTTATGTTTTACATTATCTCTTTATCTTATTTAATTTTATTTGGTTTTCAATATTTCAAATTTAAATCTCTTTTTTAGATTGCTTTTGAGAAATACTCCATTTTAGTATTGTTAAATTATTCCTAAATTTTGACAACCAAATATTAATAATCTGTAAAAGAAAACGGTTTTTCTTCTTCATTGCTTTTATTAAAGTTTAGTAAACTTGGTAAAAAATGTCATATAAAATTTTATGCTGTAAAAAACGTAATAGATTATAGGCAATACAAAAACGCTTAAATTTTCAAGATCTATTTTATAAAAAAAATTAATTTGATAACCTGAATTTTCGTTTCTGAAGTTCTCGAAGTAAAATAAAATATATTTATTAAGTATCATTTTTTATTTTTGTTCGACAAATTACTGTCGTCAACATCAAAAATTAGAAAATATGGGAAAGAAAATTTATTATAAAAAGAAACGTGTGAGTAACTTTTCATTTCTTCTCATGCTTTTAATATTACTAAATTATAAATTGGTTGAAAGGCTACATTCACCTTTTCATGATTAATAAGTTAACAAAAAAAGACCTGCAATTTTATTTATATTTTTTAATATAACTGATTTTCATCTTTCCAAATGCAAAATATGTTTTCACTTTTGCAGGATACAGAGAAATTAAGTTTTACTCTGCATATTTTTTATATTTATTTTTTTTTATGAAGTAAAATTCCACTTCTGAACGTAAAAAATTTATTTTTGTTATTGCGCAGATTAGATAAACTGTTTCTTAAGTTTAATTTGCGAATTTCTTCCTAGAAGATGTTATTTAATATCTATTTTTATCTTCTTATTATCAGTAATCATTGGAAAAAACAAATATTTTTTTCTAAACAGTTTTCAAGCAAAGTCTTCATCTACAATAAATTGTCAAGAATAATTGCAAAATGTTCGAAATGGGTGAAACTAGAAAAATATGCATCAGGATTTAATTTAATTATCAATTGATAAAATCACACTGATGTTGGAAACAACCACTTTCATTTACTTAAAGAAATTATTGGAAGATATTGAACAAAACATTCGGCGACGTTACATCATAAGCTTGTTTTCTGTATTATCTGACGTTACCATATGCATATCTACTTTAATAATTTATTAAATATAGTAATAAAACGGATTTCCGTTGTATCTGGATTTTGGATTGATTGTGGACGGTTTGAGTACGACTTTTCTAGATGATAGAGAGATCTATCATCTAGATAGATACATTTTTCACATAGCCAATAGTAGAATGTACTTCGAGGTTTATAAAAATTTGAATTTTATGCAGAATTTCAAGCTGATACAGTAATTATGTAATCTTGTAATTATGAGGATGCTGCTGGTCTTGGAAAACAAGAATTTGTATCCTGACGCTTCCTAAATTTACTACGTTTGTTATGAAATTGTAGTTAGGTCGTTGGTTCGATTAATCTTGATAGGAACATGTTTTCATTGAGATATTATGTTGCCATGATTTACATTGATACGAAGTAGAACCGATATTTGCAGATTCTACCCTTGTTACCAGTAGTTATTACCGCTTAAACCTGGAGTAATAGTAAATTTATAATACTCGTAATTATACTATAAGTTATGTTTAGGTATAGATTTAATATACAAATAAAGCGATGTCTATTTTGAAATGATACTATGGTCGGAAACAGGTGTGAATGTAACTATTAGAACGTTAATAATGTACGCGAAACACTCGTGAGCGCGAAGGCGTAATCGGACGCCACGGTTCAATCCCACAACCGTATGTGTAAATTAAACCTTTTTTGAATATTTCGCATTAAAGAACCGTATTTGCAGACGGAACACAATCGTATCACCCAGGTGTATGCATTGAAAGCGAGGACAAAGCGTATTAAATTGATATCTGAAAACAGCCCTCCAAAGCTTGGTCAAGGCTTTTAATTACGGCTGACTTTTCACCACTGGTTGATTCCCTTACGATTTAAACACTGCAGGCCATTTGTGATATGATTCCTTTCATAAATAATAAATATATATCATCGTAACTAATTAGAGGTAACTAAGACTACTGGTCGATGTAAATGATAACTTTAATACCCGCATTTTGATGCGATTATCTCTCATATTTTGATTCCAATAATTATACATTCAAACAAGATCTAGATACACAGAACAGACTTGTTGAGAATAATAAGACCCATAATTAACGCTTCTACAAAAAGCTTAAAGCTGCTTCTAATTAAGTATTATCAATCCAACCTACAAGATATTGTATTCAGCAAGTATATCCAGAAATTAAAAATTTAAAATATAAAAATTAAGTTCTATTTGAAAATTATTGCCGACTAGTTTCGACATTTATAAATCTCATTCTCAAGGCAATTGCCAGGAATTAAAAATTAGTCAAAACTATAAATATGCTAATACAATGGATTATTAAAATTTAAAAATGCAATTAGACAATTAAAATTATAATGATAATGACACTTAAAATTATTTACAAGTTTAAACAGCTAATATTAAATTTAAATGTTTAAACGACCGACAAAGGATTGATAAAAACATATTTAGCATACCATGCTATCAACAGTTTCAAACAATAGCATTAATTGATAACAAATTGAATTGGTGGTTTAACAAACTTTCATTTTCGATACAATTCTTAATCTGTTTATCAAATTAGTGTATTAATTTCGGGTACTTCAAGTAAGGCCTGTTTATAACCTTTTCTATGTTGTAAAGTAGTTTTGCTGCATTATAATCTAATTGATTACAATTAAATTTTAAAGGATCATAAACTTGAGATTTAAAATCTTTTAGATGTGTTTTCCCTATTTATCGTAGATAATAGGTAGCAGAGTTCAGTTTTTCATACTTTTTAAGAACAATTCGAAATTTCCAAAAATTTGATAAGCCCCTGTAGCGGTTGGACAGCATTGCGCAGAGATGTATTTACTGATCAAAATCTAGATAACGACGAGAGTGCACACACGCAGGAATGACACCTTGGTAACGCAAGTTACTAAGAGAATTGTTATTATAGGAATAAACAAGAGTTCCTACAACCATTCACCAAGACCATACGTATTTTCGTTAGCTCTCCATTTATGTTATTTCATTTATTTCATTACACTTTGTATTCAATTATTATTTCATGTAACAACCTTTGGCAAACCAATAATAAACAAAATTATTATTGTAATAAATGAATTAAAAGATTTATCAAGTGAATCATCTAAGAAGTTTCTAATCACAAGCAAAAGCTAGTTACAACTAGGTATGGCAACTTAATATTGTAAAAAATATCGTAATATTTTTTTTCTTCTCAATCTTCTCTTATTGAGGTAAACAAAGTAGACATCAATAATTCAATGTTCCCACTACATTTTCAAAAATCAAATCCTGACATTTACAGGTTTTCCCTGACAAGAATAAAAATTTTCTAAGACATTTCGATAAATCAGAAAAAAAAATCAGCAATATTAATTAAAATTTAATTAATTAAAAATTTAATTTTTTTTAAATTAATAAATTTAATTAAATTAAAATTTACAAAAATTTCAAATTTAATTATTTTCTTCGACTGAAAATTTAATTTCCTTGACTTGGCACTAAAAATGAGAAATTTCCTGACGAAATTAGGGAAATCTTAAAAATTTCCATGATTTTTCCAGATTTTCCAAAGAAGTGGGTACCCTGCAATTGTTATATCGCGAATAACCGTATTTACGGGAGGAAGGGGGTGGTCCGGACCCCCTCTGTAACTAATCAATATATTAAATAACATACAATTATTTTTGTTATTTAAATATTTAAGTTTTGAACGATTATTAAATCCTGATTTATTTAATAAATTAATTTAAGTCAAAAATTTTAAATTTCCATTAGAGCGCGTGACCTTGAAACTTAAAAAAAAGCCTGTTAAATGTTGTTGATTTTTTATGACTCTTGGGGGGTTGCTATCCCGTTGTTATTATTAAAAAAAGAGAAATTCAAGATATTCTAGAAAATCTTAGGATAGCCAATAGCCAAGAAAATCTCAGAAAATTTAAAAAGGAAATAAAAGAATTAATTTATGGTATTCTAAAGATTTCCTAAATTTCCCAAGATTTCGTTGGGAAGAAAATTGTATTCCTAAGTTTTACTAAAATTTCCTAAGATGCCCAAAAATTTGCTTGAATTTCTTTTCTCTTTATATATCACAATTCTCTTTTCGGTTTTCCAGTTAGTCCAAAGATAAAGTTAGTACAACCCTCCCAAGAGTCATAAAAAAACAATAAAATTTGGCAGGCGTTTTTTTAAGTTTGAAGGTCACGGGCTCTAATGGAAATTTAAAATTTTTGACTTAAATTAATTTATTAAATAAATCAGAATTTAATAATCGCTAAAGACTTAAAAAAACTAAGGGTAAATCGTGGGCAAAATTGTGTGTACCTATTAGTGAAGGGAAATTCTGGAAAATTCCAAGATATCTCAAGAAACAGATTCTTAAAAAATTTGTAGAAATATAGAAAATTTCAAAAAATCTATAAAAATTTCAAGAAATTCTAGGAAATTGAAAAAGCAAAATATTCCAATATTCTAAATTTTCTCAAATTTTCCCTGATTAGAAACGAAAAGAATAGAAAATCCAAGAAAAACTCATTCATATTACAATCTTAGAAAATGCAGAAAATTAGAGGAAATCTTAGGAAATAGAAAATTCTAGAAAATCTTAAAAAAATATTCAAAAAAATCGCAGAAAATTGGAAAATAAAAAACTAATCTATAAATTTTTGATAAGAATTAAGGTATAATTTTCAAATTGAAATAAAATTAAATAGGGGGTAATTGGAATTGCATGGAAATCGTCCGAATTCCGAGTCCTGTATACAAAATTGTTTTGAGTTGCATTTTTTTTTTTCAAACAATTGAGTTGACTTGCCCTCCACAGTACAAATCCCTACAAACCACTTCAGTATGCGCCACTACCATTCATTGGTAATTAATTGTATAAATTCCGTTATACTAAGTTTATTCGATTCTTGTAAAATCGGACCTTAATTTAGTTTTGTTATTTGTTTATCTTAAAATTATGGTTATATAAGTTATTTTTCTTATTTTTGTTACGCATGTTAAGCTACTGCCTAGCCCGTACACCTCCGAATGTAAAACCGCGAATTAGACAAATCAAACCGCGAATTAATTAAATCAAAATCCCCAAATGAACAACCGGGTTCGATGCTTTCTTATTCTAATTGGATCAATCAACAAAATGATTAATTAACTTAGGGGAGACTAGCGTACCTTGGTACACTTTTTGAAAGAATGCATGTCACCACTACGTTCAGCAAGTTACAGTAAATTAAAAATCAAAGACAGATTCCTTTATAGTTCTTTATTAAACTGAATTATAATGAAACAACTGTTGTTGAAACAACAAATGAAAACATGAAAAATGTCTCAAGGTACGACAGTTAGTCTGTACCTTAGGACAGCATGTGAACAAATTTAAAAATTAAAGTTATTTTATAGTTTTGCAAGCCAACTTCAAATGTCAATTATTTTTTTCGTCTTGCAGTAATCTTTAGTTATGTCATAGGTTTTGTCTTCTTCATATACAAACTTATCTGTTCCTACCAATTTCTTCAAAAACCTGACTTCTACTGCATCCGAAGAAATAGACTTAACTTCTGCCACATAGTTGACTACTACCTTGACTACTACGTCCCAAGGTACGCGAGTAGCTTGTGTCCCAAGGTAAGGAATATCACTAATTTCAAATTTACCGCTATTGCCTCAAAATTCATACATTGTCAGGAATGGATTTAGGTTAAGAATATCTCTACCAATGTCCCTACTGTAGTATGTCTCCGCCTACTGCATTATTTCATAAAAAAACTATGTATTCGTAACGATATTTCACTCAAAATTTTCGATTTCTGGCTCCAACAAAGCTGTCACAATTGTAACGTTATAATAATTTAAACTCAAACAACCAACAATACTACAAGTAGTAGCTAAACTACTAGCTCATAGAGGTAAGGGCGTCCCAAGGTACGATGGTCTCCCCTAAGGATTAAAATATTTAAAAAAATATTATTTTTTAATAGTAGTTTTTTTTTGTAGTAAAAAGGTAAAAAAAACTACGAAAAATCTGTATTAGCACTGATATTATTGTTAATAATAACAATATTTTATATTATCCCATTAGTAGTAAAAAGTTTTGGAACTTTTGGAACATAATATTTTTGTTGTTTTACATTTCATGTTTACATTGAAAGTATTTTTTTTTCTGAAAATACTACGTTTTTAAAACTTTAATTTTAAAAATATAAAAAATCTCGTTATTATCAATATAAACTGTATTTCTTTCTAAGTTAATCATCGCTTTGCGTTGATTTTACCTTTATGCGGCATTTACACCCACGTACGTACAGATATGTTCAACATACGATATAATTCAATTAGGAAACATCAAAGACGATTTTCAGCTTTACAAAAACTAATTATCGTATCACCGGTAAAGCCAAACTAATAATAATAATAATAATAATAAAAATATTTATTATAATATTAATAATAAAAAATGGCACCCCAGCTAATGACCCCACTTTGGGCACCTACTTTAAACTACAGTGGAATCCGCTTAATGTGATCACATCGGGACTAGGGGTTTTTGATAACAATAACCGATTGATAACAAAAAAAGAAAAACATTTTTATTAGTTATTTATTAGTATTTACCATAATTAATGAATAAGAAAAAAACCAAATTAAAAATCTCTTTTAGAGTTGTTTGCCTCTGCTGTACGAGGAGTAAATTGTTTATAAAAAGTTCATACTGGTAATGAATTTCAAAATCTGACGACCTCATCTGTACACCACACCGCAAAACTTCAAGCGCTCATATCAGGTCTTTTTTTAAGTCATTCATTCCGAAGTTTTCAAGTAGAACTGAATTACATCGCACATTAACAACGAACTAGACAGATTTTCTTGATAAGACCTGACTTAAAATTCGCATAATGAATATGTGGTAAAGTACATATTATAATATTATGTGGGTGGCTTATGCACTATAGAAAAAAAAATTCTTGTAACTGATAACCAACTCCTTTGCTCGTGGGATAATCTTAAGAATAATTTGATTATATAAACCGAATTTATGATACTATAAGCGATGTTTTTTGTGTGTAATCATATACGTCCGGCCCGTTCCTCGCAAAAGTAATAACAATAATACCCGAATGATAACATTAACCGTGATTCCAATAAGCGGACTCCACTATACTATAAACTGAAATTCAGTTAGTGCTATTTAATAGTATTAATTATATTAATATTCATTTAAAAGCTGAACAAATATTTTTATTTAAAATTTATTGACTTAAGATTGTTTGTAAAATGGTAAATATGTAACTTATAGACTAACAGAACAGGTAATTATAAATAATGAAGATCCAACTAAAGTCAAGTTTTTCAAAAGCATAAAATTTATTCTTTGGTTAATAGATATTTTGGAATTATTTAATTCCATATTATTATTAATTCATCTTAAATATTTTATAAATAGGTATTGTTAATAGTTTTTCCAGATCGTCAGTCTAGACATTTTCAATCATTGCTATTAGAAAAACCACATTTCACAGCTCTGCACTATTTTCTAAATAGAACACTATATTCCATCTATCCATGCCCGAGTATTTTCACATTTGAACAAATCTAACACGAACTGACCATCGATATTCTTTTATTTTCTTCATTCATCCATAACTTACAATTTTAAGAAATATTGACTGCGCTTACTTGAATCATAAAATTTTCAGTATTATTTAATTTAAAATTTTTTTTTTTTTATTTATCAGTACATTTTAATTTTTAAATACCGAAAGATGTTTTTGTAAACCGAAACATGTATTGTTTCTAATGTAGTTTTTTGACTATAATTTTAGATATTTAGTGAAAAGAGACTACAAACTTTATTAGTTTTATTGGAATTTTTATATAGTATTTTCTTCAGGAAGCTCTTAGAAAATCCTGTAGTTTGGATTTTCTTTTACTCTTTCACAAAGTTAATTACTCAACTAATTATTTTGTAGTACCACCTATTTAAAATCTCTAAATAATTAAACTTACGGGAAACTTACTAAGCTTGGCTATTTATTTTAAAATATGAATT
This sequence comes from Cantharis flavilabris, assembly GCA_949152465.1. NCBI lineage: Eukaryota > Metazoa > Arthropoda > Insecta > Coleoptera > Cantharidae > Cantharis > Cantharis flavilabris. Next base: position 8,920,893 of record OX424436.1, on the reverse strand, counting down.
AAAATGTTTCACCTTTCCCGAAGTAATGTAAATTTATAAATAATTCGTCTGAAACCCTAAATTATTTCCGAACGGTTTAATCATCAGATTATATAGCTCAAATTTAGACACTTTCTAAGTTGTTACTGACTAATAACTGTTGTTATTAATAACCCTGGTACTTTATATACCTACCTACTTAAAATTTGAACGGCATAACCTTTTAAACTAAAAACTCAGAAGTAATAAAAAAGTATACATTAATATTAATAAAATTACTAATTATTGAGCTATAAAGGACAAATACCTGAAACTTCATGTATGATTAATATAACATGAGAAAATGTGAATCTGTATAGAAGAGACCGAGAATTCAATGGGAAAAAAATAATATTTGTAATAATATTTGCAACTAAAGGTACGAAATTGCTGTCTAATCGAATTAAATTATCTTTTGTTTTCTATTATAATTCGTATTGTAGTCGCGATAAGATCAATGATAGCAGTTAGAAAAACTGTGGTATTTTACCATTTGGTAGCTAGTATGTAAAAGCAAAATACGAGATTTGATCCTGATGAATAACTAGATCGTATTTGTATGGCGCTTTTCATTGAACTTGGGTCACTTTCAAAGCAGGATATGCAATATCTAGTATTTGACTCCTTCCATTTACTTCTGTGCACTTCATACTATGCAAACGTCGACATAACAAATTTGCAAAATGTTTAAACTACATACTTTTCTTAAGTTTGTTTCTAACATACGCAAACACTTTGTTAAACTCGGTTAGATAAGACTAAAAAACTTTTAAAGATAAACTTTTAAAATTCGTCGTATGATTGATAGAGAATAGAAGAGCAAGACAATAGTGTCCGGATAACTTCTTTGTCGCAAGACCCAAGGGAGCTTAGAAACGCAACTGGTGACTAGCTCACCAAATACACAAAAAAGTATAAGTAATGAAAAAATCTGAAAAATTCAAAATGTTGGAGAGTTTCAAAATCCGTAGTTTTTAATCCCAATGCGGATGTGCTTTTGAATATAAATTTCCACTACTACTCTTGAAAGAACTTTTCATACGGCATAGCTTTTGTTAAGATTTTATTGTTGATCTTAGCAATTAAAGTCCTTAAAGTTTACAATTTTTAACTCAAATAGTTGTTTGAAACAACTCGAATCTTTTGTTTAATTGCTTTTGTAGTTTATTGGAGATGAAAAATTTGTAAGATTTTATTTTATGGCACGTACAGTGCATCGCGATAATAAAACCACAATTTATGGCATCGATGTAATATGATTCAGCATAATGTTACGAACTCCTCATTTTCCAACATTATTCCAATTTTGGATTATTCTTTGAATAGCGCTAATTTACATTTTTTTAAATCTCATGAACCAAATTAAATTTTTGCAGCAATGAATCTTCTATGCTATTTTTCAATCACGAAATAAAAATAAAAGTAAAGTAAATATTTTATGAAAATAGAGAACTCGAAAAATTCAAAATTGTTATTTTTGTGATGTCAAACGTAATGATTTGGGAATATTTGTAGGAAAATTTAAATAAAACGTTTAAATTAATTCAGTGCGTTTTGCATGATCGACTTCGTTAGTTTTTAAGTGTGTTAGTAAACAGTGATGAAGTGAATAGTTAAAGAAAAACACTGGCACGTCGGAAAACCTAAGAATTACCATTTAATATTTTTCTTGAATACATTAAACCAAAGTTAGAATAACTCGTTTACATTTAATCAATAAATTTACATTTCAATTTTTAAGCTTTAATTTTAAATGACTTGTAGATAATTTTTTACTCTATTTGATTTATTAACATTTTCTCGGCTGTTAATGAAAAACAGTCTTAAATATAAAGGTTAGCCAAGTGAGAAATAAATCTACACCAGATAAAATCCCTAGTTGACGCTTGCATTACTATAGTTAGTAATTCTTAGCTTTCATTTTATTATAATTCAATTTTTTTGTACTTATGTGACAAGTTTTTTTCTTCTTCACAACTTCTTTTTCAATTGGTTCCTATTAATAATTCTGCCTCTATTTTTATGTCGATTCTATCTCTATGCAGGACAGGTGTGCATAAATTGGCGTGTCGTCTGCATACAGACAACTTGTTGATGCTGAAGGGGTGCAAGTCGATGAAAAAATACCTATATAATACGACAAAATGAATTTTTTTACAATAATAAATATAACATGAATAGCAAAATAAAAATGTTTAAGAAACAGTTTTTAAATTAAGATATAGACATTATCTGCTAATAGACTTACCGTGTGTAGTCAACTCATCACGACTTAAGAACAAGACATCTCTATACATTTTACTACTTTCTTCGATTAAATGTAATAATCAAACCAATAAAATCCGATTAATTTTTCTCTTGGCAGTATTCTGTTTTATTTGGCTAAAATTGTTTCAAAATTAACTTTCTACTAAAATAATATTGTTAAATTTTAAGCATAGGGAGTTTGAATTACTTTTCAAACTTTTTGACCTTAGGCAGAAGTCTGTACTATTGTCCGTGTTTAGAGTTATAATGTACATTATTCTTGAACAAAATCGTGATCCACACGCATTATTTTCTAAACAGAGAGTGAAAAAACGTTTTTATAATTCAATAAGTTTTCTCTCTATTTGAATTCAGATCACGAAATTTGATTAAAATTATATATAGGTACCCTTTGTTTACATTTTGTAGCCTGTAGTACACGTTGTGACTCAAGCCATTGATTACCTCAAGGTCTTACGATTATAATAAAATATTCAAATTTTGCCAAGGATTAGATTTTGATAATAAATTCAATTTGATTGATTAGATCTATAAGTAAATTTAAAAATTGATTGCAATAAAAAAATAATAACAAGTGTATTGTTTCATTATTTCTATAAATAAATTAAATAAATTCTTACACCATAGTAACTTACTAAATAAGACCATATTATACCAGCTGGCATATTTTCTTCCTTTGCGGAGCTAACCATATGCAAACAGCCAATACAGTTTGTATTGCATATTTACGATTTTTGGTGTTCTAACCAAAATTTGATAAACAATTCACAAAAACAGACTTTCTAAAACACAAAAATTTTGTGATTGGGGGTTCCAACATGAAGCGTGGAGTTTTCTGATGAAGTCGACTGATCAAAAAGTTGTTATGTTAAAAGGAAGTCATCATTTCTGTAATAAATGAAGATAGTTCATTAGTTTAAGTGGATCAGCTACTGATCAATTAAAGAATCATTTTTTGAATAAATTCTTAATCCCAAAACAAAATGAATAAAAATCAGAGCTAGTTACAAAATCTACATCAGGGCTCATTACACTTTAATAAATAGTTGAAAAGATCTATTCTAGATATAGGTACCTAGAATGCCACGAAATAAAATATTATATTTTTGTTTACAATTTTAGAGCTTAACTACAATATACTTTTATATATTGACGAACTTACAGACAAAATATTGGCCTCTAATAAACCATCTTTACGGCTACATTAATAATTAATAGCAAACCTTATAAAAATAATGATAATATGCTATTTAGCTGTTTATTTAATTAACAGTGTAGACCGAAACGTGTAACCCTAAAGCCATAATACATAATAGCAACAAGATTATTAAGAACATTTTCGGATTTGGCTAATCAAATCCATTTCTTTCGATGGATTTAGCAACTTTTTAATCAAATTTTAAACTTTAATACAATTTAATTAAATATTCAAACGTAAAACTGAAAAGCTATTGATTACTTTAACGTAAACTTGGCGAAGTGTGGTAGAAATCGAAACAAGAATCAGATTAAGTGGTATATTGCATATGAAAGGTTCCTGATAGTCGACCCAAACTCAAAAATATGTTAACAATGCGGTGCAATCTCTACAATTTAACGAAATAGAAAAAGGAAATTGCGCACTCAAAGCTAGCACAGTTTCTTTTTTCAAACACATACTTGGATTTCGTTAATGTTAAAATATTGAAAATGTGCTGAAGTGCTTTTGTAAAATATAAAGAATTTTTAAAAACAAATTTTCCATTTATCGTAAAATATAAGTCTTAATAAGGAAAGTATTTTCCACTTGGAAACTTATAAATTATTTCGATTTTGTTTAGCGTCGCCACACGCTCCGATGATCAACAAACCTAAAATTGAAGTTATGGGACAAAAATAGTCTTCCAAAATGAATAAACCAAAAAAATCGTGTCTCCTCTTATTTTTTTAAGTTATTTATAAAAAATTGCAACCGTGATCGTAACAGTCTAAAGAAAAAGAAGTATGTATCACTCTTTGCATAAAAAATGTATGAAAATTTTCAAAATTTATGTTTGTTGGAGATATAGCACTTCACATACAAACAGATTTTTCAGCAATGCACATCAGAAATGCTTAAATATAATTTTTTTTAACTTTTTTTGCAAATATATATTCAAAGAACCTATATATCTCAATGAATTGGAAGAGCTCTGCAATATATCATTACAACAATGCATGAACTGAACATCGTCGTGCATTATACCTTATGTATTATGTATATCAACCAACTTGTTTCAAATATTATCTAATATTATTTTCAAATCTCTTAAATAAAAGCAAAACTGCTCTGTTGAGACTTCTGAATCGCTAAACTTGGAAGAATACAAAAGTAGCTAACAAATTGCTAAAAAATATATTATTCAGGACTACGAACAGTTCCAAATTTATTTTTCTTTTCTAGCTTTGACGCTTTGTCCGTTTACCAAATATCCTTAACTACAAATAGTAATTCGTAAATCCATAGCATGTCGAAGTTCACCGGAGGGCCGAGCGAAATTCTGTGAAGTCCAATATAGAATTTTCGGTCTATACCTCAAGCCACTTCCTTGATTATAATATATCAAAAAGATTTTCTTAGCTTATTTTTAATTGAATGTTTATGCGATATTTTTAACGTAAAAACGAAGTTTGAACTTCTTAACAACTTGAAAACTTTTGTTTGGCTAAGATAAGTAGGTACATTTTTCATTAACCGAGAAAAAGTTTATCAGATGAATAACTTAGAGTTTTTGATTGCGGTATCGAAGACTAAGCTGTACAGATTTTGTTGCTTTTATTTTTGCATAAGTTGAAAAGAAAAAGCGGTTTTTGGTAATAAATCTAAAGTGTGTTTGTTTCTGCTATTAGTTATCGCACTGTTGGGAAAATGTTTTATTGTTAAAGTCAACGATCTCCGCGATGTTTGATCTTCTGCTTTATTGCAATTGTGCACAATGCCCGACTAGCTATTTTAGTTTAAAGCCATTTTCACTACCCGACACTTCCGCACGGACATCTTAAATGCAAAATTTATAAATTATCTAATTAACGTGAATGTCTGATTTTTTTAGAAATTAAGTGGTAATAGATTCGGGTTGTGTGGGAGAGAATAGGGAGAGGTGATACACTAAAACATAAATGTTACAAATTTAATTAAACAGGATTTTGAAAGTTAATAAATTTATGACTTCAAATTTTATGGGTAATAATCACGTTTGGTACATCAAGTCTTCCACATTGTGGAATTCACAATAGAGAGGTTCCATATACTAAAAGAAATTAAATTTATTACACTTGTATAAAATTGTAATATGTAAAATTTACCAGACTAAAGTTGTAGCAGGTAAAATTTTCTATCCGGAAAAGACAGTATATTTGTTTGTCAAGGTTTTATTTAAAATAATGTAAATATAAGCTCTAAAGAGGATGTTTTTCAAAAAGGATGAAACCTTCTCCGGGTTTTATTTTAGATAAAAATTTTAGTTATAAATAGATTCTTCTCAGAAATGTGCCTTCTATCTCTATTCAAATAGGTTTACATCGATCACTAAGACATCCGGAATCAAAAATAATAATGACCCAAGTGTATCCGTAAAGCATATGGGATTGGTGAATTTTTTACCAACTAAAAATGGTATAAAAATTAATATTTTACAATGTGATTGGCAATGGCAATCAATCAAGTCCGACACCAATCAAACTGCACATCAATTGAGCTTTCAACCAACCCTGTTCCACACTAATCGATTTTGACACCAATCAAGTTTCGTGCATATCATTAGATTACGTCATTAAAATTTTGCATCTATCATCTGCCATTACTGAGATTAATAGTCATGGAACGCTACACAAAGTACCAATGTGTAGAAAGTGGGAGTTCAAATAATTTCATATCAGATTAATAATTTGTAAAAGCACGTAGTTTAAACTGTTATGGACCGGGGGGTCTGGGAGGTAGAGAATGCATTAAACCATTCTGATATAATCAATCTATTGAACAAATTTCTTTTTAATGAATCTTTAAAAACAATTGCAAATAATATTTCTGAAATTTTAATTCAAATTCAAGCATTGTTTTTTGTACTTGCACCAGTTTTATTATTAATTTAGTTTAGTGGTCTCAAAACTTGAAATTTGATCTTGAAGCTATAATTCTAAAACATTGATTATGTCGGGCTGTAGAGTATTCTATCCCTCCCAGACCGCTCGGTCTGCAACAGTTTAAACAATTTATATACTTAAGTTTTCAATTACGTACAAATAAAGTGTTTGCTTATATCGTAATTTTAACAATTATTATCCGTCTAAAATGCAGGAAATTATTTATTAACATTTGTTAATTTTTGAAATTTTGAAGAAGTTACTGATTTATAGATGTATTTTAAAGTTTGGGTTGTAAGGAACATTTCAGTACATTACAATTTGTAAAGCTTATTTAAAATCGACCGTAAGTTTTGATAATTTAAATAGACGAATGACTTCGGTTTCGTGTTCCATTAAAAATAGATACTTCTTTAATAAAACATATCCAAAGCTTGAATGCTAAACATTAGCTGCCCTCCACACAGGATATAAATGCAGATGGTTGAACAAATTATTTCGTTAAATGCCGGAAACCAACATCATCAAATTTAATAAACTAAACTAGAGTACAACCGAGACTAAGAAATCTCGTTAGAGTAATTTCCAAATAGCAGTCTGGCTTAATTAAACTCTACATAATTTTGTTGTGATTTTTTGGCGGCTAACTCAACTAATTCTTGTCGTTTAAGTTTGGGGTACGATTAGTGGAAGAAGTATCTCTGTATCTTTTATAAATCTGTGGTCGAAGCCATTTACATTTTTGATAATCACAGTTTGATTTTTCTGAGAGTACTGTATAAAAACATTTTTAAACAATTTTCTAATAACTAAAATTATGTTTCAAAAATTATAGTTTATTTTGAAAGAAACCCATCCGAAAAAAAACACTTTATAGTTCTTCGTTGGGTATATACTATTTTTCGCACTTTCAAAAGCAGATTTTTATTATAACTCCCTTCTTCTTTGTGGATCATGTCGAACCAGAAATTGTAGTTATTAATATTTTAAAATGGAGGAATAATTAAATTTTGATTGCAAATTTGCTAAATATTTTAAAATTAAATTTACTGCGTAGGCTACACATATCACAGTCTTGTACATATTCATCCAATTTAATTGGACATCATCAACCTTGGAGCTATCCCCATTCATGTGAATATTACGGTATTTTGCTATATTATTATAAAACTTTTGATTAACTTGATTCGTCACAAATAAATATTAAGTACAAATTTTATACAAATTACAACTTGGTTAGTAATGTACGAAAACAAGTACGTATGATACCATAAAAATGAATACGTGTGCATGTCAAACCGACCTATTGTGAAGTCTGAAGTAGTTAATTACCTATTATTATATGTACATAAATTGATTATTTATTTCCTCATAACATTGATAACCGCAACAGTTATCGAACTTCATTGTCAGTGGGAATTTCGTTGTAAATAACTTTTGATTTAAAAAAAAGCCGAGGTTGTTGTGAGTGAGTACACATCCACACCAGCACAATTTGGAGCTAGGGAGAGATAATGGACAAAAACAATAGTTACAATGCTATTTATTCGGTTGTGCAAGAAAATTTAATTAGGAAGGAGTTTTTACGGGCAAAAGGTAAGACAATGTGTCGATTTAAACGGCGAAGTTAATTATTCCATGAATTAGATTAAACTATGGTAACGGGTGCTATATTGTGTAAAGCAGGCTTATGTGCGTAACCACGATAAGAAGATAACATGAACACGACATTATTGATATTTACTTTGTTATGATATACAGAGAACAGTGGCGTAACAACGTAACAGCAGGTTTGTGTTCTACAGTCAAACCGGACCCATTCTTCCGAAAAAAGTTGCTAATTTAATCGGGGCTAAGTTGCCCCGAAGGCCGGGGCCTTTCAGCAGTGACGCTACTGACAGGGAGCGCTGAAACTGTAAATTAAGAATTTTATTTTTATTTCAATTAATATAAATTTTTTTAGTAATTTCTAAAAGCGCTAGGTACATTCAATCGCTCAATCAATCTATTAGCTACTTCTCTAATTAATACAAAAAAAAGTTTCTTCACTTCTATAAAATTTTTCATTTAATTAAAGCAGAGTACAAATTGAGCTCGAGTAGCGAATTTAATATAACGATTCAACTTCTCAATCTAGAAACTAAAAAATAATAAAAAGTTAACAAAAATCCGTAATAATTCTCAATGTTAAATTAAAAGCTAGCTACGTACAAATTTTATTGCGATAGTTCGTTGGAAGAAGGCGAAATTTAATTTCAACTTGTGTAAGTTTTGGTCAATATTGAACTTTTTATGTTTTTCAGACCAATGTTACTTAGAGCATGCCGGAGCTACATTGTATTCGGAAACGCAAATTTCAAACGTTATGCAGGATCTCATCACAAATACATACGGTAATCCGCACGCGAGAAATATTTCAAGCAAACTCACCGAAGATGCGATAGATCAAATTCGATACCGGTAAGTTAAAGAGAAATAAATCAAGGTGTATTCATATTTAAAGTCCTTTTAGAATTCTACATCACTTCAACACAAATCCCGAAGAATATAGTATTGTGCTTACATCAGGTGCAACTGCAGCTTTGAAATTGGTGGCAGAAACCTTTCAATACTCAAATGATGTAGGAGAAAATGGAAGTTTTGTGTATTTGGAAGACAACCACACATCAGTATTAGGAATGAGGGAATTCGCAAAGCATTCCGAATGTCTTTCTCAAGAAAATGCATTTAAAATATTTTCACACAATGAATTTCAGACACATAACGTTGACAGTAACAGCAAAAATTCTTTATTTGTTTATCCTGCTCAGTGTAATTTTTCTGGTGCGAAATATCCACTTACATGGATAGAAAAAGTCAAGAACGGAAATTTAAACCACTTTAGCAAAATTAATGGTTCGAAAAATTGGTATGTTATGTTAGATACTGCGTCGTTTGTTTCAACAAATTTCTTAGATTTATCGAAATATACGCCCGATTTTGTGTGCTTATCATTTTATAAAATTTTCGGCTATCCTACCGGATTGGGAGCATTGTTAGTTAAAAACTCCAGCGCTGATGTACTTAAGAAGAGATATTTTGGAGGAGGAACTGTCTTGATGGCGTTAAGTGGCGAACGCACCCATATACCTAGGCCAACTTTACACGAATTGTATGTAAACGAAAATATTTGATCGTAAAATTACATTACATTTTTAGCTTTGAAGATGGAACACTTTCGTTTTTATCAATCATAAGCTTAAGGCATGGATTTGACATTTTTAAAAGAGTCTCTATAAATATGAACGATATATCACGGCATACATTTGCGTTGGCACAATATGTTTATCGTTCTTTGTTGATGCTACATCACGGTAATGGAAATCCGGTAACTATTTTATATCATGACACCAATTTTGAAGACATTAAATATCAAGGTGGAATTGTCAATTTTAATTTACTACGCTCCACTGGAGAATATGTTGGATATTCAGAAGTAAGTTGCCTTAATTATTATTAAATTCATAAATCAATAGTAATTACCAGTAAATTTAATAACTCGTCTTTGCAAAACGCTTGCTTAAACAAATTACATTTCATTTTAATTAACTATCTAACGCTCTGAGCCAATATTATATAAGAATCAATTAAAAATATTAATAACTTTTTTTCCAAAGAAATTACTGTAGTTAAACTAATCTTACAGTAGTCTCGAAACCGTTTACAATAAGTACATTGGTTCCGAATAAAACATCAAACCATATATTTGCATATTTTATAGAATTTATATAAAAATTAAAATAAAGAAAAAACTTAACTAAGCAACTTAAAATTGTTGTGGAATATGAAAGATTACATCAAACTGAAGAGAATAAACATTAGTCAACCTAATTTTTTCCTTTAATTTCCGAAATAATCGAATATAAATTTTGGTTTTTCATAATAGTATATCTGTAATTTGCTTCAGGGATGTTTTTAATTAAACGGGGCCCCCCATATGCAGAAAATAAACTACCATAATATAGTCCTTATTGAATTTTTAAAATTTTTGGATGAAAAATTGTCTCTAAATTTAAAAAATATCCTGTTTTATTCAGAGCAAAATTACCTTTTTTTGATTTTTGACGACCTCTTCCCTAAAGTTGTGGAATAAAAATTAAAAAATTGTAATCCAATTGTTTTAAATTACTGCCAGCGACTCGACGACCTGCATTTTTTTCAATTGAAAGGTTAAGTCCGTATACTGAATGCTTGCTAACAAAAAGAACCTCTAAAGTGTAACTGTAGAGTGGAACAAAGTAGGTTGAAAGAGCATTAAAATTAAACAAACAATTTTTTTTCTAAACGCTATGAGCAACAATTTCTGAGAGAGTAGCATTTAAAAGTACCTAAACGTAATATTTCAGCTAATGTATACCACAGAATTCTAAATGTCTCTAATTACAACATATTTGGATTCTGTTACATAAACTAACTGAAGCAATGCGGCTAAACATTTAAAGCTATTTTTTACAAAGGGTTGCTCACAGCACTTAAAATAAACAGGTAATTATTTACTTCATTTTAGTGCTCCTTCAATCGACCAAAGCTTGTCCCGATCCTAGAATTGCACTTGAAAGGTTTTTCTCCTAAGTGCATTTTGACTGCATTTTATTTTATTTCTATTAGTCAAATAATATGTAAATACCTATACTGAGTGCATACTCAAAGTTCAAGTTACCAATTAAAACCTCTTTAATTTTCTTTACCTTTCGAATGAGACCACATTCTTATTATTGTCTTCAAATAATTACAAATCAACGTTAAAATTAAAAATTGCACATCAGCTATTACATTGTTATATACCGGTTGTCACGTTGAACTAGGAGATATTATATTTCTAAAATTTGTGTACATTTGTTTGAAATTCCATTGGAAATCTTCGGAGTTTCTTGAATATCACTGAAGTTTCTTTAAAGTAAATTAGTTTTGGAAATCCTGCTTTGCACAGCTCCGGTCTGTAACAGTTTAAAGCAGGGGTAAAGTCAAAAAATGTGAACACTTCTTGAGATTTTGCTTAACCCTTCAGTACTAACAATCGGTCTCACATACCGACGACTTCAGTTTTTAACTGTAAATTTAATTTTTAATATTTTTACAGTAATAAAATTTTTATTTAAAAACTACTAGAATTAGCATTATTATAAAGAAAAATACCTAGACATTTGATATTATAGGCTTTCTTCCCCTTTCATAATAATTTTTAACTGCCTTATGTGGGACCATTTTATTTAAATCACCCAGTATTCATCGTACATGCTTATTTTCGTAACGTTTAACTTTTACCTCTTTATTTTCCCTTTACACTTCTATTTCTTCAACATCTTTATCGCTTTGCTACATCATAATTCAACCTCTTTCTACTAATACCTCTTTATCAACTTATAACATCATCTTTATCTCATTTTTTCCCTTCATAATTCAACTTCTTTCTACTAATACCTCTTTAACCGCTTATAACAACATCTTTATCTCTTTAATTCCCATCGTAGTTCCTCCTTCTACCAATACCTCTTTAACATCTTTAAATGTTATCTTATCAACGTAAATTCAACCTCTTTCTACTAATAAGCACATACGATTTCTTACTATTTTCCTTTTCATCTTTATTTTACTCGATTTCTGTTCCCTGAACTTCGCCTTGATTCTCAAATTGACCCCTTCCCGTTTCATTTACATAAGGAAACATCAAATTAACGTGAAATTTACCCCTGTATCCACCATCCAAGTGATTCAGGTCGTAAAAGTTGTCAAAATATATCCGCGTTATGCTAAATGGTCCTTCATAAGGTAGGCTTAGTTTGGCACAAACACCCATTGGACGGTTCGACACTCGCAGTCGCCGTATTACAACCAAGTCCCCTACTTTGAAAACTACCTTCTTCTTGATTTTATTGTTCTGTTTTTCCTCATACCTCATCTAAATAAGATTCGCTTTTTCCCTAGCTTTATTACAATCCGTTTGATAGCTATCAATATCTAAATTAAACCTCCAAGGTCTTTCAGGCATAGTTTCCGTCATTAAATACCATGGTGAAAAACTGGTCTTAAAGTTTGAATAAAGACATATTATTTAAAATGACATCCTCGTTTATAATCGAAATTTCTGCCCCCATGTCAACAAGACAAATGACCTTGACCTTCTCTATGCCAAATGATAATTTTTGGCAAGATGCTAACCTCCCCCACATCTGACCTGTCGTTCTTGGTTGTAATACACTCCATAGGGTGCCGATAGGAGTTTGTGCCTATTAAGCATCTAACCTCTCTTAAAAATGTGTCCCTTCTAAGGCGGGGCTTGTCCTGTAATTGTTTATGGTCGTTTCCTGTGTACCCTCAGTACCACTTACGACATTGTTTATTTCGCGTACGTTTTCCCCTTCGTTTCGTTCGTTGTTGTTGTTTCTCGTGTGATTATACCTGTAGTTCCCTCTTCCTCTTCCTCTACTATAATTGAGATTATTGTTCTCAAATCTATTATTGTTCCCGCTCCCGTTTCCAAAATGATTCCGATTGTAGCTATTATTTTTAAACCCGTTGTTGTTTCCCTGATTCCCTCTATTATATTTATTAAAATTCCCTCTATCGCCTATCGTTTTGTTGTCAAACCTGTTACTGAAATTTGGTGTTATAAACCTCACAATGTCAAACCTTTTTAACAAGTCCAAAAATTCTCTTATCGTCTCTATTTTTTCTATACCTACTCGCCTAATGAGTTCATTTTCTAAGTGCTCTGCCATGTATTGTATTAGGTCCTTTCCTTCATACGCAGGTAGCACATGTTGTGCCTGACTTATCACACGCATTGCGTATTTTTCCCTAGATCGTTCGTAACCTTTATACTTTCCTGTCGTTACCTCTCTTCTTATTTTCCCCTGCTCTGCTTCACCCCAATATTGCCTTAAAAATAATTTTTTGAATTCCCCGAAATCGCTAAACTTTTCTTCCACCATGGCGTACCAGGTTTCTGTCTCTCCTTTTAAACATCCTCGTATAATATTTTTAACTTTATTTTCTACTCTCAGCTTGTTTACTTTTCTACTTAAAGCGTTGATTCTCGTGTCCCCGTAAAACTTCATGCTACTTTCCCCTTCATCCCTATTGATTAATTGAGCAAATTCCCCCATGTCAAACCCCATTCTCTTTCCTCTTTGCTCTACTTTTTCTTTTATTTCGTTGAACTCCCTATTTATTACATTTAGTTCCTCATCTTTCTTCTCCTTTATTCCTGTAATGCGTGTTCCTAATCTGTCTTCAACTTTTGTAACTATCCCTCTTATCTCCTCTTTATTTTTGTCGACCTTTTTGTCTTTTTTCAACTTTTCCCCTTTTAATTTTGTTTCCAATTTCTCTTCTACAACCTTTACCTCATTCATGACTTCCAATCTGTTAGCTCCCACTGTATGATCTAATATTTCTAATTTACTATCCATCTCCTGCTTTAACCCCCTTTCTACCAGATCGATCTTTTTATCTAACTTCCCTACATTTAAATTTATCTCACTTATTTTATTCCCTATTTCTCCGATGTTGTTATTTGAATTTCTCACCTCATTTCTTAAATCTTGTATCTCATTACTGAATTCTGCGCATAAATTTTCCATCCTATTGTCTAAGTTTCCTATCCTATTATATATACCTATAAACTCTATTCGCATTTCCCTTAAATCTGGGCCTAAATTTCCTATCTTATCCATCATGAGGCTAAATAATTTGTTTATATCTGGTGTTTCTACCCCTTGTTTATCCTTCCCTGTGTCCCCATCTCCTGCGCTATGTACCATTACTGTTTCAATTTCTATTTGACCCTGTTCCTGTTCTTCTCCTTCTTCCTCCTCTCTCAGTTCTATCCCTTCAATATAATCTTCGTTCTCTCCATCATCTATCTTTCCCTTGCTTCTCGTATCCATAGTACTAATTTAATTTTATTCTCGTAGGATCGTGGATTCCTTCGAATTTTACGTTGGTGCAACCACCCTTTAAAATCGAGCCTACAAGTTGGGCGCCATAATTTGTAATGTTTACGTTATATGGTTTATTTAAACCTGAATTATTTTGATTTTGCTCATTCGTAGCCTCATACGCAGTTAATTCTGTATTCCTCCTATCTCAAATCTTGCTCGTATCCTACTATAATATCACAATACCTAGATCCATAACGGCACAGCTTAAAATTTGTATAAATATAAAGATATTATCACAATTACACCACTTTTCTGTTACACATAAATATACAATTAACACTATTGGAAAACCATGATACAGCTCTAACTACAAGGTTAGTGTGAAAATGCTCCGATAACAAATATTCTAAGAAGTGGAAATCATAACAAGGTGATTTGAGGAAGTTTTTCTTATTTAAGTTTTGTTTGTTTAAAGACATTAAATATTTAGGTTTTGTTCAGCTAGATTATGAATTTAACACACTGTGTGCCCGGGACGCAACAGCCTAAAGGGATCCTAGGTGTAATATTAAAATAATATTAATGAGCTTTTTTTTAACTTTCTAAATGCTGTTTTTACAGAATTTCCACTTCAATATACTACCTTTTTTTTCTGAAACTCTTTTCACTTATTTGCAAATACTTCGATTATAATTTGTGTGTAACCCTATAGATGTTTGTATAAACTAACTCTGGATTGTTGCGGAAGTGAATGTGTTGGTCATGCTTTCGATAAAATAGAATCTTTCTGGCAAAAATCAAACAAGGGAATCACAGCTATTATTTTATTTTAATAAATAAAGTATATCACCCAGCAGCTTAATTTTAAAGAGTGGTTAAATAGCCATTGAAAAAAATTAAGTTAATATAATTTATAATTGCTTTTAATCAGAAGTTTTATTTCTTGACATTCTGCAATTAATGTTTGAATTGAAATTAAAAGTTTTTTATGTAAATTTTAAATAATTTGATTTTTATGAAATATTGGAAATTGAGAAATAGAATTTTAAATTCTTAATATGTAATATTATGATCTTTATACCTAATTAATTATTAATAAGATTGTCTTGTATACTTCGCTGATTATTTAGATTAATTTTGGTTAATTCTCTAATCAAGAAAACCTACTTTTACAAATTTCAGTTTATCACTTGAATTAGAATTTCAGCAATTTTACGACACAAAAGTGACTTCTTCGAGCGCTACTACTAAAAATTCCCACTGCTTCATTCCTATCCGCAAAATTTATAGTAACTTTATTAATTAAATAAAAAAATTTAATTGAACAAGTTAATTAGAAACTATTAAAATTCAATATTATTTTAGCTTTTGGCGTTTATAAACAAATAAATAAATTTCTGATGAAAAGCTCAAATAATATTGAATTTTAATAGTGTTTATTAACTTATTTAATAAAAATTTCTTTTCCATTATATTAAAATTAAATTAAAAAGTAAAAAGAAAGTTCCGTTTTAAGGACAATGATTTAAGTTTTCCGAGAACATTTCTAGTTTTATTTTGCCATACACTCTGAAAAACGGTTTGTCGTTGTAACAAAGTCATTAGTAACTATATCCTTAACAGAGTTCCTTGCTTTTTCTTTTTGTTTTGAACAGTAAAAGATTTTGTTGTGGCAGCATAAAATTTGTTGTAGCAACAAAAAAAACTCTGTTGAGGTTATAGCTACTAACGACTTTGTTACGGCGACAAATCGTTTTTCAGAGAGTGTACTAACGACTTGATTTTCACCAGGACTCCATGTTTGTTGTCAGTTTTGATGACTTTCATGTTGTCATTGTAATATTTTGAACCTGAAGGACAATGAATCTGTATAAAATTTATATAATATGTAGCTTTAAAATAAAATCCTTCCCCCAATTAAATAATGGAATACCTCTAAGGTCCGCACATCATTGTCAGAAAAGACATACAATATTTGTAAGGGAAAAAATTTAATTAGCTAATTAAATTTATAATAATGTAGATAGTACGTAGAAATGCGATTTTTCTTTTATTATAAAGCGTTGGTAACAACACTCTTCGGTTTTCATATAATTAAAACAGCGTACTTGTTTACTAGCTACGAGTATGTAGGTACAATTTTCTATAAAATTATCTAAAGGTATGTAAGAATGCTCTAGAATTAAACGCAATTCTTTATCATTTTTAAATTTATTTTATCTTTGCAATTATTACAAGTACAAAAGACAAGGTTTTTTGTAGTTTTTCAATACTTTCATTATTTTCCAGACAATACCCCCACCCTAAACATTATAGAGATTCTATTGCATAAACTCACCAGAAATTGCAAACACTGTACTACCTTAATTTTAAATTTGCATTTTAGTTTTTTTAGAAATAAGTATTCTGATATAAAAATATTTCATTTATAAACCGAAACAGGTTGCTTTGCAAATTTTGCAAAGAATAATTTACTGCAGATTTACTTATTTTGTACTTTTTCTGCAAGTTTTCATCAGCTGTGGTAGCTTACAGCTCAATAACAATTTTGTGCATTTCAGGTGCTTCATCTTTCCAATCTCTACGGAATACATTTACGAACAGGATGTTTCTGTAATCCTGGTGCTTGTCGGAGGCATTTGAATTTGACTGCAGAAGATGTCAAATATCACTTTAAAGTAAATACAATTTTATTGGTGCCATTTAAATCGAATTCAAATAATTTTTCAGTCAGGACACGTGTGCGGGGATCAAAATGATTTAATAGATGGATATCCAACAGGATCAGTTCGTATATCCTTTGGTTACATGTCTACAAAACGAGATTGTGATATATTTTTAAACATGATTGAAGAATGTTTTGTAACGAAACCAATAATCAAAAAGGTTCCCATAAATGTGAATATACGCAAAAATAAAATCAAAGAGTTTCGGCGTTACGAAAAGGAAAACCAACACTTTCTGAAAATGATTAATGATTCTTGTATCGAAAAAGAAAATATCGAAACTAGTAACAATGTAAACAGTGATTACATACATTGTCTAGGTACTCTGAAGCAAATTATGATTTATCCTGTTAAATCGTGTGGGGCATTTGAAGTGGAAAGTAAATGGGAATTAGCAAGTACAGGACTACAGTATGATAGACAATGGATGATAGTTAATGAAAGTGGAATATGTTTAACTCAAAAACAAATGCATCGGCTATGTTTACTAATGCCGAAAGTGGATCCGAAAAATGATTTACTGCATTTGAGTTACAAAGGTAAAAAAATATTAAGAATTTTAAATAAATTTTGCAACTTTTTATTGCTGATGTACTCAAACTTCCAAGTTAGTTTGTCTCGCGAAAGTCTGACCGTATTTTTATGTAAAAATTGAACTGCAATCGCATCGATCGCTCATCAGTCAGACGGCTTTACCTTCCGACAGATATTTGAATAAAAATTTAGTGTTGTATTTTTTGTTGTCTAAAACTTTTATGGGATAAAAAATCGGTTGTTGATCCTAACAAGAAAATGTGATCGTCAAATTTTTTTTGATAAAATGAGTAAAAAATTTACAGATTCGCCAGAAATATCAATCTCGTTAAAGCCAAATCACAGCACAACTTTTTCATGGGTTGATAAATGTCAAAGTAAAGTATGTGGTGATAGAATACAAGGATGGGATTGCGGAAATGAAGTAGGAAATTGGTTAAGTGAAGTACTAGAAGTGCCCAATTTAAGATTATTAAGACAATGTAATAATGATAACGAAAGTAATCGAACTTCTAAGCAAAGTAAGTACTCACTTGAAATATTTAATTAAAGCTTTCATAACGACGAAATTTTTAGAACGAGACCATCAATTATCTCTAACTAACGAAGCCCAATTTTTGTTAATTAACATTTCGAGTGTGCAATGGCTAATGAATTGCATACCCAAAAATGATTTTAATGAAAGTTTGCAAGGCTTAATTAATAGATTTAGACCTAACTTTATAGTAGATTTTGAAAATCCGTTTGATGAAAATTCGTGTTCTCAAATTCAAATTGGCAGTTCGATATTTAAGGTAGGTACTCTCGAGGTAAAATATTTTCAAACATTCATAAAAAAGTTCATAATTCCAGTGTGATCGACTATGTACAAGATGTCAAATGATTTGTATCAATCAATCAAGCGGCGATAAATCTGTGGAACCGCTGCGAACCTTATCACAAGAATTTAATGGAAACATTAAATTTGGAACGTATTTAAGTAAAATGCAGTCGAATGAAAATAAACAAATAACTATTGGACAAAAAGTGCTAGGATTAAAAAATAATAATTCAAAATAATAGCAAAGTTTTATTAGAAAAATTTTAAAATAAATTTTAAATTAGGTACATTGAAAGCTCTATCTGAATGTTAATTATTTATATATTTTAAGGTAAACTGAAATTTTATAAAATAAACTTGGAAAAAAGTATTTTAAATATTTTCGGAATAGTCCATCAGATCTGACCATAAAACAGGTTATTACTATAAAAATAAATTTGTATTACCAAGCATGATACTAAATGGTGAAAAAGTCGTAAAAGGAACAGAAAATTGTATTATAAAAGCTTTATGTCACTTATACCACTATTTACTGGGTGAATAACATCCGGATTACGTACTGTAAAAATGATGGTGTTCGTTAAAAATTTTAAGATTGAACTTTATAAAGTCTTTTATTAAGTACCTAAGATTAAGGGCGAGACGACGAACTCAAATGAACGAAATGAAAAGTAAAGAATTGAAATGAAATGAAATTCAATTTATTGAAAAATTATCACTCAATTACCTAAAAAAGTCTTTTTAATAAAACAGGTAGTTCTTTACAAGATAGTTTGGAATTTATTAAAAAATGTAAATGGATTCGAACCTGAGTTTCATGAAACTTTTAACAGCTATAAGCTATTGGTGATATGGAATTTAGTTATGTGCGAGATATTTTGCAATTGTTTTCAAAGATATAACAGGTTATGAGCCCAAGTCAACCATACGTTAAAACTTTATGACAAAGGTAACTTGACAACGTTTGAATCTGATCTGGTAATCAATCTCCAATCAACACAGAATGACTTTTAATCTTCTAACTACCAGGATCGGCCTTTGGTCTCCGCAAGAAACCTTTGGTCGCCATACTTGACTCTACAAAACTAAAATTATACAATTGTATACCTCCTCCCGCTTACGACCACCCTTGTTATAGGTCATTCTTATTAGCTCTCTCTTCCAAGTTAATATGCTATCGACTAATTTCAAACTCCAGGTATTAGTCAGGTAGAACAGTAATTGTATTTATTTGGATATTTCGGCAAATTGACACTTACTTCTTAGGTTATCAACATTTTATCGTTAGGTACGGGTCGGGTACTATTCGGTGCAGCCGTTTCGACGCAGCAGTTTCGACGCAGCAGTTTCGACGCAAAACCGGTTCGGCGCAAGTACAACTTGGTGCGAGTCCCGTTCGGCGCAAGTACTATTAGGCGTAAGTCCCAATCGGCGCAAGTACAGTTCGGCACTAGTACAGTTCGGCGCAATTACTATTTGACGCAGACCTGATCTGGCGCGAGTTCAGTTCGCCACAAATCCGTTTCGCCGTGAGTCCAGATCGGCGCGGGTACAGTTACTATATTTTTAATCTTGTTCTAATTTCATTAAAAAAAAATTATTTAAAAAAAAAATTTTATTAAAGAAATAAATAAACAAAGCAATAATCCTGAAAAACTAATTAATAAAAATTTATTCGTGCATAGCAAAATTATGCGCTAATCCGCGTAATAACAGGACCGTATCCCCTACTACTAATAAAATATATAGTAAAAAATTTACTTAAAAGTAAAATAGAAAAACGAATTAAGAAAGATAGAATGAAAAAAACCCGCGCTGAACTGTAGTCGCGCCGAACTGCACTCACGGCGAACTGTACTCGCGCCGATCTGTACTCGCGCCGAACTGTACTTGCGCCGAACGGAACTCGCGCTGAATCGGGGCTGCACCAAACCGGACTCGCGCCAAAACGGCTGCGCCAAACTAGACTCTCGCCGAAACGGCTGCGCCGATTGGGGCCGTTCCCTTAGGTACTGTATCATCAGCTGGCCTCACAGTTTCAGTTCTCTCCAAACCTGGAGTTAGAATCTAAGCAAAAGAGAATTTTAAGATCTGGTAGATATGAATTTTGCTTAACTATTAATTAAATAATTATATTGATCAAACTATTTCTTTTCATTTAAAGTACTGTTGTCGTGTTGTAGTGCAGTTTAATGATTTTTTAATGAATTTAATTAATAATATACAAATCGATTAATGTCTATCCATAAAAATATTACAGCTGCTAAATAGTAATTATGCTGCTAGTCAAATTAAGTAAGTTCATTCGCAATAATTCGAAAATGCCATCAAACCGACATGAATAAAAGAATTTCACTTTTAAACATGTAGACATAATATGGATTAAAAGTAAAGCGGAAATTTTGGATAAAGAGTGTAAACATGATATATGTTTGGGTGCCTTATCAATACCTAACAAGAGTGCATTTGTTTTTAAATTCGGAAGCAAAACCGCTAATCCCCCATAAAAAATCGTCAGGCGGAAATAATTCAACTTGAAAGTGCAAAAAGAGATAGAAATGAAGCGAAAAAATTGTTTTGCAAAAATTTAAATCTAAATTCTAGTTGTTCAAAACAAATCAAACAAATAGCACAGACAAGCAAAAACAGGAAACCGCGTAAACGGTCTAAAACTAGAAATATAGATATACTATATATCAACGTGTTTTTCTATTATGAGACAAATCCTGAGTTGTTAAAATTGTTTATTTATAAACTTTGTCTTGTTTATTAAAAATTTGGTTATTTCTTTGGTTACTCTAACGTAAGTTTTCGTTGGTTTGATAGTCAACCTCTCAGAAATTACATACAGTAAATAATAATTTATTGGATCCAAGCTACTTACTCAGTAAAAACTTTTTTGTCGATTTAGTCAAGTTGTTGGATTATACGGGATACTTCATCTAGTAGTTACAATGGTTGT
Source organism: Cantharis flavilabris (assembly GCA_949152465.1). Lineage (NCBI taxonomy): Eukaryota > Metazoa > Arthropoda > Insecta > Coleoptera > Cantharidae > Cantharis > Cantharis flavilabris. Next base: position 8,899,542 of record OX424436.1, on the reverse strand, counting down.
GCATTTTAGTAACATTAATAGAATTTAATTTGATTTAGCAAAGTCATGTAGTCAATATTATGAAACATCTGCACTTAAGATCAAATTTCATCAACTATTATTGTTTATCTAATAAAAGCTGTAGTAGTTTCAATTTCGAGATATAGTGGCCTGTATAATCCAACAACTGTGTTTAAATTAACAAACAAAAATTTTACTGTTTAAAATCCTCCTTAAGAAGTAATTAGTTGGTTTCCTTTCTAAAAAAACCAATCGATTTTTTCACTTTTTCTTGAAATCTAACTCCGTTCTGTGAGACAACACTTATACATTTGATAAAAAAAAATAAATCAAAATGTAAACCCAAGATAGAGATTTGAATCCTAATTTCAGCAATCCACATTGTTTGAAGATGGTGGATTCCCTTAACATTCATAATATACTGGAAGATGTAATATGATAACAAAAGTAATCAGATAATCAGTACGAACATAATCAAACGGTGTTTGAACGTACGAATTGAGATGCTAATTGAGAAAGCTGTAATTTTTCTTCAAATTCTACAAGAAAAGTTTTGTTGGCGGAGAGGATAATATTTATCGGGGGGTCGTCGCCGTCGATGAAATATCAATCTTGAATGTCAAGATGAAGTATGTAGCTTAATATGATTATGATGAATGGAATCTTGCATTATGTCGTGTATGTCGAAGAATTCGGTCTTTTATTGGAAAATGTTGTGTCAATTACAACTAATGGAGAAAATACACAAGTATAATATTTGAAAAGTAAAAAGTATGAACTGTTCAGTTCAGTGAATCGGAAAAAGCCGTTTTGTTGTGTGATATTTCAAAGTTAAACAAAAAAAAACTATGCAGTAAAACTGCAGAAAAATTGCAGTCACATACAGAAAGAAATGCATTCTCTTTCTTCATCAAGACGTTGCAATTTAAAAATTAAGGAACAGTGACAAAAATTGTTATCAATTAAATACTACAACAAATTTTCAGTTGTCATAACTAAGTTTTTATTATTCAGAAAAATAAATTAGTTGATTGAACAAATTTTCTTTTTCTTAATAGAAAAAACTTTTTTGGCAGTAGAAAATTTGTAGTAGCAGATAAAGAAACCCTTGTCTCTTTTTCGCAGTATAATTTTATATATATTTAAAAATATTAAAAATATAACATAATAAAAAATTTAACAATTTTTAAGACAATAAATTAAGCTAATCATCTGTGTGTTTTGCAAAGGACTCAGTATAATCTCTGACCAAAGGTAACTTTCTTTATATACTACACAATGTCATATGTCGCTCTGCCATAAAGATCCACTTCCGCATATAATCTTTAGTTCTAATGAATAATAGTGTACATCCCTACAAACTGGAATGTAAACTTTTCAAAGAGCCCATTCAAATGAAAAGATACCGGAAAGGCTACTAAGCTTTAGTTTGTCATTTTTCAAATTAACTTCTTCAGTTATTTTTTAATTAATTGCCTTAATTCAGGCAGAAATGTTGAAACCTTCCTTTGAAAAACAGGATCTAAAATGTTCTCCAGTAGACCATAGATCAAGCTTTTGTTGTTTCAAAAAATATTATTATTATTGGAATCACTATTAGATATTGGATAGTGTTCACTATTATACGAAGCAGGATATTTACAAATTTAAATTAGAAAAGAACATTAATCAAGTTATATATGACACTGGCAATGACGTGCGGTATACATGAGAGTGAAATCTAGGCAGTCTCACAAGAATACGTGCAAAAAAGCACAAAGATCTGAGATGCAACTTTATAAATATAAAAATGTTAGGAGAATATTAAGAGAGTGCAGAAAAAATGGAAAAAACACATGGCAGAATGGGGCACATTAGATCTACAAGAAAGCTTATGCAAAGAAGATTTGTCGGTAGACTACGAAAGAGATGGAACTATTTAAACAAAAAATCGCAACAAATAGGAATCTCCAATATAAGTATTTCTGTTATGTGTCTCCCAAATGTCTCGATATTGCGGACCCCCAAAATAAGAGACTAGTATCATGGGACTCCTAGAAACAGTTTTATTACAAAAATAAAAAATAAAGCCATGGCGTATATACATATGATGTCTACATATACTGGTTCACAGAATTATTGGCACAGCCCTATGTTAGCAATGTAATTTGTGCCTTTTCAGACATTTTTTTTGCAAATTTCATTTCCTTTAATTTTGTTTATATACATTTTTCCATTTTGTTGCTCAATTTCTAACTGACACGGTGCGACAAAATAAAAAAATGTGTATGAAAAAAATGTAGGGAATGAAATTTACAAGAAAAATTTCCTATTCAGTTTTCTATTTTGTCGCACCATTTTTGAAATAAAGTTGAAATTTTTTGCATTTTACAGAGTTTTCTTTAAGTCGCTGTCAGTTAGAAATGCAGCGACGAAATGGAAAAATGAATATAAACAAAATTAATGGCAATTAAATTTTCAACAAAGAATGTCTGAAAAGTTTTGCTGTAAAATTGATTGTTATGTGTCAAAAATAGTGTTCCAAAGGCACAAATTACATTGCTAACGTAAGGCTGTGCCAATAATTCTGTGAGCCACCGTTGCCTGATAAAACATTAATTCTTAAAATTTCAGAAAAATTTCATTGCTGTCGAATTTTTGCCTATTCGTTTTTTTCTTTTTATGTCGTGTGTTTGCTGATTCCCGGGGTTCCGCGGACCGCTATTTGGGAAATAGGACATTACTCTGTCGTCTCTTCGCCGTTTTGACCCATTTCGCCGTCGAAAATTTAATATTTAATTTTTTACTGTTAACATGAGCATTTTTAGGATTTCTTAATAAATGAGAATCAAACTCTGCATTTGTTAATCTACAGTATAATAATATAATACCTATATTATTTAAATTTAAAAATTAACGGACTAATTGAACAATAAAAATTCAACTTATTTTCATTGCTGTACAATCAAACATTTAAATCTCGGTTAAAACTTTTAATTGATAGTTTTCGATCAATGCAAAAAATATGGACATTTATTATGAGTAACTTCAAGCTGGAAGTGAACCTCCAAAAACATAATTATGTAAGATGTAACCAAAATGCGCCACAGGACTTAAAGAGGGAAGTTTTCAAAGTGAGTAGATCGCAACCAAACTTTAAAAGCAGAGATAAAAAAAACCACAAAATCTCTGAGGTCGCCTCAACTCGAAAATCATGGATTATGGTAGAGGAAATTTCATTAATACTGTGGCTGTTGTGGTTATTTTTTAGAAAATATTCCCCTATAAATTTGACATTGTCTGGGGGATATGAAATACCATAAGGTGCACTGAAGGGCAGGGCCGTATCTCGGACTTTGTTTCGGGGGGGGGGGAAGGGTTGAATAATAAATAAATAATGTGTTACGTCAGTCCGAAGATCGGCAGGCTAAGGGGTGTAGAATACCTCCCCAGGATCCAGCGCCGCAGCCAAATTTTTTTGAAATTTTCAAGGTCAAGCGCTGTAATGCAAAGTTAGAAAATTGCTATACAAAAATATTTTCTCGCCTCAGAGACGGCGTTTTGCATTGTAAAACTGCAATTATCTGTAAATCAAAACTTCAGTGCATTGAAATCTACTAGAAAGAAATACACTTTTTTCAACTTATCTTTAATATACCTAAACTGCAATTTTCTATTTTTGTTTAAACATTTTTTAAGGGTTTAAAAAAAGAACCATTATTTTCGAATGCATTTTAATGAAAAATCAAGCAGGTTTAACTTTTTAACTATAGTCCTTTATTTAAGGACTTGAAATAAAACTTGAATTGAAAATTTAAGATTTTTTAGGTGCCTTACAATATGATTAAAGCATTGGGACCACAAAAAACTGGTTTTGCTGCTAAGCCCAAAAGTAATTTAATTTTTCCAAGGAAGCCCGATGGTAGAAATCGTAATTATGATTAGTTAAAATTTAGCTTCTTACTCTTCAGACTTCTTCTTTTTTTTGGGAAATGAATTTAAACGTAAGTATTTATTTATATTTTTTGTTCTGAAAAAAGAAGATTTTTTTTAGCATAAAAAGAGAAAAGAAAAAGAAAAAAATTCTGAATTTATATTTAAAGAGTATGATTTCTCTGTTCACCGTTTCGAGACTCTGCTGTATAAATATTTTAATTTTTTTTCAAATTAAATTAAATAAATTAAATATAAATAGTTAAAAATTATTAGAAATACCAAAATTAAAGAATTCAAAATGAATTAAAATTGAATTATTACTTTAATTGAAAAAATTTAAGTAAAAACGAGATAATACAAAACAACAATAAATAAAACAGCTAAAAAGCTAAGAGATTTGAATTTTCGATTGTTACATAAATGTACTTAATATGCAATAATAAAAGTAACTAGAATTTTATTGTTTAAAATTAATTCGTACATTTTTAAAAAGATATTCTGGATGCTCATATTGATAGTATTAAAATATTAAATATTAAATTTCCGACGACGAAAACATTCTAGGAACATAAGAATTTACAGAGAAGTTAAAATAAAATCTAGAAAAATCGTATACCTGACCCTCTCCTTGTTAGCTAAAATTATTACATCAGTCTTATATTTGCAGTTTTTCCATTTATAAGTTTTCTGATACTTCAGGCAAGTTAACTTGTTGGTGTTGCTTTATACTGAAATTGGAACATAAGAAAAAAAATGGTTAATAATAATTGTGTCTATTTATTGAATCAAAATAACATAATAATTAAGGTAGCTATTTATAATTAAATCCACCATTTCATACTAACATTCATTGTCTTACAACATCATGAGCAAGTAAATAGAGCTTTTTAACATTTTATTTTTAAATATCGACTTAAAATTATCTATTGATTTATTTGCATGCGTATTGAGTAAGTAAAAGTAATAATTCTATTATCTAGTCTTAATTAAAATCAGACTCAATACATAATCTAAAAATTGTATGATACAACAATATCACGTTTCTATCTTAAAATCTACAAAAATGTTTCATCAGTTTTATTAAAGAGTTTAATTATTATTTACTGAAAGTTTTCACAGCATACAGCTTACTTCGGAGCATTTTTTAAGTTGATCGAATAGTAATTAAAATGTAAATAACAAATAATTATTTTATTTTTATTATTATATTGTAAATTATTATCATCTATTTATTAAAGCAAACCTAACGAAAACCAAAGCTTATCTTTTAGAAAAGCCTTGGTTCCTGTAGGTTTGATCTGTATTTTCACTAAAGAGAATGTAACTTTTATTATTCCTATAGTTTCACAAGCAATAAATAATATTTAAAACTAATATAAACATTTTATTACTACGTGTTACAATCGATTATGATGATTGGTGATTTTAAATAAGTGCAACTATTGATTTGGCACTACAAAACAACAGTAAGATTTTTTTTACATAGAGGTGAGCTTAGTGTTCATTTTACATTGCATTAGGATAAAAAATGGACGATGAAAACTAAAACAATTTCTATGATTATGAAAGATGAACAGGTTATATTTTCTAAACAACCCACGTATTTATAAGAGCACAATGAGTTAATAATATTATGATATGTTTCTAGCTACCAAAAATTATAAATAATTTACGCCTACTACTTGAGAATTTATTTCTTAAAATCAGTCTTAAATAATGTTTACAAAACAAACGCCTTAAAAAATTAGTAGTACAAAACAAATATCAAAAAACTCAACGCGTTGATAGGTATGGAACGATTATAAAATATATCACCGCAAATGGAACAAAATGTATATTATCTAAAGATGCATACATTAACCAATCAACAAACTAACACTTCAAAGAAATTTCTGGACCAATTTTATTCATTAATCTTACAAAATTCACTCATTTGTACGTCTGTAACTTTTCGTTAACAGTTACGAGAAAGTATTATGGTGACTAAAACCTAAAGCGCAACAAAGTAGATAAAAAGTGAGAGAATTAACGAGATTCTGATCTATCGATACTAAACAATTGCAAAAGCATGATACAAAATTACGGTAGTACAAAATTGTTGATAAAACTAACTTTTTTAAATGAAAATATATCTATGTATGATTGTATTCTACATTATTTTTTACGCTGCAGTACTTTGTGATGTGTACGAAACAAGTCCAATGTTTTGCTTAGTCATAATATAAAGAGATCATCCTTTTTCTTCACATGGTAAAACAATCGATACAGATTTTCGAGGTCCGTTGTTTTTATGAACCGTTACCGAATCCATCTCGTGGTTCACTAGTTTTTCTTGATCTGGTACGTGGACTAGATTTGGACTAAAGCTGAAAAAAAAAGTTCAATCAGACAATTGTATTATATAAAAGATATCAAAAAGGTTTAAGTTAAAATTACTCGTCTCCATCTTTCACAGTTTTCGAGTTATTAACGAAAAACTGACGTCGAAAAATTACTTAAGTTTTGAAGAAAAAAATTTCAAATCTCTTGTAAATTGTTCGTGTTAAAGTAACTTTGACACGGTCACGATGAGCTTCATTAACAAAACCTTCAAATTCAGCCCCGGTGTAAATTTAAAGTACTTAAAGAGTTTGTCTTGGATCTTTTCCAGACACTTTAATGCATTTGATACTACGGTTCCCACCTACTTGTAAATTATGAGACATTTAGATGCCAAACTGATAAAAAAATAGAAGAAATCGATGCTTTTCTACAAGTTGACTGATTTAAGATTTAATTTCGTGTGGAAGTGGAATAAATCATATTTCGTTACAATTTACTGTCCACATTAGGACACTCGGTTTAGGATGGACAATAATAAAAATATTCAATTTTTACATTGAAATGAACTGATAAGCTGTTCCACTGGCCTATTACGAAAGAGAAGCAAGGTTTATTTACTTATAGCAAATATGATGCTTATTATTTCACAAAATCCACAAAAGTAATTCAACAAACACAAGATAATTTAAAGATAGCTATTTTTATCTGATATTCACTTTATCTGAGTTTAAAATTTTTTTTTCTTATACTCATATATGTATGTAAAGAGGGTTTGGTGCTCTTGAGGATCTCGGACATTGATAGATAGATAAAATAGGTTGGTTGTTGCGATTTTGGATTTTCTTGTTTTATTCATTTTATCCCAAATTTCATTTGGTTCCAAATCACACATTTCATTAAGCCAACTAAAGACTAGACACCTTTTTAATGGATCAAGTGTGCCAAATTATTTTTGTTGGTTCCATTCGGATAGCTTTCAAGTTGAGATAGACATCTTGTTCCACGAGGCACTGCTGTTTAGCATCTGTCTATTTTTTTCTGCCACAAGTAGATTTGATGAAGATGACATCATTTAACATAGCTTAACAAGACCGTTAAAACATAAAAGTTAGATTGCATAATAAAATTTAACTTGCATTTTCTTGGATGTTAAGAATGAAAGAAAATTAACTTTGAATTAGTATGTGTAATCAATTTTGTATTTGTAGCTGTAGTGCATATTGTAACAGTTCAATGTAGCATAACAACCAAACCTGCTTGTTTAATGTTTGAGGGTCAATTTTTGGTCAGTATTTTAACCAGAAGTAATCACTTTGGATTTTGCATTCTACAGACTTCACGATGGCTTAGGGAGGCTGCATAAAGATTTATGAAACTTCACAAAGATTTTATGCTAGCCTTTATGAAAACTAATTTTTTCCCGTCCTGCAGACGTAATTTAACATTCGATTTTAAAGCAAACTTTACGATTTGATGAGACGCTTAACTTCATGGAAACTAAGGCTGGGAATTTTGATTATTCGATATTCAAACTCTCAATAAAATGCATTCAATTGTACGCCGAAACATGCAAGTTGCAGCCAGTACTGAAAGTTTGAATATTCCAATATTTGCAATTCCCTGCCCTAGTGGAAACGATTGAGTTATACTTTAACTCACATCTTCTGTACATGGAGTAATTTGTCTGCCGAGTTGCCGACTCAGTTTAGTTTGAACTGAACCGAAGGTTCAAATTCTTCCCAATCAATCATTTGATTGATCACACAATCAATCAAAGTATAACCATGATTATGCTGGTGTACCTTTGTCAAAAATTTCCAAGTATTTTTTATTATTGATTAAATGTACACTTGTTCAAGAAAAGCTTGGTTTGTCAAATCCAACTTCTGATTTTTTCTTTACTAGTGATTAAGTCTTCAACTTAACACTAGCTTTACTTGATTGTTATGTAAGTGTTTTTTGTTCATTTTTAACTGTTAAATTTAATAATCATTGTCAATATCGTATTTTTCTATTGAACTGAGATGATATCCGGGTATTATTGGAACCTCAACGTTAAGATTTTGTAAATATATTTTCAAAAGAGAACTGAAAGTTAGAACTCGACACTAGCTAACGAGTATTTTTGGATAAAAAAATCTGGTATTTTCACATTGGTAAAACCGCATATTATAAGTATTTAAACTTGGCTCCAGAAGTTGCTTCATTCCAGCTTTACATGCTATGGCTGCCAGTGTCATAAGCTAACTATATTCTGAACATATCAAATGACACTGACGACCAAACTAAGATCAAAAACGAAAGGGAAAAACCATGAAAATGCCTTTGAATGAAGTTTTACTTTGCAAATACTTTTACTTCGCTTCTCTTATCCTTCATTATTGTACTCAAATTTGTATATTCCATTACAGCATGCAGAAACTTAGTTTCGGCTGCTTAAATCTTCCCGAAATCCTTATCTGTAATAATCCACAACGAAAAAATGTATGCAAACAAATTTATAAAGTAAAATATTTTATACAAACACCTTCGAATAATCCTTCTATATGCTAAAATGCGTGCGCTTGATGGTTATAATTTTTCAGACTTGTAAATCATTAAGGATGCGGCAAATATTTGTTGTATGTACAACACTCATTAAAATATTTGTACTAAAGTGTGTTTTTCGTAACATTAAGTTTCGAGTCATTATGTACAACCAAATTTTTAGGGTTCGTTTTTTCATGCTAAGGTTTCCAACAGAAATTACTTCGCTCCCGCAAGGCGAAAGCATCTTGCGAAGCCAAAAAACGTTTGAAGTAGTAGAAACAAAACTCAGCTATTTCCTGTTCATCTCGCTTTGCTAATGGCATAAAAATTATGCTATTTTAATCTCTCCACCGCGTTGAAGTTTTAAATAAGCAGCTAACTACAGCTGCAAATTATTAAAGTCGGATAATAAATTTAAGTTCTCGTGCAAGACAAGCTGATCTTTTTATCGTCAGATTTCAAAATTATTAATGCAATACCAATAGCAACTGGCATTGTTTTTCGTGTATCACCTGCGATTTTTTCTCTCATCAACTGGCAGTTGCACAAATCAAGAGTTTGTTCTCATAAAAATCGTGTCATAAATTAACGGATAACGAGCAACTTACACTCTTATACCTAAAATTTGCATAAATTATATTTGCAACCTGTTTGACTGCTATTATAATAGCCGATTGGAGTTAAAACACAAAAATTAAGTCACACTTTTTAAAATTCAAACTAAAAAAAATGTATTGGCATTGTGAGAATAGTAACGAACCTTTCACAAGCTGTGGGCGGAGGTGTAGGCGTCCTAGACAAGGGAAAACTTGCTACTTCTCGGCCCGCCGCTAAAGATCTTATGGAACCAAAAGGTTGATCTGGTGATAATTGTATTGCTGTTGGTACTAGACCCCTGCAAAAAATTGAGAATGAAATACAAATTTCGCCCAAGGAAATATATACCAGACTTCCAATAGATAAAATTGATAATGTGCGTAGGTAATTCAGAATAAAAAGTAAAACTCATTTGGAATTTTTATCTTGAATAGATGTGGTTAACAATATTAATAAAAGAAATTTTAATATGCGCGTGATCCAAAAAATGAAGTTGATGAAACAATGGAAACATGATTTACATACAATTGTAATTTTAATTTCGTAATTACGAGCTATTCCGGTTTGAAAAAGGAAATGCATTTTTTATAATATTCATGAGATGAAGAAAATTAAGGAGTGCTGTTGTATTAATAACTTCTTCCAATGATAAACATAAAAATTAATAAATAAGTTGGTTAGGAAAGTTTCGACGCATGGGACCTAGGCTTTATATTTAATTAAAATAATGGAAACATGTTGTTGTTTAAAAATTATAATTTAGAAAAGCAGGTTAAAACCTGATCTGATGGTATTTTATAAATTTTGAACAACGGAAATATCAGGTAAAAAGTTGGTGCAACGAACCTATTCTAACAAATGCAAGAGTTTGATTGGAATTTTGGTTTTGCAAAAAAAATAGGCAGGTAGGTAGGTACATACCCAACTGATCCCGATGTGACTAAAAATGGTAAAGGCGTAGGACATTGGCTATGAGGTGAACTTGCAAATGAACTCCTTGTACTTGAAATTTGGCTGTGTGGACATTGAGGGGGGCCAACTGCTATTGTGCCTGGACCTCTCCTTTTTGACCAACATAATACTGAATTTCTACTTTTCTCTATTGCAGCTGTAAAGGTTAAAAATTTCATCAATAAACAATTATTACACAACAACTAAACATAAATCATTTTGTATTATTTCATTATAAAACCATAAAGAAATAAAATCTTGGTTGCTATAATTTTCAAACCTCTAACGATCGAAAATTAATTTTATTTGCGCAATGCGGCACAAGAAGTTTATTTTCTTTCAAAAAACAAGATACCACTATAAGGTTGGTTGTTTAAACGACATTCATATATTGCGACTTCTTGGCTTCCGGCCAAAAATCAAGCAAATAACAGAAATCAGAAATCCTGACCTTACGCTTTTTTCAATTCGGACGTAATTTTCTCGTCGTAACCTTTAAATAAAACAAACAACAAAGATAAGGGTGCACGCAACCAAATATAAAACCAAACTAAAACAAGATTGCAATCTAAATCTATTTTTATGAAACTTGATTCAAATTTTAATTAATTGTAGAATGGCATCTCCAATGTCGTGCATGTTTGTACATAATCAAATTGCAATATTATTAATCGGTAAACTTATTTTAATTTTGCTGTTGCATTTAATTTTAATCTAGAAGGTTTACCGGGGTTTGTTCTGAAAAATTACTTCTATTAATGTTTTTCTCAAAATTGTAAAGTTAGCATAGTATTATTATTTTTAAATTTAATTTTGCCCTAATGGATTGGCAACAGTTGTCGGAAGATGCTTGTAATTTATTAATCTTTAAATTCTGTTTGATTAATTTTTTTAAATTGCACCGTAAGCTTGTTCTAAATTTAAATTAAAATATAGGTGCAATGTAAAAAATTGGATTGGGTGGGGACGCAATTATAAACTTGATCTATTATAAGACAATCCAAAGGTCCAAAAGGTTTAGTTGGGTTTTAGACCGAAATTTCCAATAATTATTGGTTTCAAAAAATAATGAGGTAATGAAATTGCAAATGCATCATAAGGAATAAAACAACTTAACGTGGACAACTTTTGCAAGGCTTCGTCGAGAGCTTGAAGCGAAATTAACGGTTAAATTGGTTTATAAAAACTAAAAACTTCTCTTAATTTGCATACCAAATTTATACACTTCCATATTCAACGTTATTTTTAGAAAAAGGTGAACAAATATTAATGAATTTGTTAAGGCGGGCAGATTTGATGAAAAGGGGTGGATACAAGAGAAATTAATTAATACGTGGTTTGACAAAGTATGTAAGAAAAAAATTTGTAATTACTCAGAGAAACAAGATACTGAATCACATCAAACACATCTAACTGTTATGTGAGAGAATACACACACAAAGAAAGTTATTTGAATACAAAAGCCTGAGATGACTCCATAATGATTTGCGGCTTACTTCATAAGCCGTTTGTTAGAAAAAATAATTGACAATAGTCCGATCCACGTGAATATCACTCCTACCAAACGTGCATTCAAATGAAACTTTTGCCACACCCTGTAAATATGGTGTATGTAGTACAAGAGTGCAATTATCATACACTGCAAGAATAGCATTTCCCGACATTAATCTACAGATCATTATTACTAGGTACCGGTTTCCAATTAGAGCTGACAAGCTCGATTACCAAGGTTAGAAATACCAACTTGAAATACAAATAATTTAATTTTTTTGTACGCCTACCCGGGCTTAATAAAATTGTATAAATTTTAATTTAAATATTATCGAATCCGGACGTCGATTTAAATTGTTTCCATGTATTATTTTATTTATATTGTTGTTTAATTACAGCAGATTACTATTTAAGATTTTATAGAGTTAATTAAATGATAAAACTTTCAAAATAGAACGAAATCACCGATAAAAAAATTTAGTTAATCTCGGAATTAATTTAAAATTGCACATAATTAATAACAAAATATTAACTACGTAATTTAAATAAAGAGTTAAATTTGCATTTATTTATGAATTTAAAGGGCACATGGTACGTACTTGTACAACAACTACTTGAAAACCGTTAATGTTATGAAGAAATCTTTTTTGTTTGTCTTATCGTTTCCTTCACGACAGTGACCTTGATATTTTGATGGTGGTTGAAATCTTCAATAAAATGTGTGGTTATTATACCACAATTCGTTCTAGAATTGTTTAAATCAATGCTAAACTATATTAACCACAACCAATAGCAAAAATGATTTACCAACTTCATAATATGCAAAACTCGGTCATAAAACTTGGGTACCAGAAGTAAAAGATAAATAGCGTTCAGTTCAACACGAGCTAAATTTTTAAATAAAGCTGTCCATGAGTTATGACTCTAAAAGTGAAAGCTTGCAAATGGCATTTCAATGCATTGAAATTTAATTATGATAAATGCATATAAATGCCAATGGCACACCAACCAGTAATGTCTTTTGTTGTCTTATAATAATGCATTATACAATGCAAACTCGTCAATGCAACAAATTTTATTAAACAAGCGAAAAGCGGATATATTACTATATAAAATAAACAAACTTTTGTATTATTATTGACGATAAACTTCGATGTCGAAGCAATAACGACAGATGATGTAACTTTCAAATACAGCTTCAAGGGAAATTGCAAAATTAAATTGAGTTTGGATTACTGAGACTTCAAACTATCGAGATTTATTAGAAAATACTATAATAAAAGAATTCAACAAAGGATCGACTCATCCTTTGTTTTTTCAAAATGAGTCTGCATGCATTGGAATGATATTGTTTATGTTTAGCAAGATTGGTATTTAACAAGTACTGTAATAAGGAAGTTGCAATTGTCTACTTATGGTTAGAATAGCACTAGAATGATTAATTAATTTGTTCCAAAGATTAACAAATTTACAGGACATTGCAAATAATATTAACCTTCCAAAAGTTGTGCAACTTTCTTAAATTATAATTAAGTGAAATTGATTGTTTAATTAAAATGTAAAATGCAATAATCGATACAACTTAACGTGTTTTGGGGTCAACTAATTAGAAAATATTTTTATACTTTCTTTAGTTTGATTGACGATTTTGACCGACCGACGTCACAATTCCTTTCCTTCGTTATTGATTCTAAACGAATTATGGAAAAAATGTGTACCTATTTATTTAATTGTAATGTTTTGTACCAAAAAACACAGGAATATATTATTTTGGTATGAAAACCGTAGGAAGATTTTAAATTATAGCATTTTGTAAGTGCGCAATTACATGTTTTATTTTAGTAACCTTTTAACCCTTCATCTATTTAATTTTTGAGTTTCTTATTTTTAGATATGTTTACAAAATTTAATTGAACTTTGACAAATTGCAAACATTAACAAATTTATCTTACCAGCAGTTCTTGAATTTGATAACGGACTCAACGGATAAAAGTCTCCATGTAATGGACAATGGAATCCAACCGTCTGTTCCGTTCTTCTTGCTCTTCGTGTTAACAAACATAATATAATTCCGATTGCCAGCATAATAATACCAATCACTATGCAGGCTGGTCCCAATATTCGAGAATTTCCTGTAAATGCAATTCTTTCTGCGTAATTTTCTGGATTTTCATCTTCACCAGGACCTCGGTACGATGCAGCTGAAAAAAATACAGAAGATATAAAAACTTGAATAAAAATTGGTTATTGGTGGCAAAATATTAATCATAAAATTAGTGATGTCGTTGTACTCGATTTGCGCTTTCACCCCGATTTCCTCTGGATTGTTGCACTTAGCCAACCTCCCATTTTCCTTGAACTTCTCTCGCATGCCTTTGACTCCAATGGTTTAGTCTGCTCGTCCTTGAGCATTTTTATTAAATGACCACAAAGCTAGTTTCATTTATAATCAGCTTCCAGAATCAAATTTGATCTTTTGTGATAGTCATCGCTTTGTTCATCGAACGTTAATTCTCTTTTTTCACGGGTGATGGTAAAGGTTCAGTACTTGTAATCCCGAAAAACAACATTAAATTTTTGGCAATTTGAGGAAATTGCAGGATAATGAATTTAATGTATATTAATAATTCGAATAAAATTATTTTCGTATCCAACATAATAACGACAAATTTCTTTAGCATTGACCGATTTCCCCAAGGGAATTTCGTAGTTGAATCGTATCGAGAACATAATGTAAGCTCAATTGAACTGTTTAAAATCAAATAAACGCTTTGTTCAATTAGCAGTACAATTTAATTATTTAATCATGGTGTATTGTACGTACATTTTAACAAAATTATCTTTTATTAATTCAGTTGTGGCGATTTAAAGCATTTTGATGAACAGTGTAATAAAGTGCTTTATGAATTAAAGAACAATTGATCATTATTTTAATAGAAAGATTAAGTGAACAATGATGATCTTTTGATAATATTAAACTCTTGAGCAATATACCAACCCATTTCGAATACTTAACTTTCGCTAACAGATTATCTTCCACTTTCTCCAACCTAAAATAATCGTAGAAATGTAATATTTATTAATCGTAAGCTGATTTTGAAGACTTACGCTTCTGGGCTCTTAGTTTAAATAAATATTATTTCAACTTATATTAATTAGAAAATTAAAATTTTCTGATTCACGGATACTTTGATAGAATTATCAGAAAACCGTTACGTGTTACAAAGCGAATATTGATCAATAGTTTTAGCACATCATTTCGTAGACAATCGTCATGTTCGTGTTAACGTTAAATATCAACTTTCTGCAATATATGAAACCAACAAATTTAACCTTACATTGAACGGTATAAATAATACATTCACATTGGTGACCGCATAATTAGATATCTAATAAGTCGGTTTACTTCAAGTACAAATTATAGATTGAATAAAGTACCATTCACAATAAATCAATTCCATTGTATTAACCAATCAAACTGCAGTATCTACAGCCTACCTTTTGATTTGAATAGTTCTTACAACCTCATCCAACTAATTCTCATGTGAAACCTACTTAGTGCAGTTAACTTCCTCAAAACATTAAGCAACTAATTATAATAAGCTTAAAAAATTATAATTAAAATTAATTTTCTTGTGTATTCGCAATTATAAGTTAAATTATCCTGCAGCTACCTTGAAGGACATCAGAATGTCGCATTGGAGTAAGCAAAATTATAATTTTTAGAACTTGAGCATTTGGATAAGTTCCATTTCTGTAAGATCATTGTCCATGAAAACATGATTTCGCGAAAATGTGACTAATAGTTTCGAAAAATTGTCTAGAGGAAAACTCACCTGTAAGTACGCATCCGACTAGTAAAAACAAAAACCCAAAGATTGGTAGAATAATTTGACAATTTGCTGCTACAACAACTCCAGCCACCATAAGACCGCCCTCAATTTTTTCCACCCTAAGGCGGGAAATTGGGGCCGGACATAGCAGTTTGCCACCATCCGAAGTGGTCTCGATTGGAATTTCGTTAGGCCTGAAAATTAAAAATTAAAATTATTCAAATTGAACGTACAATACGAAAATACTTATTACATCTATAGTGATCTGTCTCATGAATTATAACTTATAGCTTTCGTTATATGTACAAATGGAACCAATTGAGATAAGTAAGTAAATTATCACGTTTTTGTAATATATTACATTAGCAATTAAGAGTTGATAATTAAAATAACATTTAGAATTTAGATAAAGTAAAAAATCAAGTGCATCTTATTTTAATTATATCCGGTTTCAGGTACATTTAATATCTGTTCCATGATTTGCAGATTGGTTACACTCCGTGAGCCCATATCATGATAAAAACATTGAAGCAAAATTTGAATTTGTTCAAGTGGAAGCATTAAAAGTTTTCAATCAGAAGTTTCAACTCAAAGCTTCTAATTAATCAATGCATTAGTAATACAAACAAAATAATGAACTTATATTAGGGTCAAAAGGTTGAAGTTCAGGATGTACGGTATCAAGTACCTAAATTGAATTACAATTCGATATGATTCGGTTTAATAATTGAAACAGGTCAATTTAAATATTAACGAGTCGGGTTAATTGAATAGAAAACACTAATTTGATATTTTTAATTATTAGGCGTAAGCTAGGTTTTATTTGCCAATTAAATTGATTCGGGTTAAAGGTAAGATAATTTAAAATTTTCTTCTAATAATAGAATACAATGCGTAAAATTTAAAAAAGAAGAGTATTGATATTCTAAGGACTTCTAAAAATAAACCCGAACGTACTACTTATAATTTTAGTGAAATGATTAAATTATTCAGAATAATACAAACGTAATTCTTAAAGTCAACGCTTTTTACGTTTAATTTTCAATTTTGTCGAAATGTAACTGACAGTAAGTTAAAAGAGTACAAATAAATCAAAATAGCGGATAAACAATTATTTGTAATTCTTATTTTACGTAAGTAACGGATATGTAGAATAAAGGATGTTTGCCGAGCCACACAAATTTCTGTAGCATTGAAATTTTCTTTTACAGGATCTATTAGTTGCCCAATCTTCGGGCTATATTTGCAATAAGACCATGCCTTAATTAATAAAGTAAACATATAGATAATGATAGGCATAGTTTTGCAAACTGGTGATTTTTATTAATTTTAGTTAATTAATATTTCATGTTAATTATATTATTTCAATATGTTAAAACTTAAGCAATTCTAGATCATTAACTGAACCAATATATGAATTAATCATAGATTTTTTTCCACACCTTAAGTAGCAGCGGCTTTCTATCACGGATAAAAAACTAAATACTGACAGGTTATGGGCCCATGAACCAAAAGCAAAAAAATTATTTGTTTATTTATATGTTATTATACTTTGCCAAGTTTATGTTCTTCTGAACCTGTTTCGAAATCGATTTTTTTCGATTTCAATTAACATTTAATTATTCAGTAAACCTATGTTCTCTTTCACTTAAATAAAACAAATGAACAAAACCAAAGCAAGAATTGAAGTATTCGGATTAACAATAATTTAAAAGCTACAATTTTGTCAGCTAGTTAGATTTTAATTTGACACACATTGCTTTTTGGTTATAGAGTACTTCTGATTGGTGGAATAAACAAACGTAGATTTTCAGAACTGTTGCTGCATAAGTTTTCGTTCAAATACTTTTTAAATATTTTTCGATGTTACAGAAGCAAAATAATCGAAACCTTGAAAGGAATCTGCATAGAAAACATAATTTATTTATTTACATATATTGCAAATTGTTATCTGCAATCTGCAAAGTTATCGATTTAAACTGTAGAGAAAAATGTTGATTAGTCATAATAATAAGTATCCAATTAGTATTATCTATTGCAATTTAAACCGAATTTCGTGTCCGAGCCTGATTCGATTTTTACGAGGCCTCTAATAAGTCCTTATCGCGGACACTAAAAATATACTAATTTTTGAAGTTCCATTAAAATATCAGCAGGAAGAGAAAATAAAGTCCACGTTTGACTTTAGGCCAATTTATAAATTTATTTTTAAAATCTCAAATTGTTTATTTCTATGTTATTATAATAATTGTAAATATTGACTAACTTATGCATCATTAAGAAATAAGCAATAGACATCATGTTTCCGCTTATTAATTCTACCGCTTATTGCTTAGTCTATCGCTCATTCTTACATTATGCAAAAGTTATTGAAATGAATGAGAATTTACCATGTGATTATCTAGTCGTTTATCGATGAAGCAGTAGCTCGATAGCACGATAGCATTTGTTGACGATTGCGAAAAGACCAATATATTATATTTGCCGTGTTACTCTAACATTGCATAATTTAAATAACGTATACGGTATTGAGGACGGTTAATAAGCCAGAAACACGGTGTCCATCGCTCACTCCTTAATTATGCAAAAGTTATTGAAATAAATGCTTTAATATAAATGCAAGAACTTGTATGATGAAAATATTGACATTTTTCCATTTATTTCCATTCTATTTGCTTTTTAGTTCAAATCTTCCTGCACCAATTAAATTATCGGTTGGTAGCTATAAATAACATTTGAAGTTATTCAAAAGCTCTTTATATTGTATCTATTTATGAAAAATTGTAAAATGTTCTAAACCTCTCCATTTTACTAGAAATTTAATCTAAATTGACTATAAAAGAGCCAAAAGTAAATCCCCAATTATTTGGGTGTTGGAAAAGTAAGAACTGATTTTGATAATTTTTGATGTGCTGATTCCAAAAATACCTGTTTTTGCAACAGTTCTAGTTTTTACATGCTACTTGATTTTAGTACTGATTTAAGTGAAACTATCCCGGTAACTTAGGGCCGGTTTTACAATAGTCAGATAAACATGGTATAACTTTATTCCAAGTATAACGTTGTACTAGGTTTATCCAACTATTGTAAAATCGGAGCTTAAACAGTTAAAAAATCGCAGGTAATAAAATGTTTGTTGGGCTAAGTTAAAACGAAATTTTTCCATTAAGCTCTGAACTCTATAAATAATAAATTAATAATAACTAATAAGACCAAAATTCATTTAAACTGCCAATACAATCTGATAAACAATATTGTTCCCCATACTTATGTAATTGAAATAATTTATTAAATGCGTATTTCATCGCTTTCGATAAAATAAAGTAAACATTAATATGTTTAGTACTGAAACAAAATAATATAATAAAAGTATTGAAGGTCAAAAACGATAAAAGTTAAAAAAATTTAATTTGTTAAGTAGTAGGTACCATACGAAAAGTGGGCGTGCATACATACTATTGTTATGTTTCATGGCCTATTCGAAATTAGGCACCAATTTTTCTAAACTGGGCTACATAATTAGGTTATCTGGGTGTTAAATAACAGTTGCCGGTGAGAAACTGATATCTATTTTGAAACATATTATCAAAAACGAACTAGCAATCGACTTTAATTTTATCCATATTTTTGGTATAGCAGCAAAAAAGCTTTGCTGATAATACTAACCCATTGTTTGTCATAGCTAAATCTTTGTCACGTCAACAAATAACTTTTTAGCGTGGTATCTAGTATACTTCAGGTTATAACAACTATATAATAAACAGGACCAGGAAGTTTTTGGTATAACTGCATAACTACTTTTTGATGTATTCTTCTTTTGCAAAGAATATCGCAAAAAGCCACGTAGGTTTCGAACTTGATAAATGATCATTTTCCTGTTACTTTCACATGCATTGACAATGGAAAGCGAGCTTTATTCTTTTCTTATTGACTAAGGTAAATACGATTTAGTCATCCGTCTCACTTTTAGCCATTGGAATAAACATCTTCTTTAAAAAATGTATCTTTGTTCGATTTTTTAGCAACCCCAATCTAATAAAACAAGATTTTCCTTTTGAAATTGTGAAAGCAATTATCTTGCCTTTAGACATCTCCAAATTTAAATACATTGCGTGAGGTCGTACTACTTTCGTACATTTTTCAAAGTCAATATAGGTTAATTCCACTTGTATTGACACAAGTTTTTATGTGAAGACTTACAATATAGTATCTAAGTAGAACGCAAATTAAAAATACATGATCTATTTAGAGCTAGTATGCAGAAAGATAAATTCAAAAGTTCAAAGTGACACTTTCATATCTGCATACGTTCGTTAAGCATTCCATTATAAATGAGTAGTGAATGCAAATTTACGTTGTTAACAATGAAACGATCGATATAATTTTGATTTGCTCCAGTCACTTTTCTCAGCGAGAGTTACATAACGAAGTGTTGAAAATTGCACAACAAAATAATATTGTACAATAACCTCAAGAGTTGAACGTTTGCAGTCGATGGCATTCTCATAAATTTTTATTTTTTTGGAAAAGTTGGTTAAACGTAAACCTGTAATTTAAGAGAATTAAACAATGAGAGAAAAATATCGTTTGTTCAACTCTGTGAAGCCACATGGCAATTATATTTGGTTAATTTTTTCCTAAAAGTGTGTTGACTTGTTACATCTAACGCACATGGTGTGTAATTATAGTTTTAATGTTGTTATGTACATGAATTTAGTATGATACACTTCGGACTGTATGTTGCTAAGGTCGTGCAAGTTCTCATGATAAAGCCGTCCTCAACGGAGTCAGAGTTCATTGCCCCACAAACCAGACTACCTATTCTAAATGTAAAAAAATATTGAAAAGCAGGCCGACACGAAACATATCGACTAGAGACATCCATGTTAATATGTATCATTTATAAAGCATTATTGCGTTTCATTTTCATGATTGGTGTTTACAAAAGTAGGTAGCCTTTTCCGGGATCACTGATCCTACTATTATTCACAACATTTCAAAATTTGGACTACTGCCTAAAGACGCGAAGTGCATCAAGTTTTATAAAATTACAACTAATGCAGTATACTTTTTGCAAAACGAAGAACCAGTCTTGCCAAACGTTAAAGAGAGAAAGAGAAAAAGAAAGAACTAGCAAAGTTTTGAAAGTTTTTAATTTAAATTCTCAGTTGCATTCTTTAAATTTATGGTTTGTTTACATTAACAAAGTAAAAATGTAAAAACTAACAATAAAATAAGCATAAATTTCTGGTAAACTGTGAAAAGAACACAGACACGTGCTATGCATGTCATGTCAGCCAGAACAGTTATACCTGACATGGGCGTATGGTGTAGTTGTGCTGTACAGAAAAGCGGCTTTTCTAATGGAAAGGTTATATTGTGCTAATTGGAAGAAAATCAGTTGGATGCCAAAGAGATGCCCAAATTTTGCAAAAATAAATTTAGGCGGAAATCAATTTAATTTTATAGAAAGGTTTAAATTTGCAATTCTATTGCTTTATTAATAAATATTTTCAAATGAAAGTAACAAATCAAAATATACCGAGCCTAGCAGAATATGGTATTGTAGAACGTAAGCATCTATTCTAGCAATATTTAATTGTTTACATTAAAATTGTTATCAATTTATTAAATTGAAAACTAAAAAATCAAATGCTACTATATAGTTTATTCCGACTAGAAATTACTCTGAATTATTGCAAATTGCCATATGTTTTATGATTAAAACATGCATTCAATCTGCCAGCACTGTAAATCGATTGGTGGTTGTTACACAACCAAGTATTCGTAGATTAAAATAATGTATTAATAACGATAATGTAAGTAGGTATTTTATATTACTCTCAAGAGAACGAATCGGCTAGTAGATCTATACTATCTATCAAAATCGAAACATGTCATTGGATGGCGCTTTTAAATTTAAAACAAATATCAAATTTTTGTTTGTGTTCTCCAGTAAATTACCAGTGTTCTTGGTATTCTTAAAAAGAGTTCTTTTTTAGAACATAACTACTGGTGCACTGAGAACCGCAGTAGTCAAAATTGGTCTCTTAGGCGTTGTGGTAACTCGAATTTTGGTCTGACTAAGTTCGAAGAAAGTTAAGGGTAGTTTCTTAGGGGAATTAAATAACATAATTTATGCCTGTGGTTTGCCCATCGGTTGGCATTCAAAAGCAAACCATGAACTATGGTTTTAAATAGATTCATAATTTATGTTTAACTAAGAAGTAGCTATCTGGCAAATAATAATAAATTGACTAACGAAAACTTTCAGTTTTAACTTAATTCTCGGCTTAAATTTTAATGTTACCTTTAACTCATATAGTAAAATAAAATTTTCATCAATCTCACTACCAATTCAGGCGGTGGGTCCAGAATTTGCAAATACGTAAAGTTCATAGAAGTTTTTCACAATTTATTCTGCTTTTCATTAATATGCATAAAAATTAGTCAGCACTGCTAGTTATGCCTGGCATTGCCAATATGTCCGACCCGCAACGTTAATTGAATTTCAAGATCTCCAAATACTTCCTGCATTTGCAACTCGATCATATGCATATTAAAATTTCTTTGTTTTCCACATTCTTTGAATTTCATGGCAATGATACAAATTTTGCATGATCAATAATTATTGATCACACGTTCTTTTTAATTACTAATAACACGTGCATATTGATTAGAACTTCAATTACATGTAAATTTTTTCACGTACCGGTTTGATAATTTTGAATAATTATGTTTCCTTTCACGGTTGCAATTTCAAAACTCAAACATTGGTCGATTTTCCAGATTAAATTTTATAGCCCGGGTTTACTATGAAATTTAAAAAAATGTCCTTTGATTGTTATTTAAATCGACCTTTCAAGGAGTACACAGTTTAATCGCACTCCAATCCGGTGTGGCAAAATTATACTGCAAACAGTTTTGCGGATATCTGATAATCTTATATACTACCCTTTCAAATAAAGGTTTGCGTGTTAACTTTCCATGAGTTAAAATTAATTTCATCTTTTAAAAGCTTGTTATGCACGAATTCATATACTAAAAAGCATATTTATCAAATTATCTGTCGCAATTTGACCATAATATTGCAGAAATATAAAAGTTACTAATACACCTAAATGTTAATCTTAAATCATACAAGGTGATCAAAATTTATACGGTAACTGAAAAAGTTAATAGCTGCCGTTACAATGTTGGGTTTACCTAATGCAATAAATGGTGAAAGCAAAGGAAACACAATAAAAGTTGTACGCTAGACTAATTTCACACCTGCGAAACCTAATTCTAGGATGTTAGTTGTCATCAACAAGTTGTAGCATTTTTCAAGATGCAGTGTCTCTGTTCTTTATTCATTTTTCAATTCCAGTTAGTAGTTTCATTGTGCGATCAGAAATAGAGATATTTGCAGCAGACACAATTTCCGCCTCTTCAGAGATGACAGCACTCGACCACGCAGAAAGCTCTTGCTGAATAGATAAGCTTCGTTCTTTGATTCATCAATATATTTTTGTCTGCTATGTTAGATTATTTTCTACACTTCCCAAACGACAGCTATATATTTTTTTATCAAAAATGTTTAATAACAAAATTTAAAAAAATCTGTTGTGATTGCTACACTTTTTATAGTTATCCGTTACAATGTTCGCTGATATAACAACGAGCAATGTTCAATCTATTTTCAAACGAAATTGGCCTTTATCGTCATTCATAATGAATATTCTTTATGTATATTTTATTATACCATCACTGTTATCTTTACGAATATTGTTTTAGTAAATCAACAATACAAATTACATTACCTGTTGGTAATGGTTGAGATAACAAAATTAGTTGATTTCTTAAAAGCTTCTGACTGCTTAAACAAATATCAAAATCGAAGCATTTCAAGAATCAAATTTATTATTGTTACTTGTTTCGGATCATTATCCAACATCAAAAATAGAAATTTTTTCGAATTGTAACAAAAGGTTTTAAAATTTCGCGGAAAAAATGATGAATGCAAGAATCTAAATTTATTACTTTTTCATTCTATTTAATTTCTGTCAAATTAATTGTAAATCAAAAGTTGTTTATGAATATTAAAAACGAAGAGAAAGTTTAAAAATAAGACTCGTAAAGGTGGTAAAGTGAAGAAAAAAAATAGCTTATGTAATTCTGCAACCTTTCGAAAAACTTGGCGATAGCATTATAATAATGAAGGAAACATACAATTAATGCATTCAATATTTATTAATATCTAATTAATAGAAAGTTCAATTGAAATTTGGATTAAACAAAAACGCTTTCGGTTTTATTCAGTTTTGGAACATCTTTATCTTTAGAAATTCTCTCGGGCGCCAGTTTCTTATCCGTCGAAGTCGATGGATGACTAATTATGATGTTTTTGATTGATATCTCTTATTTATTTATTTATTTATTTAATAATAAGAGTATACATAGATCATAAAACTAATCGGAAAATTCAATAACCACAGGATATTCAGTTCCTTCAACCCGAGAACAAATTAATAGATAAACTAAGAATAATAAAACAATAAATATTTATGATAGTGCATCCACGGAATAACAATCAAAATGGTTATTAATTTTAGTTTACAAATAAGTTGGCAATTATTTCAGCTTGATGCAGGTGGAAATTAAATAATTTTACCAAAAACAGGATATGAGTAACCAAATTGTAGAAAAAATAATAACATAGCTGCTGTAGGATTTAACAATAAAATACGTCGAATTCATTGTTCGGCATCAATGGAATTCGTAATTTTGGGTCTAATTAGCAAATCAATTCTGTAACACTTTCAAAGCTTTTGATGTTTCAAAATTACTTGTTCCAGTTTCAGAATAATATTCTCATGAAATTTTCTAAAGAAATCGTTATGATTTTGAAATCGGAGGCTACTACGTGTTTTTGAATTTTGAGGAAGCGTTTTTTTAAATTTAACGTTAAAATGATAATTTTATGTTTTAACGGAAAATCTAGTTTTGTCGGTTAATTATACATTCAAATTCTCGAGTTAAAAGCTGTCATTGAACCCGCAAGCTTTTGTTTTAAAGGTTTTAAAGCTCATAAATCGTAGGTAAAACGATTTTAATTGAAAAGCTATTTTTCTATAGGTCATTGAACAGTCTACAGTGCGTCTAAAACAGAATCTAAAATAATAATACAATAAAAGTAGAACATCCTACGAATGAGATACACTCGAATTACAAGTGTGAGAACGTCATAAAAACGTAATTATTTAATTACAAAAATTGTTAGTTTTGTACAACAATTAAAATTATAAGCTGCATAATTACGAGTATATTTCCATATTGATTTTCTAATAATTATTTACGTGTATCTTTCAATGCACTGCCATAATTGCATGCTCTCATGATTATAGCGAAAAATTTCTCAAAGGGAATTTTACCAAAAACTACCTATGTTTTTCTAATAAGTTTGTTATTAATTTACGTAAAAAGGTTTCACCAATTGTTAGTGTTAGAAATCAAATGAATGTAAATTAAATAACAAAACTTACATTTTCACATACCATGCCTCCTTCATCTGGCCGACCTCCAAGCTGTGTACAGATACTCTTTTAGAATTGCATACAGAAGGCTCTAATTTCATATTACAGTTGACTAGAAACATAAATCAACAAAGAAGCACTAATTTAGTCTTCAGATTTGGAAAGTCATGCATAGAAAATGCAGTAAATTCGAAAAAATGAAAGCCTTAGAAGAGGCTTCATCATTTTAATTAAAACCACCCTCACTAAAAAGTATTTAATTCACAATAACATATTTTTAACTTTTGGTCGATGAACCTGGAGCATACACTCCGGTGGTACGCGCCTCCGAAGCACTAGGTAACTACTGATGCACCAAGTGTGCACAAGGCGCCGCTGTCCACGAAGTTGCTATCGAACATCGAGGTTTCACGAATCTATCCAATGAAAACAGGTGGATTAATTTTTTTATATGTAAATCGATATTTTAGAAATATCTAAACATTAGCTGTAATTATTTTAATAGCCGAAAAGGGACTAAGGACTGTTGCGATAAAGCAAAAAGAGCTCAATTTTCCAAAAGCTTTCTCTTTCCTTGCCACGAAGATTGACGAAGTTCTCGATTTCTCAAGTCTTAATGATCTTCTGGAGAGAAATTAAAAAGTTCAAAATAATCGGTTACATTTTCCAAAAAAAAAAAAAAAATTAAATCGCATTCAAAAGTTAAGACTTTCTAATATCTCCAGTAATACATTATTATGACAAGTACAGTTAAAACTTCGCAATAATAAACAACATAGTAGTACCGTAATTAGGTAAATTTAACACAAATAATAATTTTCATTTAATTACTGGTTGGTTAGGTCTATAAACATATAATAAATTAGTTTTTTAGTACATACCAACAAATAATTAAACAATTATTCTATAAACCTACAAATCTCATTTTATTATGCAAGAGGTTCGATACATTATTTAATTATGTAATTATGGATACCCAAATTATTTAATTATTCTACTTAAACTTTTCAAAATACTTAATAAAATGACAACACAGATTAATAGTGAGTTTACGTTGAAAGTCTGTTGGTCCAACTATTATTGTTTAAATTAAATTAAAAATATGACAAACCTGAGTTCAAAAAAATTTGTTTTTAAATGCCACGTTTTTATCAAAACAGAAATTCGTATTTATAAAGAAAGGGGGGAGCCATTATTAGTGAATCAGTGAGATAATACGCAATATAAAGAATGTATGACTAAAATAATCACATTGATCTATTACTAATAAATTGTCTAATTTGTTAACATTTTTATAATTTTTATTTGGGAAATGAGTATTGGCAAAATATACAATTTAAATTTAATTAATTCGATAATTATTGATTTATTGCTTAATGTAAATAATGGTTTGGCATCTGAGAAGTCACTTCCAAGTGGAAGATCTTCAATCTTTTTACATTTAATTGTGATACATACATTCAGTGGCGTAACAAGCAGGTGAGGGACCCGTATGCGTAGTTGTTAACGGGGGCCCTGCTTTTATATAAGACAAAAATATTTGTATACAGGACTCGAAATTCCGAAGATTTCCATGCAATTCCATTGATTTCCAAAAAAATTCTTTCCAAACAAGAGCGGATATAGAGACGAGTAATTACCCCAGCCTCCTATTTAATTTTATTAAATACTTAAAATAATATATAGATGAGTTTTTTATTTTTCAATTTTCCGAGATTGTCTAAATTTCCTAAAATATCCTAGAATTGTCTGTGATTCCCCACTTCACAAGATTTTTTGGGTATTTTTAAAGGTTTTTTAGAATTTTCTATTTCCTCTAATTTTCTACATTTCCTAATTGCAAAATTAGTGAGATTTTTATGGATTTTCTAAAATTTTCTGGGATTTCTTAAAATTTCTCGTTCTTTGTTTACTTATATAAATGGAAAACTGATGGAAAAATTGTCATATGGAAAACTAAAGGCAAATTTGAGGAAATCAAGAATATTATAGACTATCTTTTTTTTCTTTTTTCCATTATTTGAGATTTCATTGGCTTTAAAATTTTCTCGAGTTTCCTAAGATTTTTTGTAATTTCTATAGATTTCTTAAGATTTTCTATATTTCTACAAATTTTCTAAGAATCTGTTTCTTGAGATGTCTTAGAATTTTTCAGAATTTCTTCAAATTTCCATTCACTATTTTAACTTTAATTTGATTTTTCAACAAATATAATTGCTGGTGCACTGGAGGGTATTCCATACCCCCCAGACCCCCCGGTTTGCAAGCCCAAAAGTGTGTGAATACGTTTTGTGATTTATTTTTGTAATCAAAACTTTTCACTCTGTCAGAACAAATACATTTATACGTCATTTTTATACAATTCATACCCCCAGCTTTATAAACAAATAGTTTTATAAAGAAATTCGCACTGGGGGGTCTGGGGGGTGTGGAACACCCCTCAGAATATAGTGAAATTTAATAGCATGGCAATTATTTGAACATAATTACTGGTGACCTGGAAGTATTCTATACCTCTCTAGACTTTAAATAGCATCTAGTTGTGCACCTCCTATTTTTGAGATTTTTGATAAGATTGAAAAGGTCACAGTACAACTGGGGGCCCTTTTAACAGGGGTCCCGTGTGCATCGCACCCACCGCACCCCGGTAGTGCTGCCTCTGCATACATTGTATATAGATAGAAAAGCTATACTTTCTTTATATGTGTATTTGCTTCATCATTGGATCCACACCCACCTTCTCAGCAAAAAAAAATTAGATAGGTACCTACGCACTTCTGTTCTCAATCAATATAATTACAACGTAAATGTCTGGCCTAAGTTTCCCCTAATTTTCCCAAAAACTCGACAAACTAATAATTATCCTATAATGCGTAGATTTTGACAAATTATTTTCAGCTTTTGAAAATTAATACCTACTTAAGAAGTAATAATTTACTTTTCCAGTTATTAATCAAAATACAATATCGAAATGTGTAATTACAGTACTGGCACATGTTTCAATGTGTCGTATATGTACTTCATATTCTTTGAATTACTCAAGAATTGTTTACTTAAGTAACTTACGCAAGTTATTATAAAATTGCAGGTTCTATTGTTTATAAATTATAATATAGAATTTTTGAACATAAATTGCAATCGAATATTACTACTATATTATTTTAATTTGAAATTCCATTGCATTCTTATGAATCTGGGTTGTTAAATCTTGACTTATTATAAACACAAATTTTTACCTAACTTTTAACATAAACAATCGAAATTGTTTAAGAATGAATGTTTGAACAAATTAAATATTATTAAATACCTACTCCTTTGACAATTAATTGTAAAATTACGTGAAGGGAAAATGAAATTTATAATTTATGTGCCTAGAACAATATTCAATATTGACCTTACATCAATTAAAATTCTTTGACGATGCTATTTGAGACTTAAATTACTTTTGGATAATTTATCATAAACAGTTAAATGTCTAATTAAGTTTAATTTTGCTTAATTTTTATAAATTTGCTACTTACATAACAGAAAATAGCTGTAAGAAAGTTTTTCTTCAACTAAACTGTATAAAAAGAAGACTTCATATAAATTAATTAAAGTTCGCATTCTTCTAGCTATACTATTGAGGTTACGAAGGTACAACGAGATAAACTTCCTTTGAAAATTTGCATCCACCGGAAAAGCATAAAATGTAAATTATAATAATTATTCAAAGTGATAGTAAGTTCATGAAATAGCTATTATTTATGGACATATTTTGAAGTTTTTCCTACAAACGTGAACGTTATAAACAGACCTAAAAATTTCAGTAAATAATTTTCAGAATTTAAAATTTTTTTCGATTTGTTACATACATTGCGTAGGTATAAGAGGTCACTTCGACCCTACAACGAGAGTGATCGAGGGGTAAACCGCAGAGAAATTTCGATGTACAAGAAAATTACAAAGAGATTGGAAACACAAATTAGAAAATTGGTGTACAAGATTTTGGTCTGCGGTTTGCCTCTCGAGTTTGATCAGATTAAATTTAAAGAAAGAAATTATTGTTTGTTACAAAAATATGATACCTACTTGCTTTATTCCTAAAACTTAATAAATCAAGTATTAAAAATTGAAAATTGCAAAAATAAAAAACAAAAATTTACTCATGCAAATGCATAAAAATTTCTCATTATTAGTTGCGGCAGTATTTACAGGGGGGCTTTCGTTTGGAACACCAGATACCCCATAGTTGTAGATAATTGCATTATTTTGCACTTGCAATTTAAGCAGAATTAAGCAGATATTTTTTGACTTTTTTCGGTGCGCTTTGAGTTGAAAAAGCTTGAAAAGACTAGACTTGGAAAGGAAATAAACCTAAAAATACCAAAGTTTAATTATGTTACTTGATTACAGGTCTGTTCAATGTGGGTTCATTTATTTCTTTCAGATTATATTCTGAAGTATTTTAAGGATCTTGAAAATGCACTATATACATACAAATCAACGAATCAAGTGGTAACATTGGAATGGCATGTTCAGTAAGCTTCAATATCTGGTAACCTTTTTAAATTTTTTTTATCAGAAGAATTTTACAATCTTCATAAATTACTTAACATGGGTTACTAATCAGTTGATTACCAGCTAGCATGAAACGCGTGTTTTTGATTACCGTAAATAAACATATAATGCAAAAAATATTACTCTTATTTGGTACAGAATATTCTTAATAAGTATTAATAATTTAATAAATATAAAATAGTACAAAAATTAAAAAATAAATCCAAAAAATAAAAAATTGTTATTTTATTTATATCTTCATAATATTATTTTTCAGTTTTTCATACCTATTTTTTGTAATTTATTTACAGAAATTAATTAATTGAAAAATATGCTTCCGATGCGATGTAATAATTTTAAGTTTCAAAAAATGTACATCGATGGATACATCAACAGATAAAGGAGTGTACCTTTAGAAGAGTACTTTACGACCTATAACAACTCAACAAAGGCATTGTTATCCTCCCTTAAGAATAGTTACAATGTATAAATATAGTAAACAGGTTCTTTCGAGGAAACTTTCAACTTGAAAGTTATTTTATGAAAATTATAATATTTGTAAAGGTTAAAATTTTAAAACTTTAGAGGTTATCACTTCCCTCCATTAAAAAATTAAAGTAGCTGAAACAGTAACTTATTATGTCATTATTGGCTATTACCCATCTAAAATAATAAACATAATAATTTTTAAAATGGAATTATTATTTTTGAACATTAATGTGCGATAAAAATTGACACGAAAGCAATAAACAGTAACTAAAGCCGTCTAATCGATATCTAAACATGCATAAAAAATTATCGAGAACTGGGTGAAGTATTTGTTTTTAAAAAATAAATATTTAATATATTATTTATAAACTTACATTAAGCCGATACATAAAGCGCAATCTTCATTCGTTAAATTTCTGGAGCTCTTAATCCACCCACGTTGACAACGATGGCGTCCAGAAACTCCTTGTATTGCTCCCAGTTTCAATCAGTTTATTAAAAATGATTTAAATAAAACATAAACTAATAAATCAATATTGAATTCCTAACTACTGAACATATTAAAATTTAAATGACGAATCAATCAAAAAATATCACACTGAACTGAGCATATTTTGACGCACTTTTTCGATAACTGTGTTTTTCCTCACTTATCTTGCCATTATTTGTTATTTAATTTATTCAATTAATATCACAACCCAATTTACGTTACTAGTTTCAATTAAGTTTAGGCTAAAACACCGGGAATGGCCACATTTTACTTTTCGACCAATATAAATGATAAAAAAATAACTTCATTTTTTCAAAATGCTACATTGCGAACATTAGCAAACATGTTTATCTCTATCAAATATTCATTTACAAATTAAAATAGCGTTTTCGAGAGCCACGTAAAAATTAATACATTCCCCGGCACGATTCACCCTTAACTAATGACGTCAGAAAACATGGCTGACCTGTTACTAGTAGCAAACAGGGGATGTTGGATTTGGTTCGATATTTACTCTATATAACTATTTATATTACTTACACTTTTTATGAGAACTTTTGATTTAAATTTATTTCAGCCTTGAATTTAGAAAAAAACTCGAAGGGGTTCGATTAAGAAATGCAAGACAACTTACTGTAATATTTTATTTATTAACTAACATGAAGTGCTTTAAAATTTTGGCTATTATAAAACTACTGTACAAAAGTATATTACAAAATTACAAAACAATTATTAATTTTTCTTCAATTTGTCGTCCTGTGTTTCAATCTTGTCTGTTTCTTCAAAATCGCATTGCTGCAGGTGCTCTTCCATTTCAATTTCTTCTCGTTGAAGATGCCCAGGTAACCAAAAGCACGCATAAACAAGTTTTAAGAATACCCAGGCAACAAAAGCAAGTACCAGACACGAACCCGAATAAAATATTACTTTCCAAACATCGACAGATACTTTTTGAAAACGCATTGCGGTTTTAAACACCTTTTCTTCCTTAACCAAAACAAATACTTATCATTTTATAAAAATTGTCCGTAGCAACTAAATTCCGACGGATACAAATAAAACGGAAATATCATAACCGAAACTTATTAATCAATATCTCCGAGTTTAATAATTTCAAAAAAAAAATCAAAGATCTTTACACTTTTCCGTACCAATCTCGTCGACTAACGCAGAAATTTCTTGATTGCCATTTTCGAATTCCGTTAGAGCTAAATCTTCGTCCGGATCTATACCCAATCTGTCTTGCATCTCTTGAAGCTGTCGGCTGATGATTTCAAAAGCCAGATTGATTTGTCTTCGGCCATTATAATATTTTTTTATTAACCAAAAGATTAGGAAACCACAAAACGTCACATATAATCCTAAGAATGTATACGAACTTTTTTTTTCCTCACCCATTTTTTTCAGTTGCAAGTTCAAATACGAAGGATGATAACAAAGTGACGGTGGCGGTGTATATGACAATTCCAGCACAGATAAACCTTCTATGAAATTATTTATTAGCCTTAGAATGAAAATGTGACGTGTCTTTAGATGAAGTCAATAATCCTGTAATTTTAATAGAACATTATGAAGTTATGATAAAATCGAAGCTATAACGGAGTTACTGCATATCTATATTATTGATATCGGAAAAAAAACTTCCACTATTCAAAATTTACGTTGTCAATTATTTTCTAAATTGGATGATTGCTTTCAAAGAGAACCTTTAATTATCCATTAAGCCTGGGTCAAATGTTAGTTACACACAATAATATTTAACTACTTAATTGTTATTGCCGCCAAAAGAATTTTATATTTCACCCAGGAAGTCAAACTAATGGTGATTTTTTCATCAACAAGGAACTGATCAAAAGTCTTTGATTATAATTTAAAAGGTGTTAATGCTGCCTTTTCTTCTCCAATCTTGTTATCTGTTAGTTTCGTTTGTTTAGGACACACTTTTGTTGTGGTAATGGATGTGATCAGTACAGTAAGTCACTTTTGCAAAGATTTCGTAGTGGATCTCTGCAGATTTATTCTCTAGCTAAGTTCAAATTTAGCATAGCATAGCGACCAAATAAAAATTACGTAGTTTTTATTTTAGAACCATGCAGTTGTTTGTTTGTCATAAAATTTTAATTAATAAAACCAAACACGACTTTCCAATGTTTATTTTTGCGTTAACAACTTAATAAATGCACATATAAGTACTTATAATGTTCACAATAAATGTATTTACCATTTTCATGTAAATAGTGAGATATGAAAAAAAACGAGTAATAAATTCATCACATAAATAAATAGAAAAGCATTAACATATTAAATAGTGAAATTTATTATTAAACAAAATATTATGCGAATGTTTATCACAAAATTTATGGAATACTTTGTAGACAATCTCTGACTTGTATCCAAGTTTGCAGTCCCTAAAACAAAGTTTTCCCAAAATTAAAAAATCTTTAGAACAAAAATTCCTGCTTCCTACCTTTTTAGCTGTTTTCAATTGCAAAATAGCGAAAGCTGCTAAGGTTTCCTTCAAATCAGTTACCTTTTGATTTTGGAACCTATCTATGTCTTTCAAGGATTTGGTACAAAATTCCCTTCGAAATAAAATTGTAAATTATTTCAATTTTACAGAAAAGCAACTTACTCCAATTCGTTCTTAGTGCTAGAAACGGCCTCAGTTCCGTCCTGAATTTGTTTATCTAATAAATTAACCCGTAATTCTCTTACTTCATCGGTGTCCACTGCACCGAACAATCGAGACATTATACCCAACTTTCCTTGCTGGGCTTTCGATTTTTCCAAACTTTTAGACATAACATTTCCTTCGGCACTTTCAACTTGCAACTGAAGAATCTCCTTATGCTTGCATACGTTTTGCAACGCTCCGGCAAAAAAGAGATACTCCTTCAGCTGATCTGCCAATAACTCTTCGTCCTCTAGGGTTGCGTCAATGCTCGAAGAGAGTGAATCTAAATAATGGCCCATTCTTTGCAAAGCATCTCCCATCTCGTTTTCCACGGCACTCCATTCGCTGAAGACTCTTCCATAATTTGAATGAAGTTTATGGATTGTATACTGTCGTTCCGCGATCCGTGACCGTATTTTGAGTAAATTGCTTAAGTGAGTTTGTAAATTGTAACTATAATCTTTAATTGCTTGAAATCTTGGATCACATTTTCGCAGTCGAACAACGACTTCAAGACTTTTGAACTTATTTTCTACAGTTTGTAGATACCCTAAAAGAAAAAAAAGTTATAAAATAGTTACAACATAAAGTCGGCATTCGTACCGTTAGTTTTGTAAGCTTCTCTCCAAGCATCTTCTTGTTGCAAAAATTGTAAAAAGTATTTATCTCTACTTAAAATATTATGCGAGGCAATGCGTAATAGAAAAGTTTCCAACCCTGCACGTCTTCGATCAATAAAATCTGGATCAAAGGTATCGTTCGATACCTTTTGCCACCCATATAATACTTTTTTTTCTGGTAGGGGTGGAATTACTACGTAAGGATAGGTAAGTTGTAAATAATTATGTAATTGCTCAAATTCTGTGTAACGTCTCCAAACGGTCGTTAAGTTTGAGATTTTTTCATTTAATTCTGCATCGGTTACCCTAAAACAAATCCTCTGTACTATTTTATTCTTAGAAATAATTTGCAATTAAAATTTCATTTGCAAATGAATCATTATTTGATCTAATGAGGTTATTAAACCATAAAAATGTCTATGTACGTTAATTGGTTCGTTGTTGTGTCTAATTTGATTAAGAATGTCTATGAAAAACCGTTGCAATGAAAGTACGAATTATGACTAAACAAACTAAAATTTTATTATTACTACTTTGAGAATTGAAACCTTGCGATTTAGATCGTACTGACAATTTTGTGTAATTGCTAGTGTAATTCTGGGTTCGTATTTCAAGTAAAAATTTAGCTTTTGAAAAAAAAAATAGAAATAAATTCGTTTTATTTTGGTCCGTCTTTTAAAAATCGACAGTTTGTTAGAAAGTGAAGATTGAAAATCTGTTTTTTTTTCTAATATAAAACCCAGGCTTCATATCTTGTAATTACGCCACTGATTATAATACCTAACTAACAAAAAAATAAATAAATTATAAAATTATGATTTTTGCAAATAAAATTCTACAATAATTATTTTAAATTTCAACTTATGCATTAATTCTTAATATAATTTTTATTTCCGATAAACTTCGTCGAATTTGTAAGTCAAAAATTGACCGAGATACGACTTTTTTTAAAAATGTGGCTTTTGGCCAAATAAATAATTATTGACGTACATTATATTTATTAATAATAAATAAGTAGCTGCACGAAAAAACCACCTTGCACAGGGTCTGGTAAAACAAGAATACAGAGGTGTATTAAGTCAGCACCTACATTGTAAAATGATTTTATGCAAATTTATGTAGAAAATCATTGGCAACTTTGTGACCTATGTAAATATACATAAAGATGTAATTTTACATACCCAAGTAATATGTATTCATATGGGAACTAAAAATACTATATCATTGTGAGATTTCACAAAATTTTTGTAAATTTACAGAACAGAAATTAATTTTACACACAGTAGCGCTACAACCCAGAGTGGGTTTTGGCTAACCACATCATTTTATGAAGGGTTTTCAAGGCAGATTACCTCGGTGGTTTGCCATTGCCCGCCGAGGGAGGACGGTCAGAATAAAGTTCTTGCTCTACTCGGGCTCGAACTAGGATTCTCTGCTTAGTAGCCAATGCACTTAAGCATCAGACCGTAACCGTCCTCATTATTTTACATTATCTAAATCAGTAAATTTACATTGTGCTATTATTTTTACACAAATTTTTTAATTTTACACGAATGTTACCGTAATTATTGATTTACATAGATTTTCAACGTAAATTTTACAATAAAAATCATTGTAATTTTCCATAAATTTGTAACAGTGTGCCCCTTCAGTCACAAAATCTTTCAGTTATCAACCCAGAATATATTTCATAGTCTCACTTATACTGTACTGGTTGCCTCACAAATATATCGTAAAGCTGTGGTAGTTGTATGTTGTATTAACTAGGTAGTTTTTCGCGGAGCTACTCAAGTTATGATGTGAAAAGAGTAAGTATATAAAAAGAACCCAAAATAAAAATTTTTAAGTAAATTTGTGGAATTTTAGTATGTATTTATGGTTAAATTAAAAAAATATAAGAATAATACAATACGTAGAAAATCAAAATTCAAAAAATTCAAAAAAAGACAAAATTAACATATAAACAGGTCTGGATTAAAAATATTTGAAATTATGAAAAATTCAAAATACGATATTACAATATAACGTTATTTCATGGTTATTTCCAATCCTCAGTTGTAAATAATCGTTTAAATTTATTTAATAAGAAGAATATTCGAACTAATCAAAAGAAAAAACTATTTAAAGAGTACTGATTAACAAGCATAAAATTTGACTTACCATAACCCCAAAAATATGAAATCAGCACGTTGTCACATGTAGTAATGAACAATTTAAAATAATTTGAACTAAGAGATTCTTTTACCAAGCACTGCTTGTGTGAAATCTGAGAGCACTGCCCCCTTAATTTGATTTCTAAAAACTTTGAAAAAATTCAAAATTCAAAAATTTTACCACGTTTTTAACCGTAAGGTGTAAAACTAGAAAAAGAACCCAAAATAAAAATTTTTAAGTAAATTTGTGGAATTTTAGTATGTATTTATGGTTAAATTAAAAAAATATAAGAATAATACAATACGTAGAAAATCAAAATTCAAAAAATTCAAAAAAAGACAAAATTAACATATAAACAGGTCTGGATTAAAAATATTTGAAATTATGAAAAATTCAAAATACGATATTACAATATAACGTTATTTCATGGTTATTTCCAATCCTCAGTTGTAAATAATCGTTTAAATTTATTTAATAAGAAGAATATTCGAACTAATCAAAAGAAAAAACTATTTAAAGAGTACTGATTAACAAGCATAAAATTTGACTTACCATAACCCCAAAAATATGAAATCAGCACGTTGTCACATGTAGTAATGAACAATTTAAAATAATTTGAACTAAGAGATTCTTTTACCAAGCACTGCTTGTGTGAAATCTGAGAGCACTGCCCCCTTAATTTGATTTCTAAAAACTTTGAAAAAATTCAAAATTCAAAAATTTTACCACGTTTTTAACCGTAAGGTGTAAAACTAGAAAAAGAACCCAAAATAAAAATTTTTAAGTAAATTTGTGGAATTTTAGTATGTATTTATGGTTAAATTAAAAAAATATAAGAATAATACAATACGTAGAAAATCAAAATTCAAAAAATTCAAAAAAAGACAAAATTAACATATAAACAGGTCTGGATTAAAAATATTTGAAATTATGAATTTTTTCAAAGTTTTTAGAAATCAAATTAAGGGGGCAGTGCTCTCAGATTTCACACAAGCAGTGCTTGGTAAAAGAATCTCTTAGTTCAAATTATTTTAAATTGTTCATTACTACATGTGACAACGTGCTGATTTCATATTTTTGGGGTTATGGTAAGTCAAATTTTATGCTTGTTAATCAGTACTCTTTAAATAGTTTTTTCTTTTGATTAGTTCGAATATTCTTCTTATTAAATAAATTTAAACGATTATTTACAACTGAGGATTGGAAATAACCATGAAATAACGTTATATTGTAATATCGTATTTTGAATTTTTCATAATTTCAAATATTTTTAATCCAGACCTGTTTATATGTTAATTTTGTCTTTTTTTGAATTTTTTGAATTTTGATTTTCTACGTATTGTATTATTCTTATATATTTTTTTAATTTTTTAAATTAGAGTAAGTATATATTTATGAAAATGGTCTTCTTCTGAAAAAGTCGCTTGTACCGACCGACAGTAAAAGCAATATTAATTAAATTTAAAAATTATTTTTACGTTTAAAAACACATCCACAAAAAGTACATTTGCCCGAATAAAACACTCCAAAAAATGAGTGTTAATTTTAATTATCGTTACTTTTACATAAAAAAGGTAACAATGCCGCCCGTCAACTTTTTGCATTCAAAACAATTGTTGTTATGAAAACAACATTTATTTTGTATAAATTTTCGAGTATATCTACTCGATCCCTTCGGGCTCCGGTATCTATTGCCTGGAAACAACATTTCAAAAATATGTGAAATTATTTTCAATTTTCACTTTTAGCTCCACCGGCGCGAAAGTGCTATAGTTTAGTGCCGTTAATAATAATTATTTATAACATTTTAAGAACCAATGACATGGTTTATTCCGAGAAAAAGCACTTTCTGTGGATCCTCTGTAATTTTCGGCAAGGACATTCCAATCTGTACTACTTGTTATTATTTTAATACATAAAATGTTTAACTAATTTTGCCATAATATTTCATTTTATAGCTTTCCGGTAAAATACTACTGTAGGTACTTATTTTCGGTTCGTAAATTCTTTTGTTCCGAGTTCACACCTTTAAAAGGCTCGCCTTTCAAGCTAGCTGTTTGTCTAGCACCCAGTAGTTAATAACAGATTAACTAAAACAATTGATGTTGATGATACAGAACAAAGTTTTTCAGACGATTGGATTTGGAGAAAATAATTAATTTAAAATCGCTAATTTATTAGACATTAACATTTCTTTTAATTTACGAAATACTAACTACCTAGGTTTATTTTTAGAATTTTAATTTATTTTATTTATTAAAAAATCCTCATATCGACCCAATTTGTTTTTATAAGCAGATAACAAATTTTAAATGTAAATAATATTAATAAAAAATATTACAATATATTAAAAGATAATTACAATGATATTGAAGTGTTTATGGAAGCGGTCCAATACTTTGTAATTTCATAAAATTTATAATCTTATGTTTTCACAAAATTTTTTGTAAAGAACAAAAAGACCTACAAGACACGAGATTATTGAAGATTTTTGTGTCTAGAATTTCGATTTTTCTGCAGCAATTGAAAAAGTTTAAAAAATTTTAATTAATTTTCCTGAATCGGTTTAAACCTACACCGAGAAAAGATTTGCTTTTCCAACAAAACCGACTTTTATAATATAAATTTAAAAATATGTTTTGGGAACAGAAAAAACTTTGCTAGATCAACATTTGTTTAGGATATGTACAAATCTAGCAAAACATTTGTTGCTGTAACCAAACTTCTGCTAAAAAAATCAAAATTGAAATATGCATCATTTTGCTTGTTTGAAACTGGCAAAATGTAAGTTGCTATTTATTTAAGCTTTTAACAGGAACTAACATTAATTGGAAAAGCTCTGTAACTAACTTTTAGGCAGTTTTAATTATAATATTAATCAGTACATTGTCTCAATATGTCCAATTTGGGATAGAGTACAATGCAACTTAATTTGTAGATAAGCTTTAAACATTGCAAAAATTAATATTTTAACCAACCTAAATTTATTTAACTGAACTTTGCACATCTTCCAATTTAAATTCAATCGTATTTACTGCTATTGTATGGTCAATCATTCATTAAAGTTTAAGCAATATTAAACTAACAGTGATATTATAACACTAGTGCTAATTATTTAGGTGCAGTAAGCAATTCAATATTTTTTTATAGATTATGTCATCAGCAATCACCAAAATATTAGATAAAAATATTGATAAACATTGATACATACTTCATTTCTAATAGATATACTGTATAATAATCACGAAAATTGAGTGCGCCGTTTGTACGTTTTTCCGATTCCAACAGCGATATATCAACGTGCCTTAAAAGGAAATCCTGAAAAAGCAAAATTTAGGTTAGATATTTTAGTAGGTGGGTAAGTAAAATGTATTGATATTTTATTTTACAATTACCTCATTGGCTAGACCTGCTTTAGACTTGCTATCACTTTCTGCCATCTTGTGATGTTATTACTTTTCATTTAACTTAAGAAAACAAAGAATTTTCTATAAACAAATAATAAAAGTTATAGTGGATTCACATAACTACAATGTACTATACAAGTGCGATAACAAATAAGGAACCAGATGAGAATTTGAATTTGGAGATTTGTGCGCACTCTTTGCACCAATGGCGCAATTTTGCCGGTAGAGGTCTGCTTTAAAGTGGTTCGGCGCCAGTATCAATATAAAACAAACGTAAAATTAAAATTAACGATAGAAAAACAAAACAAAATTAAATTAATATCATCCGTTTCACTGTAACCGTGATACTTGTTATTAATGTAATATTATTTTCAGGTGACAATTCCAAATGACTAAACAGATATCGATATAGAAATTCAAGGTAAATGAGAATTGATCATCGTATTACTGACACATAACTTGTAGAAATGATTCAGTCCAAACGAAATCGGGTAAATATAAAATTAATACTATTAATTTTATTTTCAAAATTAAATAGGAATCGAAATTTTAAACAAAAACGCGGCGATTTGCACCACTGTAATGTCGCTTCTGATTGGTAGAGGGTTCTTGCAGACAATATAGTTATATTTTGCGATATACGGATGTCAGTAATAACCTTGGTATTATCTCATGGTATGCCACAGCCCACTGTGAAAAGAAACACGGTATATGCAAATGGTGCTTTACACATAAAAAACAAATTGATAGTTTTACATAGTTTACTATAGATTTCTAAAAAGTGTATATTGGTAATTTGGTGAAAAAAAATCAGGAATGAACTCGAATTTTAACCTATTAAGTGGTTTGTTAGGGACCAAGGTGTATTGTCAAGAGGTGGGTAAGTCACGTTTTCCTTGTTTATTATTAAAATGACAACAATTTATTTAAGTTTAAATTTAAAATACAAAATCCCGCTTTGAGATTATCCGCCTTTTCCAAAAAAAAAATTGTTTTACATTCAAATGTTTTTTAAACGTCGCGGTACCGCCCCCTTTTGAAAATTTAAATTTCCACGTTTTGAAATAAATTGCTATAGGTAGCTGGTAAACGATTTTATAAAATGTTAAGATATTCAAAAAATGTGAAGAATTGCATAATAATTTTATATTAATTTTAATTTATACAGGAAAGACGTTAATATTAAAGAAAAAAGTCGTTAAATCTACTAATTTGTAAATATTATACTTTTTGTTTAGATTTAAAATTACAATAAATTATAGACGAACATGCGGCTTATTTATTGTTGGCCTGTTTATTATCCTAATTATTAAATAATTATCAACTTCCTTTCATATTTCGGTATTTGGATAATGACGGCTGATGATTGCCAATTATGCAATTTGAAATTTTTACCTTACGTTTGGAAACTGTAACGAGTCATATGCATGCTTATCAATTGAGAAATAGTTTTATCAATGATAATTTTATTCCACGTGAACTGTACATGACCTCTACGAGATAGAAAAAGTTGGTTAAAAACAACGCTATTTTTAATTATAAATAGTTTGCTCTAGATTTGTAGGATTTAACAACACAGAATATTTCTGATAGACATTTTTTAAAATTTTTCTACCCAATTGTACGCTTTTGGCCCCCCGAAATATTTAATTTTTAAATTTGATAGTGTTTTGTCTTTTTAAAAAATTGTTAAAAATATCATCGTTTATATCAACCAATATCAACCAATCAATGAGCTGCAATCTCTTAAATTGACAGAACAATTTCGATGACAAATTGACAAGTGCTTGGTTTGAAATACTGAGTAGTATTAGTAAATTTACAAAGCGTGACCAGAATCCCCAGCAAGGTGAAAAGCCAAGCAACCAAATCCGTTAGTAATGCATCATAATCACCTACTGGAATTTCTAAAAACTATTCATTTCCATAGAAAAAAAAAAAAATTATTCTAGCAAATTTTATTTTTTTTTAAACTGACTTTGATATTTTGTTTAAACAATTTGTTTTCTCATCTCAATGTTATTTATACCATGCTATCTAACAAAAACATTTTTTTTGTGTGAGACTGGAGAGCGATAACTAATAATTTTTTTATTGAGGTTTAAAAAAAGTTTTGCCTTTTTTTTCTTAACTTAAGAGAGTTTGAATTAAAAATTCTCTTCAAGTAAATCAACAATTCCGCAAACATACCAGAAATTTTTGTCATCTCAAAATTTATCCAAAAATTTTATCAAATGGATGCCTTATTTTGTTTTTTTTTATTATTGCCCGGATTTGTATATCTTTTGTTTATTTTATTTCAAAACGATTTTGCTATCGAATCACTTAATAAAAAATGAATCAAATATTTGCTCCAACCCAAAGCGTGAAACAATTTTGGCTCTGGTTGATTTATATTAATACTACTTTTAATTTTATTTATTGCAATAAATTGTTCGAACAGAATATTGTAAGCTTGAAATTACTTTGTTAATTATATGTATTGTGCAAATGTTGTGGTTTAGATTGTATGCAATACAATATTTTTCCTGTTCAATTAACTCAGGTTAAACATTTTATCTAATGGAGCTTGAACTCTTTCTAATAACTTCAACTACTGGAAGTAAAACTAATTAATTAAAAAAAACAACAATGTCACTTAACTGTAAAACATACATAATTTTATATTAAATTTTATTGTTGACAATGATTCTTCAACATCTATCCTAATCTTGAACATAAGTTT
Source organism: Cantharis flavilabris (assembly GCA_949152465.1). Classification (NCBI taxonomy): domain Eukaryota; kingdom Metazoa; phylum Arthropoda; class Insecta; order Coleoptera; family Cantharidae; genus Cantharis; species Cantharis flavilabris. Next base: position 8,857,291 of record OX424436.1, on the reverse strand, counting down.
CTTACCAAAACATTGACACCCGTGTATCCAGTTTACTAACGTTCATCTGTTAACTCATATAAGCGAATTTATACTTACAGTGTATTTTACATGTGTTAACTTAAAAACATTTTAGTTCTGAAAAGTGTTTAGTGCATTTTTTGGGTTTTCTAAAATATTGATATGATTAATATCGAGTTACACTACTTGAACCACGTATCAATCGATTATCATATAATCCGCTCAAGAATCTCGGTAATGCATCAATACTCGTCAAATATTACAATATTTTACCATATTTGTTGATACAGAAATAATTTTTAGACAGTAGACTAAAAGAGTAAAATATTGGAGGAAGTTGGTGTGCAGACAAAGGAAAAAAATTATACTAATGTAATAATTAGAACTCGGATTTATATGCACCAAAATACTTGAATATATTGTCGTGTTTCAAACGTTAAATTTTGATTTTTCTTGAATTTGTTTTATTGGATTACGATGATTTTGTTTATTTTTGTTAATTTTTATAATTGGGTTTAATTTTGTAAATAATTTTTAAATTTTTGTTATAATGCGGGAAGCATTGAAGAGTTGGTAACAATTTTTGTAAGAGAAGGGGTTCCCAGCCGTATCCCTGGGACGGAGCGGACGTGTTTTTGCGAGTTTTGAAAATTTTGATTTGAGTCCCTATTTGGGGATATTTTGGAGATAGTTTTGAATGTGATTTGAGAATAAAAATTATCATTAGCGTGAGTAAAAGTTTAGTTTTATTTGGTTAATTTATAAGTCGTCCAAGATTTGGACGAAATTAAGTTTTTGGATATTTTGAATTTGGAAGATTGGATAGAGGTTGGACCCGTTAATTATTGATTACTGGAATTGGATAATTGGAAATTGCTAAAAATTATAATTGGTTCTAGAAAAATTGAAATCGAAGGCGTAGTAAATTGGTATGTGGACTGTGACGATAAGCCTCGCTTACAATCAACGTTACCTTTTATTTACAACTTAAAAATTTATTTTAAAGTTAATTTGAATTTAAATTTAATTGAGAATAATTTTTATGGAATAATTTCGTAATTTTTGGATTTTGGAAAAATAAATTGGTGCTGCTAAAAAGCATACAGGAACCGGCTACTGAGGAGTTTTTGCGAACCGACAATAAGAGCTAGTCGAGCAAAATTTAGGAGTGTGGAGAAGGTTTTGTTGGAAGAAATAATTTTTCACAAAATACCACTGCAATATGCACGAAATTTTCTTAAAATATGCACTAAAATTGATAAAAATGGATAAAATATGCATTGATATCGTCGGTAAAATGCCAAAACCGCGAATGTGCTTTTTCTTCATTCAGAGATATTCATCATTTTACATAATGCACATTCGTATTTTTGCATAATATCTATAAGGATTTATTTCGTTTTGTGATTTAACGCTTACGGTTTGCAATGGTTTAAGACGCAGTTAGAAGATTCGCGTTTTTGGCAAAAGAAAGATAATAATATTCTCTGTCGATTGGCGTTTTAAACCCAAAAAACATTTTTTTGCACATTCGCGGTTTTGGCATTTTACCGACGATATGCAAACTAGAAATATTTAATTTTCGAATTTTTCAATTTTTTTCCTTCAAATTTTCAATAAGTACCTACTACCTACATTTATAAAATTTAATAATTTTAATAATTAATCTGGAGGAATTAGGCAAAACTTTGCAAATTTTCAAAATTTTTTGGTGCATATTTGAGCAAGTATTGCATATTTGAGCATATTTCGGCCACATTTGGTGTTTTTTGCAGAATTTTAATAGAGAAAATAAAAAGTTATTATTAAATTTTGCCAATTTAATTAATTTATTGTTTTATTTAATTTTAAGCAATTTAATTTTTTATTTAAAAAATTATTTACTTTTTTATTTATTTAAAAAATTATCAAATTAAATTGCTTAAAATAAAATAATTGCTTAAATTGGAAAATTTAATAATAATTTTTTTATTTTATTCATTAAAATTCTTCAAAAAGTGGCCCAAATATGCATTATTTGCTCAAATATGCACCAAATGTTGAAAATATGCATTTTGACAAGCAGTTGTTCGGGTTCGTTTTTACCTAATTTGTCCAGATTTCAAAACGAATCTGTTGGCATATCAATATTCAAGAACATGCAAAAGCATAAAATCCGAGCTCTAGTAATAATATGCATAAGGGTTCAAAATCAATAATAGACTAAGACTGGGAAAGAAATTAAGTAAATATTAGCCGGGGGGGGGGTTGTAGTTGTAGTTACAGAAAGCCATATCGTAGTTTCAACACAAGTGAGGAAAATAGAAATACATGAAGTGAAAATTGATACTTTTTGAATAAATTGATGAAATGTAGGGATAAACCTAGGAACAATTCTAATGGAATTGTCGAGGAATTGTAGAAATATGGAAACAAACTAGGAATTGCCTTACAAGATTATGATTTGCAGTTTACATTTCGGATGCAGTCGTATACCATAATTATTGCTTTTCTTCATCTCTTCAGTATATTTCCGAACAAATACAACTATACTTCGTGATATGGAATAGAAAGATAGATAGCCGTATTTACTTAAAAATTGACAAAGTTTTACAGATTTTGAGTTAATAACTTTTCTAGCAATAATAGCAATATGCAATATTTTTAGCTAGATTAGATAACTAGCTTCAGCTTGGATATAATATTATGTTATTTATTATTACCATAATATTAAATTCTGAAAGAAAACGACTGTTTGAGAAATAAAAAAAAGGAAAAATGTGGATTTTTGGTCATGTGATCCATCATTGAAGATAGATACTCCTTCCACATTACACACCCAAAACTTCCTTCAGTTCGGAAACATGCAGATGGCAAGCCAAATTTTTTACTGTACTACCGGTTTGGTAAAAAGATTGATGAGTTTTTTTATTTAGTCGAATCTGTGCTGATTATTAGAGAACTTGTAAGTTTTCAATTTCTTCCTAAATTTACCCTAGCCTAGCAATTCCAGCCATAGCAGTGTTTCAAATTAATGAAAATTTCCTGAATGTCTGATTTTTTTTCAAACGCTATTACGTTGTTGATGCAGTGGTTAGCATTCCACGTTAAGCTGTAATTCAGTATTTTTGGTTTTTTAGTATTTCTTAACTCTGATTTCTTCTATGATTAAACTGTAAGCTGTCAAGAAATCAAGAAAAATTCTCCTTGAATATTCCGTATGATGCTCCTGTTTGGTTTTCATTTTGAAAAATTTTGTTTGTCATTTTGTATTGAAGATCTTTTTTTTGTTTTTTAAAAAAACCTATAAATACACAGTAAACTCTATTCTATAGATTAAAAAATTTCGACCCAATCAGCGCTTTGGAGCTTAATAGCTTCACTTGGAATGACCGCAAGTTTTGATTGTTTTTTCTTAGATAAGGCCTCGAACATAACATTATATCGCATAAATAACAACTAAATACATAAAACTGACAAGATACATATTACTATAAGTTGATTGTAAGAATAAATAGTTGAAGTGTTAATTAAAATTAAATAGCACACGAGCTACACGAGAAATAAACATGATAAAAAAAATAGAAAAGGAACGAGGAATTCTATCAGTGATTGAGTATCGCTTATCTTTATGTAATTGGATAAGATTCAAATAAAAAAATGTTAGGAAAAATAAATTATATTTATAACAAATCTATCCTCGGCAATCATTTTCAAATTCATATCGTTCCACTAATTTGGAGAGTAATTTTATAATTTGCAATGGCATTACTTATGTAATGATAATGAGTAATGAGCAATAATAAAAATATAGTAGGTAGTTACTCACCTGCCAATGCATTTTAAATCAACAAAATCAAAGTTGTTTGCGTCATTTTTGATAATCTAGTTGCCATTATTTCAATTATGCAAATTAATTTGGGGTTTGTTTCCGGCATATCGTGTGACACATAATTTTAATAATCAATCAAAATGCATTTTCCTGGTTTTATAATAAACACGTTTATAATAGTTTCGTTGTTGCAAAAATTAAAAATAACAGTTTATTCGAAATTTATGGAAATGTGCGTACAAACGTTTACGTTAACGTTTTAACTAACTATTTTTAACTGCGCTGCTGATCCGGTCATTTCGATATATTGTGGTGTCCTAGTTGGTATTCTTTTTTTAGTTTTATAATAAAACGATTGTAACTCCAGTTTAACGTCTTGTAAAGCGCAAATTGTATATAAAATGTCTAAGAAAGTCAAGAAAATTACCGATGACGATGCAGAGGTTAGTGTTGCGTTATGTTTTGGACATCCAAGGAGTTTGTAATGCTGTGTGCTGCTTGCAAATTTTGAATCATTAAAGTGTTTTTGTAAGTGCTATGATGCTGTAGGCTTACGTCCCGTAACCAATTTAATTTTATTTTATAATAATTTAATAATAATAAATCTGTAACTTGATTTTAAATAAATTTGAACTTATCACTAACTTGAGCATTTTCGTAGAAATGAATTTTTATTTTCCGGACCTGATTTCATTCCTACTTTTGAGTGAGAAAATCGGAAAGGAAATTTATCCATTCAATAAATTTTGTTGGAAATCACATTTATAGCTCCAATTTTGCACTGTACTACTGATTTACTACTTACAGCTGATCGTGAATAAACAGTGTTTGCAATCTTTGCCTCGGGTTGACAAACATTTTCTATCTTTTTTTACTTCTGACCCAGATAAATATTTTCTTTTCTTTTGTCTTGCTTTTCTTATAGATCTCATTAATTGTCCTTATCATCAACACTTTTTTTCAAATTAGTTGATTGCTTTATTAAAAAGGTGGTTTACATTACAAATCACAATAAATATAATAATTATATTTTTCCTCCTTTTTCCTGACTTCAGTCATCCAGGAAGTAGAAAAGTCTAAATCTAATCTAATCAAGATAAATAAATTCACAACGACAGTGCGATAGCTGGGCCATATTTAAATTCCAGTTATGAGACAAGGCAAACATAATAGTATGTAAAAAGCTCCAATTGAAGACTTCAGCTACAGCGTTACAAAACCAAATTATTAAAAAAATAATGTCAGGATTTTCTGAAAGATAAATTTCAGCTCAAAATCTCTGTGGATCTAAATGCATCAGTTAAGACAGATCAACGTTTCTGCTAATTTATAACAAATGTCAGCAATTGTGGCATAAATTCGGTAAATCTAAAATACTATAGAACTCGAACTTCATGGGTATTTTTTAACACTCATCATATAACTACTGATTATTTGTTTGTTGAATAATAATATTTAATTTTAATTTTTATTTTTTTACCTACGTTTATAAGCCAATAATAAGGTTGCCATTTTTAAAGCATAAAATTGTATTAGAATACAATAATAACATAAGAGCTTTGGGATTTTATGAAAATTTTACTTGAGCTTTCTGCACAGAAATAATGAGTAAAAAATGCTTGCCTTTTTTAACTGTCAAACTGACACTCATTGTTGCTTTGAAAATGAAACATTAAGTACTCCGACAAGTCCAAAGCTGTTATTTTGCTCTTATAATATCATGGTAATGTCTTCATAAGCTACCTACTGCTTTAGTTAAGTTTTTCACTTATTTTTACCGCGGTTACCCGAATAATATTAAGATCTAAAAATTTAATATATTAAACTTCGGCAAATATTAATTTTTTCGATTTTTAACAGGCAGCTGGCTACCTTAAACGAGCAAGTTCTGCACAACTATTGGAAGTCTTCAATAAATATGCTTCCCAAGAAAGAGACGGAGAAAAGTTTATGACCGACGATGACTTCATTAGAAAATATCTTGGTCTATTTCCTGCCGAAAATTATAATAAAGAATCGCTTAAATTGCTTGCCGGAATTGTCGACACAAGCAAAGATGGACTCATTTCGTTTTCAGAATTTCAGGCATTTGAAGGTTTGCTCTGTTATCCAGATGCATTGTATAAAACCGCTTTTCAATTATTTGATACTAATGGAAATGGATTGGTTAGTTTTGGTAAGTTATTTTCAATTTACTATTTTTATTGTTGTATTTTGAATTTCTTCAGGTGAATTCGCTGAGGTAATGAGAATGACGGATTTGCACCGTTCGATACCTTTCAATATGGAGTCCCCATTTATAGAATTGTATTTTGGTCGTGATAAAAAAAGAGTGATTAGCTATAACGAATTCAGTCAGTTTTTACACGATTTTCACGAAGAATATGCAATCGAAGGTTTTAGAAGGGCGGACAAGAACGGTTCGGGGTTTGTTTCAGTTCTGGATTTTCAACACATTATGATTAGCATTAAACGCCATTTGTTAACACAACAAGTTCAATCACACCTTGTGGAGGTAAGTTTAGGTGGGGAGAGGGTAGATTTTTAATTTTAAAAATTTTCGAAAAATGATGGTCAATAATGTAAAAACTAGATTTAGGATTAATTTAAGAATTATTTGTTAGCTCTACAAGTAAATTGTTGTGCAGGCAGCTAGTAGTGGCCAAAGTGGTAGAAGAGTAAGCTTTGCATATTTCATTGCATTTAACTCGCTATTAAATAATATGGAATTAGTAAAACGCATTTATTTAAATTGCACTGGTGGTAATCGACATCAAGAAGTCACCAAAGAGGAATTTATGCATTCGGCCCAGGCGATGTCCCAAATGACGCCATTAGAAGTTGATATTCTGTTTCAATTATGTGATATTCTACACCAATCGGGGTAAGTGCATGGCATTTTTAATTAATTTCTTTAGATTTTTTTTCGATTTTATAAGACAAAGTAAATTTTTTAACGTTAAATGCTCCATAAGATGAAATTCTCAAGTTACACATTGTTAAAATTTATTAAAAAGGAACTATTTTGATTCAGCATATTAGATAAGCATCTCTCTAGTGCTATATTGACCAATTTACTCATTTGGATATCTGGTAAAAGGAAAACTATGGTTCAGGGATTTCCAACTCTAATTTAATATTTAGTTAAATTAATATTTAAACACAGTAGGTCCCCTACGCGAAAACTTTTGGCCATCACAAGCATATTAAAGAATAAGCCCCGATTTTAACTACAAACTTGTTTAGTGGTTAGGGAAAGTGAAAACTAGGAATGATTCAGGTGACCACATTGAAATAATCAATCACGTCGAGGTCATCAATGTTACTGATTACGCTTTCGTCACTATTCATTGGTGACCCTCGACAGAAAATGTATTAGTTTTAAGCCTACTTCTGAGCTTTTTTTTGTTCTCTTCTTTCTGATCTTGTATTTTGTCAAGCCAACTGCATTTGCATTTTGTACAAAGGTAGCTACTGCTACAGGCTGATGCCAAAAGATTTGGTTGGGTATGTGAAGAAAGTATTTGTCTAAGAGGATGAGAAATTTTCATTGAAGCCAAAAATACTTTTTTGATTTACTCCATAATATACCCTAGAAAATTGTAGTTCGAATCTCTGAGCGAGCGACTAAATATAGTTTTTTTTTTATTACATTACTGATAATAATCATAACGGTTGCTTCTTCTTCAGTTGAGTTTTATGATCAAAGTGACCCGTTCCCAATTTCTAAGAGAACTTGAGGTCGTCTTGATTTCGTCTTGAATGGGATTGAGTAGCCTTGACTGTTACAATCAGTTGGCATGTGATCCTTGAGTTAGCTTCCAATAAAATTGTCCTCTCTATTTCATCTCAGATTATTTTTCTCCAATTGATGAGTCTAGTGAGAGTTTTTACCGATTTATGGTTAGACTGTTAACTATAAAAGATCTGAAGAATCCATTGGCTTTTTGGCGTACCAGGATAGTCATTTTAATAATCGCTCTTCTCTCCAATTTTACAGTACTCTCCAAGCAGAGTAAAAATGTTTGTTTATCTAATCGGCATTCGTTCAGCTATAAATCAACTTTTACATTTTACTGAATCCTTTTTTTTGGTTAAAATATCAAATAAAGTGACAGGTGTCAAAATACATTTAAGTAACACTTAATAATAAATTGATGCAAGCGGACGTAAAATGTGTAACAGGGGTTTGGATTTAAAGCCTGCAAGAATTTCATTTTAAGGAAACTGTAAACCCTTTTCAAAAAAATTATTTTATACCTTTTTTTATTTTTGCTGCATTAGTATATTAACTAAGGATAATGGTTTCTGGCGTGGGTTTGTGCTACTTCGACCTTTTATAAATACAATTTACAATCAAATTTTTTTAGGAAAATAATTTACAATGATTTAAGTGCGATTGCTCCCGAGCAATATTTTAAGCAAATTACAATGAGGTTAGCCGAATTAAAAGCTGTTTCAGTAAGTACTCCATTAGCATTTAATTCATATTTTCCTAAATTTTTTATATTTCAGAGTCCTGACGATAGAAGCGCCCTCACCTCCATTCTGGAGAGTGCTTACCGTTTCGTTTTGGGTTCGATTGCCGGAGGTTTGTTCAAGTTCAATAATTCTTTTCAGCAAAATTACAATTTATTGCGAAATTTTAGCCGTGGGTGCGACTGCTGTTTATCCAATTGATTTAGTTAAAACGAGAATGCAAAATCAGCGGTCTGGTTCTTTCATTGGTGAACTGATGTACAGAAATAGCATTGATTGCTTTAAAAAAGTAATTCGACATGAGGGTGTTTTAGGCTTATATCGTGGATTAGTGCCTCAATTAATGGGCGTAGCGCCTGAAAAAGCCATTAAATTAACGGTAAAACCTACAACTGTCTCTTTCGTTGTCTAAATTTATTCTCGTAGGTAAACGATTTTGTTCGTGATAAATTTTACGATAAGAAAGGAAATATTAAATTTTATGGCGAAGTCATTTCCGGCGCTTGTGTAAGATGATCAAAATTGCGATTTTATAAAAATAAATTCAGTACCTAAATGCTTTTAGGCAGGCGGCTCTCAAGTTATTTTTACGAATCCTTTAGAAATTGTGAAAATTCGTCTACAAGTTGCAGGAGAAATCGCCGGAGGCGAAAAAGTGCGAGCGTGGTCGGTTGTTAAAGATTTAGGACTGTTTGGTTTATATAAAGGAGCAAAAGCGTGCCTTCTGAGAGACGTCCCCTTTAGTGCTATTTATTTTCCAGCTTATGCTCACACTAAGGCTAGCATGGCGGACGAAAATGGTTACAATCATCCGTTGACTTTGTTATTTGCTGGTGCCATTGCCGGTATACCGGCAGCGTCTTTGGTTACACCCGCAGACGTAATTAAAACTCGTCTACAAGTTGTTGCCCGAGCTGGCCAAACAACTTATTCTGGAGTATTGGACGCCACGAGAAAAATTTACGCAGAAGAAGGCTTCAGAGCATTTTGGAAAGGATCTATTGGTGAGCCAAACTAAATTTGCAAAAAAAAAATTAGCTATATGTCGTTTTTGTAGCTCGAGTGTGCCGTTCTTCTCCTCAATTTGGTGTTACCCTATTGACTTACGAAGTTTTGCAGAGATTGTTTTATGTTGATTTTGGCGGAACGTAAGTATTCCGTAAATTATCCGTGGGTAGGTAAAGTAAAATTTTCGTTTTAGGAGACCAAGTGGTTCAGAATTGACAATCCCAACGGTTGGTATGCCTATTGAAAAGAAACCAACCAATCCTAATCATGTAGGAGGATATTCGGTGGCGTTGCCAATATTCTCTGGTATTGAAACTAAATTTGGACTTTGCTTACCCAAATTTGCCGTACCAAATAAAGGGTAATTTTTAAGTAAGCGTGAAATTTACGACAGCAACGGTTAGTGATATTAGCGAATTTAGAAAATGTTTTATCTTTGATCTGACAAAGATTTATTGCTTTCTAGCTTACATTTTTAAACAATTGTTAAAATATGTCTTAAGTTTCAATTTTTACCACAACATTAATATGGTTAAACTTGTTTTTCAAAAAGTGATTTATTTTTTTATTGTAATTAAAGAATAAATATGGGATACCTAATATGTTTAATTTTGTTTTAATTACTAAAAATCAGTAATTCGTCGGCCAGATGAAGAATCAGAAGTAGGACATGACAAACTCATGGTGAGTAGTTTATTTTTGTCGCTGCATTGATAAAATAAACTACTGAGGATGAACTGCTAAATTTTTTTGTTTACATAGGATGCAGTTTTTGAATATTTATTTGTTAAAGTTTAATAATTTTTGTTATTAGTCACATTTTGTTAGCGTTTGAACTTGTATATTTCGTTAACGTTATATTAAAATGAATTGAAAATAAATATCACTGTTTTTATGCAAAACGATACATATCAAACAAGGACTTGCTAAAATAAGTATACAAATAAGTTTTAATTGTTATAAATATAAATTAATGTACGTTAAACAGTGAAAACTATTTGAAATAAATTCTTAAATTTCGATTGGTTAATTATTAAAACCATTTTAGTGTTGCTGTAATTTCCAGTGGGTTTACCTACCTAGTTTAAAATTCGAATTGTCCACTTAAAAATTAACGAAAAATAGATGAAATTCTTACATGCCAATAATATTGGGTTAGTCATAATATAGACATTAGTCTTTCTTATTTGATCTACATGTGGGTACCAATTTTTCAAAAATATACTTATTTTGAACTGAAGTTTGTTTTAATAACAAGCTGTTATATTATATAGGGTTTTTCAATAAGAGTAATACAGTACAACCTCGTTATTCCGGACAGATATAGTTTTGAGTTTGATCGGATAACCGAATTTTCCGGATTAGCGAGATTTATTTTTACTTATTTTATTGATTAAAAACCGTTGATACGTATTATTATTCAATTGTTTTATTCTATATAGTAGTTTACAGTTGTCGATCATTGAATAGCAGTTAACAAATTTGAATTGCAGTGGACAATTTCTAAATGTATCAGTTGACAAAGTTGACGATGTCTGATTGCATAGGTTGTGCGGCCTGAAGGCCGCACTGATCCATCACTCTCCCGCTATTTAAGCATGATTTTCACTTAAAAAATAAAGGAATTCAAAATTACACAAATTTGGTCAGGGAAAGTCGAGGAATTTTTTATTTTTAAAGAAAAGTCGTAGAAATTAAGACTTGAAGGCATAAAATATTCTTGGAAAATTCGACAAATAATAAATTTACAATTTATAAAATTTGCTAAGGTTTGAAAAATGTTTCATTTTGATCTAGAGCAGGAGTCGGCAACCTTTTGAATCGGAAGATCTAAAAGTTACAATTTACAAAATTTCCCAGTTTTTAAAGAGCCACTAACATTTTTATTTCTATATTATGGTATTTTATCCTGTTTTTATCCTGTATTTTTATCCTGTTTAAAGTTTTTTTTTGCAGAATAACATTTCTTATGGGTTTTGAAAATAAAATAATATAATTATTAGGTAATAGTTGTGCATGGACCTGGAGAGCTGCGTCTGGACAAGACAAGACTAGGAAAAGTTAAAAATTTTGTTTTTAAAAGTTTGAAAGAAAACCCACAAGTTTTCAGATTTGAAACCGGAGGGTCTGGGGGTGTGGAACACCCTCCAGTACACCTAAACAAAATTGGTCCCAGAATCTAGCTTTATATAGATTTTTACAAATATGTCTTTTGTAACCTAGATCCAGTAATGCCCAGTGGAATCACACTTTAAAACTGGAATCGAAATCTGTTAAACCTGCATATATATAGGTATGTACATGTTCTGTGTGATTGCTTTATTTTTTGCCAAAATAAACAGCAAGAATAAGTGAAAACCTTAAACAGAAAAACGGAAAATTCGATCATCTTTAATGATTTTTTTTTATTTCAGGGAACAAATCAACTTTCTTGCTGAAAATGTTAACTTTTCACCTTTCTAGTTTACCAGAAAAAATGTAAAGACTAAAATAATTGTTTAAAAAATGATAAAATAGATGGGGAGGGGGCATCCCCCGATAGCGGTGGATGATGGGGAAAAACGGAGGTCATATTCAGATTCAGGAGGTTAATTTACCTAGGAATCAGGAGGAATGGTATCAGGGCTAAAAAAAAAAATTGATTTGCAGACCTGTGTTATCATTAAGGGACGTTCGTTAATTACGTGGTCGTTTAGGGGAGGAGGAGATCAAGGAGTCTCGGTAAATATCACGTAATTTAAAAAAAAGCAAATTTTACGACATCGCCCCCTGCTTATTGAACTTTACCAATTAAATCACAATTCGTGACTTCTCGCTTAGCATTTTGTGTGTTATTCATTTGCTATCGCGTTCAGATATTCTTTTTATTCAAAATTTAATATTTTATAGAAAATTAAATTAAAAACGCATAATTTTAGAGCTTTCTGAATTTTTTGCGCTGGGTGCGGCGGCTCCATTGCACCCATGGTTTTTCCGGCCCTGAGTGATGTCATAGTTTAGTCTTATAAAAGAATACTGATGAATTGCAACTAGAAATTAGTCCGGATTGCAGAGGTAAAAAATATAAAATATCCGAAGAGCCGGAGTGTCCAGAATAAAGTGTGTCCGGATAAGCGAGGCTGTACTGTACTTTGTTTTTAAATTGAGGTAGGCCAATAGTATATTGTTTACTGAGGGAAGAAATGCATTTTGCTCTTGAGGCAAATATACTATTTTTGTTTTGATGTATGTAGAGCAAAATAGACTCACTAAAAATCACAATTTTATTTATAAATTTGGATGCTGAAAAAAATGGCGATTTTCAGTTTTGTTGACGTCCGTTATGTCGTTGCAGACAAAACGATTTTTTCCCACCAGAAGAGAAAATTGGGGTGTGGAATACCTTCTGTAGTGCAAAATTTAGGAGTTATTCAGAAAACGATGCTGAAGACATTCCAGTAACTTCTCAGATCCTTGATAAGAAAGAGTTGAGAATATAAACCAAAAAGTTGTTATTTTTGAATATGAATTACTGATAACCTGTTTTTATTTTTAACATTTTGTCCGATGATGACTTCGTACAGCTGAAACGTGTCTCAAATATAATATTTAACAGGAAGAAGAGTGCATTTCTTATTTATGCATAATTATTACAATTCTTCTTCGGTGATAAATATGAAAACAACAAAAAAATTTAAAAATTAGTTACGGTTTTTTATATATTGATAATTTTTTAAATACATTTTTAACACAGATTTTAATTTTAATTTAATTTGAAAATACTTTTCTAAAATTATTTACGTCTTCGTTTCCCAAAATAATTTTCTAATTTAAATTTTGCACATTCTATCATAATCTAATCAATTTTATAATTTTAATCTATTATTCAATTTTAATCTTTCTCTATCTTTCAATCATATCCATCTAGGGCAAACGTTTTATATCTCTTTAAAAACTCATTAAATTATACTTAAAAGTTTTAAATTCATTTTTAATAATTTTTAATAAAACCCATGAACCAACCATTTATTGTTTATTTAACTTTCTTTAAATTAAAAAAAATCTAAATACAATATAATCATGTTCAAACTTCGAGGTGAACCTTTTAAAAATTAAAACTTGTTGGGAACTGCACGCTCATTCCAAAATTTTCAGATTATAAATGTAATAAAAACCTACCATGAAAATGCATATTATATAGAGTGGATTATTGGATGTTTTTGATACTATCGGCAAACTTTTGGAAGCATTCCCAAGGGATAAATATCTCAAAGTAATTTTGTACACAGAACTCGGAATTCTAATGATTTCCATGGAATTCCAAAGATTCTCAAAAAATTCCAATAATTTCCAACAAGGAGGGGGTAACGGACCATGACACAGTCATCAAAACCAATAAAATTACTATACTTTGTTAAAATTTAAAAAGTATACCGGGTGCTGAATGAGTTAGCCGAACATAAGAAATTAACATATAAAAACTTATTTATTCAAATTCCTGCTTCCCTAATTATTTTAGAGAAAATATGAAACATACAAAAATAATGCAGAAATATAAACTACAAATGATAAGATCATTAGATTTTATTTAACTTTTACTTAAAAGGCCAAAAATTGTTTTCGAAATTGTTAAAATTTTCATTTATCGCACTGGCCATTAAATAAATTCAATTTAATTTATATTTTCCAAAATAATTACCATGGAAACTTTCATGGCCAGTCCGATAAATGAAACTTTTAACAATTTCAAAAGCATTTTTTTGGGTTTTTAAGTAAAAGTTAGATGAAATCTAATGCTCTTATCATTCGTAGTTTATATTTCTGCATTATTTTTGTGTCTTTCATTTTTTCTCTAAAATAATTAGGGAAGCAGGAATTTGCATAAATAATTTTTCACAGGTTAATTTCTTATGTTCGGCTAACTCATTCAGCACCCTGTATGCTGTATATCCAAATTCTTATCAAGAAAATATGTATTTACTCTCTCCAGCTTTATTTACCTCGCCCATGAATTTCTCCTGCTCTTGTGTACAACTGAAAAGGAAGTTTGAGGAAGTCTTAAGAAATCGGAAGTACAAGGAAATTAGAAAATTTTAAGAATACTATAGATGAGTTTTTTTATTTTTTCAGTTTTCTGAGATTTTCTTGGCCTTTCTTAGATTTTCTAGATTTCTTAAAGTATTCTAGAATTGTCTACATTTTGTGGGATTTTCCATTTTTCATGATGTCTTAAGATCCTGAAATTTTCTAGATTTTTCTGAAATTTCTCTTTCTTGGATTTCCTGGGATTTCTTTACATTTTTCCGGTTTTCTATAGATTTCCTTTTAATTGTAGCCCAGATTTTCCCCTCGATTTTAACTAAATGGAAAACTCACTGGAAATCTATACAAAACTAAGGTGAAATTAAAAAAAAATTATTTCCTGTGAATATCTTCTTCCTCATCTAGATTTACTTAAATTTCTTAAAATATTTCCTAGGATTTTTTACATTTTTTCGGATGTCCTATTTACTAAAATATCCTAGATATTCCTGAGATTATCTTGAAATTCTTAAAACTTTCATTAATATTTTGAAATTTTCAAAGATTCTCCTGAGATTTTCTGGAATTTTCCCGAATATCTTAAAATTTTTCTTCACTAGTACACCAGAGTTTCTTAAGGATTTCTCTGTTGTTTGTTGCTGGAAAACCGAGAAAAAATTCGTGAAATGCAAAATTGAAGGAAAATCTTATGAAATTAGGAAATCTTAAGAATAATCGAGATAAGTTTTATTTTTTAGCTGCTTTTTCGATTTTCTGAGATTTCCTTGGCTTTCCTAAGATTTTCTCGATTTCCTAATATAATAGAATTTTCTCAAATTTTCATATTCTAAGTTAACCTGACAAGGATATTTGGATGGAGAGAGGGTAACGGGACTATCTAACCCCCTCCTCACGACTCATCAAAAACCAACAAATTCTACTAAATTTTTTTTAATTTCAAAAACATACCTAAATTCTTAACAAAATATATTTATTTACCCCCCTCTCACTAGCCTTGTTTACCCCCTACTTTGCCTGGATTCGCCTTTGATTTCCAAACTAATTTCAATCTAAAGAATTTCTATGATTTCCAAGGAATTCCAGAGATTTCCAAGGGAATTCTAAATAAGTGTACACAAAATTTTCGAGATATTTACCCCTTGAGCATTTCAAATAAAAAATTCAAGTAACTTTGAAGATTGCCAACATTTAGTAATGGATTTGCATGCATATATACATTGAAAGCTTAAATGATAATGGCGAATTATCAATAGGACCGTAGCTGTAAGTTTTGAGTCATAATTTTTCAATTTTTTTAAGACGATGATTATTTGATACTACAGGATAGAACTGTAGAGATAAAAACAAAACTTAAAATCTATGAAGTTTATTAAGAGCTATCTTATAATATACACAAGGGAAGTGTTTAATTAATGTCGACTGGGGAGAAAATTAAGAAAATTTAACAAAGTTTGAGAAGATAAAACAGCAATATAGGGCTTCAAGATTATCGATAATCTAAAGGAAAATAAGAACAAAATAAAAACTAATAGAAAAAGTTTATGATGAGGATATTTTGAGATATATCGCAAGGAATAAGATGGATAGAAAGACTTTGATAGAAGTTGGACCGAGTTCAACAAGAGTTAAGAGATGGAAATTGACAATTGGAAATAACTGTAGGGAATTCTCAAGTGCGCTCAGCTGAACCAAAGTTCGGTGAATTTTCTCTACTCTAACAGTAGATTTATTTATAGTATCTATATAATAATAATAATAATAATAATAATACTATATTTACTGCCATTTAAAAATTTGTTGGGATTTAATTCTACCAAACTAAGCTTAAGCTTAGTACATGGCATATGCTACTGGAAAACTACAATTTATTTATGAAATTCTACATTACCTACACGTTGGTAAAACTCATTACTTGCATATTCAATATAAGAATATTGAAAGTTTTATAGAATGTTTCATAAAGAAATAACACAACATATATAATTTTATTATTGGAAACTAGTGTACGAGTATATTTGAGAATAGGAAATCTCTTTTGTAATCCCGTAACCGGTCATACAATAACGCCATGTGATACAAGTTTGTTGATTATACAATCAAATTCACTCTACTAACAATCAATAAATTGCGATCAACAATTTATTATTATTTAACTAATTTTAAATTTAAATTTATTAAATTTAACTAAAATAATTTGATTGATAATCGTAGCTTGAACGACTTTTGGTGTACCCCTGACATGTGTCGAATACTAAGCCAAGATCGTCGGTTTGAGAACTGGTGGGATTAAAACTTTATTTTAACTGCCATAAGAGTATGATATTTTTTATTTTATGTGGATTTAAACGTAACAAATTCGGGATGAATATGCCCTCATCTTATTTCTCAATTTTAAACGGTTTTCAGATCTTCGGCGATGCCCTGAAAGATGTTTCATTAAATTCATTAAATTGTTTTGACCCCAATAATGAAAATTGGAAATTGGAACCATTTTTAATTTTTTTTTCATGTTTAAGTAGCTTAGTATATTTTGCTCCATTCCTCATGAGCGATTATTAGGTATTTCTCGAATTCGTTACATTTCGAAAATAATAAAAATTTATTACCAACATGCAATTTACCAATTTAAATACAATTTGTATCTCTCTCCTCTCACAGATTTAAAGATATTTCTGCACAAAAACCTTCCCCAAGTCCTACAGAGTAAGTGTGCAAAGTTTGGATGAAATCTGTCAAAGGGTCTAAGAGTGCATAAGAGACGAACAAACAAACAAACTTTCAGTTTTATACCAAAGATTGAAAATTAATAAATGTAATTCATTAAATTTTCTTGACCCCATATTAAAATGAAAATTGGAAAGAAAAAATGAATGTCATTGGATCTTCTGAAATATTTAACCGATTCAGATAAAATTTGCTGTGCTGATGATTGGATGTGTAGCGGCAGAAGTGACGATATTTTTTATTGATTTTGGAGGTGGATCACGTTCTAACTTTGACCACACAGACATTTTAGAAATAGAAATTTTTACTTATGTGACTTCAAAATCTGGATTTTTGTGTTATTAAAATACTTTTTTTACCATTTACAGACTAAACTTTACTGCAGTTTGCACACTATATTGTACCAATATTGTTACACATTATTGGAGCAAAATTAACCAGTATTGTCTGGGACTTGAAATTAAAATTAATATTCGTCTTATATGTATTGTATAAGTCTGTGTTTAATTATGAAGAAGGTACATTTAGTCTCCCCCCCCCCCCCCAATAATAGAATAAACGGAAATAATAAACTAAAATAGAAAAATCTGGATGATTAGGAAATTAAATTAATAATTTGCCGGAAGTTTTTATTTAAATTCGTAATACTTGGGAATTCAGTAACTGCGAAGTACTTGAATTTTAATTAATTTTTTCTTAAAAAAATGTAATAAATTATTCTGAAAATAAAAAATTAATTGAGTTAAAGAGGTGGTATGTTGGTGCCGATGTTTAAGATTTGACAAACAAAGCAAATGTTGTTAAGCCAAACAAGTGTATTTAACAGTTAATTAATTATTATCGATAAAAATTGTATGGGATTGTAACCAAGTGAATTATTATTAACGTAATAGCTATTTGTTTAACAAGGTAATAAAGTGGCACTTTTACTACAGCTGTTGGTTTTTTATGGCACTATGAAATCTAGTATATGAAAAACGTATGAAAATCTATAAAATATTATTTCTTAAACAGCAAAAGTTTTGAAAGCTTCGTCAATATTGTTGTACAACCTGTTAAGTTCAAAGAATACAACCGTATTTTGTAATTTTTATCGCAAAATGGCCAGACTAGATTTCATTTAACGCAAAGCTTTATTATTTTTGTCTGTACTTGGCAGTTACTAATTATTTAAGTGGAAATATTTGTTCCACATTTCCAATAAATGCATTAATTCAGATCAATGATTAACAAAAGCGTAGGCGGTTTGTCAAATTTAACACATGCAATCAGTCAACATTATGCTCCAATTCGTTGCACAAAATGCATTGAGTTGTGCACTTTTTATGCATCACAACACGTCAGGTTATTATTATTATTTATAAAGCCCTTTTAATCTTTTCTCTTTGAGCTTGTTTTTTTTTATAAAAGCTGGTCAATAATTTTAATTAGATTAGTTTGTAACCCGATTTTGATTGAGTTCTAATCCACTGCGAGGCAGTTAAAATGATTACAATTCGAGTGCTATTAGCAGTGTTTACAATCGCGATAGTACGGATCGAAGGAAATTGTAATAACTCACCCGCAGAAGATTTATTGATGCGGTTGAAGGAAATTTCAAAATTTGTGTTAACAGGTTGTACGATTGTGAATCACCGCGATTTTTCAGAAACCTATTATCTATTAAAAAACTGTTTAGAGAAACGCGTCGTTTCCAATTTAGATCAATTTTTTAATAAGGAAGTCATTGAAGTATCTAAAGCAATAAAACTTGTTAAAATTGCCGATAATTCGAATATTACGAGGTAAACAAATTTTTATTAAAGCTGCGAAAGTGTTAATTATAAAAATACTTTATTTATTAGATGCTCATAAAAAAATTATTATTGCGTTAAACTTAATATTTACGATTATTGCTTAATTTAGCGGCAGTCGCAAAAGCTATATTATGAGGAAAAAAACACAATTATTAATGGTAGGTAGTTAAAGTGAGACTAAACCCACACATTTCTTTTAGGAAGTCCAGAAATATTGTTTTGGAAAATAACGGGAAAAAAAGTATACTTGATCGACTTTTGAAAATATTTCGTACTCATGCAGTAAATATTAATTTGGCAAAATTCATCGATTGCAATTCAACAGCAGTTGTTGAAGGTAAGATTACGATTACTTAATTAAAAATTTAACTGCTGAAGAAGTCTACTTCTTAACCGCTATTTAGACGAGTAAATACACTGATTATTTCTTTAGCTCGTCGTCGACGACACAGACGACATAATGCGATGAGACCGCTCATGATGTTTGGCTTTATTGCAATGTTGATGATTTTGATTCCAATGGGTTTTAAATTTTTAACTGTGCTTGGAGCAAAAGCTTTGTTGCTGGCTAAAATGGCGCTTATTTTGACATCCATTCAAGGTCTGAAAAAGTTTGCTACTAGTGGAGTTAATTATGGATTCTATCAATCACCACCACTCAATCATTGTAAGTTATCACCGGGGTTAATTCTGGTTTAAAGCATTTTATTTAATTTCGTGTTTTTTTATTTAATTTTAATACTTACTCATAATTTTCTTAAAATCTTTTGTAAACAGACTCACGAAGGAGATTTCTGTACTTTTTAGACTTCTTACGCTTAAATTTGTCTACTCGTTTAGTAATATGTTCTCTTTCCCACTCATTACGTAATTTACTATTAGTTTCAATTTAAATTAATTTGTTTTTATAGCTTTAATGTTTCTTGAAGTTTTAATTTTATTTTAGTCCAACATGACAGACACGGATATTTAGACAGTGCATCAGATGATCAACTGGAATCATTTCATCAATATCAAAGAAGTTAATTTTTAGTTTTCTATTGTGATTTCAAGCGTAATTTTAATTACTTAATTTATTAACAAAAAATAATAAAACTAAAATCTACATTTATTGATTAATTTATTTGAAATAAGTTGATTGATAAAAAACTTTGCAAAGACTTTACTTTTTGTCAAAGAAATCTATAATATAGTTTTTTTTTTAAACAAGAACCAACCAATAATGTCTTTGATGTGAACAGATACCTACCTAACTCAATTTAATAAGATACGGAAGTAAAGTTAAAGTTTTGTTAACAAAATTAACAAAGGTAATTTTCAATATAACTAGTATGGGTTATTATAAATACATAACCATATTGCATTTTATTAGTTCGAAATTAATTGATTTTATTAATGATGATAAAAAATTCATGCTGGCGAGAAACCATTTTAAAATGTGCTTAGGATAATCCTAGACGAATACTGCATATTACTGCGTTCACTGAGTCACAATATGAACTTCTCTTGTATTATATTAAATAATGTAAAAATTTAAATTTTAAAGAAAGATTTTTTGCAGTGGCGTAGCATGGTTTGGATGAAGAAGGGGCACGGAAAATGGTTAATGTGAGGCTACGCCACTGTGGTTTTGCTGCATAATTTTTAATTTTATTTTTTTTGAAACAACTCTCAGAAATGCTCTTTTGTTAGTATTACAACAAAATATTATCTCTACCACTAGCTTTGCTATCTACAAACATTTGATTTTACAACAATAAACAACATTAGTATATTATCTAAGCCCCTGCTGTTATTCTTAATTAAATTTACCTTGTGATCAGCAAATTAAAAACTGAATATTTTTGAACTTTAATTTATTCCTTGTTTAATTATTAGTTTGATATAATACATAGCAGGATCTTGTCACACTGTATACCTGTAGGAAAAATATGATATAAGGGAAAGCTGTTATGTATTATAGATTAACTTCCTACACTTTGTTGTTTATTATGAAGAAAGCAAATATGATCCTGCTGGTTTAACTACATTTCATCCTGTTGAGATATTTTCTTATAAAATTGGTAATATCCAATGTCTGAGTAAAATTACGATTAATTTCTGATACAGAGCTATAAATATACGAACGTACGTAGGTAGGTGCCTAGAAAATTAACAAAATCGGTTTAATTAAAATTGTGGTTTTAATGTTGTAATTCGATGTTTAATGAAGCCTCCTAATTAGTAGGGTAATCACGGTGATTCTTAGCTTCTTAGAACGTAAAACATTAAGACGTGGTGTAAGTAATGACAGGATAATAAATAAACAAAACGTAATTTGTGATGATGAGTGATGTTTTGTGTGTTTTCGTCATTATATTATCATTAACACTTATATTAAATCAAATTTTGCTTTATATTTTTGACAAAAAATTCACAAAGTTTTGGTAGAATGTGAGTACGAGCAAGACAGACAGAATATGAAGAGCTATTTGTGGAAAAGTGAAAGAGAGTAGTACGATAACTTGATCAACAATATTTTCTAATGCAATTCTGATAGTTTATGGCGTAAATTACAACAGTAAATATCAAAATTTATAAATTTAAAAATTCGCGTTCAGAATGTCCAAACACTGTAAAAAACCAAGCTGATTCATTCTCTATTGATTGTTTCATATGTAATACAATATTTAAATGTTATTGAGTAGAAATCAAAAGTTGAAAAACGAAGTCTATCTAATTTAACAATTATTAAAATAAAAATAGAAGCAAAATAAATAAAAAAATCCTATTTTAAATAAACTTAGCAGTATTACGACTAAAAGTCAACTGTAGCCATTCTCATTAAAACAAGTTAGTGCTGTACCTATGTATGTCGAGCACACTTATCGTTAGCATAACGAGCGATTTACCGACTTTTAAATTTTCATTTTAATGTCATCTGTTCTACAACAATATTTACGGTACTCCACCCGGTGGGGAAAGATTGCTGATGATGCCTAGGGTTGGGATTGAGGGAAATATTGGTAATTATTAAATTTTTAATTCTGAAAAATATTTTTTAATAGAGAATTAAACTTTCCCGTGAACTTAACCTTCACCTGGGCTTAAGCCTAACCTTTGGTTCATTTCACAAAGCTTCTGGAGAGGATAATCTCGACAAGATTGCAGGAAGAACTTGTCTCCAAACAAGTGCGGTTTTAAGAAAGGCATATACTACTGAAGAGACCAGGAAGAGGATTTTAGTGGATAATCCTAACTTCGTTCGAATCCAGATCAAGAATAATATTCTTATCTTTTCTTACAGCCTACATTATATGTAAATAAAACTCAATTTTTTGCTAAAAACCATTTTGATGTTTCAATAACTGTACTTGGCATTACGATTATTTGAATACAAAATCTTATTAAGGATAATTTATTATAAACGCACTCAAAGTGTAAATGCATCCCACGCTTACTCACAATATTTGAATATAATTAAATTGTTGGAGGAGTAACGTAAAAAATTGCTTTTAACAATTTGCAGATGCGCAACAGTAATACAATTTAAATGTTATTGAGTAGAGATGCTTCTCAATTCAGTTATACAAGTATCTTTTCGAAAAATAAATTCAAAGTTGAAAAAACGAAGTCCATCAATCTTAATAATAATTAAAATAAAATGGAAGCAAAATTATGTAGGTTTTGTTTACCAACAAACTATGTGGGTTACTCAAACACTAAGGACTAATTACGTATTAAATTAATATCTTTCGAAATTTTATTAGTTAGGTAAAATGGTAGAAGACACGTACTAATAAATTACAATTATTTGTTCAAATTATTCATCTAATAAGCGGATCAATTTTTTATTCAAATACGATATGAATATTAATGGGAGCTTATATTTACATAGAATCCACCCACATTTATTACGGTTTTAAAATATTTTGCGGATATCTACTTGTACTTAGTTAAGTTCATAACTTAATCAATAATGCAAATTAAACCAATTACTCCTACAAAGAGTATTTTTTAAAAGCTACGTTAATACATTATTATCCTTTTCAACGTTCAAATAAGGGTTCAAATAAAACATTTAAATAAACAGGTTGGTTATTTTAACAAGAATAATTAAGTCAGCCAGATCTTACAATTTTATAATGGGCAATTTTATTCGTCGTTTCCAAAACATAAAATTCGAACGATCTTTTGGTTTGGGGTCAATTTTATAATTAATTAATGTTATTATAGCGGATGCAGTTCACTATTTCCATAACTATTTAGATACATCAAGGTTTGCAAACAAAATTATGTTTATATTTGAGTAGCCTTCGTATGTAATATGACAAATCAATTTACTGATGTTTATTTTGTGTAGTGGAAAGTTTGATTTACTATTTGAAAATTAATACGAGCAAAAATCGATGCCACTATGTTTGCTGCATGCCACAAAGTCAGCTAATAGAACTTACATAACTGAACGTTGCAAGGAATACAGTAAGTACCCTCGACGAAGAGAACCTGAGAGCAAATAGAGCGGAAAAATCGGAAGTATATTTGTTCTTGTTCGTGTGTATAACACGAAATTGTTCTTCTGCTAAAATATAACGTAAACAATAACAATTATTGAAATTTCAGAGCAAATATTATTTTAGCACTACTTTTTCCAACTTATCAAATCATTTTAAGAAGTTTACGTGTTAAAATTATTTGTTTGTTAGAAAATTTGTGACGTTTTGTCACATTAGTGTTATAATTTATTAGGATCATATTTATGTTTTATTAAGATAAAGTTATGTTCGTAAATTATAATTATATTTTGTAAGAGCACAGTTTTAGTACCTACCGAAAGGATAAAAGTCCTTTACGTTTTATTGACGAATTAAAGTTAGAACGTTCGAATAAATTTTGTTTATTAATTAAAATTTACGCTTTTCTTTTAAATAACTGTGATTGCCAATCAATTTTTATTGTGAAGCTTATATTAACGGTGAGTTTTATCCATAAGAATTTTGGACCTATAGAATTTTTTTATGCTATTCAAATTAAATTACTGGTTTTCTTATTTATGAATTTATTATTGACGTCATTGCTATAATTTTATATAATATATTAACATTTTTATGTTCTCGCTTTAAGTAATTTTTGAAATGCGGATTTATGAGCTTCTTACTTACCGATTTCAAAATTAAAAACTTCCAAGTTTGTTTACTTACGAGTACACATAGCTGAGAGCCATTGTAAACCAAAAGCAATTTTATCTAGATTATTGTAATTTATGATTTCTTAAAACTTTCCGTTATAATACATCTTATTATTGCTGAAGTTTATAAATTAATAAAGTTTAGAAAAATATAATTGAGTTGGTCGTTGATGAATATTAAAATTGCTGTAGGGCAATAAGAATACAAAGGAATTATGTTGCGTTGCAGTTTTAACAAGCTCAGTTCATTTTAATAACAAAAATTCTATCAAATTAACGTTTTTTTAAAGTTATTGTTAACATCAATATTATACTCAAGTTTCAACCAAAACGTACAGCTAGTCCTTTTTACAAAATATAATATTTCTTCTTTATATCTTAAACTAAAGCCGTTGCTGTGATATTATGAATATTTTAATCATTTTGTACTTTCTTGTACTTTCCCAGTTTCCCGCTACGAAAGGATAGTGTTGTGAAGGCGTAAAGAAAATCGAGAGAGCAACGAATATATTATGCACTTTGAGGTCTTGTACGACGTTGTAGAGGTTATTTTCAGAATGAAGTCCTCTGAATATCTGTATGTAATCTTCCAGGATATCTCCTGAGCGGTTAATCCAATTGAACTGAAATTTGGTATGAGTAACAATCATTTAGTCATTTAAATACCATTTAATTTATTATTTTTAATTTAATTTTTATATTTGCCTAAAAGCCTGGATTTATCAAAAACGTAATAAATTTTCGACAGTAGTAAACTACAAAGTTTATGAAATGACCAAATTTCAATAACTAAAATAAATTGAAAATATAATCGAATTAAATGTTTGTTCAGAGGCATTTCGATTATAAGAGTAAAAGAGAAAATTAACTTGAAGAAAATTTAATTTGGTTAAGTAAATGAATTTGCACTTTAACTACATTTTAAACACAATTCTAAGCCGGTTTCCAAAAGTTTTCGTTTCATTAGAATAATAATAAAACAAGTAATTAAGAAAGGCACCGCTGCATATGAAAATATTTATGTTTTTGAATTTTTTTACCTGAAATATTTGATTAAATAATCTTTTTGCGTGTAAATTTTAAATTATTTTTTTAGATTGAACACAGATATTTTATTTTTAAGCTTCTACTTCGTTGTGTAGGAAAACAATTTTCGCAGCTGTTGATGGATCGTTTGTCTCTGTGATTCAACAAAGAAAGTAATTGGTATTAAAGGGAACGACGTTCCCTTTTCAGAAATCTTCAAATTTTTTAAATCTAAACCCTAACCTACACTATAATACTATATCATGACTCGCTTTCTTGTAGGTGAATTCATAAATCACTATTTTTTTCTAGACATCCCAGACAATTTTTATTTTTCCAGTTTATTGTCCAAACTGGACTGTTCATCTAAAATTGAAATATTTTCCTAATAGGTGATTCCAACAGCGTAACAAAAATATATTTGTTAAAGTAAGCAATTAAAAATTTTACGCCCCATTTCTTAAACATCTCATTAGACTTTCATGAAGAGTTATTTGACGGTAATTAAAGGAGACATTAAAGATATTGTCAATTTGAAATTGCTTGTTTAATTAATAATTCTTTGATTTTGTTAGAATTTAATAATGGAACTATATAATTATTGTTATTAGTCTTCTAGAAGAATAATTAATAGATCTTTGATAAAAAATCGCGAACACGATTGTTCATGCAAGATAATTGCAATAAAATTTCATTAATTTAGGTAAATACTTAATTTTTTTAAATTCTTTCGTCTAAACTTTTTTAATTTGTCCGGAACTGAGTTTTCCAAACCGTTGCGTTGCATTATAAAGGGAACTACCTACTATGGGAATATTACGCGTAGAAGTAATTTATATAAGCTAATTTATTATTCTTAAAGTTATCAGGACTAAAAATTAAATTTTTTTATAATATAGATCGATTACAAATACAACTAAAAAAATTGTGATTTTATAGAATATTAAAATTCATTGATCTATCTTGATTATTGTTTATTTGCAAAAACTGAAATTATAAAAACACGGATAATTGGGATTTTCATCATGATTTATGTAAATAGATAATTATATAATCATTAGGAGAGATATTACAAGTCAGTAAGAAAACAATTAACGGCGAAATAAACTTTAAAAAGTTTGTTCAGCTCAAATTATTCGTAATTTCTTGTACTAATTGTGTAAATACAATTAGCAAGCAAAATGTTATTTTTGAGTGAACAATGTTTGTAAAATCAGCATATTATTTACAAAATTAAGTTAAAGGTATTTTCATTACTTACATAATGTTACAGCAACAATTAATACGAATAAAGTGCACTCGGATAGAAAAGAGATGTGGGTTTACGACAATTTTCTAGGATTCTAGTGCATATAAAATAGGATAATTTTAATCGGAAAGGAAATAATTAACTTTTTTTGGCATTTCATATTCAATTTTTTCTATTTCTAGTATCTTCTCACTTTTTTGTTTTTTTTTGTTGAATTTTAAAGATAAACAATTAAAATTGTTTAATAATCATAAAAAAAGTATTCTTTTGCAAGAGTAAAACTAGAGTATTTTACTACCAACTGCAAGCATGAAAGTTACTGTTTTCTACACCTACGTATACACATGAGCACGTGGCATAGAGAAAAGTACGTACTTTTCTGTCCTAAGATGAAAAAGTAGGTAATCAGATACAAAAATGTTGGTCTTTTAAATTTTGTAAGTTTACTTATGTACAAATCCAAATTATCATGTTTATATACTATATTAAAGATACAAGTTATATATAGTCCAGTCAATAGGGAACCAAAAACCTGTCTGCTTGCAATAAATCATAAAGTTTTAAAACTTAGCAAAAAGTTTCGTCTTAGGTCCCTGTTTAACCAAAAAAAAAGTCGCCATTCCTCCGAGGTCCGGAAGTGTCCGCTATCTTGAATTTTAAGTGATCATTTATGGTTTTTCAATAATATCTTTAAAAATATTAAATTTACGAAAAAATAGTTCGTATAAAAATTGAAGCTCGTCAAATTCTCAATAAGAAAGTTTATATTCAATATTAGCGTTAATGTAATATTTAATCGACAAAACCCATCCGCCTGTAGTGAAATGTAGTATCGCTTCTCATTATGATTATAGTTGAGCAGATGATCATCAAAAGCGTTCACTAACCCAATCACGACGCAGAACTAAACGAATTATCATATCAAAATGTTCGTATTGACCTAATGGATCAAAATAGAAAGTATAGGACATCAGCAATTGCGAGGGACAAAAGTTATAAGCCAAAAACGAAAAAAAAAAAAGAAATTTTATTTAACCAATTGAACTTTTGAAATCGTTTGTACTTGAAATTTACTATAGGTATACCAAGATGATTTTAACACTATTATTTAGCTTGAAATGTCTACTTTTCAACGATAAATAAAAATATGTATTGATTTAGTTCAAATTAACTATAATTTAATATTATACGAGCAGTGAGAAATTTGTGTGAAATATTTTCATTCAAAATGGAAAGTTTTTCTTTAATGGCATTTTTATCTCACTGAAATTTGAAAATTCGTGCAAGTGACAAAAAGCGGAATTTTATGGAGAATATTTCATACGCTTACACTATGCACTTATTAAAAACCGATAGCGTAATCCGCATGAACAACCCTCTACCGCTCTATTCGCAAATTATTCTATTTTTTTATTTCTACCGCATATTTCGATAGTAAAAGCCACATTTTACATTTTTTAAATCAAGTATTGTATCTAATTTGTAATAATGTTTTAAAAAGTTTCATCCAACTAAACAAAAATTTAAAACTTTTTTGAATTTTTGAAAATTAGAATTTTTTTTAAGTAATTACGAATTTACAAAAAAATATTAAATTAAATGAAAAATAAAAATTAAAAATTGGCATCTTCTTCGTCGCTACTTCCATCAGGCACTTCTTTGATTGCATATATTTCGTCAATTAAAATTTCTCACTGATCGTATAACATTAAATTAGAGTTAATTAGAACTTAATCAATATATATTTTTATATATCGTTAAAAAGTAGACATTTAGTAGACAATAGTGTTAAAATCATCTTGGTATACCTATGGCAAATTTCAAGTACAAACGATTTTTAAAGTGACTTCAATTGGTTAAATAAAATAATTTTTTTTTTCGTTTTTGGCTTATAACTTTTGTCTCTCGCAATTGCCGATGTCTTATACTTTGTATTTTGGTCCATTAGGTCAATACAAACATTTTGATATGATAATTCGTTTAATTCTACGTCGCGATTGGGTTAGTGAACGCTTTTGACGATCATCTGCTCCACTATAATCATAATGAGACGCGACACTACATTTCACGACAGGCGGATGGATTTTGTCGATTAAATATTACATTACGCTAATATTGAATATAAACTTTCTTATTGAGCATTTAACGAGCTTCAATTTTTATAAGATACTATTTTTTCGTAAAGTTAATATTTTTGAAGATATTATTGAAAAACCATAAATTGTCACTTAAAATTCAAGATAGGTAAAAAGCAGGAATTTAAAAAAATTAATTTATTATATTATATTCTGACGCAAGTATAAAAAGTAATATCTTATATTTTAGTATGTGCCTTTCAGGGGCCACCAAGTATATTATTTCTAATTTCGAATAGTTGTAATATTTATTATTCTAAATTTATACTTTCAAAAAATTCTTCAATTTGAAATTATTAAAAAAATCAATCACAACGCTTAAACTGAAACTTTTATCTTTGTTACAGTTTAGGGATACTTTTATACGTGTTGTTAGTGGTGTCCCGTAAGCTAACCTTAAGAAATGTAAAAAGTAATTAAATAGTAGTACTAGATTCTTCTGGAAAGGCAAAAACACTAAGACTATTAAGGTGGCCTGAAAGGGATAAAAACAATCGCATTACTGAAATAACAAAAGATGACGTTTCCCTTATCTGTTGTAGACGATTAGGAAAGTCGTCGGGGTGACATTGGTCCATATCATAAAAAGAGTTTTTAACGGTTCGAAATCAATTATAACTGTTAATTAACTTTTTGCAACTTTGGAACTTATTTGGATTTTCAAAATATTTAAATTAAACCAAGTAAAAAGTTGTTGGCTTTGCACAAATTAAAAAAAAGTAAATAAAACTATAGTACTGTTATTTTTCAATCAATAACTAAGCCTCATCACGTTTATGCAAATTAAAAATAATGTTTTTGCGCTTTAATTTTTACGTTATTTTGATATTTAAATTTCAAATTAATTACGAAGAAACAGGTTATTGATAAAGTAGCAACTTGAAAATAATAGCAGATATATTATTCGACAAGTAAATAATGAATGTTTTCTAGCTCAGACAGTAAGTTTACTATAATTATTCTATGAATGTTGAACTATTTTAGATTGAATCAATTTAGAATTTATTGTAATTGTAATTAATTACCAATATTGCTTTGCAGTGGAAAACTCATGTGTAATGAATACATTCTTGAACTGCAGTAGCTGAAAAAATTACTATTTTACGTTGTAAATGAACGTAACAAAAACAAATTAAGACAAAGATTAATTTCTTGGCAGTTAAAATATTCTAAGCTCTTCGCATCGTTGTTTTTTCATTAAATTTTCTGAAAAGTGTGAAAGTTTAAATTTTAAAATGCAATTTTTCTAAACTTTATTCGAATTACATTATACTTGGGCGTTTTATTACGCCTTAACCAGTAATATTTACATAAAATTTAAGGAAGTATTAAACCTGTAATTTAATATAAAACAAAGGTTGATAAACCCGACAATTTGCATTTTTGAGTCACGCAAATTTTAATAATTGGTCTGTTTTGTTTTTATTTCAGCGATTTTGGAAATTGGGAAATGTAGAAAATATGTGATTATAAAAAGCGCGGCGCATCTTTGGGTGGTGTGGCACTATTTAAACGAAGGGCGCGCCATAAGGGTTCACTACGCGTCGCGACGTTGGACCTACTTACACCTGTTACAATGTACCAGCTGACCGTCGCGACGCTTTCCTGTTGGATTCTTGTTGTTATGGGACACTTGTATCTTCCATTCACAGAAGTAAGTAAATTTTAAATATTTGTTTATTTTTCAAAACTTATATAAACTTTTGTAAAATTTAAATTTTGTCGTTAACAATCTCATTAAATAAGACGGAACTTTGTTTTAAAATGTTAATTAAAGCTCCGAGTGAATAAAATCGTTAAGATTAACATTTCAAACAATTTCTATTCAAAATTACAAAATTTTGTGTTAATGCAATTAAAAAGTTGTTAATTTAAAACATTTAAAATGCAAAAGTTTCAAACATCAAAGTAAAAAAAAGACAATTTTGAAAGTGCAGCTGTTGATTTTTCGGTTTATCTAAAATTTAAATGGAAATTATTTCCAAATACGCTTCATACCTTTTACAAACTTTTCTAAACATGTGTTGGCTACGCTAACAAAATATTCTGGAACTATTCCAAACTTCGTAAAACATTGTGTAAATTTTCAATAAATTGGTGAGCTTTATTTGATGAAAAGTCGTCATTAAATCTTCATTAATTACTTTGACATCTTTTCATCGGCTGTAAAATGTTAATTTTATTATTGTAATAATCGTTTTCACTAAAATTAATTTTCAATTGCAAATTATTGCCAAATCTTGTTTTTGTTAGTATATTAAAATGAGTCACAAACTTGTAAATTAGATTAATAAAATATTTAAATGGAAAAGCAAATTTGTAAATGCTCTTTAATTCGATTTTCAATATTTACATTGAATTTTCTAAATTTCGTGGCTTACTTTTGTGGAAATTATTTATGTTTGATTCGAAAAGCTGTTGTGAAATTAAAGCTTTTTTGTTCTAAGCAAAGAAAAATAATATAATTAATGATACTAAGTTTAGATTCATAATTAAGAGAAATTACTACCCCAGAAAAATCAATAAATTAAATTTCTATTGAGAAAAAATAATAATTGATTAGGTATACAAAAAGCGACTTTAAAGTTAATTTTAATTATGTAGAAAGGTTTTTCTTTTTAAATTAATAGCTTTTAGAATTGGGGCGATATGTTATAATTAGATCAATAATTGAGATATCAAATCAATAACGTATCAATAATGTATATATATATATATATATATCAATAATAATCAATAATGTCTTGAGCAATTGAAATAAACTGTTAAGTTTCAAGTGACATTTAAACAGAAGCAGATGATGAGGGTAGCACGAAACATGTGCATTTGAGAATGTAGGTAGTTATTTTTTTGTTATAAAGTTCATTATACAGAAACTTTCCTTAAAGTTAGCTTTATCATTTTTATCTCTTGTTTTGTAATTATTACTATTAGTTTGTCTCCTCGGTCATTGAGCTTTATTTTATACTCATTCCTTGTGGGTGGTATATTTTATGTTTACTATTAAATAAATTGCAAGAATTTCTCCAATTTATATTAGATTTTTTTATATTGTATATTTTTTGTCACGTTTCATTCATTTAAATTTACTTTTTTAACAACGCCTGCAAAACTTCCATTAAAACTCGAATTAAAAAAAATTTAATTTGAACAATTTCGAATATTAAAAGCTGAAATATTAACAGCAAATATTTGCCAGTTGAATTTTGACAATTTATATGTTATATTGCAATTTTAAATCCGTAGTCGTACACCATCAATAGTTTGTTAAGCAGATTCAATTATCCCCAATTTTTATGAATGAGTCTTCCAACAATTGGGTTACGTCTGCAACGTCGCGTCGCGATCAGCATAGCCAATTGATTTATCATCCTGATTTTTCTTTGTAGTTACAGTTTGATAAAATTCATAATTAATATTAATCATTTTGAAGAATTTCTTGGGCGACGCAATAATTTTGTCAACTTGGCAATTTTTTCTCTTTCAAAGAGATTGTCATATACAAATCAAATTTTTAAAATAAATTGGAAATCGATTGATTTACTTGTAAATTCGATTTCGAAAAATGGGATGACGTAAGAACCGCAAATATACAAAGTATATCAGCAAAAAATAAGGCAGAAGATATTTTTTAAATCGTGTTTATTAGGGAACATTCTGTAATGCACTTCCTTGTCGTAACCGATTAACCTGAATTTTTGACACATAATTCTATTATAAAATACTCGGCACCTGATGCACTATTGGATATCCGTAGCCCATAAAGATGGGATGTATTACATCTTCCACTCTCTTTTTAATGCTTTTTACAATTTCTGGAGCAATAACTTTTTATTTTTCAACTCTCATTTTTCAAAAAGAAAAGTTTATTTCAATCTTGCAGTAAAACCGTTAAAATAATTCAGATCGCTAGTTGATCACTTATATTACTTTCAGTTTTATTTTATTGCGAGTTTGCCAAAACCAACAAAGTGAAATTGTGGAAATGTATAACTTCAAAACTTTTGTAAAAAATGTTATGAAATTTAATGAAAACATCGAATTTTGAAATGAATTTCAACTTGGCAAGTAATATAAGTAATCGAATTTTGTCAAATAACAAATATTTATTTCTCGTTACAATTGAAATTGCATTGCAAAAATAGTTTAGTATTTTGAGTAGTCCTTCGAATACCACTCGTAATCAATCGTGCAATTCAAAAGTGCAAATGTCATTCGTGATGACCAGCTCAAAAAGTCTTTTTTGTCTCAAAAAACATTTAAATCAAAGGGATAATTTCCTTTGCCGTGTGACATGGTTATACGTTTTCCAACTCATTTATAGGCTATTATCATAGCACAAAATAATTTTTTTGGACTTAATTTGAAATAAAATGTAAGGCTGAAAAAATTGATAATTTAGTCACAATGTAAAATTCACAGCTTTGTTGTCAGGTAAACAAACATACTTTTAAGAACGTAATAAAACCCACGGCTTAAGCCGTCTAATAATAGTTTTTTTATTCTTGAAAAACTTTTGTTATCACAATCCTTATAATAAAAAATTTAATTAACTAAAAATTGTTGTTATTACAATAAACATAAACACCAACTTAATATTTTATGTAATAATTTCTTAATCAATATAGGGTATTGAAAATTTAATCCTTATTAATTGATTTTCTAAAAGCAATAACCAAACCATTTACCTACTTCATGATAATAAAATATCAATGAAAATTTGAAAAGGTATTTAAATTTTAAGCTTCTTCAAACCTAAAAGTTTATGTACGAGATGCTTTTATTAATTTATGTATAGACAACAAAAAGGAAAATGTTTTCAGAAGAAACGTTCTAAAAATAACATATTTCATTAAATTAAATCTCTTTTTTTTGCGGTAATAACAATAGATTTCCAAAATCAACACTCATTGTGATTTTAGCTAGTCTTGGAAAAAGAAATTTATAAAATCCATTTTATTTTGGTTTTGATTTCCGGAAATATTGCCTGAACGGCCTAATTTTTGAAAATTCTTTGGCTACAATTTTTAAAAAGATAACTATGGAATAGGTCAAACATTTTAAAACGCAATAAAGATATTGCTGTAGTTGCAAACATTACCCTCTTCCATGATCGTAGATGGTAGGTACGGATCGGGTAACCTTTACATCTTTTTGATCTTCAGACCAAGAGAGCGGCAGTTTGTAAACTATAGAAAATTCTTATAATTTAGGTTGCTTTTTAGTAGTAAATTTTCTTTAATTTAAAAATGGATTTTTAATAAATTTCTTACAAGTAGTTATCAAATTCAACTGCCAGTAGTTGAAATGTTTAAAGATGTTAAAAATGTTAAACTAATAAATTATTACTGTTAACTGCTAGACGACAAAGGGTGAAATTATGAAAACAAAGAAGGTGCGTGTTTGGTATCTCGTTTTTATACCTATAAGGTTCGTTACCCATATATACTTTGATGTCTACAGCATAAATAACTATGATAAATTACACATAATGCGTTCTGAAGTCGAGGGTTTCCTTTACAAGTACGTAACTTACACCTAAACTAATAATATGCTTTAAGCAAGATTTACATGCAAAATTTTAAATTATTATACTTGAATACCCAGATCATTCGAATGTATGTGCAAATAATCTTTTCATTTAAAATCCATTAAAAAAATGTTAAAATTAAATTAGGCAGCAGTTGCTCTTACTTAGAAATTTTATTTTCTGTATTGCTACAATAGCTATATTTATATCATCTATCCGAAGCTCTTCTTTTTTTATTGTCATAATTATGCATTTCTTTCATCTTTGTGACATTTTTTCTTTGTATATGTATCTCTTTTCTACATATATTTCATCAGTTCTGCTCCAATACTGGCTTTGTCAAGTGATTTTCCATTTTACATACTCTTAATTGTGTCTACAATCTCTTCTTATGTTGGTTTTCCTATTTCATGTTCTCATTTATAATTGGACATTTTAGTATATTATGCTAACGGATCTGCAAATGAAAATTAGCAATTCGGTTAAATTATAGGTTTACTTAAGTTAAATTAAATTTATGTATATTTTCAAACAGTTAAGTAATAAACTGAAAAAATATATTGCTATGCTGTTTCCTGTTCAATTTTTTAAAATTAATTTTGTCTAAACTAATTTTTTTCTTACTTTGTAAATCAAAAGAACAATAATTAAATAACAATCTCCATAATAAATCCCAAATAATTAAATTTTGTAATTGAACAAACTTTTACTAAGTAAATAGAAGAAAAAGTTGTTCACCTACGCACAGTACGGGCTCGTGTTAATTTTACGTTTTAGCTTTCTGTTGCAACGTCAAATCCAAAATATACTGTTGTATGTATATTAAATTTTAATTAATTACAAATTCTCCTCCTTTATCCAGTAAATACATTCCCCAATCTTTAATCAAATTTGTGTTACCTCAAAACAATTATTCATTATTCCATCATTGCTTCTATTTAACATTCTTTCAAATTAAACTACTATATTTATGTTATATATAACTTTAACTTTTAAATAAATTACGTAACATTTCTTCACTTTGTTATTACTTCTTTTGTTAATTCTTAATTTTATAATTAATCTTAAGTCGTATAATAAATTACCTACTGAAATAAATTGCAGTGTCGTCCGCGTACTGCAGTCTGTTTTATTTTCTTTATTCTCTAATGCTGTTAAATCCAAATATTTCCTCTACCAACACAAAAAAAATTTTCTATGTAATTTCTTTTAATATCAATTGTAGAGCAGAACATTTCCCATTGGTTAGGCTTCCTTATTTTTTTTCAAAGCCCATAGTTCAGCGGCTACAGCGCGCAGAAAAACATAAACTTTTTTTTTGGCTTATTGACATTTTAAGTAGGAATTATGCTTTTTTATAGAAACTAACATCCTAGGAAGGATGTTTTCAAATCCGCATAGTTTCGCCGTAAAAGTGCACGCAAGTATGATTATGAATGCTTTTCAGCAATTCTTAGGGTTTTCAGTGGAAATTATGCCTTTTTTGTAAACTAAAAGTTGTTTAATTGGCGTTAGAAAACTTGAAATTAAATTTTTAAGTTACTCAAGTTACTCAACCGACTTTGAAGAGCTACGAAAGAAGTAGCTATAATAGAGGATGCCAAACCAGAGAAACAATAAAACTTTTTGGAAATGGACATAATAAAAATTTATTAATTGCTTTTTTGATGGCAGAAATTGTCCGAAGAAATAAATGTGGCGTTGAAATGACTGCATTTCAGGCTGACGAAGACGCAGATTCGATGATCGTAGAGGAGGCGTTGAAAAAATACAGTTACAATATGACATGTCATTGGCGAAGATATCGACTTATTAATTCTCCTTACTCAATTTGGAGCTGAGGATTGTAATGTATTATATCTCTAAATATAGTACAAATGATAAAAAATATATGTGATTTGAAATATCCACATTTGCGTGATATAATTCTCTTTCTTCACGCATTTTGTGGATGTGATACGACGTCCAGTTTCTATAATATTGGCAAATTGAAAATTTTTGAAATTTTTAAAGACAATTTGGCTCTATCCAAATCTGTTGAAGTATTTAATGAACCAGATGCCGATAAAAACATACTATACAAAATTGCAAAAATTGTCGTTTTCAACTTGTATGGACTTCCGATTTCTACTTCAGCAATAAGTCTTAACGATTATCGATACGATCATTGTCAAAAATTGACAACAAAATCAATCATGTCTTTACCACCAACAGATGGAGCATTAAGAAGGCATACAGACAGAGTGTATCTACAGTGTCAAGTTTAGCTGAGAAAATTATCGTTAGATCCTACTAAATACGAGTGGAAAAAAGAAGATCAAATTCTGGTTCCGATTCTGTCAGATGTGCCTTTGGTTCCAGACACCCCATTAAAAAAATTACATTGCGGTTGCAAAACAAGATGCCTTAGTGGATGTTCCTGCAAATCGAGAGGTTTAAGTTGCAATAAGTTTTGCAGTACATGCAAAGAGGAAAATTGCATAAGCAGTGAAATAAAATCAATATATCATGAGCCGAATGGTTTTGATGAATCCGAGGACGAAGAGGAAGGAGCAATTGACGATTTTCCTGCAATGCCAAAAAGAACACGACTTACTCGTACTAATAAGTAGTTTTTTTAATAATAATTGTAATAATTATTAGAATGTACTTAAGTAATTATTATTATGAATGTAAGTTTTGCACACAAAAATTATAAGAATATTTTTGATTGAAAAACCTTGTTCAAATTTTTTTTGGAAATTCTTTACTTTTCCACTTTCTCTGAAAAACTTTTTTTATTGAGGAAAAAAACTCATCTGGGAATAAGATACTCTTTCAACGATAGATAGATAAAAAAATGAAAATGTATCATTTCGATAGAAATTACACCCCTATACAACTTTTCTTCCATCTTAGTTAACGAAAACCGCATAATTTCCTCTTGAAATCCTAAGAATTGCTAAAAAAGCATCCATAATCATGCTTGCGCGTACTTTAAAGACGAAACTATGCGGAACCGAAAAAGCGAACAAAAAAATTATTTTAAATTTTTTGCTCCAAAACCTTCCTTGGATGTTAGTTTCTATAAAAAGGCATAATTTCCACTTAAAATGCCAATAAGTCAAACATTATATCTATGTACGTTCTTCCGTGCGCTCTAGCGGCGAAACTGTGCACTTTGGAAAAACCCGAATAAACATAATAGAAGGAGAATTTTCTGCTCTACAACTTTTCTCTCTTCTTATTTTTCACTAGAACCTATAGTTTTCCTTTAAAGTGTAAAAAACCGTTAAAAAAGGTGAAAATTGATATATATATATACACATTACGTCATATCCCCACCCTCCGCGACACCGTGGGTTGTGACAGAAAGTTTTCAAATGTTAAAACCTACAAGTTTTCATGCTGTACTAAAAATTTGCCTCAAAAAATCTAATTTTCATTTTCATTTTCATTTCTTTAAAATCGCAGCCTCAATACAAACTTGGGCGAACGGGAAGTTTTTCTAACATTTGCACGTTTCACTGGTTAGTTTATATTTTAAATTAATTCAAAGTGGAATTTTTTCTGTTTGAATTTTCGATTATCGGTTCGGTTCCAGTATAAAAGCAATTTTTCGGGAATAATAAATGCTCGTTCGTTTGAAAACAAAATCTTAATGCGTTCGGATTCCTTAGCCTTTTAGACAGCTCATGCAAAAAATTTTGCTTTTCATTTTAAATCAGGTACTAAATACTTGTTTGAGACAGACATTTCAAATACTTTTTGCGATGGGTTTTAATACGTCCCTGTACGAATACAATTATTTCGAGCATTTTCGATTGTCACTTTGTCAAATTATTTGCATAGTCGGACTAAGTGTTTTGGTAAGTAAACATGATTAATTTCTCTAAATTCCATGACTAAATTGAATGAATACGAAGAACTTTTAAATTTGTGTTCCGCTAACTTCATTTGTGTGGGTGCGTTAACTACATATCAATTAATGTTAAATGTACGCTACAAACTGTTAGATAAATTTAACAAAACTACCACGACGGCATTATGTAATTTCCGTTTAGTATAGCGGCAGCTTTATGCTACACAACTTTGGATTATTTAATTATAGAGTTTACTTTTAGGAGACCTACTTCATTTATCTCAATGAAAACAATAGATAGATTATCAATTAACCAACAGAGGGAAAGCGGCTAGAATAAAATGAAATTTTGGGAATCAAGATTGGAACGTTACTTTTATCGTATAATATAATTTTATTTCAATCAACCTTTGGCAAAATAACTTAATGATAACTTTGCTGAAATACAAGCTACCAAATAAGATCATAATAAAATGTTGTTGAGTTTCCTAGCATATCCACTTAAACTATTAAACTAATTTACTGAATAAAACAAATAATATCAACGTACTCGGATGATAACATGGGGAGAATCCATTACAGTAGAATTACCCCGCTTGTTTACGTCCTTAATTAAAATGATCAACGTTTTTCGAAAATATTACTAAAGCCGAACCTGTTCACTTTAACTATACATACTCCTTTGAGAGCCAATTACACAAATTCGAGTATCATGTTTCATTCAACCACATAAACCAGAACTGTCATTCACTAATTTTAGAGTCCTGCAGTTGTAAAATTCTAAAGGACAACTTTTAATTAAACATTTTTATTGTAGGTACATATTTAACGAACTAAGCGCCTAGCTAATTTATTCATTTTGCTTTGAAATAAATCCCATATTTAATTATGTATATGAGATTACTCGCATACTTCATAATAGGATGGTTATTTTCGTTACAGTAAACTTGAAACAAGTTGGTCTCTTTGTCTTTTCGTTTGTTCATAAATAAATTTTGAGATAAGAAATAAATTTTTAAGTAAGATTCGCCACAAAGGATTCTCATTTTTTGTCAAAAACTCAAGTATTACCAGATATTCAGCAATAATTTCAAACATTTTGATGTCATTACTTATCTTAACTGTCTAATGCATGTTATGCGGTTAACCAATGGCAATTTCCGTTCCTACAAATTAATTGGTTATAGAAATTACCAATTCAATTTGCTGGAATTAATTGTAAAGAGTCTTTGACTGTAGTTAAATTTCTGTTTTCAGAGTGTATAAGATCTTCCAGATTTTGAAACGTTGAAAGCTTTTCGCAATTTCCTAAATTTTAAACTTGATGTTTCAAACAGGTCCAGATTTTAATATTAAAAATATTTAAGCGAACCTACATCAAAATTGCATACATATAAAATCCATTTAAGTAAAGATTCTTTTTTAAACCAAAGTGGGTGGAAATTCGTAGATGTCGAAATTTAAATTTTACGTTGCTCGAAATTTTAACTAATGAACGCATCTGCGGTTTGGTAAATTATTTTTAAATAACGTTAATTTAAGTAAAAATTCCTTTTCTTGTTGAAGCTTTTCAAAGCCAAAGGGAGCGGAAATTTGATGCTTTAACTTTAAATTGCATTCCCATGTTGCTCAAATTGTTAACAACTGCTAAAACAATAAATGACATCCATGTTTTGGTTAATTATTTTTAAATGACATTGTTCAAGTTTAAATTCCTTGCAGAAAGTTTCTGAAAAAGGACTAACTGCGTAATGAGCTAACATTTTTCCAACTATTTTATCAAATATTTCTGTTATTATTAAATTTTTTAATGTCATATTGAATTTCAAGCATAAAAACAAAGGTTTTCTCAAATTAAATCTCTGCAATATTGGAGCTATTT
The DNA here is from genome assembly GCA_949152465.1 of Cantharis flavilabris. Lineage (NCBI taxonomy): Eukaryota > Metazoa > Arthropoda > Insecta > Coleoptera > Cantharidae > Cantharis > Cantharis flavilabris. The sequence continues at coordinate 8,817,621 of OX424436.1, read as the reverse complement.
TTAGTTCTTTGGTTTTTAGATAAACAAGACACCGAAGTATAAAAAGTAATAAAAGTTTTTTTTACCGAAAAGGACGTTTCAACTAAGATTGTATAGCTGATGTAGGTTTACAGGGTTAACACACGGTTCAAGTTGGATTTTGCAGATATTAAAAACATGAAGTTTGATTGGTAGATTTTCCTAAAGTAATTTAAACTTTTTTATTCGTAAAACTTTTTGAATTTTGGCAAATAAATTACCTTTGGTATCAATTATACTACATTATTTTTTGTCTGAAACTTTGTTTTCACATTTATATAACCGTAATAATAATCATTTTTTATAAGTAAAAGTTCTCTGAATTACAAATGGTTTTACGAAATTAATTACAATGTTTTTTTTGCCTTTGACGCTAATTAAAGAAGTAAAAAAGTATTTATATTGAGATGTATTCATTTCGTTCATGAGTAAAATAATAACAGCCTTACTAATAAACGTTGTAGAAATTTTATACAGGGCTTATACAGGGTTGCATAAGAAAACGTTACTAATAAACCGTGTATAAGCTCTACTCTGTATAAGCTTGTCATAACTATTCATAGATGTACTAATAAAGCTTGTATACAGCTTTTATACATTGTGTATAAGTAAATGTTACTAATAAACCGGATATAGCGATGAGGTAGTCAAGGTTTTCATGAGCGTCAAAACACATTTTATACAAATTTATACAACTAGAACTAAAAAATCCGAAAAAGTCATTTAAGTATATACTATTAATAACATAAATTCAAATGACAGTGACAGAAAAAGTCACAGTTATGTGTAAAGTCGCAGTGAGTATACAACGTTTATTAGTAGAAAATTTATACACCCCTTATACAGTCCTTATACAGTGTATAAAATATTTTTATATTTACAGGTTTTCACAAAAAGCAAATGTGGTTTATAAATAATATTAAAGGTCCAGAAAGGACTAATTAATTAAATTAATTAAATCTTGCTCTTCCTACACATTTTTATTATTACCGACATACCGAATGGATGTTGTAATAAATACCCACAGAATTTTTAAAATACATTAAAAGTAACAATACTGCAACATAAAGCAGTATAAATTTATTAACCTTTTGTTTAGAAATTTAAAGTTAATCTTATAATTTTCAATTATAGAAATCAATTTAATGTTTCCTGAGATGAAGCAATAAAAAGAAATAAAATTTATAAAATTAATTGACTTAAAATAAGATCTCAGTACGAGCAGAAGATAATAAAGTTATTCTCATATTTTACAGAAATATTATATTTTGTGAGAACAGTTTAAACGCCGAATAAATTTATTTGACGAATATTATCGCGGAAATATTTTATATGAAAAACCATCATCATAACAACACGTTTGTGGTGATATTGTACTTCTCGACTCACCGAACGAGTCATTAAATTAATTGGTCTACCAATATCAGCAGAGAAGACCACTTCGTTTCCATTCTCTCCAAATTTTCTCCAAATAAATGCTAAGAATCTCCAAAAACCATCAGGGAAGAATTAACTAAGTTGAACAATCAATTAATTAAGGGGAAAAGATACAAATCCCTACAAATATTGTAGTGAACCACTCCGAAATCAATACATACTCCCATTTTATCATTTTTACAATATATTTGAATATTTCTGCAATTTAACCTCTTCAATAGCCTCTTCATTCTCCTCAAAAACTTTCGGAGTCGTTTACTGCTCACTCTATTTACTTTGCATTTTTTCTTCGTCTGATTTAATTTATTTTCATCACTAATATTAAATTAAGAATAAAAATAAAAATATCTCCCTAGGTTATCTAGTGACTGTACGGTTTACATTAAGCGAACGCCACCATGCAGAAAAATATTAAGTTAATCTAATACGTACATAGAGTTGGTATAGAAAGTTTTGTTTATAAACCTAATTTGTGCATTCTTGTGGTGTTTTATTTTGTGAATTGTCATTTTTTCTTCTTTAGTTTGTTTAAGATGTCTTGTTTCTTAAACAAAATTAAAAAAAAAAATATCACTGCAATTCATCGATCTAATTTAAACAGCCACGGGATTTAAATCTTATTACCTCTCTCATAGAGATAGAGGCCGACTATTCAGCGGCGGATAATAAAAATCTAAAACTAAGGAAAAACAAAAGTAGAAATACTTCGTAAAAGCTAGGCTTGGGAAACCGGGGGGTCTGGAATACCCCCCAGGACAATAAGATAAATTTCCAATTATTCTGTGATTTGATTGTACAAGATTTATAATGTTATTGTTCTGTGGAGTATTCCATATCCTCCAGACCCCCCAGTTTGAAATAACTACTTTTATGCTTTTACTTTAAGTTCCTCTATTTCTTTAAGATTTAAAAGAACACAAAAAATCCTAAATATAAAAATCAAATAGAGGGAGGGGAGAGATTAAAAAATACTATACAATGTTGTCTTATGTTAGTTAGTTAGTTTAGATTTAAATTTTAAGTTCCAAAACTATTTTGAATTTTATCGTAGCACTTAGTTTATTAAATTTTTAAATATTTCAAAGTTTGAAGCAAATTAAACCAAGAAAAATTCTCCTCCAAATATATTTATATATTCAGCAGCACTAATTATTAAACTTTTTACAAAAATTAGTAAAAGTTTTCCTTTCAATGTGGCTTGAAACAACGAACGGAGTGAATTTAGAACAACACATCAATAAGAATGGAATCCATTTAGTTTACAAAGTTGATAAATATTTAAATCGTAAAATAATTAATGAACCCACTTAGGCGCATAATATTAGTTTAATAAAGTTTAACTTATTTTAACTGATTACTTATTCTATAAATTATTTAAAAAAAACATTAATAAATTATCAACACTGATTTTTATTTTAAATAATTTTTTGTAAAGAAAAAGTTGCAATTATCAACTTAATTTTAATTTTTTAGGTTTTAATGAATTCAAGTTCCGAATTAATTGTACCGTCAGGAACATTATCTTAATTACGTCTGTAAACGACGCACTTACAAAAAATTAATTTATACTTTCTTTAATTCATTAATATTTTAAGAATCTACAAATTCATGCTAATTTAAATTAAAAAAAACATTTCTAAATAATGAAATTTGTTCTCAGTTGCATCAAATAAAACCAAACAATCCAATTTTTAATTTGAAAAATGAATATCATACTACAAATCGGGAGACGATAACGAAGAGAACTGCAGATCACCATTTAATTAACGGTAAGTAATTTTTCTTTTTCTAAAAATAGTAAATTTCATTTTCTTTGCATGATTTGATATTGTAATAACCTGTCTTCGACAGATATAACAATGTCGACATTTGTAGAAATAGGTGATAAACAAGAAATTGTGTTGGAAATGTAGGTCTCTGATAAATCTATTTTCAATTGCTGCAAATTATGAAATAAATTTCCCGTCTAGTCATGCAGTGAACAAGAACAACTAAACTGCCAACCTTATGCATAACTTTAATCAAATTACGTAGAAGTTAACAAATATTGATTTCAAATTAATAGAATATTGCAATTTCAAGATTCTCGTATATAAGCAAGAAACTAATTATTATTCATAAAATATAACAATCACAATCTTTTTAAAATTTATGTAATAATCACCACAGGAATAATACAACAATTGCTATTTACTAAATAAACACGACTTGCTTAAATTTAATTAAACCAAATATACCTGATGGTGAATTCCACATGCCCTTCTGAGAATTACTAAAAATAATTAAAACGAAACTTCCCCCAAATAAAAAAAAAATTAAATAGACAAATTAAATTCTTTTGTTATATTTTTTGTGATCTGCACAACTTGACTTTTAACCGCATTGTTCAACATCATCAATTTACCACCCATGTCATGTTAACATATTTATCCCTGTTTTCAACTGCCCATATAGTAAAAGCTGTTTCCTTTATTTGGATTATCGCTAACCCTCTTCATGTAAGGTTTATTATTTTACCGAAGCGAAAGTGTTTTCCAAATTGTAAGATCATAAAAGGAGTGATTTTATTTAATTGTGTTATTGGAAGCTTTTAAAAGCTCAACTAAAAACCAAAACGTAAAAAGTAAATTTTGACGTAGATAAAAATATTTCGTGACCATTATAAATTATCGTGCTAAGATTTCAAATAAGCTTATAACAAAAATAAAAGGAAGTACCTATCCAGAGAGATCCTTGTGAAAGATGACACTTCTATAGTCCATGAGTAGTATGAAGAATTTTTCAAACAATGAAGTCGCCGAAACGAACAAGTATTAATCAAAAATGTGCACAAAAACCGCATTAAATTGGCTATTGGTTTTGCTTTTCTTCGAAAACTTTCAACGTTAAATTATGAAAAGCTTAATTTTTGGAGTTGCAACAAAAGGGATTTCGAACGTTATACAAGCAAGCGTGGTAAACATTTCATTTAATTATTACGGTTAGCCTTACACTATAATATAATCAATTTGCTAAATAATTATATAAAAACTCTATAAATTTTTATTGTGTAGCAAAGTGACAATTAATGGTGCAATAAATCCTCAAGTATCCATAACTGTGAGATTGACTATAAAATAAATGTATTGGGAAGCTTTTAAACTAAACAACACGGAATGAATAAATTTTTTATTGCACGATTTAATTTTCTTCCAATATGGTCAAATACACAATCGGGATAAGTTATATTACTGACTTTTTAGTTTTCCCAAACTTTTAGCACTTCGATCTCCATATCGTCGGAAATGATGGTGCAATAAAAAAACATTTTGTGTTGATGTATGTGTATGTTATAATAAAATTTATTGTTATATGGCAATAATGTTAAACCGATATAGATGGAATGGATAACAAAAAAAATGAATTCTCGAAAATGTGATGATATTATTATTTCGTTATATTTGTAGATTGTATATTCATGACGTCAGATGAAGGAGATTTTTACCATAAAGCTACCAGCTCTGATGATACGGCATGTGGAGTGTATATATTTTCCGAACCAGATCAAAAAATTGAAGTCCGCTTTAACTACATCGACGTTCCATGTAAAAATGGAGGACTTGTTTCGGTAAAAAATTTACCAAATTAATATCAATAAATTATAATTTTCCCTTTAGTTTGTTGACGGTTGGGAATTAAATGGTCAATTCTTTCCAAGTCCTTCTGATCATCCTCGTTCGATGCAATCCAGGTTTAGTGAAACATGTGGAGAACGAAAAATCAAACAGGTGTTTGCAAGTTCACAAAATGTTGCTTTAATTCAATATCGTATTCCGGAAAGAGGAAGAAGTTTTAGTTTCAACGTTAGATTTATAAAGAATCCCACACGTAAGTAAATTTATTACCTGAAATGTTGAATTTCCTCCAAGCTATTCGCTTTTCGGATTCACTGGAAATAAAATCAATTCATTGTTTACATTTAAAATAATTTTCACTAAATGTTAAATTAATTTACTGCATTTCTGAAGTGGTTTTCTTCACCGTTTTAACAGTGCAGTGATTTATTTGAAAATAAAATTTTTAATCTGGGATTACTAAAAAATTAATAGCTAAAATCGATATTTTTATTATGAAACTGAAAGAAAATGTATTTTTGTCTTTGAGATAACGACAATGCCGACACTATAAATATTTTATTATAAAATAAATAAAAAAGTTTGTCAATTTTGTTTACCTTCATATATTTGAATTAAATACGAATAAATTACAGTGTTAAATAAATCTTCCACCCACGTTATTCAAATTCAAACTACGTGGATTTTGAAAAACAATTCGGCTTTGAATCGACGGCATTCCTATGAAGGACCCTTTTGTATTCTAATTTTAGGTTGTTCTATTAAAACTACTTTATCACAATATTATTGTTTTCTCAATTCAATTTATTACAAATTGGAGCTTACTAAAAGCGGTCGAACTAAAAGTTTGGCGAGCATAAAGTTTCAACATTTTCCTAATAGCTTCATGAAAGAATTTAAATTAATTTAATTGTTCTAGCATGCAATATGTTGTTTCAAAACGTAAAAGACATATTTACTGTTCGAAATTATGGAAAACGAACAAACTGCAGTATAAGCACGATGTTTCCTGCTGTTGTCGAAGTTGCATCATTAAATGTTGGAATAGTTCCCAACAGAGGAAGAGGACTTGAACTTGAAACTGGGACGCTTCATAAGGTAGGCATAAAACATACAAAACAAATCAACGTTGTTTTTAAATTTAAAATTTATTTTTTTAATTATAAAAAAATCATTTAAAGTGTCAAAAACGTGGACTCGACGATTATGTTCAAGTTGGAGGATCAACAGGTTTGGATAATTCCAATCTACTTTTATCGGATTCGGTCTGTGGAATTGATTCTAAACCGGGTTAGTATTAATTGTTTCTATGTGTGATTGAATTGAAACTTTAAATAATCAGATTACACTTTTTGTTAGGTAATTTTTATAAATTTTTTTCATTTTAAGCATAATTCCTTCCGTAACTTGAATAGCTTACTGAATTTAATATTTAAATGTTAAACGCGCAATCTGCTTTTAAATAATAAAACATAATTTTTTACTTATCAATGTTGCTACTTCACTTAAATATTTATCATGGCAAGATTTACATTTTGAAGTAGCATTTTCCATTCAAAATGATTAAATCTTTCCTTCAAACATTTTTACTCAAAAGCTTAGTGGAAACTATTTCATAGCACAGGAAAAGGAAAAATAAAGTTTTTGTACCTCGGATTGCACTAATAAAGAAAAAGTTCTCTATAGTAGGAAATGATGCTTCAAGTATTTAATTTGCACTTCTAGATCTGAGGTTGGATTTTGCAAAGGAATTTTAAAGAAAATTTTAAATTATCATGCTTTTATATTTTCCATAAAAATTTATTTTATTTATTTATTTATTAATAAAAGGTGATTATAGTGAACAAAGGTGGTCATCCTAATTAAACTAAATGATAGCAATGGGCAAAAGGTTGACAACAAATAATAATGAAACTAATATCCAAAGTTTACTCCTAAAAATCTTCATTACGAATTTACCGTCTAGAAAAAATAATATAGAAAGTAAATAAAATCCGCAATTAACGTAGCTTTGATAATTTAATTTTGGTGATTTAAATAGAGCAAATAAATAAAATCTCAAATTAACACGCAGACGATAATTATATTTTGGATAAATTTTTTTATTGGCAGTTTAGCGGGACATTGGCTCTAATTAAATTTTTATACCTCTGGCCTCTTACAAATAATATGACAAACTGCAAATATTGATTAGAATATGTAGATTTAAACACAAATATATTTTTAACAAATACAAATATTTTCAGAGTTTTGTGTATGAATTAATTAACCCTGCATCCATAAAAGGTGTCAGTGCAATCAGGAGTAGAACTACGACTTTTGCTCCTTAGCCTGCCGACGTATTATCTTGTAACTGAATTGATTTTACAAATAATATGTAGGTACAGGAGTAAATCTGATGAATTTTAAAAATTTTAGATGATAAAATGTTGCACTTAATTAGTATAAATTAAATAAATACGCTTTTGTTTGTGTAATTAATATTCATTTGGATAACCGGTTTCGCAAAATTAGTATTGGCAGATCCAACTAAATATATATTATTATGCAAGCAAAAACGTATTTATTTAATTTATACGTATTAAAAAATTTGTAATAGTGAACAAACACAAAATAGGTTAAGCTTTATCATTTTAAGAATAAATCTTGTCAATTTCACATCCAAAAACTTTACAGAAAGCCTCTTTTGAATCTCATAATAACACACAGTTGGAAATTCAAGTTTTCCAAGTATGTATTGAAAAACTAATACAAAATTTGTATTGGAAAAGTTCATCGCATGTAATAACTTATTGTTGCTGAATCCCAAATTTAATCTTTTCAATACTCAAATAGACTTACCTTGTTTGAAATTATGATTCCCCAGACGCCACGATAGATACACCATCAAATTATGCAGGCAATACGTAGGTTTTTATAAATTGAACCCAAATCAAAATAATCAAAAAATTTCATCCCAACAAAGCATTTTTTTGATTTAATTAAAATTAACTATATTTATATTTATATTTATTTTAATTAATTTGTTTACAAATTTATATTCTTCTTGTAGCTTTCCTCTTTGTAATTTCTATAAATTCTTTTCCTTTAACTTTCTTTGAGTCTTTTGATTCCTTTACTTTGGGTTTTGTATTCTCCTTATCTTCAGAGTCTTTCACTTTTACTTCTTTTATTTTTGTCTCTTCAGATTCCTTCGCTTTAACTTCTTTTTCTTCAGATTTTTTCGCTTCCTTTTCTATAATCACTTCAGATACTTTTTTTTTGAGCTCTTTAATTTCCGTGTCTTTTGTTTTCTTTGATTCTTTCACTAAAATTAATAAAAATTAGATTCCACCAAAAAAGAATGCTGTTTTCTTACCTGCTGCTGAACTACTAGCGCCATCTCCATCTCCAACTTCATTCTTTTCTTTCTGCCTCGTTTCTTCGGAATCCTTCTTTAGCAATGATCTACCACAACTACAAGTCCTCTTTGTTAATTTTGTATACGATGAACGGCAAATTGGATTTCTACAATCATCTTGAAGCCCGTTGGTCAGATCGCAATTACATTTAAAATGGTACACTCCACCGCGTAATTGCGGTTTTTGAATTTTCTTATTCCAACCAGACTTCTCGTTACTAATTGTGGTCATTTTAGCATGACTTATATAATTATCATTAAAATCAACCATAATTTAAAAATATTATCGAAAACGTAAAGAGCAAAAATAAATTTTGACGAACTCGAAAAACAAATAAAACATTAAAAAAAGTGTATGCTAGATTGGTAATTTTGAAAGTTTTAAAATGGTTGTAGCAAAGACCACTTCGTTTATCAATATTCAAGATTTAAGTAGCGTTCTCAGCCAATTAACGTGACACAACATAGCATAGCATAGCTCTGTTAAGTTATGCTATGCTGTGTTGTGGTTAATTGGCTGAGAACGACGCTTTACATTGAGAAAGCATAATTTTTAGAGATTTCCGACGGTTAATTTCGACTTTGGGGTAAAAAATTAATAAATTTAATAACCTAAATAAGCACTTAACAATTAGCTATATGGAAGGGAATTCTTGAAAGCAAAGATTTAAAATTTTTAAGTTTAATTTAGTTAATTCCTTAAATGCGTTTAAATTTTCTCGTTGTAAATAATAGGTTCATTCTACTAGTTAACATGTTTAGTCTTTGACGTTTATATTAAGTATATAATTAGCATATCTTATAAATTAAAATTTAAAAATGACAATACATATTAGGCAAACACAATAAAATTTAAATTGTTTGGTAAGCTTGCAACAATAGACTTTCAAAAGTTTAATATTAGGTTAGCAGATATAAATTTGGCGAACATAATATACATAAATAATAATTGTTGGTTGCATAGTATTTTGACAAAGCTTATCAATATTCATATTATATATTATTATATTAATATACTAATGAGGCAGTCTTTGTTGCACTACTGTTTATAATCAAACGTTTTGTTCAGCTCAGCATTAATAATTAACCTTTACATCAAATTTGCAATGTTGAAAATAAAAAATGCGAATTAATTATTTCTTGATGAAGTATTAATTTATATTAATTAATTTAAATGAACCACGAGATTAAATGATCGAACGCCGAGGGAAAATGAAAAATTGAAAAAAATATCGTTCTTAGATTATATTGTGTGATTATTTTACTTTAATTTTAATAAACAAATTAATTATTTAAATTTCTCTATCAGAATTAATAAAGAAAAGTTGCGTGCTAGTTAACCCGTTCATAGATTTAGAATAAAATGAAAAAACATTCGTAATAATTAGATTATGTTTTGCTTTTAAATCCTGTCGTGTCGTAGAATAAAACATTTAATTTACAAACATGAATATTCTTCGTGCTTATCAAGCAACAATTACATGCAATTTGTCGTAATTTTTTCAGAATCATGCAAATTAATGTGCTTAATTATTTCACAGCAAAAGAAGTTAACTTAATTGGTTGCGGAACTACCACTGTGCGATTGGTATCAAGTGGAGCTTTCGATAATTCCGTTACCGTTATTATTCGGCAAATGACTGAGGACGATATAACTCATGGATTCATGAATGTCATATGTCCATTAGAAGAAAATTTGGAACAAGTAGGAACAAAGGTCAAAATAATTTATTAATTTTAAAATTGTGTTTGTTTCAGATTTAATCACATTTCGACTTCAGAGATCATATACTTCAGTATTAAAATGAAAATCTGTAAATTGTCACAATTTCTAGATAACTAATAAGTGTTTTATGAATTGATAAAATACGTGTAATTATTTTACAATATTAATTTTTAATTAGTTATGCAATGAGAACATTAGGTAGCTATAATGTACAAACAATTAATTTAAAAATAGAATTTAAATGACTACAAAATGGTTGCTGTTATTATTTGTAAATAGGCAAGTACCACTCCAGTGAAAGACCAATCTCATTAGAATTTAGTATCATCATTATAAAATGTTTGTTCAGAAATGCTATGAATATTTAATAAAACGCAGCATTACTGAAACTGTTGGCCAGTAGATATAAATAAATGAACAAATTTTCTTTCTAAAAAATATTTAAAAATCAATAGGCCCAGAACAAGATTAAATTGTGTCTTGCATTTTCTTAGATCGCTTAGCTTTTGGCTCGTGCCAAGTAGAAATAGACCCGACAATCATCGTTTTTCAGCAATAACTTTCTTGATTTTTGAGATACAGCAAAACTTGTAATATACGAACTTAAGGAATTTTATTAGTTCTTTAAATTTGTATATTACAATTTTTGCTGTATCTCAAAAATCAAGAAAGTTACTGCTGAAAAACGATAATTGTCGGTTCTATTTCTACTTGGCACGAGCTCTAGCAATGCAAAAGTCGGAGTTAAACGAACTTTATAATAATTGCAATAATTTGCTCGGTGTTCATTTAATTTTGTATTCATTAAATTTACTAAAATATATAATAATATTGTTATAACCAAATGTGACAATTACGTTGTGATAACCTCTTGAACTACAACCGCATGCTTCCAGAGCTTATAAGATTTGTCTATATGAATTTGAAATGATGTAACATAATACTTCCCTTCGATTCTCTGCTTCCCTTATTATTTTAGGCAAAAACCTTCAAATATAAGTTTTACGACAAAAATTATACATTTCAACCATCAATACACAAAATTAAAATGGAGATACTTTTTTGAATGTCGAAAATTAACTCAAATAGTCGTAAAATCTCAACTGAAAATAGCTATGCAAATCTGATTTGCGAAAATATTTTCTTTACTTTAGTGCCGGCAACGGGCGGCGCCAAAATACTACTTAAGTAAAGCCCTTTTTTTTTCATTTCATTTAAACATTTCAAGTTTAATATTTATATTTTCTGAAAATTTAATATTATTTGTTTTGAGCAAATGTACTTTTTATGGCTATGCTTTAGTGTCAATACTAAAAACTTACTATGAAAATATGAATATGGTCGAGTCAGAGGTCAATAAGAACAAAAATATTAAGTTATCTGACGTTTCGGGTTCTTAGTTAACCCATGTTCAAGGCTAAACATATACATAAAACGAAAAACAAGGAAAAAGTTAAACACAAAATTCAAAAAATTAACTAATTGGAAAAAATAATAAAAATACAAAAATTAAAAATTAAAATTCAAAATAAGGTGGTTGTAAGGTTCTTGACTAAGTCATACGTACCGCTGTCACAACATATTCCTGTTGTCTTTGTCAGATCTAAGTAACTATACTATGTCGTGCCTATGATTCTTTAAAAAGGATGCAGTTTGTTCAGAGACGGTAGCCAGTTGTACATAAGGACAGCTATTAAGGTGATTCTGGATAACAGCCAGAGAACAATTAGAAATGGCGTAATCAAAATCAGCAATGATGTTATTAAGGGGTTGCCCTACTGTGAGCAAACCTAAAGCAAAGTCAACTTTGAAAATTAATTCCGAAAAAGCTACATATGCGATTATTTTAATTTTTGTTTTCATCAATTAAAACGAATGTAGCCAAAATCCTTCGTCACACTATAGCGTTATAACCTGTAATTTTTTTCAGATAGATCAAATGTCAAAATCATATACACCATCAGAGAAACAACGGTATACGCCAAGCCATGTAACTCTTGAAATTATAAGTAAATATTTACAAATACAAAGTTATAATTATAAATTATAAATAGTTTCCTCGGAATTAATTTTCACAGTTAACATTGCTTTAAGCTCGCTCACAGTAGGGTAACTCCTTAGTATAAGAAGAAAGATGGGTTGGGGTCACACTGAAGGTGGGACCTAGAGATAGAAAGTCAGCAATAGGATCAGAAAAAGTGGGAAAAGTTAAATTAGAAAAATTATTACACCATGATCTGGACTGGCTACTTTGGCAAAAGAAGAAGAGTGTTTCGAAATATTAGTATTGTTTTGTAGTATAGGACCGTCTTAAAATGACCATTCCTATCAACAAGCAATTTAAAAAATTTCTTCTGAACGAAGGGTTTCTTAAAGTCAAAAGTTCTCTGTTTGAATAATATAAAAGAATTTAAAAGTTCATCTCTTAATAGCAGGATCGTTAAAAAACTGGAAAAGATTATCTCTTATCTCACTGAAGGCTACATGCCATCTAGATTTTATCACTAATGGACAAATTTAAAAATTTACAGTGAAATTTGCGAAACAGCAGGGACATATCATGTTGGGAAGATTTTCCTTAGTAGTACCGATTTAAAGCTGTTGTTTGTTGTATTCTTGATGAATTTCGGAGTTAGTCTTCTGGATTTGCACTTTTGGGAGGTACACGAATCTACTCTGTTCGGCACACTTTAAAATTGTAAAATTTGTATATCAAAATTTTATGATTATATTTATATGATTGTCTTCACATCCGCGGAATTTTCCCTTGAGCTGTTGAATTAAAATTGTTGTTTGTTGTTGAATTAAAGTTGTTGTTAAAAAAAATTAATATGGTTGAGTCAGCGATTGATAAAAACAAAAATATTTAGTTGTTTGACGTTTCGGGTTCTTTATTAACCCATTTTCAAGGCTAAAAATATACAAATAAAGTAAGAAACAAAAAAATGACTTGAAAAAGTTAAATAAAAAATTCAAAAAATTAACAAAGTGGAAAAAATAAAAAAAATACAAAAATGTATAGAAAATAAGAAAACTATTTGAAAATATTAGAAAATAGAAAAAATTAAATTTTTTTTATTTTTAATGAAATTGGAAACACCCGTCGATGAATTCACTTACATTCTTGTACTAAGAACCACTTTTACCTCTGGTGGTACAAATAAATTCAGTTTACTTATGGACTATATTATGTTCGGTCAGTATAAATAATATATTTTGGACTGAAATGTTTAACTTAGTACATCAGCAGCATGACATAATGCATAAAGTCTATACCGTCAGATTAGGAAGCAGGGTTCTGTGCTCTAAGAGAGCGAGAGACTGCTATGATCTAAGATCCAATATCAATCTGTAATTAATTTCCTAGTAAGTCATCTTGGCTTTTCTAAGTTGATCACATATTTGTAACTTTTTTTAAATTAAAATGAGACAAATATATATAAATTTCTTTAGTAACATATAAATTCATAAATTATTTAGCCAATTAAGTATTAGCTTATATAATATGGGGTATTCCATACCAAATTGACCACTTTTAACCCCGACCCTTTCCAATTTAGCTGAAAGTTTTTCAGCTTTTTCTACCCTATGGAAAACGGTTCTCAGAATTTTTTCAAATTTTTTTACCCAGCCCACAAAAAAATTATGAATTTAAAAAAAAAATGGATATTTTATTTTTAAATAGCAGTAACTTTTTCAAAAATTGACCTTTCGGGACCGCATTATATTGAAAATTTTTGTTTTTGAATGTACTTTTCAAAAAAAAAAAAAATACAAAACAATTTTAAGATGATAAACTCCATGAAATTTTCGCCTTTTTTGAGGAAAACCGTTATTTTCTCGAAGTTCGCCACGTTTTATTTTATTTTTTATTTTTTCAAATAAAACTTCAACTAATTCTGCGATTATTCCCCCTAATCCCAGAGTGGGCCGATCTTTGTTTATCTATCTTCTTCTTCTAAGAAGAAATATCTTCTTCTTCTTCGCTTCATGGATTAGGCTATGTTCCTGGGTCGGCCTATGCATCTCCTTCCAGCTGGCTTATATCTTCGGGCTGCTAGTGCTAGCCTTTCATCTGTCATTCTCTCTAGATGGTCGTTCCACCTTTTGTTGCTGCTTCTAATTTTGGTCTTGTATTTTGTTTGCATTTAATTCTTCTCGAAAATCTTCGTTTCTGAGTCTGTCCTCTCTTGTACATCCCTTGGTTGCTCTCAAGAATTTCATTTCGCTGGTTTGTATTTTACTTACATCTTTGGATGCAGGTGCCCAGGTATCTCTACCATACGTATGTTAGAGTCGGAACAGCTATTGTTTTATATAGTAACCCATTCATGTAAAACATTCATATACTTGCAGCACCCTAAATAGCCTCGGAATTGGATTTTTAAAATATTCCTAGTGAAATTTTACGCCGGGTAGTAAAAATTCAGGGTTACACCGGCCGTGCATTCATTTATATTCTTTTGCTTTTGAGAGATTCACAATCCAAACACTGAATGTTTTTGATTTGAATTGATGAAATGATTTCCAGAGCATTTCTCATAAAGTCAATATTTCCTTTTCTAAAATACTGGATTATTGCTTGGATAAATTGAATGGCCCCAAACAGCAGCGCTCAAAAGTCCAGCGGATTAAAAACAGCAGTGCTGAAAATCTATACGAAAGGTATCAAATCTCCAAAAGCATATATTATGCAAATAAATATGAATTTTACTTAAAAACTTTATAGAGGGTGTACATTAGGAAACGATCTACCTTAAATTTGTCGTAAAATACACAGAAATAGAACAAATACACGGGACTCATCTCTTGACCCTCACTTACCCCAACTTAAAAACTTTAAATGCCAATTAAAAAAATTAAAATTTACCTACTTGATGTTTTCTCAAATTCTTCACAAATGCATTTATTTCATAAAATAAGCAATACAGTACAGCCTCGTTATTCCGGACAGATATAGTTTTGAGTTTGTTCGGATAATTAACAAATAATAAAAAAGTCAAAATAAAACTTAAAAAAAAACCAATAGGTACATTTATATGTTGTGGCAATAATTTTATACAATCAGTTGGATACTGGGGTACTCGGTACTACTCAGTGCGTAAAGCCTAAACCTACAAATGCACACTTACTTTCAAAAAGTTTTCAGTTTTTAAAACCGGGGGGGTCTGGGGGGTGTGGAACACCCTCCAGTACACCTAAACAAAATTGGTCCCAGAATCTAGCTTTATATAGATTTTTCCAAATGTTTTTTGTAACCTAGATCCAGTAATGCCCAGTGGAATCACAACTTTAAAACTGGAATCGAAATCTGTTTGCTATTTGTGTTTTTTAACACACTTACAGGTATACTGGAGGGTGTTCCACACCCCCCAGACCCCCCGGTTGTAAAAACTGAAAACTTGCATATATGTACATGTTCTGTGTAATTGCTTTATTTTTGCTGAAATAAACAGCAAAAATAAGTGAAAAAATTAAGCTGAAAAACGGAAAATTCGATCATCTTTATCATCAATTTTTTTTTTAATTTCGGGGGACAGATCTACTCCCCAATCAACTTTCTTGCTATAAATATTAACTTTTCATTTTTCTAGTTTATCAGAAAAAATGTAAAGGCTAAAATAATTGTTTAAAAAAAGTAATAAATTAGATGGGGGGGAAGCATCCCCCGATAGCGGTGGATGATGGAGGAAAACGAAGGTCTTATTCGAATTCAGGAGGTTAATTTACATAAGAATAAAGAGGAATGGTATCAGGACTCGAAAAAAAAAATTTTATTTGCAGACCTGTGTTATCATTAGGGGACGTTCGTTAATTACGTGGGCGTTTAAGGGAGGAGGAGATCAAGGAGTCTCGGTAAATATCATGTAATTAAAAAAACAAATTTTACGATATCTTACTAGGGGGAGAGGAGGTCAAAAAATCGCCTCATGTAATTAATGGCCGCCCCCTACTTGTTTAACTTTACCAATTAAATCAAAAAAATATGAATTAAATCACAATTCGTGACTTCTCTTTTAGCAGTTTCTTCTTTTTATTCAAAATTTAATATTTTATAGAAAATTAAATTAAAAACGCTCAATTTTAGAGCCTTCTGAATTTTGGCGCTGGGTGCGGCCCTGAGTGATGTCATAGTTTAAAAGAGTACTGATGAATTGCATTAATTTGAAATTGCAACTAGAAATTCATCCGGAAAAAATGTAAAATGTCCGAAGAGCCGGAACGTCAGGATTACTGGAGTGTCCAGAATAAAGTGTGTCCGGATAAGCGAAGCTGTACTGTATTATAATATAAACAAAAATGAAATTGCAAAAATACTATTTTATGAAGAATTGATTGAATTGATTGAAATAACTAAATGTAAAAATAAGTTAAAATTGCAATTTGAATAAAAATAAGAAATAACTCTTATTTATATTTCCCGTGTTTGTGAATCTGTAAAATGATAATCTCGTAAGTTTCGAGCACAGGATGTGCGATGGCAGCACAATTGGTAATTTTCTAATAAATTTTAAACGGTGTAGCAGAATTCTGTTATTGAAAAGTAAATAAAGAAAAGTTTTTAAATAAGTTTGCCCTAATTTAATAACTAATAAATAGAAGTCCTTTTCATTACTTGAAATAATAATAATTTTATTTTGTTTCTATCATCAAACGTGTAGATTCTGGTTTGTTAACTCAAAATACGCGTAGGGTAAGAAGGTGTAAAAGGGAGTTTAAACGGCAATTAATTTGTTGCAAAAACTACCCTCTTTAGCAAGTAGAGAAAATCAAGATAAGATAATATTAATTTCTCTTCGGGATAAGATAAACGTATTTTGCGTCAGGATTAACAAAATGTTTTCTAGCAAACAAAGTTGAGCTATTAAAGTATAAAAGTGTTATTTTTTTTATAGCCGCCTTGGGAGAGAAAAAAATAATTAACAGAGTCTGAGAAAGAAAGCTATATATCACTAAGAAACATTGTGCTAGACGGTCGATAAAGGCCAGGTGAGTCGCACAAAAGTAGTCTCTAAGGGGCGGAAAGAAAGCACCAGGTTACTCGTCGTAGGATAGCTAAGCAATGCACGTCAGCAATTTCCCTTTATTCACTCACAATCACAACTTCAAATCGTATTATTTTGAAAGAGCGCACTTCATTACTTGAAGTACCAATTATACAATTTACATGTTTGCTTAATTACAAAAGTAAAATTCTACTTCACGATCGTGAATTGCAAAACAAAGTTTTTCCTACTGACGTATTACAATTTATCATCCACGTCAAATTAATTATACTAATTAATAGTTTTTGATAAAGAACCAAAAAAAACTCCATTTACTACTTAGAAAACAAGAAAAGTGCACATCCTAACAAATGAGAATTTCATTTTCTCCCCAACTGTTTTATTAATTTTCTGCCACCATTTTCGTGTTCTAGACGACCGAATTAAGTGTACCATAACTTTTAGATCACCCTGCTTATGTTTTCCTCTAATTTTCATCTAAATTCTGGTAGAAATTTTAATGTGTTAATGGTTCACCAAAGCTATATAAATAATTTTATTTAAACTAAATAAAATATTACGGTATTGATTGTGGCAGTAAACAATAAATTTGATATATTATGGCAATAAATCTACAAATATAGTTTTTATACAGCTTTGTACAAATAATATCGGTTGCTATTTAAAAACACGACAAATCAATATTGTTTATTAAACCTTTCTATGGAGGACAGTACAGGATCTCACTCAGCAGTATTATTGTCAATGGTTTTTAAGTGGAATAAACGAATTAAAATTTCAACAATCCAGGATTGGATATAAAATATTTATTAGAGAATTAATAGTGGTAACAATGTCAAAGTTAACAACTGTTAAAAGGTTTGCATTCGCATAATTATTATGTTACCTGAATAATCTTAACAATCGGTAAGACACTTGGGGTTGTGATTGAACCGGAAATGGAAGTTCTTCTAACTATGCAAAATTAGAGTTAACAATTAGTACTAATAAGTTAGATATTATTTACTTGTTTAAAATTAATTTATTTACGATTTTTGAAAATATTTTCCTTAAGTCACTTTCGTTGGTTTATATTTGTTATTACCGAAAAGGTAATTTAGTAACTTCATGTGATTCGTTAATTAGTTATAACTCATTTATGTGAATAATGAAAATTATATTAGATTTAATAAAACATAACATAATTTCAACAAATGTAATATTTTTATTATACTGTTTAGAAAAGTTTTACATTTTGATATCCACTTGGTTTGGAAAAGCAAAAGCACTTAACTTTTTTTTGAAAAAAGTTTATTATTCTAAATATCTATTTAAATCGTGTCATTTGCAAAATAAAATTTTTATTCTAAATTATATTTTTTGTTTCGAATTTGGAATCTTGATGTGTTGAGTATAGGAAAAGTGAATATTTCCAACAATCAATACTACTTTTTTTGAAATATTTACTGTCTTGACACAATATGCACAACTAAATCTTTAATTACTAATTCACACTGTCGGCAAAAGTAGCACTATCTGAAGTAAATATGTTTGTGTTGCTAATATATTAAAACCAACATCAATTCAGTACATAAAAGCACAAGCTTCTTATGCTTTTTACAATTAAAAGTTTTCAACTTTAAATTGGTTTTTATTGTTAAAAACTTTTAATTATAAAAAGCATAAGAAGCTTGGGCTGTTATGTACTAAATAAATGTTGGTAACATCAACAAAAAAATACTTTGATATTTATGTACTTACCATTCTACGCTGAAAAAATTTATAATAAAAAAGACCAGCGTAAATTGTTTGGTATATCGGGTAACAGGTAAGAATAATTAAAATTTCTTTCTTGATTATAAATTAAAGATTTGCTTAAGTCGAATTTAAAATTCAAACCAAATATTGTCTTGTTACAGATATGGGAGCAATCACGGGTAAAGAATTTGATTTAATCATATGCTTTCTGTGTTGTTGTTTTTTGATTGCTTTTACAAATCAATTTATTACTTACTTTAAATGAATTTTTTATTAAAAAGTGGAAGAAACTAACTTAAAAGGCTTTTGGCTTACTGACGCTCTACTAGTAGTCAATTTTTATTTTTTAAATTTTACATTATTTGCTTGTTTATGTGGAACTGGTGCTACGTTGTACAGACAAACAAAATTGATCAATACTTAAAAATAAAACAGATATCACAACTCTACAAGTAGTGCTGCCTTCCTCTATGCAATTACTGCACCGAGAAATATTTGAAAACAGCATTTTGTAAAACTGAATCAAAATATATACTTGTGGCTATGCAATTATAATTTTCTTGATCAAAAAGACATCTTGGCAGAACAATGGAGCACATCCAATACCATAATGTAAGAAAAGCGCTTCTTGAGAATTCGTAAAAATTCCGTATTAAAGCATTCATCAAAAATTAATAGTATTGCTGCAACTCGGAAGCAATTTTTGGCGTTATGGTGAGAGCAAAACCAGCAGAAACAAAAATAAAATTGCGTCGAGCACAAACTAATAAATTTCAAAATGGAGGTTGGGGTTGCTTTGCAAAGTAAGGCTTGCAGGTCTCGACGTTATATTTTGAACAAAATATAGTATTTACAATTCTTTTTATTTATTTTTCGCATTTTTATTTTTGTTACTTCGTGGTGGATACGTTCAATAGCGAATAAAATTATAGATGACTTCATATTATTTTAAGAGTTTAAGAAATTCTCTATTTATCACTGTTGCGGAGCACTTGCTATACTTCCCAGGATGACACATTGCGAGCAATTTTAGAAACACGTAGCACTTGCTCTATGACAGAATATGAATACTGGAGTAATGGAGCTATCACTTACTTTTAGTCGAGCTTTTTGGTTTTCATTATACCTACGCATGAAACGTATTAGAAAAACCAACTTATTTTTAAAATATTAAAAATTTATTCCGTTCACTCAGTCGCTGAGGTACTAAATAAGACGTTCTCTTCCATAGAGATGAATTAAAGAAACGAATTGTTGTAAGTTCCCATTTTGATATTTAATGTTTTGACTATTTTTATGGACTTTCATAAAAATGATTATTAAATATTACAATATTATGAACACTTATTCAATAAATCATAATTAAATTCAAACATCGAAACCTTACCGAATCAATGAAATAATTATTTTTATTTGTTAATTACTTATCTATTAATTAATTAATTAAATTACTTATCGTAATGAGAAATTATTGATTTGTCTAATGACCGTTACAAACTAAAAAATGAAACAATCATGTAAAATGCAAATGAAGCACATTAGTAATTTATTTAAAAGAAACCCATTGTTGGTTATCTGTCATCTGGAAGCGACACTCTCTTGACAAGTGCTTGATTTCAAATAGCTTATTCAAAATTCCAACTTGGTGGTTTTCAACTAGACATTTATGACAACCGTTATATTGCACTAAATTAGGTCACCAGTTCATCTATCGACCAACATAAAAAAGGCAAGAAAAACTTAAGTACCATATATAACATTTTGATCCTTCAATTCTCAAGAATTTTTGTAATAACAAAAGAATAAATGTACATTATTTATAGTATTTGTTATCCCTAAGGAGAAGTTGCTTAAATTATAAATATTATGTGTGTTATTGTAACATTTGCCTGATAAATAAATTATTGTTTTAAAATGTCAATCAGTAAGTCCTCCAAAATATTTTGTCAATTCTGTTAAATTTTTTTCAGTTTATTTATTTTCATTTTCATTAATAATAATTTTTTGACAGAAAGTACGGTTTGGTGGCCCGAAAGAATTATTAAATTAAAGGGGAAAAAATAAATCCACCACAACAAAATGCCAAATCACGGTTTTAAGTTCTGGCTAAAATGATATTCCGGTTAAGGCTCTACTGAAAATGGTAAAGACAAACAAAATGGCTGAAGACAGCTCCAGTAAAGCATAGTTTGGTTTCATCGTTAATTATGTTTGTGACGTTGTAAATTATATAATGGTACACAAATAATGCATTATAACTCGATTAAAAGTAGAAATGGATCCGCACTTACTACTCCCTTTAACGTTTAAAACATAATGTGGGTCAAATTCAATAAACATCTCGACACTACTTCTAACTATAGGACTCCATTAATATTGACTTTAAAGTAATGCTACAAGGAAAATGAAAATTTAAAATTGAAATTATAAAGATATGAATTTTAAGTAATACTTCATATTCAATGTTAGGTATTTCAAAACTTTAAAATACAACTTTGATTAATATTTTAAATCTTAAATCTTAAATTCTGTACTTTCGCTTATAAAGATATGTTCTTGAAGTGTTAGTAGAAAATATCAAAACATACTGGAAACAATTTTTGAGAAACGAGAAAATATCAAACTTAAATTATACCACAATTATGCAAATACATCTAGATATAATTAATAATATTTATAACAAATACAAGAAATCTCAGTAATATAACACTGACGATAACGTCTTTGGAATATATGAATTCCAAATTCCAAATGAATGTGCAATACAAAGTTAATTCAAAAACAAACTCATTTTGCTGCAAAACTGAGTTTGGTCAAAAAGTGGATACCTGTCCATTAAGACAGAGATAAATTATTTCTTGACTTCGTGTTTGTAAAATTTATACCCAGTATACGTCAGAATGTCTAGTACCTTAACTTTTTTCTTTAAATGTTCTAGTATTTTAATGTTTTAGGGAAAAAATTCTAAAAACACACTATAAGCCCGTTTTTAAAACCGCTATGATGGTAAATGCGAACCAACAATCTGATGAAATGGTGTAGTTTCTGCATTGGATCAATTTCCATATAAATTTCCTCAATAATAATAATCTTGCGTTATACGAATATAACGAATTGATTGAACCATGATTTACGATCTATAAAAAATTGAAAATTTGTAATATGTAATTTTAAGATATTCGTGTTGATAAAATGTTTGGACTTATCTCAGGTGAACTTTGTTAATGACGATTTCATGATTCCATAAAACGTAGTGCTTTTGGCAATGATATAAGTGATTTTCCTGAAGTGTATCGTAACTTATAAGTGAAAAATATGTCGAGAGGGTCCAAGAGAAGGAATGATTTGGAGTAGACATCTAAAAAGCAAAATTAGTAGGAAAAATTTGAAATTATGAAAAACGACTAAGAGCTGTCAGATGGTAGAAATGCAAATTTTAAGATTACTTAAGTAATATAAAAGATACAGAGCAATAAAATATACCAAAAGAAAGAGAATAAAGAGTTCGAATTTTCAAGGTACAAAAGACATCTGAAAAATTAAAATTTAGAAAAAATTTTGGAAATATTGCAGTGTTAAAATTTACAACAGTAATTAATTATTTTTGAAGAAACCGCTGGAGCTTTGGAACTCAAAATTTTTCCTCATGTATAAGGAGCTGAAAGGAACATATTTGTAAAATTTCATTGAGATTGGTGAAAATTTTTGAAATTAGTATGTCAAGGGTAATACGATTTTAACAAAAATTTGAAAAAGCATAAATAGAAGTGCCAATTTTACAATAATTTAGTACTATTTTATCGTTTTATGTGTTAACCTAACCTAACTTTTGCTATAAAACAAAAGGGTACTCGTAAAGTTTTTCCGAAATGTAATTTGATGTTCAACGGAAGAATGTTTCACCTACAAATTAAAAAATTTTAAATGGAACCATTAATTTGAAACGAATTCTCTAACGTATTATACTATGTACCTAAGAAAATATCTTACATGTTTATATCTTCTTTTAAAGAATGACTTTGTAACTATTCTGCTTTGTATTTGTGTCTGCCTTACAAGTGCTACGAACTTCGGTTATCCATGTTTACACGTGTCTGCAGCTATCAACTTCAATCAAGATTATTTAAACCTTGCAAGGTAGTAAATTCATTTGGCCATTATTAATTCAGATCTGATAATCTTCGTGTACTTAGTTTAATTTTAAGAACACGCTGACACCTCTACAAATAAAAACACATTTAGGCAATATTATATCATCAATTATTTGCATCATTTATATACTACGTACCTGTAAATATTCCAATAATAAGTTTTTTCCACTACTAGTCATATTGGCAATCATTATAACTTAGTCAAGTCGCACGTGAAGTGACGCATTTTAGACAAGTGGTAAATAATTTTTTCATTTTTGACCACTGGTAAATAATGAACATATTGATATTTTTCTACAGTTTAGAGACTATTTATAAAGCAAATTTTGTTAAAAACCGATTTTGTATAACCGAAAGATGCTATTTAATTACACTTAAACTATTCAAAACGGTTTTTTAATTGATTAATTTCATTTTAAACATTTCTAAAAAAGGTCGAATTAATTATGACAGGAGCGCTAGCGCCACCTCTTATTAATTTGAGAAACCACAAAATTACAAGTTTATTGAATAATTTCAGTATTTTAAGACGAATAAATGCAAAACAATGCTTTTGAATAACTTCGGAGATTTCTATCCATTATTTAAAACAGTAAAAATTCGGTGAACGACTTTGGAAAACTAAATTTGTCAACAACTGTCAAATCGACAAAACAAAACTGTCATTGGAAATAAATATTTTAAATTTAAAATTTTTTTTATTAATAAGAATTTTAAAAAAATGGCAATAAATCTAGTAGTGGAAAAAATCGTATATAAACCACGGTTGTGAAGACCATTATAGCCTACGCGCCTTATATTCCTCGGCGCTTCGCACCTCGGAATATAATCTTGGCGCTAGGGCTATAATGGCTGTCTTCACAACCTTGGCCTATAATATACTATTATTGTTAGAGAGCAATGCTAAGCATAAAATTACAGATAATTAAAATAGTTTGTGTTTAGTTGTGACCAGTGAATAATCGTGCAAAACGTGGTTTATAAAATTATTATTTTTTACTGGGATTGTTCAATTTAATTTTAATTTTAAGTGTTGTAGGTTTTATTTATTTAATTTTTAATTGGATTTCAATTACAAAAGTAAATTATAATTAATTACTATTAAAGATTCAGATGGTGTTGAATATTCAAAACAGATTTATTTTGCTTGTTTAATTGAAAACTACTGAGCTTGGATTTTTTTCATTATTTTTCCTAAAATCTACAATACAAATTGACAACAATAAGATTTCTTTTTTCAAAAAAGAAAAAATCATGAAACGAAGGGTTAAATCAAACTGAAACAATATGGAACTTGCCCAACTTACGTTATAGTAGAATAAAGCAAACTTTCATTTATTGAATCCAAGTAGCACCGATCATTTTAGTTTCAAAAAGACTTAAGTCAGCTATAAATAAATAACTTCTAAACACCGATTTAAATAAAATTGTTTTGTCAGAAACTATTCAGTTTTTATTTTGTATGAGTTTACACAAAAACAATTTGTAAGAGAAAGTTTGTCAATAATCACCCGATATATTGTTTCAAATAGTACCTACACCTAATACCCACCTAAGATTTATAAAAAAAAAATCAGTTTTATTTCGTTCGTGTGAAACTTCCAAAAAAGTAAAAGCTATGCTTGCAGCACCTGCTAACATTAAGAGAGTCTATCTACAAATAATCAATGTTATAAAAAGCCAAATATGCGTGCCTTTCTGTCATTCCGCAACGGATTAATGAATCAAACGAACCAAAAAACCTCTCTGATTGGTCCACCTTTTTAACCAACCAAGAAATATATTAAACAGCAGTTAAAACAAACTCTCTCGCTCTCTTCTTATAACGAGTTGCACATCAATGAAGTTATAGGTACTTCAATCGAATTACCAACTAATTGAATTGCACATCAGTCAAATTTAATATCTATCGAGTTGCACATCAATCATTTTTCCAACTAATTGCATTGCACATTAATCAAGTTCCCAACCAATCGAGCTGCACATCAGTCTAGTTCCGTATCGATCGAGTTATTGTACATCAATTGTGTTCATAACCAATCGAATCGAAAAAACAGAATATCTTGGCAATATTGACTTGACCGCATAAGTCAATATTCATTAATTGTACTGCACCAACAATGTTTAACAAATTGGTACAATATAGGGTGAATATCGTTACAATATTGTACCAATAATAATTATCTAAGTATATTAGTTGTCAAACCCCAGGTAATTCAAAATATTGCTTAAATACATATATAAAAAGAAATTCTACAAAATTAGAATAATAGAACAAAAAGTAAATATTAGATTTGATGTGGAGGGCAAACCGAAGTTCGTATGCACTCAGATAACAAAACGGGCCCATTATGTTACCTACCTCCGATTGTTATCGCAGCCCACCTTCCTATCAATTCCAGAGCCATCCCAAACTTAAGATAAACTTGAGTATTTTAGAGAGCAGTTTGCCGCTAATACTGGCCATGTTAAGCCAGAAGTTCCCCAATATGGATCCTCATTTCGAAGTTAACGACGGGCAGTTGCAAAGCGACATATTGGGTTGTCAACTAGTCCCATTGTGTGCAGGTCGTTATTTAACTTGCAGTGTCCTGTGAGAAAGCCAGCAAAAATACGCAGGTTGTCCCAGGACAGCTGCAGGTAGTATGTGACATGTTTTTCAGAGATTCAGAGAATCATATTCGCCCATCTTTCCGCATGAAGTTTATGTGTCTCATTCTTTATGATGGCATCTAAGGTCTTAACGGCCGGCGGAACGAAAACCTTGGAATCACATTGTGTGTTGATATCACATTCAGTGCGGGGATATACTGAAGCGCCAGGACCGAGATGATCTTATGATGACTAAGTGCCATAAGAGCATCTCTGCTGTCTGTTAATATTTGAATTGTTCTGCCCCGGATATCCCTTTCCTGGACTGTTTTCGCACAGTGCCAGTGCAGTATACCCATAAGAGGCACCGTATTTGAGAATTCCTCAAGGATCCGTGCATGCCCACTAACTCTCAAATAAAAATTTTCAGTATAAGCCAATTATTCAAATATGATGAATGTCATGAACAATATGAACAATATCTGTGCAGTATTGTTTCCCACTGTTAACCGCCAATATTGTGAATATTTGTGTAATGTTGATGCAACATTTATTTCCGATTGTTTCCGACTGTTAAGCATTAGCCAATTATGGTACAATACTGAAACAATATTAAATAAATACTATTAATTAGATTAGCTTAAAATTAATAATCTCACTTGTACTGTTTTAAAATAACTAAGATAAATTATAAATATTCCGGAAATTGAAATTTTGATTCCTATTACTATTGTGTTTAGCATTTGATTCGTACTTTGCTTTTTGTCTCTTGTTTGTTTAATATTAGCAGGAACTGCATGGCAGAATAAAGTGTATTATGTATTGTCAGATTATTAGAATATCTACAAAATTAGTGAAAACCTTAATCTGGATATTATATTACTGTCGCCACAATAGATTTTTTTTGACAAATAAATTTGAAAACATCAAACATTGCCAATTTTCGCCGAGCAATTTAATATTTGCTGCAATGCATAAACGAGCACTAATGAATTATATGCGTAGCTAACTTCCTAATAAATCTAAATGCTAACAATATATAACAAATAAGTGTCTGCAAAACCATAAGAAACGGAAAATTCCCTGATAATAAAACTATATCTCCACAGTTCATTGAAAGGATAAGAAATGAAATAGAAAAAGAAGTGCGGTAAATACAATTATTTTGGAATAATGATTATTATCAATAACTAAAAGCGGATGTACCAATATAGAAAAAGAAAAATCACCAAATATCAATTGATATAGTTGGGCCATTTCCAGAAAAGCAAGAAAGATTACTAAAACAAATTCAAGGGTAGGTAATAAAACGATCAAATAACATATATAAACAACGCGATAAAAGAGAAAGAACTGCATATTCGTCTGCCTCAAGTATATGGTTATATCTTTCTTTTTATTTCACATGATCTTGATTTTTTCTCTTCTATACAGCATTATATAATACAATAATATATCAGAACCTTTCTACGGAGTATTGTTAAGAAATTATTCAAGCACGAAATTAAAAAAATTTATTGAATCCTACCTTATAATAAAGAATATTCTAACACCAGTTTTGTGTTTCACATAAGAAAGATTTGATTATTTTCATCGATTGAAAACGCTAAGATGAAAGGATCAACTTTTCTTTTAAGTCAAAAATTTTGCATGACAAAAAGTACGAATATTGATATTTAGAAAACTTAGCTAACAAACAAGTGAAAGTCATTAACCTTAGAGTTAACCAATTTGTAAACTTTTGCGATAGAAATTGGTTCAATTTAATTAATAAAAATTTTAATAAGTAAACCGACTGGGTACAATTTTTTAGTTTAAGTGAATCCTGTGCCATACATTTTCAGAGTTGAGATATTAAAACTCATTTATTTTGTGACGTCGACTGATTCTCTCTTCTGGCGTTTAAATATTCACAAGTACATGTCTGGCGGAAAACTTCTCAAAATCAATACAAACATAAAATAAAGTATAATTAAAATATTTGATCAACAAATTAAAAATTCAAGTGTTTTCCGCTATTGACTTTTATCAAGATCAATTAAATCGCCGGGATATCGAGCAAACTTTTCGGTAGTGAATTTTTTAAATATACTTTATTTTTTAATTCCCTTGCATTATTAATTTTAAATTTACTCGTGTTTTTTCTGTTTCGAACACTTATTTGTTTGTTCTACTTATATTAAAATAGCTGATTGTATTTCTTTTTCGAATGGTTATTATATGAGAAGGGTTGAAAGGATTCAAAATAAACTTGCAGGATATCTACTCTAGAAGTTGCAATTCCCTTGCGACAACGCCTCGTATTTGGTTCAGCAGCATGCTCACTGGTATGACAAACTGGAAGGGTTGTTAGAATGTCCATTTGTTTTTATACAAATAATGGATTATTAAATAATTTTACTGAAATTACTTCACATAAAATATGTTCCTAAAATCTATCGAATCAGCTTGTAATTTGGCAATTGGTAAATTTGGTAAATTTTTTTATATTAAGTAGCAAAATTCAGTATAATATTATGATACTTCATAGGTACGAAATATCGATTGCAATGTTACAATTTATTAGTAGGTACCTACTCAGATGATATTCAAGTTCACTTTAAATCGATACCTATTATTATTTTAGATGCAGCCGAATAGCAACAACTTTATAAACCTCCTATAAAATTTCCGATAAATTTTTAAAGATATTGGTAGACAAAGCGGGAAGTGGAACGAATTCTAGGGACACATTACCTGCAACTTCAACTAAATTTAATGAAACTTTACAATTGTCGTAGAACAGATCAGAATTTAAAATATACCTTAAGGTGTGATTGCTAATTGAATTAGAGCAATTTTTGCGTAATTTCTAAGCTTCTATGTCCCTAACGTTGGGAACCATTTATTATGCTCTAAAATTATGCTTCTACAACACAAATAAATTATTAACAATAATAATTGTGGTACAACTCAAACCAAATCTGTTTCACACTCTCCTAAAGTCAGTTCTTCGTCGAGTTGGTAAAGTCAGATAAATAAATTATTTTCCATTCGAAACAAATGGAGATACTTGTGGAAAGTGGAAAACTATTGGGTAAGCATAAAGAAAGTATAGTAATTGCCTCCCTACTGAAGACAAGTTGAGTAGCAGTTACTTGCATAGTTAGCAGAGCAAAGTTCTATGTTTAAAAACATTTAATCTTTTACTGCTTCTTTAATATTTTTCTTCTTCTTTAACTTCTTTCACTTCTTTATTTTATTTATTTTTATCTTTTATTAATAACCAAGTGAAATTGTAAATTTGGACTAATTTTCAGGTCGAGAATGACGTTTTCTATATATAGCAAAACTTCCTTAGGTAAAAAATCCTTACAAGTTACTAATTTTTTGAATAACATTCTCTGGGGTATCGTAATTCCGTCAAGTTATTAAGATGAAACTGGTCTCTAGGTTAAAACTAAAATTATAAAGTTCAAAATAAAGCCGTGTTTTTCCGTAGGTATAATATCATCTTACTCCTTCTTCGGTTTTTGAAACTCATATTTTTAGAAATTAATCTAGAACATTCATATTTAGGGAAGCTGCAAGTAGTAGAATTTTTGAAAAAGTTAAATGAATATCCAATGAACCCGCAAGTAAATGATCTCTATAATGTTATTATGATTAAGCTCGTAATCGCAATTATTTAAAATTTAAACGTTTTACCTCCTTGTTATATAATAAATTTCGTCCTTCTGTTTGGATTGTGGTTCTATGTAATTCAGAAATATAAATAGACAAATACAGTAGTTACTTAAGGATTAAATAATTTCGGTTGGGTTTGTATTTTATCTTGCGAATTAGGATAGGTTATTGATTTTGACTATACAAGTGTAGAAGCTTAACTAATATTTGCTTTTTCCTAACATCTGTGTTAGTCTTTGTAAACTTGTCGTAATCCTTTGTAATTTACAATCATCGCAAACAAAAAAAAAACAAGAGTTTAAATATCAAAATTTTGAAGATTTTCGAAGTGATAATAAAATTGGGAACTATGAAGTCTAATTTTTGTAGAGCTTCAACTTGAAAAGTTACTTTCTTCTCTTACTAATGCAAATTGAAACAACTGCAAACTGAAAGCGTAAAAAACAAAAATGGATTATAGTGTTTTGTGTTAGCTGTTTTTATTTGTTTGTTTTCATCTTTTTAAAAGTTTGTTCTGCATAAAAGCTTTGCTCTTGTAATCGCTTTGTAAAATATTAAATGTAAAAACTAGAATCTCTTCGCTCGCAACTCTTTACAAGCAAAAATTAATTATCGACACGATTTCTTTCAATTTTAGATCATACGTTTTAATTAATTTGTTAATTAACAATGAAGCAATTATAATTTGAAACAATTTATTTGGTTTTGTGGTAAAATTGAGTCAATATATTAGGTAAGAAGCGCCGCTTACGACGAGTTTGTAGAAGCCGTCAAGAGGCAAGCCAAAGTTGCAACATCTTAAAAGCTTCAGGATATGCTAATTTTAATTTCGGTATGCATGAATCTAAACGTTAAAATTTTGAGATTTTCAGTTGCCGATTTAAAAAGCTTTAGCTTTGATTACTGACATAGAAAAAGCATCCACCTTTTAAACTTGAAATGCTGTAAAAAAAGATAAAGCATAATTTAAATAATTTTTTAATATCTTTTTCTTTTCAAGACTAGGAAAAATACATTTAAAAAGTAATTAAATTACTCGACTTTAAAAGCAAAACTTAATAAGTTTATTTTGCGTTTATTAAAATTTTTCTTTTCAAATTTTAGCCATTATCAAAGTGCTGCTATCTGACACTTGGTTATACAAATTTGGAATTTTAACTCTCTAGTCAGATGTATACGTAGACATATTATTAACCATAAACTTTTAATACACTTATTTATCATATGTGATAAATATCTTTTTAGAGAAAAAGAGAAGAAAGCGATAAAACAGAAAAGAAAAGAAAAATCATAATATTGTCATTATTTGATGGAATCTCTTTGGTTGGCTGGATGAATCATGCACGCGTAGTCAAAATTAAAATTTGATACAATTTTGAATTATTGCCCAAATGCGTTCTAGTATACTATAAACTCTTGACTTTTATACAACGACATTGCTTCTTGACAACTACTCTGCGAGCTGAGAGCAACAACTCCGAAATTTCCCGGTACACTAGAGATAAAACGAAATTGACAATTAAAGAGTTTTGAAAATAATTCTGTTAATTTAACTTGTTTTTGTTAACTCATTTGTAATATAATATAAAATAATTAATTAGCACAATTTTTAGTCAATATTAAAGTTCTCATAAACGTAAATTTAATTCGTATTTAAGTTATAAATTTAATAATGAAATGCTCAATGTTCATTCTAACGTCAAGATGTCTCAGATTTTTTTTTACTTTTGTTTAATGCAAAAATTTTATTTCGATTTTATATTTTTAATCTTTATAATACTAGCAGCCAAGCAGTTAAGTATGAATTAAATTCTATTACTTTGATTACTCTTTAGCTTTTGTAAATTTCTCGTTTCTTTTCATGCAATTTCTATTTCTATATAACTTTTTTTTGTTTTAAAATTTTTTATCAATTATACAATTTATTTTTTAATTATTTTTATAAATAAACTAAATAATTTTAAAGTCCAAATTTTTATTAAATAAATAAAATACTTGATTATCCTTCATTTTAATAATACCATTAAATTAAATAAATTTTAATAGTATCAATTTATTTTTATGACTGAATGACTATGACTATGTCTTCAGCAAAGGTGAAAGGTTAAAAAGTATCCAGAGAAAACCAATATTTATTTCTTACATTCGATATCTTTTAATTAAAAATTAGGAATTCCAATAGTAAAAAAAGAAATCTTGAAATTATAGCAACTGATACTGATGTAAAATAAGTTAATTTTTAATCAGTAAAATTAGAATTAAAATAATTATAATTTAATTACTCCATTACAATTACCAATTTTTTATTGCGAAAAATATCCAATACAAAGAATAAACATTGATTATAACTGTAAATGTAACACCAAACAATACAAAATATCATCAACTGTAGATTTTTAATTTCCAGATTCTAAGCCAGGGATTCGCAAACTTATTGGGACTTGGGGCCACTCGGGCAGATTATGAGCTAAAGATGGGCCGATACAATAAGAAGAACCGACTAAAAGTTAAAAAAGATTTTAATTATATTTATAAATAAATGAGAGAAAGAGCCGCAGTCGGTAGTCTAAATATAGGTACTTATACTGAGGAAAATTTAAAAAATAATAACTCAAACCCTATTGTTTAATTAAAAAATAATTTTCCTTAGTAAATTTATGTATTTATTATGTTAAGTTGTAAAGTTCATTAATTAAGAAAATTTAATCGATATTATCCGATTATCTCGGCTTATTTTTAAATTACAAATTAATCTGTTTACTTTGGTTTAATAAAATTTGTAATCATCAAGAAAATATTTATATTTAGAAGACCGTAAAATTAAGAAATTTGAAATGAATGTCAAATCTTTGATTGTACTTATAAAAAGTAAAGGTTACAGCGCAAATCTTAAAATTAAAAGAAAATATTTAAACTTTTATTTATTTATCTGCAAAATTCATTTTTATTCTTTTTTTAAGGGGTTAGATCACTCTAGATGTCAAAAACAATAGGCTTTTTGTGGGATATTTTCTTTTTTCAGGAAAACTACAAAATAAATCGAGAATACAAAATAGGGAAGATTACGAAAATATTTCAACTTTTATTAATTTATCTGCAATATTCATAATCATTCTTTTTAAGGGATTAGGCCACTCTAGATGCCGAAAACAATAGGCTTTTCGAGGATTTTTTTTTCAAGAAAACTACAAAATAAATCGATATTTACTGATACTTAAAAAATAATGGACGCCACTGTAAACGTTTGTAAACGTTGTTTACAAAATTGTAAAAATTGTTTTTGATATTTTTGTGAAACTTGAACGTATTAAAGCGTAATAGTGACATCAGATATAGTATTCTTTTTACCTATTGAAGATTGAGTGAAATCCAACAGGCTGAGAGTGCTTCTAACGATCCTAACCTCAAAATGTGGAAATGGAGGCGAATCAAAGTATGAACTTCGCACAACCGGGACAAACTATGCACCCGAGACAGGAAATGCAAACACTACCACAACCCCTACATATGCAAACTCCAATCACACACAGCCTAACATATTACAACCAACAAGTAGCAGGAGATCAACAAGTAAGTCAACCATTGTATGCACCTGTTTATCAATATTCTCCAATAGAAAACTCTAACTATCCACCGATGCCTGTACCAGGACAAACAGTAGCACCTGTGCAACAACAACAACAAACAATTATAACCCCAAATACACCATTGATGCCAACAATTCACTATGGAAATCCAAATCAAGTGATAAATAAGCCTTACTTGTGTGCTCAATCAAACCTCCGAGAACCAATTTCAAATATGGAGACAGCATGGAAGGTAGTCCAAGACAAAAACAGAAATCGTAGCCCAGAACAGCAACTTCATCGTAGGCAGACAAAAATCACCAAATAGTGGCTTGCAAAGGATGTAGTAGAGACCCAAAACAGATTTGAAGGATTAAGAAAAAAAGAGAATGCGGCAGCTGATGCCGGACAAGGTATTAATCAAGAACAACAAACTAATGAACACCAATTACCTTCTAAACCGCCACCAATAACAATTTACCAATCTGAGAACATAGGTCCAGCCCACGATTTACTAGCGGAAGTTGCACCAAAAGAATACACAATTAAAACAATAGGATCAGATAAAATTAAAGTACAGGTTAAAAACTCAGAAGCATTTACAAAAGTTCTTGAAGCCCTGAAGGAAAAAGGAACTCTGTTCCATACTTACAAGCCCAAAGAGGAAAGAAGCTATAGAGTGGTGACGAGAGGTATGCACCCAACAGTCTCAGAGACGGACATCAAAAATGCTCTACTGGAGGAGGGACACGAAACTACTAACATCAGGAATATTAGACACAAAGAAACCAAACAACCTCTACCACTACACTACGTTGATCTTAAAAGAAAAGACAATAATAAGCAAATATTCACATTAAAAGTTCTGGGAGCAAATATAGTCCGTTTCGAGCCGCCGCACGTGAAACTAATGATTCCACAATCTACAAAATGCCAATGCTACGGACATACCAAAAATTTTTGCTATAAAACTGCACGATGTGTGAAATGTGCAGGGAAACATAACACCAAGGATTGTCCTCGTAAGATAAGAGATGATCAGGTAAAATGCGTAAAATGTAATGGAAGTCATCTAGCCAACTACCGAGGATGCCTAGTACACACGCAACTGCAACAACGAATGTACCCTACCCTCAGAAATAAAGTAAATACACGATTGACTCCAAATACTTCGAATTAACAACAACAACCAAATAGTGCTCACTACCAAGCACCGAACAATTACATTACTGCTTTTCCTCAACTCCCAACGCGAAACGAGACCATACACACAAACCAACTGAATAGCAATAATCAACAAAAACCAGCCTGGCAAATCAACCAAAATACAAATCAAATTGCAAACCAACAATCAAACAACATGAGTAAACTCGAAGATATGATGGGACAGCTCATGACACAAATGAGTACTATGTTGAACTTATTAACATCACTCGTCAGTAAAATGGCTTAATGGCTGAAGAGCCAAAGTATAAAATAGCAATTTGGAACACCAAAATAGATTAATTTTTTTTTGAATAATATATTTATTGCTTATTTATAACATACTTTCACATAAAAAAATATAAATTCAAAAAATATTTTCACCCCGCTGTAGACAAAAAATAAAACCCGTTTGAAATTACCCCACTTGACTCTACTATATTCGCGACGGCGAAATAGTAGACAAGTAGACGGCGAAACAGCGACAGCGAGTCACAAGGCAAATTTGTGTATACTAGATTTACTCATTAGAGATTTTTGGAAGATTTTCCCTGAATTTCTTCCCGGAATGCTTTAAAAAAATTTTTTTTAAAGGTTGAAAAATCAAAAAGCTCATTTATAGTATTGTTAAAGGTTCTTGCACACGGATATTTCCGTTTACTTGTACACCAGATTTCCTCGGCGATTTCTTTTTCCGTCTGGACTTAAATAAGTTTCACAAGTTTTTTACACTTGAGAAAGATAGTCTTCTTTCGTCATTACGATTATTACAAAAAATTAAGCAACTTTCTCAAAATGGAATAAGAAGTAATTTAAAAATTACAAAAAATCTCAAAAATCAATAGATCTTGAAAAACTTATTACATTTGCGCTAAATTATTTTATGTAAAGGTATAAATTTTTTACTTGTGAAATATAATAAAATTAAAACTTCGATATAACAAATTAACAAAACGTTAATAAATATGAATTTTATTTTTATATTTTAAGCTTAATTAACTTGTTATACTGAAGTTTTAATTTAATTACATTATTGCAATACTTTTACTTTTGCAAGTGAAAATCCTGCTTAAACATTTGGTCTAATTTTTAATTTTTCGCCTCCCCCCCTGACCCCTTAATATGACAAATACAAGTCGCTGCTTAATCCATATTGCGATCAGGGGCGGTTCCAGAATTTTTTCTGGAAGTAGCTAGAAGATCAGACTGACAAAAAGTGTTTTCAGATTTGGGATTGTTCCCTTGTCTATTTTTAAACGTCTGAGGGATGGGTGCCCCCCCCCCATAAATCCGCCTAAGCTCGCGATTGATATCTGGCGGTTTATTTAATATCTTTCATATTCTTATCTTGTACTTCGAAACCATGCAATAATTGTGATAAATTTGTTTTTCAATTATCAGTAAGAATAAACAACATTGGCAATTCATGCTTACAACGATACATTGTCAATTTGCCTAGTTGACACTGACAATATTGTCAATTTGTTTGCAATCCGAGGTTAAGCCAGTTTTTCAATTATTTTAAAATGATACTAAAAGTTTTCTATCGGAAATTTAATTTATTCAACATTAATAAGAATTACGTTAAACCTTTCATGATTTAGGAAGGAAGTTAGATACTTCCGCAGACCTTAATTTGATTCGATACCCAGGTCAGATAGGAATTTTATGAAATAAATTAAACAAAAAAAAATCATAATAATAAGTATCGGCGTTTTTCCACTGGCCTGTTTAGAATTGGTTAATTTTAAGTTACCAGCCTAAAAATATTAAGTGATTACGGTGGAGTGATGGATCAGTGCGGCTTTTAGGCCGCACAACCTAGGCAATCAGACATCGTCAACTTTAATATAGATTTGTCAACTGATATATTTAGAAATTGTCAACTGCAATTCAGATTTGTAAACTGCTATTCAAAGATCGACAACTCTAAATTCAGCTTTGTTCAGAACACCCCCCAGGACCCCCCCCCCCGGTTTCAAAAATTGAAAACTTTTTGAGAGTAAGTGTGCATTTGTAGGTTTAGGCTATACGCACTGAGTAGTACCGAGTACCCCAGTAGTATCCAACTGATTGTATAAAATTATTGCCACAACATATTATAAATGTACCTATTGGTTTTTTTTTAAGTTTTATTTTGACTTTTTTATTATTTGTTAATTTTGTTTAGTTTAGTTTTATTAATGTAAACTATATAAAATAAAATAATTGAATAATACATACGTATCAACGGTTTTTAATCAATAAAATAAGTAAAAAGAAAATCTCGTTAATCCGGAAAACTCGGTTATCCGAACAAACTCAAAACTATATCTGTCCGTAATAACGAGGCTGTACTGTACAACAAAACATGACGCCCCTTATCGCGGGCCGGATTGGTGTTACTCGAGGGCCGGATTTGGCCCGCGGGCCGTAATTTGGAGACCCCTGTTGTATAGTATTATTTATTATAACATTTTCTCTGTCGTTAAGAGCCACTATAGCATTCGTTACTCTTTTCATTAATTCTTCTCTAGAGTCGGGCTTTCTTCTGTTGATGTAGCATAACGCTTTAACAGCACCCCATAAAAAATAATCAAGAGGATTTAAATCTGGCGATCTTGCTGGTCAATTAATAGTTCCTCCTGTTTCGAATCATTTTTCAGGATTTTTCATTTAAAGAATTTTTTACTTCAAGCCTTTTGGCACATTTTGATGTGCCTATTGAAAATGAGGGTAATCATTTTGATCATTTACTTAAATAATGTAATAGTTTAAACTTAAAAAATAAAAATAAAATTTTTTTAATAAAAATGATAATTTTGTGAATTTAATTTTTTGTTTTGTAGCTGTTTTTTTAATTATTTTTTGATTTTCTGTGAAATGGATCGGTTTTTCAAAAATTTTTACTAAACAAAAGTTATAGTCCGTTAAATTTCCTATTCGGAATAGGGCGTCAGATTTTTTATAAAATATTTGGTTTAAAAGATGCAGCGATTTGAAAAAAACTAAGAATACAAAAGTTCAAAATTTTCAACATTTTGTTACTTACTTTAATTCGTAACTCAAAAGCCGTTGTTTTTAGGCAATAAAAGGTTTAAATCTAGCTTGTAGATTATTTCCCGCTCTGTAAAAAATCACTTAACCATTTTCACTGAAAAATTAATATTTTCCGAGCTATGGCCATGTGAAAGTAGAAATTTAAAAAAATGCTTGAAAGAAGCCTAACTCTCAAGGGTTTGAATTAAAAAAAAAATGTTGTTAAATATTTTTCTTAGAAAAGTGTCCTCTATCATCACTGAAATTATGTAAAGTGTATTCGGGGACAACCGTATAAATAAATTCAAAAATTATAGAATTTTATTCAAGTTAAGTAATATTATACAAGAAGTCGTATAATAACCACACCAATCAAAATAGTACAGATCAAATATCATTGTTATTTTGATATGAAAATAAGAATTAATTATTATTGTTATCATCATTGTCGTCGACATATCAGCATCATTTATCTTGTCACGTAAATACGGGGTGGCGAAAAACAATCCACCCTTAATAATTTAGAAATAGATTATGATATGTATCTCTTATGAAATAAATCTCAAGGATAACCCGAGTTCTGTCATGCAATAAGACATTATGATCCACGTTTTTGACTGTAATTTTCATTTATATTGTATGCAAAAGGATATGTACTCTTTGGATGTGTTATGTGAAAGTAGTATACATCTTTAACAGAACATCCAACCGAAGCCATTTCAACTTTTTTGGTTTAAAATATTATGTGAAGTTATTTTTTTTAAATAATTTTAATATTGCCCTATCACGATTATAAATACTTCAAGTGGTCTTAAAAGCGGTTTTTGATTAAAATTCCTACAGATATTGTAAGTAGTACATAATATCTCAACTTACAGTTAAAATTTAAATATATTAGCATTTCCTTAAGGTTTCGTAATCCTTCTTAATTTTGCATAATACGTAGGTAGATATTTGCCACCCAATTACTTGAACTTTTTTGCGCATAAATACGTATATTTTGTTCTGCCTAGTAATTTATTGTAAAAATACTTGATTGAAGAAAGTCTACTACGTAATATCAAATCGCCGTAAGAGGAGATCTTGTTAAAATGCACTGTCTTTATGTTTTTGAAAAAGTTGTATATATATGATGACAAGAAAACGAGCTTACAACAAGTAGCTGCTTGTAAAAACGCATGAATAAATTGCCCAATATAAATAAGGGTATGCACACAAGAATTATTTAAAAAAACCATTTGTTTTCTAGTTCACTCGTTGTGCTTAATTTATGGGTTCGCATTTTCTAAACTTGCGCGTTAATTATTATCGAATGCGCTTCATTACCCAAACGAAACCACTAGAAGAAAAATCAATTTTGTTTTGCTGTTTATGTATGGGGTGCGTCAATTATTATAAGTAAAAAATTGTAAACAAAGGTGAGACGATACATTAATTATCTGTAAAAATAATTACTTTTGGCGGGGTCGTGGAACAACGATATTATAGAAAATTTCAATTTCTTGACAGCCGTAGAGATGGCCAGGTAAGCAGACTTTTATTGATTTCCTGTCGTGGTAGCTCGTAGGCCTTGTATAGTAGAGATGTGCCCAGGTACGTTACGATTTCTGGACGTCCACAGAACGAAAAACGAAAAACTCGGAAATATTCGCATCACGAAATGCTTCCTGTGTGTTTCGCATTCTTTAGATAGCTTCTGGCAACGAAATATTGTTGTCACAACCTGTCAACGACAGAAACTGAACTTTACAGAACACATGCAAATCAAAAAATCGAAATTTGGTAAACCACAAAGGGAAACAAGACGAATAAACGATTTAAAATTAAATAGCTTATTTACAAAATTATCTTTGATTTTATTTTTGTTATCGATAGATTTTCGAACATTGTGAAGAATATAAATTGCCACGAGTTAATTTTAACATTCATATCACGAATATAGCAAAATATAAAGCTCTACAGTATCAACAAAAAACTTACTGATGATTTTGGTAATCTTTTGTTCTATAATTTAATTTTCTTTTTCAAACGTATAACTTTTTTATAGAGGTAAAAAAATATGGCTACCTAAACATTAAGCTATAAATAAGTATAATTTAAAAATAACAATAATGTCTTCTTCTTACGTCAGAATCCAATAAACTACTTGGAATTATTTCCTTTCGACTTCATATACTATGACAAACAGTACGAGAAAATAGAGGGTTCGAATTGATTTAAACGTTATAATGAGTCTGCAATAAAGCTTATACTGGTAATTGTCTCTTCCTGTGGGTTCATTCCAAATGTAAATAGTCAACATATTTAGTCAAGATTTAAATATTTTAAATTTTAATTAACAAAATAAATTTGCCTTCGTGCGACCTAACGGCCGAATTGCTAATTCTAATTAGTTCGTATTTTTTATTTTCAGATTCCACCTCATTTTTAAAGAAAATTTATAGGCTGCTTTAAATCAAGACATAGAGCTACAAGTTGTACGATGTTGCCCTACGTTTCGTTCCGGAAATGTGAAAATCCTTTAGAATTTAAGTGTTAACTGTTGATGTCGTCTTCTGCACAAATAACGTTAAGATGAATAATGATTTAACTTACTTTTTACGCGATTTTTGAAGTTCCCGAATTATTTCGTGTTCATCACTTTCCTTGATGATTAATAACGAAATGGAACGAAAGTAGTTGCTTCAAAATTAATCGTACACCCACATCTACCGAAACCAACAAATTAAAAAAAATAATTACAGTAATAATAATGTAACGTAATCACTATCACGTGATCGTTAAAATATAACCAATAAAAAATAAGCCAATTATTGAAATTAAAATGAATTAAAAGAAATAAAAAATTGATTTAAATTTAATTTCGTTCCTTGATTACAGGATAATGACAAATATTGATTTAAGAATACCTTTGAAGTTGGAAAACTTGTCAACCGAAGTTAGTTACGCATTAATCGTAACATGTCACGTCTGATTAATAAAGCAGAAGAGATGTCTATCAGGAAGACTACAATTTATTTGGGGTCATAGAACTGATATTCCAAATAAAAAATAGACAAAAAAAACTTTTAAGTTAAAACTAAAAGAAGGATCAAAATAACATGTTACAACAAGATTCTTCTTTAAACCTCAGTTAACTGTTAAGGTAGGTCAAGTGTATGACCCGTTTAGCCGTAGATAAAACACAAACGTTGACCTGTTTTTTACATTTCTTGACTCGTTTTAATCCGATTTGAATGATCCTTGTTGATATCAATTTATAAATCCTTGACCTACCCTATAGGAATTTTTGAAACTATTCGACGCCAACGCTGGTAAAAATTGACCCACTTTCTATTTTCAAGTTTTATTTTCGCATTATAACGCGTGGGCGAAAAAGCACAGAATGTTTTTATATTATTTTTATACTAAAAAACTTTTTAATTTAATTTTTAAACTTATAGACCTAACTTTTCTTTCAAAATAAAATAAATTGTTTGTTGAAAATGTTATTTTTTGATCAACATTTTTGTGCCTTTTGTGAATACATACGTGTGTCTATACTAACTTGATGTGAAGCGAATTCCTCATATATTGGGCATATGCTTATCTGCTGATTAAGCTTGAAGATTATCTAGAAAGCCTTCCGGTTCAAAGTAATTTTACTTATTCTTTAACCAGGTGATTTTGTTTCTTTAAAAGATTTAAGTAGGATAATGATCCTAACAGATGACTACTAAAGAATATGGCCGCCAGAAGACACATATTAATCTGTGCAATCGACTAATGCAACTAGTTTGGTATTTAGCAGGTGTCTAAGTAAATTTTGTTTAACTTCTTTAAATAATTATAATTTATTACTCTTCAAAAAATGCAGTATGCAACAAGCAAAGAGCTCATCATAATAAATCAAAATGAGATTATAAGATTGCGCAGAGGTGTAATCCCAGACTTCAAACCAGAACAAGTTAATTATTAGCAAATTAGTAATAATGAGATTGCACAAACAGTACACTCTCAAGCAAAACCCATTTAACAGTGTTAGACAAAAGGTTCAAGCAAAAATGAGTTCTACACACTCAAGTAACTAAACACTAAGGTATATTAGATAACGCCATTTAGTGCAAAGCAAAGTCACAAGATAAAAACGGTGAGCAAACAGATCCAAGCACTTACATTAATCTAAAATGTAATTTTTTAATAAAACGATCTTGACTTACTACACCAATCCAGGAGAGAGCTCTGTCATGTTGTACATATCTCTCGAACAATTGCATTGTGTGGATATGAAAATTCTGCAACTACAAAATGCTTACTCACTAATTTAATTTAACATTAGTGTCGTCCCGTGTAATATAAAACAAAATGTTAAATGAAATTGAGGTCACATAAATACGTGTTAACATTGTTAAAATTTTATAACTAAATAAAAAAACTGCACCAAAATTAAAATAAAACAAAATGAAACAAAAGAAGCAAAACAAAAGCATTTTTGTCGATTAAATCTAAATCTAATATCAGGTTATGCAGGGTAGTGCATAAGAATATACCACATTGGCATAGTTTGCAAATAGATTGAACTGTAGAAATAGCACTGTATTTGTGTCTATATCTTGGGTTCACGTTCGAGAGTTAAATAAATAATTTATAATGACCTGAGCAATGTATTTCCAAGACTGAAATTATTTGTAAATAAAATTAATTATAAATTGTTTATTTACATTAATTAAGAGAAGAGGCATTGCTTTCGGTTACCTAATTAAAGTTTCATAATTTTAAAATGAAATAGTTTACATTCTGATTATAAAGTTGATAATCTAATTTTAAGTAGTAAAGCAAATCCCTACACCCCTAGTCTAGTTAATTTAACCACCTAATTTAACCTAAACATTGAAGACGAACGGGTACAGATCATACATCGTGTATATCGTGCATTTAGTATTTAAGGCATAATAATCATTCTGGAAACCTAAACTGCCCATAAATTTTAGTTAAGTAATCTTGGATATTTTACTCTGGAGAATATGATTTAATAAACTTGAATAAAAGTAAATTATATTTTATAAAAGAAAGTTTTCGTTTATTTCGAAATAATATATTCCCAAAATATTGTAACAATATCTGTAGAAGTCTAGAGCAGTGATGATGGCACACAAAATTTTTTTACTTGCATCGCCCTGGCGGAGCTTTCAATCTTTTATAATATTACATCATATGATTTTATTTTATAACTGCATAATATTATCTTTTCCCTATATTCGCATTGATAACATTCCCACTTGTAATAAATCTTGTTAGTTTATTCTCTTTTTTAATTTCATCCAACAAGTTTCTACTTTCTCTTTATCCAATTTATACATCTAATTGAAATTAATTTATTCATCGCTACTGTTCCCGATCGTTTATTTTTGGATAATAAAATTATGTTGTTTATTATCTTCCTTATTTATATTTCAAATAAATTAATCAATTAAATATTTTGTTGTCTCTAATATTTACTTTAATATAATATTTTATATACAGTAGTTGTTCTTATGTTCCTAAATTCCTTATTTCTTTTAATAATTTATACTTAAATTTGCTTCCTCCATATTTTACATCTATTTTTAAGTAAAATTAATTTATTCC
Organism: Cantharis flavilabris; assembly: GCA_949152465.1. Taxonomy (NCBI): domain Eukaryota; kingdom Metazoa; phylum Arthropoda; class Insecta; order Coleoptera; family Cantharidae; genus Cantharis; species Cantharis flavilabris. The sequence continues at coordinate 8,774,879 of OX424436.1, read as the reverse complement.
ATACTTCAGCTTAAGTTATTTCAATAATTCTAGTAGAATTTTAAATATTTTTGTTTTCTTGCATAATAATTCTGTTATCTATGGCCATTACTGTTATTGCAGTATCTTTAGGTAAAAACTATTAAGTAAGTAATATTATTTGTTGTCAAAATAGTACATAGATTTTCCTTCATACTTACTAAATAATATATTATGCTTACTCATTACTACTCTGTACATATTTGATTTAGCAAATTTGCTATATTGGTCTTCCCAATTAATTAAATCGCCCACTTGGGATAGAATGGGTAGGAAAGAAAGCTAAGATGGAGATGTTTCAATTTAAGAATTCCAAACTCGGAATTGTTTTAAAAAAATACGTAATCGAAACTCAGAAAAAGACGAAAAAAGAAATCTGTCTATCTTAATTTCATGTGCTGAAATTGCAGGTTTCACGCGAAATTCGTCTTAATATGTTCGGCAGGTTTAATTATAATAAAGTTGAAGTTAATTAAAAATAAACAAACAAATAGAAGCTGCTATCAAATAGATTAACATTTTTGTGATTTTGATAAAAAAATATCAATATAAAATTGAGATAATTAAAAAAGATTATAATTATCATACACCCAGTGTTGAAATGTGAGGAAAACCACATTTTTGTTAATTACTCAATAATTGTTTTATGTAATGAAATGAATATTCATAATTAAACGTTTCATTAAAGTGCTCAAGTATAGACGAAATAAATTTTTGATTACAAATGGAATTACATAAAACCGAACGTGAGCCTAAATTAATACAACAAAACTTTAGTTATACTCGGAATTTACTTAATTTCACAGCTTAAATAAAAATATTTGAGTTGTACAAATTAAAGGAAAACATCATGTACTTATTTAAATAAAAAATTGGTATGAGGATATCAGTTATGTAGGCTAGAGTTAATAGGTTATTTTTGCTGTAAAACAAATCTTTGCAAAAATGTAGCTAGCTTTAGATTAACTACGTGATAAAATTCATAGATCAAGTAGTATATTATGTCGAGATTATTTCCTAAATTAACATAATATGATATTTTTACTTTTTGATTTATTGTCGAGTAACCGTCAGCACCAGACCCAATTTTTCGGGGTTGTACGTAAATCAATTGTGGGGCTAATCAGTATTTGCACAAAGTTGTAACGAAGGATTTAAATTTAATTTTCATGTCATAAAGAACTGCATGTCTTAGAGTATAGGAACAAGGCAAGCCAAACAATCAAAAACAGGTTATGAGCCCAGGTTAAATTGAAAACAACAATATCCAACAACAATGCGATCATCGGTAGTTTGCCATTGCCTTCGAGGGAAGTTTAATCTTTTTTAAAAGTTTTTAATCTTAGATAAAATTTTATACACCAGATCTCCATTTAAAAGTTTTCTTATGACTTTCACATTTGTTTTTGGTTTTATATTTGGATTAATTTGTAATTTAAATAAATATAAATATTTCCAAAACTATAAATTCTAATAATTGTCTTATTGGCAAATGATCTCAATCTGTACATTTCTGGCAGACTCACCCTAAATTCAAATCAACTGGTTCCTTTCGGCTGTCGAAATCATTAGCATTAGGTCATCGATCAGTCTCATTAATACTTCAAAATTATAATTGCCTATGAAAATGTATTCGTATAAATAAAATGACAATAGCAAAATGTTATCCCCTTCAGGTATAAGAGAAAAATACCTAAGAATTTCAAGCAAAACTCTCCAGCCAAGGCTATCCAAACAATGCAATTATGTTTAAAAGTTTTTCTCAATAATACCGGGATACCACATTCAATTTAAAACTTTATTTTGTAAATTCCAGAGTTACAATCCAATAATAAAAGTAACAATTGATTATACCATTTATTACTTTTGTTATTTTCTTTTACTGCGTAAAAGAAAAATGTGCTTGATAATAAGTAGAACTTGACACCAATCAATTAAATCAAATATTCTTAATCTTTCCTGTCAAAAGTGGTAAGTTAATATGTTTTTTTAACATATTAAAAATTACCTTAGCGGTTAAAATTCTATTATTTTAACATTTCGTGTAGTTTTTGTTTAATTTTACAAATTTAAATATCTCTCGAGGTTGTGCTCACTCGTAGTTCTGCTATGTTTAATCTTATTGCAAATAAGCAAATATATAAAAATAATAATTTTAGAATAACTAAAATAGCAGATGAATGTTGTTACAAACAACGGAGATCACATCCCCTATGAAATAACTATACTTTAAACTGCTATGTAATTTTGTTCAGGTGTCCCTAAAGTTTAATTTGTATATTTCTGCACGGAATAAAAACTTTATTTCTGAAATTTACTGAAACGTTTAAATATGAATGTTTATTTAACTACGTTAAATAATAATTATTGAGCAATTAATAATAATCTGATGTCCCTAAAGTTTTTGGCAAGATTGTGTGAAATAATAAACTAAAAACTTCTATAAAGTATTGTTCATCCAACCTCTGTCAATTTATCAATAAAAAACTAAAAAATAATTCCCATCTGAAATTTCTTGCAATTTGCTGGAAAGTTTCCAACTTGAAGAACAATTTAGAAACAGAATTATTGTATTTTGTACATAATAGTGGAACGAAGTAAATTTTTGTGTAAGTCACGTATATTTCTCCAACTTTTTAATCGCCTCATTCATTTGCCACTAGTTGCTCGTATAGCAAAGAACTTTATTCAATTGCAAAAAACGACAATAATAAGTTTTAATATTATAAAACCCGACTGCTATTAAAATATTTTATTACTAATTTTACGATTTTCGTTTAAAAACTTGAAACACAATAAAACCATTTAATATAAATTTTTTTTTATTATTATCAGCATATAACCGAGCAAAATTTAAGCTTATAAAAGCACTATATATTTATGTAAATTATTGATTTCGTATGTAGTTAATATTCATTGCATTTAATATTATTATGCAAATAATTCGTTGCACATAATTACGACGTATAGTATGTGCAGCATCAGTTTTAAAAAAACTAGTGTGAGCGTTAAATATTACGTTCAGCGCATAAATTATTAATAATACGACTACAGTCGAATAAAACATTTTATCTACACAAATCAATATTACATTTTATAATCGAAAATTAAACTTTTAAGCTTGGCTAATAAAAGTTTTATCGATTTAATCTCTTATCATACGGGAGGGATACAATTTTTTCCCATTGTAATTATGTGCCTACTTCAAAAAATTCAATTTATTTAAAAGTTTAGGATAAAATACTACTTAAAATTTGAATTTTGATTTTGGAACAAATTACAAAACAATACGTGAAAAGATCAATTAATATCTACAACAAATGAAATAAATATTTAATTTTTTCATTTAAAATTTTTTAAATTACTACTTGAGATGAAAACCTTGTCGACCAAGCACTTTACTTTCTTCTTGCGATGCTAATTTCCAATTTGGTAACAATTTATCGAAAAACTTTATTTAAATCTGAAAGTTGTTACTCTATTAAGTCAGCATAGCAATTTGAACCTTGCAATCTTAGTGCACATCAGAAGACGTTAAAAAGACGTAAAATTTAAAAATTTACCTTATCAGCCACTGGAAAACATAAGAAATTAGTTTGCATGTTGTAATTTCATGCAGTTGTTCGTTAAATCGTCACACGTAGCTACTTATAAATGTTTGAAACACACAATGAAAACATCTTGCCGAAATGATTAGCACAATAAGTAATTTTCGGAGTTTTACCATTGCTCATTGTTAACAACTTGCCAATCGAATCAATAAGCTTCAGGTATTTTAGATTTGTTTTGTCTATAGATACTTACGCACCGCCAGAAAAAAAGGTATTTCTTAAAAATTCAACTGATTAATATATTTTAATAAAAATAAAACCAAAAAGCAGTAAAAAAATTTCTACGGAAACAAAAACCGATAAAAAAGTCATTACAATACTATAAAAACTGTTTGTGAAGAAATTAAGTCGATAGCTGTAATGCTTTGTGACTTATGAGATTACAAATGGTCAACAAAAGTTATTCCGTGACACTCTAAAGCTACAAGACCTTTTCTTTTTCTATATATAAAAGCATACGTCTTTAATGCTTTTGTATAGGTAAAACGCATAACCCATTTTTGTTTTATCCGTCCCATCAAAAATTAAAAACTAACACTAAAAAGCAAATATTATTTTACGTACATGCAAAATGAAAGCAAAAATAAAAATTATTTTCTTGGAGATTTATAGTTCGATAATCCAATCTTACGCGTCGACGACATTGAAGCTCGAGCGGTAAACACCAATTGCATTTCAACATTTTCAAACAAATCTTTCAAAAGCAATTCCTACAAATCGATTATAATATTCAAAGAATAATTAAACTTCAAATAAATAAATAAAGAGAAATTACTAACTTATTGTAGATTAGATCAACTTTTTTGTTAAGATTGTGGAGCAGGATAGTGTTTCTATAACTCTTTTTGTAATTTAATTTAATTAATGTTCGCATTTTCAACAATTAATAATAATAATTAATTACAGGAAATACTACATCCGGAAATATGTACATGTGTCAATTTTTCACCCTAGGTACGTAAACTTCAACATCGAATCCGGATAACGGATAATTCGAATCACATTATACTACATATCACATAAAAGGAAAAGTTAGCTTATCTGCTCTTGTATTATATGTAATATGGAAATTAACGCTTCGTCAATGTCTATTATAATTAGTCGATAAAAGAGGTACCTAGTTGTTAAATCTTTAGTTTCCCCTTTTACGATGCAATATACCTACATACAATGTATAATAGTAGTGGATATTATTAACAACACTCCGGTATGACATCACTGGACTCGCAATGGTGCAAGTTGTATTAAGTTTCTTTGATAAATTAGAAACTGACTACTTATGATTCAAGAAATATTTTAATCTTTATCTTTTAATTTGAAAAATTTTTTAGAAACTAATTTATTTAATTCTTCAGGTGCGGATAAAATAGTATATTATAAACAACGACGGCGCCAGCATTTTTGAAATGGGTGGGCACAAATTGGGCCCAATATATTTGGGGTGGGCAGGAGCACACAAAATTTATAAAATAACTCAAAAAATAAATTATTAAAATAAGCACCCAAAAAAATTGAGTGGGCACTTTGGTGGGCACATGCCCACCCCTGGCGCCGTCACTGATTATAAAGTTGTATGATCACAGAATTCTTTTAATTCAACTTATTGTTTTCATTTCTTTTATAAAAATGTCGATTAACATAATATGTATTATTCACAGTTACGATTAATTACTCTTTTGTCATCTAATAATATACCACTTTATTTTATTCTTATTACCATAACGCATTACTTTAATTATTTATTGGAAATATTCTATTATATTACCATAAACAGTGTTCAACACGTTTACATTTATTAATGTGTTACCAATTGCCAATTACTCTCAATCATAATAGAGAACTGCTTATACAAAATAATCCATAAGCAGAGTTCAAATTTGATTACCCAATAAATTTATAAATATTGATAAAAAGGAAAAAATTAACTATTGTTTGCCATTGACTAGACGAAGGGGGATGGTATGAAAAGGACCTTACTCTGCAAGTAATCAGTGACGTATTTAGGGTGGGAACAAGGAAGCATTTATCATTCCCTATAAATTTTTCAATATTTAAATGTGAACGTTTTCCAATATTGATGCAAAATTGATTTCTAATATTCGAGCAATATTTATTTGCAATATCGGGACAATATTGAAAATTAATTTAATTTCAAACTGTTGTTGATACTTGAGATCGAAAAATAGTGTTGCTACAAAAGTGAAGCATAATATAGATATCCATAATTTATTTCAAATTTCTGTTGTCCTAACCAGGGGCGCAACTAGAGGGAGCGGTTGGGGGGCTTATTTCCCTGAAAATCACAATTAGCCCCTCAAAATAGATTGGTTGAAGGCAGTGTCCGTGGTTGTTATTACAATATTTTTAATATTTTTAATAATTATAATACTTTTAATATTTTAATATTTTTAAAATTAATAAATAATATGTATTAGCTATGTTAGTATTATGTACGTTATGCATGTTAATATTAGTTTATTTATTTGTTAATAAGAATGTATGAAATAATTTTTTTAAATCGTAGGTTTTGTGTTATTTGTAGTAGCAAATATTGGTAAACGTAAAAAGTTTTTTATAATGTTATTTTTCAATATAATTACTTCAAACATCAATACATTTATTTAAAAATTTTCTTCTTGTTTACTTTAACACTTTTTACTATATTGCTTTAAAAAAACTACTATACTCATACCATTAGAGATGCTTTTTGATAACGCGTTTTGACGCGACGCCATAAAAACATCAAAGTGTAAAATTTGAAACAGTGCATCAACAACCAAACCGCAGTTCACAAAGTTCTTTTATTATTGTGTTTTTTACGTTGTAAACAGGTGCATTGTCTAACACTACATGTAGGCCTTTGGTTTATTTTTATCTTCTTTTCATTTAAAATTTTTTCTTTTAATTGATATAAATTACTTGCAGTGGTGGTACCTTGATTTTTGTAATCACTTAACGAAATTCTTTTAGAATTTCTAAAGATTTTTCCCATACCTTTTCCAGGTACATGTCAGTGGCCCCCCACTTTCGAATTTTTGGATGAGTTTGGTGTCAAGCGTTAGAGCATGTGCTTCCATTATTTTCGTTTGAGCCTCAAAGTTCGCGAAGTTATTCGCGAGAAACTACTGGGGGGGCTGTAGACATATTTTGCAATTTTCCTTCCCATTTTGAATTTACGTGTGCAATTAATGTCAATCGATAGAGCTTCGCTTGAGCCTGAATGAGCTTCAGTAAACAGGATTTTAAGTTAATTTTATACAAAGTTATGGATAGTTGAAATTTTCGACCAAAATCCGAGCAACACCCTTAAAATCTTAATCTTAAATCTTAAATAACTAGCTTATTTTCCTTACAATAATCCTTACAATAATGTGAGTTATTTACTCGGGGGGAGGGGGCAGAAGCAAATCTTCAGTCTTGCTTGTAGTGTCAGTCCTGGCTATTATAGAGACCAAATTCTCTTATCTATGGCCAGCGCTAGCGCTATAGGCACTACGCAAACTAGACAACTGCCGAGGGCGCAAGCGATAAAGGGACTCAAAATCAGATCGAGGTGCAAAAATTAAAAAGAACTTGGGACAGCTTTTGCCGCAAAAAGAGCCAGAAGTTATAAATATTGCGGATTCTCACCTCCCAGCTCAGTACTGCTATATAAATGGGGGGAGGGGTGCGCACTGATAGATTTTTGTCTATAACACTTCGTATTTTTGAAACCCCGAGTGCCCCCCCTCCCTCTGCCGGCACTCTCTATGACGGATAATAATAAACGTTTAATAATTTTAGAAGTTGGTGTAAGAACATTTCTGATTTCGTAAAAAATAGAATCAACACACCAGATGAAGCAGGTGACCGGGGAAAGCAATCTTTCGCAAGACTTATTGTTTCCACATTAATTGTTCTTGTTCAGTTTTTGAATAGTATTCAATTCTACCGATAAACCATTTTAGTTCCGTTAATTTCGGTCTCTATAATAGCCAGGGCTGGCACTACAAGCAAAACTAAACATTTGCTTCTGTCTTTAGAGCATCGTTTGACATCAAATTCATTCAAAAATTCGAAACTGGGGGGGGGGGGGCATCATGTCTACAGTCCCCTCAGTAGTTTTTCGCGAATAACTTCGCGACCTTTGAGGCTCAAACAAAAATAATGGAAGCTCATTGAGGCTCAAACGATGCTCTAACGCTTGACACCAAACTCATCAAAAAATTCGAAAGTGGGGGGGGGGCACTGACATGTACCTCACTTTTCCAGGAGAATGCACAACTTTAAATTTCTTGGGTTCTGGACCACCTCCCTTTAAATACCAGTGCATAGACTCCTGTTTCGATTCAGTATCATAAAATTGAATCTAAGTTTCATCTCATGTGATACTTCTATCAATAAATAAACATTTTATTGTTTTTAATGCGGTGTGAGCTTTCTAGCTACTAACCTCTGACTTATCCACATGATCTTTCAAAGTTTTTAAAATTGTTGATTTTTTACATTTTTGCAATTTCCTTTATTGTAAGGAGAAGATTTTCTCACAGGGAACCATTAACTTTTTAACCATTCCATGAGTTATAACGTCACTTGACCTGCCAGGGCACTCATCATCTTCAAGTAACTGTCTACGTTAGTTAAACAGTTTGCTCCACTTATAAATCATAATTGTATTAGAGCAAGTGTCACCATTAACTACCTATATAGTAATTTAATTTCAGAACTACTCTTTTAAGCGGTCCCAGGTTTCCTTGAAATTCAACAGTACAGAATATTTTGCTTTAAATTTATTTAATTTTGATAAGTATAATCTGTACTAAAAGCAAATATCTATTATAGATTCTATTATAGATCAGTGGGTTTGGGAGGTATGGAGTATACCCTCATCAGGGTGGTACTCCTTTCTCAACGTTAACTTCAACCTACTGCAAGCAATTCTCGGAAGTTTAGCTAGATGACGGAATATTTTTCTTAAGAGGTCATAATACAGTATGTTTGAAAGTTTTTTTTACTTTATAACGCAATATTATCACGTTGCTTTAACAGGTGCTTGCTTGCACGATATATCAGGTAGCAATTACTGCAATATTCCTATCCTTTTTTTCACATTTTAATAATTAATTTTACTAAACACAATTATTATTTTTATAGATATTAGAGAAATTAATGATTGAAAAATCTTACTGTTTTTTAGAAAGACAATATGCAAATCAGTTAAATTAGTTTGCTACACATGGGTCCTGGTGTTTTGAATTTCATAATCTCACCAGGAAAACCTGGAATAATATATTACTAACGCGAACAGTATTTAATTCAATTAAATAGAAAAAATACAAAATCAACTTTATTTGACATTTTGAAAATAAAATTCTACATAACTTGATTCCAAAATCAATAAACATAATAATAATTTTTTGAAAATGTTTCTAAATCGAGAAATTAAGAGAAATAATGAAGCGAAGGTAATAGTAATTAAATTATTCCAAATTTTTTGTTATATTTTTCGTGACTCTGCTTGGCGGCACTCGGACCTTATATTCAAATAATTCAAATATTTATTCGGTTACTCAAACTATTCGATTACTAAAATATTTATATTATTTGGGTATTGTCGGAATTTTTTGCGAATATTAGCCCCGAATTGACGCTCATGAATGGATTAACGAAATACCAATCGCACATTTTCCTTCCGATTCGCATGAATATATTAACGAGATTCCACAATAACTCGAAAACCTGGCTAGATATCAAAAAACTGAGCAAAAATTTTTTTTATAAGTATATTTAAAAGTATTGCTTTACTCCTGGAATTGTTTTCTAAGGGCATAATCTCACCTTTTTTGCCATTCATGAGCCTTTTTGTGCCAAACTCAAGTAAACAGCTCTGGGCTGTAGTCGGGAAAATACCCGGGACTGCTATCATAGGGAACAGCCCTCAATGTGGTTTAAGGTTACGTATTTTTGCGAATACAGGGACGCGCATGAATGGATTAACGGCTGTTCTAGATTTTGCCCTCCCACCCGGGGCTGTAACCTATGAGAACAGCTTTAAAAAAAGAGAGATTGCGAAATAAACGATTTGTGGGCGTAAAAAATTGTTTTTCTTCGGAAAATTTAATTTCTTTTTTGTTTGCAACACGTCGCAAGGCCAGAATCTCGTTAATCCATTCATGCGCGTCTCTGTATTCGCACAAATTCACAACCAAAAACCACATCGAGGGCTGTTCCCTACGAATATTCTTTAAATATACAGGGTTTCCCAGGATACAGTTTACCTAATTTTGGTGGTGAGAGAGAACACTTTTATTTTCCATTTTCACAACATGTCCTAAGGTCCTGAAACTAGAACAGTTGGAACAATTTTTAATAATCAATTGTTTTAGAAATCAAATTAATGCTTTTGATAATCAAGAAAATTTGTCCTTTTTTTTTAAACAAATTGATACTTCTTTTTCATTAAATTGATTCCTTTTTTGATTAAATTGGTGCTTTTTCGATAATATTTGATTACTTTTTAAGCACTTTTTTTTTAGAATATTTATGCATTTTATTCGGACTAGAGAGGTTAGAGATAACCTTAGCTGAAAGCTTCAAAATATAATTGTTTTTTATTAATGTCTTGTTAATATATAACTTGTTATATTTTTGAAGATTTTAGATGCGCAGGCAGCTCTCCACAAGTATAGATTTTGGTAGGGGTCCACCTGGGAATTTTGGAGAGGTTGGAAGTGATTTTCGAGGTAATACTGTGAAGATTTTTTAATTTGGATAAAATTTAATAAGCCACCGATTGTTAGATCATTGAATTTATTAAATATTGGAATTGGAAAATGAAGATATTGCAGCAACTAATAATTAAATTCAATAGATATCACAGTAATACAAAGTTTGGGAAATCACACGGCAGCGTCCTGACGTCAGGTAGATACAGCAAGCTTGTTAGAGAAATGTTTACGTTTCAAGATACTCGAAATTACATTTATTAAAATAAAATTCGATTTATAGACAAACCAATTGCATGTAAATGACATTGGATTTGATTAAAACATTATTCAGTTTGATTTAGAGACATCAATTAACTGTAAAATAATAAAAAAATTTATGTTTATCTAAATTTGAATTAATAAACTAAAACGTACCTGGCTTGAAAAAGCAATAATAACCGAAATAATAAAGAATCGCTGATATTTAATATTTTAAAACTAAGAAAATAAATATTTTAGTGCTCTTCTAGATATGACCAATATTTTCTGTAAACTTCTGACATTGAACGTTTAGCCAATAAATAATAAGAATTGAACTTTATTGTGCAGGTATGGATAGATTTTTTCATCCGTTAAATTGTCAAAAACTATTGAATATTTTGAAAATCTGATATCATTTCATGCTTTAACAAATTTATTGTACTATTTTAGAGTGTTAAGTAGATTAAAAATCTAAAGCAGCGCTTCCCAACGTTTTATCTAACCGACAAGAGCAAATAATAATTATCTCTTTAAAATATAATTTTTGCAGTAAAAGACTCGGCAATATTAAAACCGGAAAAAGGTTACGCAAGATTTAAATTTAAGTACGAAACCTTAAAAGGCATCCCGAATTCCGAATGTAACCACAGTTCTCAACTGACCCGCGAAGTACGATTCTTCTCATTTTTAAAATGTAGCTTTTTCAGCTATGCTGTGAAAAACTCAGAGGGGTTAGCAACCCTCTATTTAAGAAACGCGGGGTTGAGAAAACATTTATTAAGTAGTACGGTTTTTTCTGCAAAACTTATTTTATTTTCTTTTAATCCGTAAATAGAAAAATTAGGTTTTCATAATTTTTTAACAGTAATGGATGCACTTGGTAATTAAATCATCGAAGCGACAGTTTCTAGTTTAACCTTGTGGTCTCATCAAAATGTGCAATTAGACGGATTAATTAAAGTTTTAAAATGAAAATTCTAACTACAATATTTTTCTATAGCAGTTTAATTAAAGATTTTAGATACAAATTTTATTTATATGCCATACGTAAACTATTAAAACTACACTATGCGCCCGTAAAATTATATTTTCTCTGCAGCTTACTTTGAAAAGTTTATAAAATTTCCAACTTAACACGTTAAAATTGAAACAGCGGTCATAAATTATTTAGTTGTGATAATACGTTAATTTAGATGAAATCAAGTTAAAGTTTTAGTTAAACCAAAGTTAATAAACGCGTAAGTTGGAATTATATTATTCTTTATTTTGTGTAGCCATTAACTGCAATATTTATAATAATAAATACAATACGAACTAATAAAAAGAAACTTGATAAAAAGATTATTATAGTAAGATTGTATGATACGAGCTTGCGCGACTCGTTTGTAAACCCCTCCATGATAACAGCTAGTTACAGTCCGTGCCAGCCGCTCTTTTTACGCGGTCGTGCCGTTAAGGGTTGATAACTTGATACCTCGAAATCTACGTTACAGTTGGAAAAGCGACCAGTGAATATGTATTTTATAACGCTTAAACAATTAAGGTCTCTTTATTAGGTTGTATAATGATGCCGATACAGGAACTTAGTGTTCACTTATTTACCAAAGTAGATGATAATTGGGATGATGGAAAATAACTAATAGGCGACATATCATTTACATACCAAATTGATAATTGTATAATATTGTAAACATGAAAAAGTTAACTGTGATGTTTTTTGTGGTAATTAGTTACCGATACATTAATGGATATTCGTGGCCGGGTGAAGAAACTACAACCAGACATTCACATTCTTCTTCCAAAGATTTTCATAGCGATCCCTTAATTGTTGACACAACAAGTGGATTGGTGCGGGGCTTTTCAAAAACTGTTTTAGGTCGGGAAGTGCATATATTTACAGGAATACCGTTCGCAAAACCACCAATAGAACAACTGAGGTTTCGGCGTCCCGTACCAGTCGAACCTTGGCATGGAGTTTTGGATGCCAGCAAACTGCCAAACTCCTGTTTCCAAGAACGTTACGAATACTTTCCTGGTTTTGAAGGTGAAGAAATGTGGAATCCTAACACAAACATATCAGAAGATTGCCTTTACCTAAATATTTGGGTACCTCAACGGCTACGAATACGTCATCATGCAGATAAGCCACCGCAAGAACGACCAAAGGTCCCTATTTTAGTGTGGATTCACGGTGGTGGATATATGAGTGGAACTTCGACGTTGGACGTATACGATGCCGATATTGTTGCCGCGACTAGTGATGTTATTGTAGCTTCCATGAATTACCGCGTAGGGGCGTTTGGGTTTCTATATTTGAATAAATATTTCGGTCTCGGTAGTGAAGAAGCCCCTGCTAATATGGGGTTATGGGATCAAGCTTTGGCAATTCGATGGATCAAAGATAACGCAGCTGCGTTTGGCGGTGATCCGGATCTCATAACCCTGTTCGGTGAATCTGCAGGAGGCGGATCCGTCAGTATACACTTGATGAGTCCGGTCACTAAGGGCCTGGCTAAAAGGGGAATTTTACAATCCGGTACCATGAACGCACCGTGGAGCTATATGACGGGCGAAAGGGCTCAAAGGATTGGAGAAATATTAGTACAGGATTGTGGATGTAACACTTCTCTATTGTTAACGCGACCAAACCAAGTTATGGATTGCATGAGAGCGGTCGACGCTAAAACCATTTCGTCGCAACAGTGGAACTCTTACTCTGGAATTCTAGGATTTCCTTCCACACCGACTATCGATGGGGTGTTTTTAACCAAACATCCTTACGATATGATGAGGGAGGGAGACTACGAAGATACGGAAATTCTAGTTGGAAGTAATTCTGACGAAGGTAAGTAAATTAGAGGTAAAAATCAATCCAATTTCAAGGTCGAATCGATAGTGTTATCAATTATTATTTCCAAGCGCGTGCTTAATTTCATTAGGGTATATTCACGGAGTGAAAATTTGAGAGAGAGGTTCTCTATTATTTAATTTTTACTATTGGTAGTATTAGTAAATTAAACTAAAGTGGTTTTAACCTGATAATAAGCTATTGCTGTGTCCAATATAAATCTGCGGGTAAACTTGACCACCTGCGCTCCGTAATGATGTCAATTATAATTTTAGAATTCCCTAGGGTGGTCATTTCTATATAATAGCTCATATTGCCATCATTATTAATTATGTATATTTTCCAATATTGTCTCGTTTGTTCAGGAAAACTATTTATACATTTCAGACCCTGAGAATATAACAACCAAATATTATATTTTTTAATAATTTTCTTTTATATTTGTATCGATCCAAATTGAATTAATTGACCAATTAACAAATTTTATAAAGTAGTTAACCACATACACTTAATTACTTATTAAAAAAGCTGCTGCGATGGTAATCTACTCAAATATTTTCCTTTACGATATTGGAAGCATTTTTAGGTTTTCAAATTTAATTTATAAACCAAAAGTTTAATATGAAACATTGTTTCTCTATATCTTCAACAGGATATTTGGAAAAAATATTTTTTATGAAAGTAAAAGTACATCTACCTCCAGAAGAGTTATTACAAAAGTTTGTAGATGTTGAAGAAATATGAAGCTACTTGATATGTCTTATACGAAGTAACTTCTCGTTTTTCCTACACACATTTTCATCTTATTGAGACTTGTAATAATTTTATAGTAGAATATTTTCTTACGGAACGGAAATTGCCAAGTGCTTTACATTAAGTGGCTATATTGTAATAATCTCGAAATTGTTTTCTTTTCAAAAAAAATTTACTTCGTTGATGTTGCCATTGTCTTGAAGTAAATCACGCGTGAAAATTCTAGCACTGGATTAGACAGACTTTTAGATTAATTTAAAAATAATTACGTTGACAGGCATGAAAACGACAAAACATTTGTCTGCCTTTATATTAGAAACGACATTTTAATCAATTTTATTATTTATTATTATGAAGTTGATGGTAAAATATAAATGGGCCGAAATGTATTATACATGCAAAATGAGAATGAGCATTTTTCTTCAGCTCTATCGTAAATTACTTCTTGTTTGAGCAATCTTTCTTTACGTTTCGCCTCATTCTTGGGCCTTTTTTAATTAACCAACTGCAATGTATACTTGAAAATGTGCTTAAAATAATTAAATTTACAAAATTATAGAATTACTTCGAAAACCTGAAAATTGAAATGTATATTTTACAGATTAAAAATTCAACTCTTGACAGGTTCAGTTATAAAATTTAAAGTGGCCTTTGCTCAAAAAAATGTTACCTTCATATACCCTTCAAACAGGGGCTATAATAATAAAAATAAGTTAAAATAACTTGATAATCTATAATAATGACATTTGAACTATCACGCTTTCACAAACCGATTCAAATTTAAATGCTGATCTTGCAACTCACCATCTCAAAATTAACGAGCTCCAGTAACTTTAAATAATATTACTCATAATAATGCAACTCACCTCACACAAAAATATGACTATAAATTTACAGTTGAATTGTTTTATAATCAAAAAATCAAATACACATCAACAAACAATTATACAGTTTGACGTTGCTGCTTTAGGTGCGCGCTTATCAAAGGTCAACAATGTACTAATTACTTAGTATGTTACAAAATAAAATCAGAATTAAAGGTTTGCAAGAATGTATAATATGATGTATTATGCAACAGAAACCTTTCGGATGCAATTTAGCATCATAATTTCAATTTAAATAATTAATTTTCAATCATTCCTCTTTGTAGTAATTATAGCGGTGAACTTTATTTGTACATTATTGCAATTCATTATAGTTGATTCAGGAGCATTTTTAACGTAAATTTAAAATCTTTATTGTAAAAGTTCCAACTCAGTTTCTGTAATTCAGTATATTTATGCACTCGAAATGGTTTGTTAATTATTAACTAAAATCGCTTTACTACTTTTGGAATAAATAAATTATTGTAGGATGTGAGGCTACCATATACTCTTGGACGGGTATTCCACTACCTGGGAAATTATCCTTGTAGCAAAATATTTTAATTAATTAAAAGTTAATATTTATTTAACTTCAAGTCAGCCGTAAGAATTAAGTTGAGCGATTTAAAAACAATTAAAATTTACAGAGAAATAACTTTCTCGATTTAATTCTTATGTGTGAATTTGCTGCACCTGATATACTCTTAGTTTAAAAAAAAACATAAAAAGCAAATTACTTCAAATTTGGAAATTTCTGAGAAGATTAATGTTGGTGAATGCACCACAAAGGCTGCTTAAGCGTAAGGTGTATGTGAGTCTGCTTTCCGTCAATTTGAAATGCAGGATGGTAACAACGAAAGGGCAGAACAACAAAGAAAACTTATTTCTTTCGACATTTACGCCTTGACCCCTTTGATGCTTTCAGTTTTGAAGAGCCTATTAACAGTTAAAGCTGTCACCTTGAAAGCGCTTGCATTATTACAGTGATTACAGGAGCAGTTCTTCTAGGCGGAAAATTTCCTTCCAAAAGTCCTTTCGTGACCTCGCACAATTTGCTCTGAAAATATAAATGTACAAAATTTAAAATGTTTTAAATTTTCTTTTAATATCAGAAAATTATGAAAATGCAAATATTTTCAAATTAAGCGTTTTTCAAGTTTTAAATTTTCAACTAGGTTGCCAGAGAGCATACATTTTCCTCTAAATCCTTACTTGGAAGGTTAAATTTAAATGACTATTTATTAAGGCTACGCATAGAGCTCAACAACATGAATTATGACTCAATTGCCATCTACGAGCTTCACATTTATATTTTACTTGATTAAAAGCAATGAGGTAGCTATAATCTAGAGATTACTAAAGTTTTGTTTATTACTTCATAACTTTATTGAAAAATTAATTATAGCAAAATTCAGATAGTGCTGCGGGCACACCGACTGCTATATATCACGAAAAACTCGAGAAGTTTGACCTGTTGATTTTATTATTAAATTTTTTTTTAAATTTTCGTTTTTAAGACAATAAATTAATTTCATGATGTATTCAAAATAAAAGTAAGCAACGAGTGACATTTTCTGGTTCAACTTTAAAGTACAACAAATGCAGATTACCATCTCTATATTTTCAGGTTTAAACTGAAAAATTGTGAGTACAACAGAAAATCTGATTACAACCTTCAAAGCAAGTTTTTACTTTGTGTTAGTGCAATAAACAATTTTCATTTTGTGAAAAATACAATGTTTCCAATGAAAATTAACAGCTAATTTCAAAATGTCTATTCATCTAAATCTTGTTTATTCTTAATGGATAAAATAAAGCAAATCGTTGTTTAACAGACTAATGTTTGTGTTGCACAACCTGTTGATTCTCAAAATGGAAAAAACTATAAACTTTGTTTTAACATACCAAATGCTCGTTTTGTTATAGCGTGAGGATATCACAATAAAATTAATTGACGCTGTAATTGATGCATTCGCATATATAATAAAACGCAAATTATCGTAGTGTTGAATGGATCTATAAAATTGCGAGGGCAATATAATTTTAACTAATTGGACCATCGATTATTAATCCCAAATGAACAGTAAATATAAAATTTGACGAATGACTTCCGTTTAGAATACATCGGACACTACAATTTTTTCAAATTCCCTTTCCTTAAACTGTAAATTTTAAAGATGATCAGTTTACTATAAGGGTGGAAGGCTAGACTAATGATCCGAGAATTAAAATAAATAATTATAAAAAAGAGCATAGTAAGATAGCTACTAGGGGTTGCGAGCTCACGCCGAGCATTGGCCTGATAAACGTTAATAAATATTTGCAATTAAGAAGAAAAAGATTAACAAACAGGTGGGTTAGGGTTTGTAATAATTACAAAGTCTACTAGGTTTACTTAGGTAGGTTACCATTCGATGGTTTGCAATATTGGTTTAAGAAAAGAGACAATCAGGAATAAAATTTGTAGGTCGGCTGAAGTCAACCTGCATATTCGGCATTCTCATGCGAAATAAACCGTCAAATCTAGGAGTTTCTCTTTTTAGAACAATGAAATTTTACAAGGGGTAAATATCTTGAAAATTTTGTGTACACTTATTAAGAATTCCCTTGGAAGTCTCTGAAATTCCTTGCAAATCATAGAAATTCTTTAGATTGAAACTATAGTTTGAAAATCACGGGCGGATCCAGCAAAATTCATATAGGGGGTAAATGATGTTGGCGAGGAAAGGGTAAATAAATATATATTTTGATAAGAATTTAGGTATATTTTTGAAATTTCAAAAAAATGTATTAGATTTTGGTGGTTCTTGTCATTGGGAGGGGGTTAGATACACCGTTATCATACCAATCTTCCAGCCGACCTTACCAGGCAAACTTATAAAATGGGAAATTCGAGGAAATTTATAATATTCAGAATATTTTAGTAAGGCTAAGAAAATCTCAGAAAAGTTAAAAAGCTGAAAAATAAAGCTCAACTGGAGTATTCTTAAAATTTCTTAAGATTTTCCTTCACTTTTGTATTTATTACGATTTTCCCTGGGTTTCCCAGCAACAAACTAGAGAAAAATCTTTAGCAAACTAGGGAAAAATCTTTAGCAAACTACGGTGTACTAGTAAAAAAAATCTGAAGATATTCAGGGAAATTCCACAAAATTTAGATCTTAGAAAATTTCAAGGTATCCATGAAAATTTTACGAAGGAAATTTTGAGGAAGAAGAAATTTCAGCAAATTTTGGGATATTAAGAAATTCTAAGAAATTTCAAAAAAATTGAAAAAACCATTTATAGTACATATTCTTAAGATTTCGTTGTATTTTCCATTTCTTAAGACTGCCTGAGATTTCCTCAAATTTTCCTTCACTTGTACATAATAATTTAAGAGCAGATTCAAAAAAAGTCATGGAGGTAAGCAAGGCTGAGTGATGGTAAATACATCATTTTTTATAAGAATTGAGGTGTATTTTTCAAATTTTAACAAAATTTAGTAATTATATTGATTTTGATGAGTCATGGGCGGGACAGTTACCCCGTTTCCTCCCCCTTGTTAGAAATCAATGTGCGTGAAGTTAGTACAGCCATTTTTGAAAATTTAAAAATTGAATATTGTGCCGGACTGTGCCCGTTGGGTGCTAGGTTGTGCCGTATTTTGTTTTATTTTCCATTTTTTATTTTGATTTTATAGTGATTGCTTATTTTGGGATAGAAGTTAGCCCCGCCATTTTTGATAATTCCAAAAATCAAAATTGTATTAGATTCTACTCGACGTGTGTCGTTGTGTGCCATAAATTTTAAAATTTTAGTTTTCAAAATAAAATTTTTTTGGGCCAAAAACTATTTTATCGATAGAAGTTTGCCCCGCAATTTTTTATAATTCCAAAATTCAAAATTGTATTAGATTCTACTCGACGTGTGCCGTTGTGTGCCGTCAGTCATGAAATTTTATTTTGACAAATAAAAATTTTCTTTTTCTTTTGACAAATAAACTATTTTGGATCAAAAACTGTCTTATCACTAGAAGTTAGCTTTGCCATCTTCGATAATTTTAAAAATTAAAATTTTATTGGATTGTATTTGACGTGTGCCGTAAATTATAAAAATGGTGGTCCTTCACTTTATCACTTTCGGTTACGATAAATGTTCCACATCCTGTATATAAACTCTCTCTTATAACCTTTTTATTTCAGGTAAAAATCTTTAAATATTATTGTTTTTATAATAATAATAATATAATATTATGTTAACATTAGTAGTCAGGGAAGACACTCCAGCCCATGGACTTAGAAGAAGCAGGCTGGTAACTGCATTGTTATAATGCCGATTCTCGCGTGCCCGAGAAATAGAAGAGTGTCGCGATAAGTTCCTGATCAACTGTTATTGACTGTTATTCATTGGCGCAACTAGTTATAATATTTGGGGGGGGGGGAGCTAAAACGAGGATTTTTTCTTCTCTTAACAAAGTCAAAAACCGACGATAGATAGTAAATTTATTTTTTAATAGAAATTTATTAACTCATAAAATACAAAAAACTAAAAACGTAACGGAATTGTCCTTTCATTTTTTGCAAATTTGTTGATTACGCTTTCTGTATCAATATAAATATCCATTTTTTTACAGTATTCAATTTTTTTTTTTTAATTTTGGCCCAAAAAAATTTTATTTTTGAAAATTTTATTTGTGAAAATAAAATTTTATGCTTTACGGTACACAACGGCACACGTCGAGTAGAGTCCAATACAATTTTGATTTTTAGAATTGTCGAAAATGGCGGGGCTAACTTCTATCCCAAAATAAGCAATCGCTATGAAATCAAAATAAAAAAAGTAAAATAGAAAGAAATTACGGCACAACGTAGCACACATCGGGCACAGTCGGCACAATATTCAATTTTTAAATTATCATAAATGGCGGCGGGGTTAACTTCACGCACATTGGAAATCATTGGAATTCTTTGAGAATCTTTGGAATTTCATGAAAATCATTGGAATTCCGAGCCCAAAATTATTTTGAGATATTTACCCCTTAAAATTTTAAATTCGCAAGTTCTTACCTAAAAACAAACAAACTAATTAATGTCCGACGTTTCGGGTAGGTACTTTAAGGACCCATTATCAAGGCTATATCTGATGGGAAGAAAAAATCAGAGAAAAAAACATTATTCAGACTATTATGCCTGAATTTTGTTTTTTCTTAACTTTAAAATTGGTATTTAATCGAAATGGCCCCAGTATTCCAGTAATTGCGTTCAGAAGAAAAACTGTTATTATAGAATGTAGATAATCGTTAATCAGTCTGGTACAATTCGACGCCGACAACTCTCGGAACTAGAACAAATCGGCGCCAAAATATTCATTTTTTAAGTTTTGAATTTTCGTAGGCTTTTCTAATTGGAAATAAACAAATAAGTTTCTGCAGATGATGCTAAATTATTTAAGTTTATTTAAGTTTCTGTTAAGTTTATGCTTTACTAAGACAAAAAATATTAACTTTAAACAAGGAATGGAAATTTAAAATCTCTAAGTATACAGCTTAATAGCCATCTCTTAGAACAGGACGAATTCAAAGACCATCAAATTGGATGGTAAATTTAATAATTGCTATAGTTTGTACTAGTTTGCAAATAAAATATTATGGTTCTTTTCATATTTAATTAGCACGACATGTTTCATACGAATGTTGGTATATCTTCAGGTGCCTATACAGAAGATGTGTAAAAATTATTATACAACTAGTCAACCGGCGCGAAATTGGCCGACACCAAGTGCTAAGTTGGATTGTCAAAATCAAAATATACTCAACAACAAATTAACTAAAATTTACTAAATAGTAAAGTCGGTTTGGTTCACCTTCGGTGTAATAATGACAACATAATATTTAACAAAATATTTATTTATTAAATTAAGAGTTAGTTTAATAATAAACCCGTAGTTGAAATTAATTTATGGTTTAGAAACTTTTACAAAAGTTGTAATTAGAATTTAAAATTAAAAAATTAATCTGTCGATGTATTTAACACTTGAGTTATATAGTACTCTATTCTTTTGATCTGGTAAATGCCGTTACTATTTTAGAAATAAATTAATAGTTAAAATCAAGTATTAACCATAATATGTAGTCTTTTATGTTCAAAGCAATATCTGAACATACATACTATGTTGTAAAGTTGTGCTGACTTTTTTACTCTAATTGCTTCCAATGTCTATCTGGATTATTTACCCTTTGGGTAGGTACTTTTACACAATATGCGATCTTTAGCTTTTACTGATCTTCCATTCGATACTAGTAGGTTTTTCAATTATTATTATCCCAAACCATTCAAGATTATAGAATCTCGGAGATGTCCAAAACCAGATACATCAAATCTAAACAAGTACTCCTCAATACCAATGTTTATACTAACGGAATGAGTCGATTCGAAATAACTAATCCTGATGTTATACGCCCTCAAACAGCATAGACGTTTTCAGCTCAGTACCCTCTAAAAAGGATACCGGCATACACTGGAATTGATTGAGTTTGTTGAGTCGTTATTCTCATAGAACTCTTACGGAATCATCTCCTTCGGGAGCGTTTATTGTATATTCACAGCTATCTCATTACAGAACGTTTATTGTTTATTCACGGCTATCTCATTACAGAGCTTGCATCGATCCGAAATTTGAAAACGCGCCAGGTTGTATCCAAGGACAAAGCACAGTTTACACGTACCGGCCGTGGAACCGTCTTTAATAAATAATTGTTCACAGGTAATTTGAAAATCAAAATTATATAAAAGTTGAAGCTGCAATTTAACGTGGAATTCTAACCACGCCTCATCGGATAGTGTTATTACAAGTTTTAAAATGAAATGGTATTTGATCGAAGATATTACATAAATTCGAAATGCATAAAATTGTTTGTACTGTTCAAAACGTCACGTAATAAATTACTGTTTATTTTTATGACCGTTGCCTGAAATAAATTTTAAATTGAATTTTATTGTATATTCGAGTATTCATATAATACGATTATTTAATTCATAAATTTCAGGTTGTGCCAGATACTATAATTTTTTTTAAATGAAATTGTAGTATCAGAAAATTAAAACTTCGCTTCTGATAATAATAATTTATAAAATTCGGGTAGGACCCCTACAAATCAATAGAGTATTGATTGATTGAAATGTTAAATGTAAATAGGATGTAGATGAAGGCTTTAGTATATATTCGGTTATAGCAAATGTCACGTTTAACAAACATTGTGCCTTCAGAATTTGTGTAGATACCGCGAATCTCATTCCATTAAAAGTTAGTGTGTTGATTATAAGGAACAGGATCTGGGTCCAATAGCAAACCTTTAGAAACCCTTTAATTATTTAAACTGTTCGATATTGGAAACAGTTTCCAAACAAGTAAACTGTACCAATCCACTATTCGCGGATAAGCGTAAACAACTTGAAAATTATTTATATATTTTCCGATATTGAGCGTCCCATATAAACAACACTTAAATAATTGGAAGAAAGTAATCGAATAAGAATTTTGTCGATTAAACATTAAATTAAAAAACTTTTAGTTTAATTCAACTATAAAAGTTTTCTTGATTAGTAAAACGGCTATGCGGGTTCCAGGCCACTTTTTTCTTAATCAATCGAGGTTTATTATAATTACTACGGTGTCAATCTAAGTATTTTAGAAATTCATATTCTAATATTATAGTAAGTGATAACTTTCAATTTACTTAATAAATTATTTAATTTGATATTTAAATTTTCTTTTAATATTTTTTGGAATAACCCTGCTGAACTAGTACAATAGTATAATAAGCATATAAACAATTTCTCGTATGTTTTATTAAATTTTTTACAATTATTTAAAATTTAGCAAACTGAGATATTTTCAAATTCAGACGTTGCTCCGAGCTGGACTGGAACCTGCTTTGCTTTCTACTATTATTAATTACAAAAGTAATTATTAAACTAAGAAAAGTTTTAATAGTTGGTATTGTTCAACAAAGTTAAATTAAATACAAAACAGGACGTTTAGTATAATTTAAATATAAAATATTAATTAATTTACAATGAAGTTACTTTATTCGGAAATGATTTTTTCTTGTTTACGAGTCTCAACTAAAGGAACATGCAGGGAGATCTTAGTACGAAAGAGAAATGAGTAAAACAGCTTAATTTCCGAAATTTGGCTTAAGAATATATTAAGAAAAAGAACAAATACGGTGATAATTGCATTGCATGCTTGCAAACTGCAATAAGAAACAATTAAGTTTAACAAACCTTAAACTTTATGAAGCAATCCGATTAAATTTATTTACATAAAATAATAATCTCCAATCTTAAGGTGAAAAATATGTATTTACGTTCTGGAAATATGAAAAATTTTCATTTCCATCATAATTTTTTTAAGTAAAATGCGCAATTAAATAAAGAAGTTCTTATTTAAATATCGTTCCGCCAGTATTGAGAAATTAAAATTATTAAAAATTAAAACAAAGTTGTTTTCTATTTTTATTGCTAATAAATTTTTCAAGCTATATCATTTCCTTTGAGCGAAGTTTGAAATTATAATTAAATTATGTAAATAATGCAGATATGACCTAAGCAGAAATGACCTAACCTAAGCTAACAAAATTTGTTAAAGTGATTTAACTTTACCTAGATACGCTTTACAAAATGTTTCTTTATTAAAATAGAATTTCTTGTTGTTTGCTTAATTTCTTATCCTTGTTGTAAATTTAGTTAATGGATCTTTTATATATTTACAGTTTATCTATAATTCTGAGCTTTCAACCAAGAAATTCATTTTATTAGATCTCAAGTCTTCCTTCCTTTTCGCTACAGCTTTTAAAAATTTTGAACAAAAATAATAATTAATAATAATTTAATTTTTGAATCTCAAATTTACCAAGTTACATAGGAAATGTTACAGTTTTTCCAATTCTTGAAAAATTAAACATATTGCTTACAATATACACCAGCCTCGCATAAACGGAAACCTTATAGCTTGCTTTGTTTAAAATTTATTTACGCTCCAAGTTTGCATTTTGACTGAACAAAGTTTAAAAAATATTAAAATCGAATGTAATTTATCCTTGCATACACTAAACTACTGAATATGGAAAATCTAAACAAAAACCTATAGTGGTGGTGGAGCAAAAATTAGGTCAATGGTTCAGGATGTTATTTCAAAATCTTCTATCGAGAATATTTTCTTCATGATAGAAGTTGAGTAAATATAAGTTTGCTATGAAACCTTCAGTATTAGTTTATGTAATGTAAATGAAAAGCACTAAGCTGGTTTGCTGGAATTTTACGAAGCAGATGCAAATTTATGCAAAAATTTGTGATTTATGATTTCTGCCTTTTTAAAAATACAACTTAATCTTATTATTCTGAGCAGTAAATTTTGAGAATCATTCATGCTAATGGCGAATTATTACAAATTTTCATAAAACCATAAATTAGCTATTATACTTACATATTAACCACAGAAGTGGTTTGATGTGCTCGCTGGTTGAGTTACAGAGCGGAAAATTCAGATTGTGAATATTTCTTTATTTGACCGTCCGATAAATTAGCTAGATATCGTTGGAAGTCACATTGAGGAAGATAGTTAGGAATGAATAATAAAACGGAGAATTAACTAACTTGCAAACTAAGTAAACTAACTTAACTAAATTAAGAAACCTCTAAATAGAGTTGCACTAATTCGAGAATACACCACCGATAATATAGAACGCATACTTAAGTACTTAAAATAAAATCAGCTTAAATTTAATTTATAAGTTAGAAACTTTCAGTATTTTATTCAATATATAATTGGTGCACTCTAAAATTGAATTTAGAGAAAGAAATTACTTAGGTTACTAATAATATCTTTCGTGACAAAAGAGCAAATTAATTCTTAATGCTATTACAAAGAGATTTACCGTCTACAGTTTTTAGAACAGGGCAAAAAATAAAGTCAACATTTTGTTATTTTAGCAAGAGATTTAGATTAAGTGAACGCCACCACGCGGAAAAGTATTAAGTTAATCTAATAAGTACAGTTGGTATAGAAAGTTTCGTTTATGAACCAAACGTTTTATTTTGTGAATTAGTGGTTTTACGATAAAATAATTCAGAATTAAACTCACAACATCAAGCGTACGTAATAGAGCCACCATGTTGTTGACCTTGGGTAGTGTCAGGAGCGCCACTAACGGTAAGGTAAATTGCGAATAACATCGGGCCCATAAGATGCAACTAGAGCTGCTTATTCGAACCTAAGATCATGACCGAAATATAGCAATCTAAGACTATTTAAGCACCCAAAGCAATCGAATGTTATTCCAAAAACCAAAAAAGATTTTATTATAATATTAGATAACTTTTGACACAATATTGGATAGAATATCTTATTGTAACCAACGCAAACAATTTTTTTTGCTATATTCGATTAACATTTTAATGCGTTTTTAATGCTATATTGATTTGTTATAGTCTGACTTTGAAGTTTTCGAGTTGTTCCATATTTAAATTTTTAATTTTGGTTTTAGACCCTTACTTAATACAAGCATGTTATGTTTAGTTGTAAGGAGTATATACTTATAAATGTTTTATTCACTTTATAAATGCTTATAAGATTTTGTATTAAATTCCACCGAATTGTTTTTGAAGTAGAAAGTATTTATTTAAATTGATATTTTTAACTTCCGATTGGTTGAATAATAAACAAACGTAGATTTTTAATTAATTCTTAATTTAATATGTTTTATTTTTTCTTTAATTAATTATTTTACTACTTGAACATAAATGAAATATCAGTAGCAGCTATTTGATTTCCAGTGTTATATTCGATCTTTTGAGTAGGTACTAAGTACTTAAATCTTGATGAAAGATTAGGTTAGATAAAGTATTATTACATTAGGTTAGTTGAAGTGTTGTTACAGGTCCCTGCCAGTTACCTGGCATGGCTTCTTAGGGACATGTCACAGGGTGATTACAGGTATCAATGTGGGCCTAATTTTCCTGTCACAAGCTTGTGGTAAGGCTGTTATAGGTCCCTCACAGGTGCAGGGACCTTGGAAATTCTAACTGCCAGGGACCTGGCAGGCATTTTACAAGCCGAAAATGATACCTGGGTTGTTACATTAGGTTAGATGAAGAAATGTCACTTTACTGTACAGCACTGGCTGTACTTGATGTTAACAATTTTACCTTTGAATAATATATAAGATGCAAAAACCATATTGAATTTTCCAAAATTGAGTTTCTTTGCAAACTATGCTTTTACGCAAATCCTTGTAAATATTCGTACATATCCGTACATTCTCAGGATGTTCAATATAAATCCTTCAGTGTTTACCTCTCAGTAGTAAATAAATTTAATTTTACAATAAATTATTGTCAATAAGTATATTAACACCACGGCAACTTGTTTTTCTTTCCGATAAGTTCAATTGATGGTCAAGCCATTACTCAACCAAGCACATTCGTTATATTTAATTACAAATGTTTCAACTGCGTAAACTTTCTCCTTGGTGAAAATATCATATTCAAGTTCCTAGCTTTCAGTTTACAATTTTCAAAACAGGAGCGACGATAACTTTTAATTTTTCAAAACTACGAAAGATTGAAGCGAGCGATTGTGTATATACATTTTTGATAAAAATTATTTCGCCAATACTCATATGCAATTTCCATGAAATAAATATTTATTGGGACTATTTCACGAAATACAATTCCTGCAATTGTAAAAGCTGAAAAATTTTAGTTATTCTAATATAAAAATAATTATTGCAATAGTTTCTTGCTTTAAATTGCAATTGTGCAAATTGTCGCAGTTATTCGATTGTCAGTTGGTTAAATCACAAATAAATGTTAAATCATGACACAAATAATGTTTGTTTTGTCGCGTGGGTCGTCATCGTGTCAGCTCCCCAGCTAAAACTATTTATTTTGCAAAATTTTTAATATTTTTAAATTCAAGTAAATATTTATTAGAAAACCAATTCATTTAGAAGACAACTGATAAATGTTTCCATTGCAAATAAATTAGCATTTCTCGTATGTTTGTCTGAAGTGAAGTTGATATTGATTTACCGTAAACTGAAATACTGAAATAAATAGCTATTCGTGATTATCGTTGATTTTTAAGTACTTTCAGTTAATAACAAAACTAATTTTGAAACGATCGACAATAATTTTCATGTCAGGCTGGAATTCGTTTTTGAAACTTGTAAATTGTAATCTAATAGTAACAATATTACCAATCGTAAATTTTTGTGTAAATCTTCAACTAATAAGTGTATATAATATGTAATTACATTTTAATGTAGCTTTTTTAATATACTTCCGAATTTATTTATTACTTTAGAAATCCATGATTTTATATATTTTATTTATATGCCAGACACATAATCGTTATATCCATTACTTTTATTCATATCATATTCAAACAACTTATTATTTAGATTTGTTTTTTTTTTATCACAAAATCATCATTTGTATCAATTACTCGAATATTCAATCTATATTCCATACCATCGAATTTGATAAATCCTTTTCCCCTTGCTTTTGAGTGCTGCGTTGTAACTGATGTAAAAACTTTCGTCAAAATTACAGCAAATGAAAGTGTAATAAAAAAGTTTTAATAATTTTTTTATTGATCTTAAACTAAAATAAGTTCATCAAATATAAAAAATTTCGATTAATTTTTATTTTTTGGAACATGAAACTACACCAAGGTTATACGAAAATTTTATGTTCATGTACGAATTAAGTAAGTTTAAATGAGCGTAATAACCTAGTAGAAATACAACTTTTTTAACTTTAAGTGGAAGGAAAAATTTTGTCTTATGTGGTTTGCCAGAAACTTGATGTAAAAAATAGAGCTTTGTAAATTGTTTAAGATTGTAAAAAATTACTTAAAAAAAGAAAACCTCAAAGTAAAGTAAATGTTCATTAAAGAGGAATGATTAGAGAGGGCAATTCTGAGATAATTATTCAAAGTTTGGAATCTTGTTCTTTGTGCTAATTGCTCAGTTCGGATTTAAACCAGGGTAAAGTAGTAGGACTGAACTGCATTATTGATATAATTACTAGGATGGTTTTCTCTTGTCACAGACCATCGATCTTGGACTTTAGATCACTGCAGTATGACTGAACGTACTAGCTGAGTTAATTGTCATAAGAGATTCTAAGCTTTACCCATTTATTTAGACATATATTATTATTTTAATAGTTAATATTGCTAATTATTAAACAATATAATGGAAGGTTTTGGTTTTAAGCCATTTCGATGTTCTATCAGCTAACTTTAATTTACAGTCCTAAGAGCTTGGTGATTTTGAAATAATTGGAGTTCATCTTTACTAATTATAGTATCAAGAGACAAAAAATCTGTTTTACTGCTACTATACCAGTATAAAAAAAAAATTAAAATAATAAACTGGTCACTCGTCACCTCTACAATTTTTTTAGGTTGGTAACTTAAAATGAACCAATCACAGGTTAGTTATGTAGGACAGGAAGAAAGAAACAATAGTTTTTTAGATTGTATATTATGCAAAGTTAAACTTAATTGCACAGGTTGTACTACGCGACGTAAAGGCGGCGCCCGTCCTAGTTATCCAATTTGTTTATGTAAATAAATATTTACTAATCGAAGTTGCGTTACAAAAGGAATAACATTTATGGTTTTTTGTATCTGAAATTTTTTCTAAAACATCAATGAATTGATTTTATGTCCTTCAATAGTCAAACTTCCAGTCTCTTTGTCTTTTTATGAATATAATAGATTTTTGTCAAACTTTTCTAATGTAAGATTGTAGCCGTATTCGTGTAAGTGTAATAAATTATTTTAAATGCCTTAGGTACAGTTTACTTAATAACTGTATAATTATTGTCGTGAAATTTGATTGATTTTAAAATTTGTATTTCATTACTATAGTAGCATTTGAATTTTCCCGCTAGTTGATGTAATGTGGCGACAACTAGCAGAGAATACAGGAAATTCATGACCAAGTTAGCAAAGGTGGCACAATCTGATTTTAATTATGGAATTTTGTATGATTGAAAAAATTGAAATGAAACTAAAAGTGAATTTGACAGTTCTGAAAATAGTTTTATAATTTTGGAAAATAAATTTGAAGTAGTGAATAGATGTTACTTGATATATGGGAAAAAATAAATTGTAGAAGAAGTAAAATTGTGGTTGAAATTAAAGCTATTCTCAAGTTTATATTTTATGGAAAAATTCAATTTTTGTTGTAAAAATTTTGTAAATAATGTAAATTTTCAATTTTCTGACTTTCCCGCCAACTATAATCAAGGTTGAAACAACTAGGTGGGGAAATCAGGTCTCTTGTTGCCAAGGTGACAGCATAATTCGAGACCGATTTTATTTGAGATTTTTAATTTTTTTTTTTAATTTCTTTATTTGATTTTATCACTGTTTATCAAAAACCTCAACTGGAATATTAGTCTTTATTTTGTAAATTTAATATTTATTTTGGGAGTATTTATAAATTTTATTGTAATATTTTATAAATGAACAAATAAGGTTTGTCTCTTGAATTTTAATTAAAATTTCATTTGAGTTTAAAATTTTGCAAATAAATTGAATTGATTTTGGGTATTTGATTGGAAATAATCTAGTATAATTTTGGAAAATTTAAATATAATTTGGAAGAAAATGGTTATTTTGCTTAATTGATTTTTGGATTTAAATTTTGGAAAAGATAACATTAATTGGAAGATTGGAAATATAATTTAATTAATTCGGATATTAAATTTGTAATATTGAAAATTACAATTCAAAGAAACGTAAATTAAATTTGATTTGGTGACAAATGGGCAAATTATCTCTTAAACTTTGCAAACCCATTTTTATACATAGAAATTTGTTTTATTTTTAATTAATTAATTTAAATTTTAGATTTGGATTTTTATAAAAGAGGAATCGATTGCTTGATAAAAAGAATAATAATTATATTTATTAAAAAATTATTTTTATGAAAATTCCAGATTGTCAGTATAAAATATTATTTTAAACAGAAATAATCAGCTGACAATCTGGTATATCACTAGATTGAACTAGAAAAAAAATTTCGTTCCAATTAGGTCAAGTTGCTAATGTAATTTTGTATCGTAATAATGGAACTAATTAATTCTCGGTGTATAATGCATAATTGATATCTTGCAAATTGATTAACTTATTTTGGTCTATAAATTTAGAAAAGTAAAAATTCTCATACTCCGTCTTAACGAGTGATTACCTTCGCACATACGCACAACTACTTTTGGTTTAATAATGTTCTCGTGATAATAGTGTATTATTTAACATGAGATTTAATACGTAGTTTAAACTTCGAGTTTTTTCTGCAATTGTAATATGGAAAATCAAGTTTCTATTAAAATATTTCTTGAATTAAAAGTAATCGCTGTTGACTTTATCGAAGGAACGTGTTTCGACACGTGTTTATCAAAGAAACCTAACACAACTGGATGTCTTGGTTGGGTTCAGTGATGTCATACTGCCAAAACGCGTGGATATATTACAACGTAAAAGAAGAAATAGCAGTTTGTAACAACTAGATGTTTTATTGCCTACTTACGGTGGACGTTGATAAAGTATTAATTTATATATTGCAAATGCAAGAGAAGATAAATGCTTTTTAAGATTAGCTTAAATTTAATTTGAGCTTTATTTGTAAATGGCGCGCCGTGCGGGAAAGAAAAGAAAAATGACATTAATTCAATATCCGCTCGAATAAATATATTTGAAATACTAAAGCTACACGATATATTAAAAGAAATATATTCAGAAAATTTATGTAATTCTCTGTGGAAATCGATTGAAAATTGTTTTACAGCCGCTTGTCAACGTAACTATGAGCGTTCGAGATAAGAATTGCTTAGGCGCTTTTTCATATAAAGTACCTTTTCCTGCATATCTTGCAGTTTATATGAAGTTTGTTTAGTAGGTGTCACAAACACGATTTTGTTTAGAATATAACAAAAAGTTGTTTATTTTTTTCTCAAAACTACTTTGAAAAGAAAAACTTTATAAAAAGTTATTCTAGGGGGTAAGTATATTTGCTTATACGTTCGTTCACAATGCAAAGTTTGAAAATGGTAAGGTAACAACATTTAAGTTGAAAATGTAAAACCGAGGTTTGAAATATAATAATAATATAAAGATTTATTAGGCTCCGTAAATTTGTTATTAGTTTTATAAACTAAATTGGTATTTCCTTACATTTGGAGTCCCTAAAAATAGTTTTATAGTGGCAGTGCCTAAGATAGCAAATAAAATTTGAACGCGATTTAGTCATTAATTTTCGTGTTACGTGTTTAGAAAACTGCAAGTTTGTAGGTATACAAATTCAAAATCTGATATTTGCGATGGTTATCGTATTTTGCAGGGAGACAAACATCAATTTGGTAATGAAACGAAAGCCGGATAAAATGATATTCGGTTTTTTGTTTTGAAACAGCAGGTAATAACAAGAAAGTAAAGCTTAATGCGGTCTTAAATAACAGTAAAAATTTTTTGGTTTTAAATTTTAAAATAAATTTAGAACGAGCATAAAAAGACATTTCGAGTAAATTTATTAGCTCGCGTTTTATGAAATAAAGGTGAAATATTGGAGTAAAAGTGTTGTAACTTAAATTAGCTACTTGGTTTAATGAAGGTTATTCTTGGTGAGAAAGGAAGCCGGGAATTGAGTTTTAAATGCTGTTAACATGAAATTCGACTTGAGTAAATCTTCGTCAAACTAAATATCGTAGGAAAAAAGTTAAAGAAAGCGTTTAAAAGATGTATAAACCTTTAGTAGTAATAAGTCAAAAGATTTACATAACTGTCATCGTCGAAAATCTCTAGGTTCGTGTTTAGAACAAAAATCCTTAGTTGTATGGACGCGGCGTGATCCAAACCCGAATCCGTGACTCGGATGATGAATAATTCAAAGAACTTCCCTTCTTAGTGGTGTTATCTCTTTAACTAAAGCTCTATATTAACCCAGAGTTTGCGTATAGTCCTTTAAATAATTTGAAAACAGAACTCAAAATGGGATAGTAGACGACTGGCTCGACATAAATTATAATTCTTTAACTTTTATGCTTTAAAGTCAAGGGTAACGGAGTAAAGGCACAGTACGTGCGTGTTACCATATAAAAAGATTTTTGTAGTTTTATTTTAAGGGCTACACGTTTTGTGCTTTACGAAAGAAGTGTCTAAACCATTATAATCTACACCATATCTCACCTTCCTTCCACTATATTATTCTTTCTAAAATATTAAAGAAAGAAAGGAATAATCATAAAAACAACATTAATAAATAACGATAGAAACCCACACAACACTAACAAATATTAAAATATTAGTTTTCCTTTCTTCTTCCCATTTTCGAATTTCTAAAACCTCAACTTGCAAAATTGAAATTATTCCTACAATACCGAACGTTTTCAATTTGAATTGATTTAAGCTACCCTACATTACCTTCACATACCAGTAACTTGATATTACATCATTCAAATAATGAGATATCGACCAGTCTGCTAAATTATTTATTCAAATTGTTAGTTAAATTGATGAACGTAAAATTCTAACTGCCTTCATCAAAAGGTGTAATTCCTGACAACTTTGAAATGTACGAGACACCTTTATAATCTAATCATTTAAAAATTTCGTACTTATTTTTTCTCTAATAGCCTACTTTGTTCCTTTACATGTAATTTCATTTATATGTAATTATTACTCCAATATTAAAAATAAAAGCAAAGGGAACTTTGTCACGCCTTTCGTCTTTTCGCTTTTTCGATGTGGAATATTAAAAATTTGGCGTTAAACCTTTCCGAAAAGATGAAAAACAACAACGAATGCAGTAAACTGAACATGTGAAGCGAAAGAGAAATATTTATGATATTAATCATTTATTCAGAATAAGCTTAGCAAGTAGTGGTAACTGTAAAAAACCTTACAAGGAGATAACTTGGTAGTTCAAGAGATATACAAGACGAACGAATTCGATAACGTAAACGGCAAACTTCTTGAATCTAAGATCCCATACGATCGATTAAAAGGAACCAGGAAAAAAAAATACTCGGGTAGAACCACACAATTAGCACTATCAAGCGCTGACAAATGTGTAAACCAAACAGAACGCGCCCCATTTAAACCATTTAGGAAGTTTAGTACTAACTTAATCGCGGAACAAAATTGACAATTAAACTACTCAGAAGCTAAAGTGATCAACTCAGCTTCTTAAAATTGTCCTCGTTTTAGCTCAAATCATTTGAATAGCTACTAAAATATTATAAAAATGCTACAGGTAATCCTTAATTATTCAGTATAATTGCTGTTATGTTATATTCTATAATAATAGCTAATATGTCAAGTTTATACAAAAAATAAGTACCTACACAAATGTTAATAATCTATTTCGTTTCTGAGTACCTAGCTCATTAGGTTATTGCATTTTTAATATTCTGTATTCTATATTGAACTTTATTTCTAAACAAGATTTCATCCTGTATGGGTTACATTTAATATTTTAAATAAATAAAACTATAACTATGCATTTCGTCTTTTTGTACCAAAAAAGTTAAAATCGGTCAATAAATTATTTAACTAAATGACGAGACTGAAATAGTTTAGAATTTGTAATATTAAAACTTAAATATTAATTGGTAAAAACTGAAAAACTTGAAAATTGTATATTCCAGTCGATTAGTAACACAAAAACCGATATTCCATTTGAAATATTTATAAATTTATGTTAACCTCCGTTCAAAACAAGAAAGTTTTGGTCTTTAAGCTATTTAGATCTTCTGGCAGTCATAACTTCTTTAATAATCAGTAAGAAGAGGTGGGAATATTCATAGCATTTTTTGCAATTTTGCAATATCATATTTTTAATTATTATAAACAAGAGTAATTAATTATAATTGAAATTCCACAAAACAATTCTTTATAGCAAATATTTGAATGTGATGTCAAATGGGTTTTTCTATTTTACGCTATTTTCATTTGTTTGATTAATATAGCATAAAGTCAATATGAGTGCAGTAGGGCTAAATTATAAATTATCCAAATCGATTTCGGGTTTGAACCAGAAAATTGTTCTAAAAGTGCAACCTATACTTGGATTATTACAAATATTTTAGAAGTTTCTTTAGGAATTATTATGTTTAGATAAACTTCATCGGACTATTCTTGAAGCAACCTCACGCAAGTAGCTTTGAATTCAACTTTGTAATCTGATAAGTTATATCTAGAGAATACTAATTAAATCAACTTTTGCATAATAATTAGATTAGCTATGTAAACTGACTGCACGATAAGATATAGATGTAACTTTAATAATTTTTAAATATTTATCTGTTACTGTAAACATTTTTATATAAGTTTATGTATCTAAAAATCCTGTACCTTGTTACATTATTTCGAATATTTGTAGCTTTCTTAAAATTGCAATTCATCATGGATCACCGGGTGGTAACCGCGAATCTCGGTCATAGAAATTATTAAATTAAAAATTAAAAAACCACAAACCATAATTTTTGAAAATTAAAAAAAATATAAGAATAATACAATACGTAGAAAATCAAATATTCTTAATCCAGACCTGTTTATGTGATAATTGTCTTTTTTAAATTGTTTGAATTTTTGATTTTCTACGTATTGTATTATTCTTATATTTTTTTTAATTTAACCATAAATACATACTACATACCACAAATTTACTTAAAATTTTTATTTTCAGTTCAATTTCATACTTTTGGAGTTCTGCATAAAATATAACCAATCATTGAGGTATTTTATTTAGTTTTAAAATTTTGTACATCTCAGTTTTAAAGTTGGTTTAATATAGTTTTTAGTGACAACTAACTTTAAATATTATGAATATTGTTACTGTCAGACTTAATGAAATTTGAATAGAATCACAATAGCTTTCAGCACTTCAGCAGTAATATAATAAGTGCATAGTGTTGTACCGATAATTGATGGAAAATAATTGTGGACGAAAGTACTTGTCTTTCCTTAATTTTCAAACTAAAATGCTATGCATTACATACACTGTAAAAAATTCACGTATAAATTTACCTGTACTATTTAAATTATTTAATATTTAACAAGATATTTTATTAATTAAATTATTTATTACATAATTAATATTTCTTTGCTAATATTTTATTTAAAAAAAATTACAAATAATAATAAATTAGGAATAAATGTCATAGAAATCTACTCTCCCTTCAGTAAATAATCAAACTCTGTTTCAAACTTATTAAAAATAATCTAATTCAACAATCACCTAAGCTCCCAATCAGATGCAAAATTTTTCATTAAGAATAATAATCATTGATTGTCTTGCAAAAAGAAAATATTGAAAAACAATTGAAGGGCATATCGCAAACCGCATCTAACACAAAAGAAAATTTTAAATTCATTAATAAATTGCCGAATACTCTTTTTGTTCAACATTTTATTACAACTAAATTCAAATTTTAAATTTATCGTATTTACTTATCCCCAATATAATAATCTACCAACGAACTGTTTTTAATAAAATATTTATTCAGCATGATGCAAGTCAATCTGTCAAAAGAAGAATTTGTTTTTACTTTACCTTCGTCAATTTATCAAACTAATAAAAATATAAAATTCCAGTTGGTCAAATAGTAACAAAATTTTTGCTTGTAAAATTCTTGCAAATTTTGCGAAATTTAAAATTTTTCTTTTAAATCTAAATTTCAAATTTAAAATTTTTAAGATAAAAAATAAGAAAAGAAGTTTTAACAAAAGTTTTCAGCTGGAAACCTTTTGGCCAGTGCCCTTTAGACTAAAACCATTACTAATAATTTTTGTTGTCTATCCTATGTCCTTCATAATAAAGCTTTCCTGAAATACTCAATCAGTAAAAGTAAATAAATGTTTCGTTTAATATATTAATAAAATATATTAAATAATACATTACCAACGACAAACTACCTATAATTTTTCATAATGTCCAAATATAAAAATCGTTTTGTTTCTTTTAAAGCCTTCCACTACTTAATAATTTACATGATAGTCAAAATCAATAAGCTATAAGTTTTAGTTTAAAGGGAAATTTTTTTAAGCTTTTCCAGTATTTGATACAAACATAAATTACTATTGTTAAGTGTCAAAGTGATTTAGATAATAAGTAGAGATAGAAGCTTTAATGTAAAACACCAAATTTATTCTCGCAATCATTTATTATACCTAAGATCGAGTACGCACTATACTTAAATTAATTAAACCTAACTTGAAAGTGTAGTTACTTTAAAAAAATGTAGGTAGAAATTGAAAATAAAAATGTAAATTGCTCCAAGTGTGAGGGTTTAATAGTCCCACACATCGTAAATCGTCAAATTTATAAATTTATAGTTACATAAAAAATTTGGGTACCCACTCAAATTTATGTAACAAATTATTGCCCTTTACTATTACACCAAACAGTGAACTCGCTGAAAATGAAAGCATACTTTATTCATTTCAGTTTTGCAGTAAATCGACGTTGGAATATTTTACCTAACAACGTTAAGGTTCTGATCCACAAATTGCTTATCTTAAACCATCACTTTATTTAATGTAACCATAAAATTGTTTAGACCCTATATCAAAAAGATATAACAATTTTATGTTATTCCACAAAACACTAAAATGTTAAATATTTTTAAAGAAGAAGAGTCCTTCACCTCTACACCTCGGCATTCAACAATTTTCATTTTTTATTAATAGAATAATTATTTTTATCTTAAAAATTCAAACCTTTGCACTTACTCGTCCTTTTCAACTTGGTATATTTATTTCTACACCAAAATCGTTTTGAGGTAACACATCCATACATTTAGTAAATTAACTTGAAAGCTAACTTTCTAAAATTAAATTTAGCCCTAACATTGACATGCTAGTCGATAGATTACGTTATCTGTTTTAGTATGTATATAGTAAGGGTTGGTATGCAAACTTTAACTTATATAAACGAGTTAAGTTTGCATTAAAAAACTTTCAAGCCAACCTTATCTTACAGCGTCCTAAAAATACTTCCGTTTCAATTTTGCTCTTTAATAAAAATTTTTGAAAGCATTCAAATTAATTACATTTTTAATAATTCGAGTATTCGTTAAAAAGTACGGAGGAAATAATTAATTTATAGGCTAACGTGGAATTCAAACCACGACGCGCAATTCAACATGACCTGGAAAGACCCCGTATACACCGCCGTCGTTATATTCAGAAAGTTATTTGATTGAAACTTTTTAATCATAGTATTTAATTGAGTTCTCGTTGATTACAACTTAAGAATTAGCATTGTTTTTCCATTCCAAACACTTCAGCACTACGGATTATATTATTTGGGCACAACCAGTTTGTAATCTTACGTAGATTAGTTCAAAGTATTTATGTAGGTGTAGAAGTAAGGCAAACCTGGAACAAAGTTATTATACGCAAAAACTTTTCAGTGCTTCCTACGTGAAACCTCTTTGTATAAAACTTATTACTTCAAATTAACTGAAAAAGGTAATTATTGTAATATTATGAAGTATAAAAGAAAATGATGCCAGAGTTTAAGTAAAACAAAAACTCGTTTACTTTCACACAGTTGTTTCAAAGCGAAAGCTCCCAATTAACTTTTTTTTATTCTAATAGTAGTGAAACGATAACAAAAAAAATTGATTGAACTTTAATATGTTAATTATTATATTATAGTAGCAAAGCTATATTGATTTTAGTGTAATTTTCACATGCTCAGATAATTTCAAGTTACTTTTACTTTCGATTTATATTGATTTTTACGCTTTATGCCAAACTAGAAAACTTGCTTAGAATCCTTCTAGCCCTACTACCAAAATTAGAAATAATAGAATTAAATTATATTTTTTGTTCACTGCATTAATTGCAAACATTTTTATTTATATATTCACAAAACACAACTTAAACTAAATAGTTGCCCTTCAAAAAGTGATAGACCGTTCGAAAGCTCCTGTTTGGATAGCTATTCACCCGAATAATTTAATCATTTGGGCAGTTATGTTGTAGTTGACTAGTTTACCTGTAATCTATTTTTAGCATTTCTTTTTATTTAAAAAACTTGACAGGACCTTTATTAAATTTTTAACGTAAAACAGGAATAAAAACTGAATGTCTGTTGTATTTTGCAAAAATTATGCAACAAACAAATATATACAGGGTATCTGCCATAAAAAACTTAAATGTCACCATGCCTTAGTGACAGGCAAGATGCTATCTTTTTACGGAAAGAAAATTAAAATCTAAAGATTTTGAGTTTACAATTATGGTTAAGCCAAAATTGGCATTATATTGCTTATAAGGAAAGTATGATTATTGATTCTAAAGCAAGTAATGATTTACCCTATTACTTTCGTTTTCATGAATTAGTAGTCATAACTCTCATAACAATACAAATCAAGATCCGGATGTTTGTGCAAAACGAGCATTAATGAGGTCGCTAAAATTTACGTATTGCGTGCAATTAAAATGATAACACGTGAAAACGAAAGCTGCAAGACCTGCAAACGAGAATATATTAATTTGTATTAGGTCAATCATTCTTAATAGAAATTCCGGTCTCCGGTCCGGTACAGATGCCGCCACGGTCGCTAAAAGAACGATTTATATAGGCAAAATAACCCCAGTTATAAATTGCTATATACATAAATATTAAATTTTTTAGTTAAAAATGTTAGTTCTTTTAGTCCTTTAAAGTTAATTCAATGTTCTTGTAAAAAAAAACAAATTGGATGTTGTACTTACAACATCTACAGTATTATAATTTAAAATTTTTATTACAACAAAAAAAATAAATTCTTACAAAAAAATATAAACATATGAAAATACAAAGAGATCTCTATAAACGCGATATTTTTTAACATAAAAGTGATATTTGAGATTCATATTTCTTCTCAAGTTTTCAGCAACATATTTTGTTTTTTGCATGAATTTATTATTTAACATTATTACACGACGTGGCTCACGCAGGGCCTAATCAGATATTACTATGCTTATTATGTTACAAAGTTTTCGTATTCTGAAAATCAGAGGTAAACAGGTGAAACCGACATTCAATCAGAAAACTCAAAAAGTTTTCAACTAAATAAATAGTTTAAGTTTACCTATGATCAGTTTATCAGTTCACTGTTAAATAAAACAGATTTTATTAAAATCATTACCGTAACCTGTTTAACTTGATCGTGGTTCAGTAAACACTAATTACTTTACTGCCGGCGATAGGCGGCACTAAAGTACATTAGTGACGTCCGCCACCTTTTTATTTCGTAACGGCTGTAGCTGATAATTTGATTCTAAATGTTTGAACACGAATATAGACTGGTGGTTAGAAGATTGGATTGCCGATTGCCGATTGCACAGCCTGCAACCAAATACACTATACAGTTCAAATCTCATCTAGTCAGAGCAATTTTTTTATTTTTCTTGAAGCAACTGCGTTTGAACACTCAAGGGTTATAGCAGAGCCTTTATAAATTTTAGTGAAATTTCAATTTCCAATTATGGTTTAATTTCTTTCAAGTTCGGTATTCGGTATATTCGGTAAAAATTGTGCGGATGATCTAGAGGTAGATTTTGGATTCCAAACAACAAAAAAAAGAGAACAAAAGAAAGAAGAATTTGAGAAGCAGCATCAGAAAATGTTTTTGTCGTACAATTTATTTGAGAGAAAGTTTTATTTATTATTTTTTAATGATTTCACTTGAAGATAGAATCTGAAAAATTCTGGAACTTTCTGGAAAATCTGCGGTATATAATAAAAGGCAAAGGAAAATTTTTTTTATAAACAAACTTGTAAACAAGGTGAACTTGAATTAGCCGTGAACTACGATTTGGAGTTTATAGCAATGGAAATATCGATATTTTCGTCCATAGCATCAATAAAATTCACCAGCATTCTCAATTTGATTATCACAGAACAAAATCTTTTGATAGAAATAATTGTCAACTTGAAAAATAAGTATTGGTTATTAAAAAGCCAGACAGTACAATCCAATTTCTAAAGTTGCAAAATTATTTATATAGTAACAATATCCTATTTGCGATGTTCGTATGAATTCCGAATGGCTGATAATAATTATTGCTGTTTTATAAAAGTTATTATTCAACATTTTACTTAATTTTTTTAAATCTTTTCATTTGAACTTTTATATTTGGATTTGCACATGTCTAAGCCGCCGTTGTTCACTATTGCATCCAATTTAAATTTATTCTACATAATACTAAATAGTTTTGATGAAGTTATTTGTATTTCTTGTTTTCTATACAAATTAATTAATTCAGTATTCCTTCTAAAAATAAATCACAGAATTTCTATTATTTGCATATTCCGATAGTGGGAAAAGGGCAACTTCATTTAATTACACGTTTCAGAATCTCATGAAAATTTTGTTAGATTTATTTTTTCCGTTTATTTCTTTAATTAATTTCTGTCTTCTGAGCTGTAATCCAGCTGAAGTACTAGAAAAATTGCCATGTTGTATACAAATTCGAGGTCTCTCAACTATATATTAGTCATGTGAAACGTAATAAAAATAATTAAAACAAAAATTAGGTATCAAGCGGGTTACCCGCACGTTGTTTCATATTCATAGAAATTGAGAATTATAATCGGAATTACACAAAGACTGTATTAATAGCTAGCTTAAATGTTAATTACAGTTGCTTTAGATACAATTAATTTATTGCATGGTGGAACGATAAAGAAGCATAAAATTTGAATTGTTTAAATGAAGCCATGAATTGGAAATTTAAAATTATATTAAATTTAAAAACTATACCAAATCAGTTTTACTTATCAAAATTCTACAAAAAATTTCAAATCAAACGGAAGAGCTATTATAGTTGGCAAAAACACGTTTCGTGAAATTCGGCAGTTAATAATAAATTTTTCGAGCAAGTCATGTTTGTTATGTTCGATTTTATAGCAATTTACAATTTTCTGCATGCATCTGCTTTATTAAACAAACATAAACCAACAAAAAGTAGTTTGCTTTAGCAATAAAACAGTAATTTCAAATTTGACAATTAAAGAGCTTTCTTTAGTGAATATAGAGTTGATTAATGTCAACACTTAAGTGGTAAATTAAATTTATAACTAGACAGACACAAGACAGACTAATTTTATATTAAATTATAATGGATAAGAGAATCTTGGATTATATTACTCTGTTAAATGTCTAAACAAATTGAATTTTAATTTTAAACCTTTTTAGTTAAATTTGTAGTTAAAGTTGCGATTTTCACTTAAATTTAAAATTATCTCAAGTCTACACCGTTAGGTTCATTAAGTAGCAGACTTCTTTCCGTACCCAGGTTTGAATCCTGCCAAATTGCGTTGCTTCCTTGCTTCTTTTAATTAAATCCGCCGAATGTTAACACGAACCCTACTTACTTAATTATGTAAATAAGGGTTGCAATTTTTAATTTTATAATCTTAAATAATAATTCTAATCGCTAAGTGTTTGCATGTATTAAACCTTCAGTAATCGCATGCGATACATGCGTGGTTGATTGGCATCATTGTTGTATAGTTTGTAGTCGTGTATCTACCTGTCCCACGGCAGGTTCCTTAATATGTGATATCATCCATAAAACCATGGCCTAATTAATCAGTATGATTCAAAACAGCAAGAAATGATGAAACAATGAGAAAAACTACGACTGCATTGGTGGCTGGGTGAGACCGCTGGTTGAGTCGCAGGGCGAAAATTAAAATAAGCGAAGAGTTTTCAAGAGGTCAAGATCAAATAAAAGAACAAACGTAAAGTGAAAAACAAACAATTAAAGTATTTCGTTATTTTTTAATTATAAAATTACATTTTTGTTCTATCGGGAGAAAAATCTTTATTGTTGTTGCTTCGCTTCCGTAAATATGTATGTTTAACGTTAATTTTCTTGCTTCGTCACTTCCTATTGATAATATAAAATATGAACATTTTTCGCCTTGTAACTGTGTTATCAAACAATCTCGTGAATAATAATCTTTTCTTTATTATACATTTTTTTAAAATATAATTTGTTTACACAACTAATCGATAATGCTGTGTCTACAATTTATAATAATAAATAATAGTTTACAAAGGATTATACGTTCGATTTGTGTATGTTGGTGTATTAAAATAATAAATTTATTATTGAATTTATGTGCTGGCATACACAAATACAGGTAAATTTATAAGTAAATACACCTTATCGACAACATAATACAATACATTTGCTTTTTGGTCGCAAAATGGCCGAGTAATGGACATCTTTTTATTTTGTTTTAGCCATCCCGAAAAAAAGTTTAATTACACAGCAAATAGTATATTGTTTTACTAGTGTCGAAAGTATACCATTTTTCAATTACATATTACTTTTATAAATTTTTTGTGACACACTGACACAACATTTTGTGTTTTATGCCACCGTCATGGCATCTATTGGTTAATATGGACTACGAAAGATAGATATTTATGTTTGCTAGCATTCGATTTCAACATATAGTTATTTAAAAAATATTGATATATTTTTTATATTTATTAATAATTAAGTTAATGATTTATTCAAAAATATGTAATTCCGATTGTAACTAATTTGTTTTTATCGTTACTTTTATATCTACTGTTTTCATTTCATTTCTTTTGCCATTTTTTCATTTCTTGTTAGTCAAGGACAATGATAAATAAATAATTTGTTCTTTTTTGTTATGTATTTGTTTTTCCGATTTTGTAATTCTTTTGTTACATGAATACAATATTTACTTTATAGTTCTAATTTATTTCCACTTTTTTGAAACGAATCTATATATTATTAAAATCTACATAAATGAATTTTTAATTGAAAGTTGTTTTGCTAGGCATTCTAGCAAACTAAAGTTCCACTAAATTTGATCTTATTGTAAAATTTCTTGGTTTATTCTACAATTACATATAACATTTCTTGAAGACGGTTAGGGTCTGATCTTTGGTTCAAGCCCAAGTGGAGCAAGAACTTTATTCTAACCCTCTTCCCTCGACAGGCAATGGCAAATCACCGAGGTAATCTGCCTTTAAAATCCTTCATAACATGAAGTGATCAATAATTGTTAATATCAGAATTTTGAATTTTGAATTTTTCTCATTTATACCAGTTTATTATTTATTAAATTTTTATTAAAAATACTTCACTTGTCTTCTTTTTAACTACCCGAAGAAAGCTCTTTCTAACAACTTTTTATACCAATATAAAAATATTTTTGAAATAAATGTTTTAAAAGATCACGTATTCAGTACATCTGCTTTTTATTTGCTTTTTGAAGAGGTCATAAAACCATAAAATAAATGCTCGCTAAATATTGCAGGTGGGCTGCTAGGTAGAGCCGAAAGAAAATTATTTGTGGTTTGCACTTCTTCGCGTATAAAATGTACACAAATAATTTATATTATTTATACGCCAAGATTATTTCATAAACATGAAATAATTGTAAACACACTTCGCTTGACAAACAATATAATTCATCACAATTGAAAGAATTGAGAATATTTGAAGTTTAAAGGTTAAATTGAAATGATATTATGGTTAAATACAAACAGCATATAAATCAAAGAGAGCAGAATTAATTTGATTATTTCAATTGATTCAAGCGAACAGTTCCTGTTGAATAAGACCACGCACAAAAGCAACCGGGGGGAGGGGGTTGAAAGTGTGGACTAACCTCTTATCACTGTATAATTGTTATCCTTGTACTATTATTTTTTAATTTTATTTTTTTATTGCTATTTGGCAAGGGGGGGGAGTAAGTAAGAATTGATATATGATATTTTCTTGTACAATTTCTTACTTATATTGATTTTCAGTTCCAGAATGGTATTCTGCATTAGCAGAATTAAACTGCAACACAATTTCATTCCAAAGTCTGACTTTTACTATTACAGGATCTGGTTCCATTTTCCATTACATTGTTATCCAGAAAATGCAATATACTATAAAATAATGTGTATTGTATGTAAATGCTTAAATAAATACAACAATACTTTAATTAAATAACTCATCATTTCTGTATAGAATTACAAATTTAATGTTTATTTAAACAAAAATTAAATATTTACCAACTGAAAAAAAAAGCAACAAAAAAGCTTAGAATATATTATTTTCCGGAAAATTCAAAAACTTTGATGAAGAAATTTACAAAATTACAAAGTAATAAAAAGATATTAAATTAAGAAAATTACTTCTCGTGGTTGAATAAAAGTAAGTTAGTAAACAAAAATTTTTCAATGCATTGTAATTATTTTTAATAATTTTTAACATATCGTTTTTAATATTTTAGCTTTCAAAATTACCCCGGTACTCGGTTATTAGCTAACTTATACAATATAATCGATTATATTCTATTATAATCTATTCTATTCATCCATAAATGTGCGAACAAAAAGAATTAATTAGTTGTTGTTTTGGATGATATCCTG
Source organism: Cantharis flavilabris (assembly GCA_949152465.1). Taxonomy (NCBI): domain Eukaryota; kingdom Metazoa; phylum Arthropoda; class Insecta; order Coleoptera; family Cantharidae; genus Cantharis; species Cantharis flavilabris. The sequence continues at coordinate 8,730,371 of OX424436.1, read as the reverse complement.
TGGAGTAAATTCTGTACTATGTAAATATATATATAGTATATATGTACTATGTAATACCACTAATTGTAAGAAAATATCGGCTACCCCTTGTTGAAACGTCCTTTAAATAGTTTTAATATATTTTCTTAATTTTGCACACTCTTTCTTTTGCGGTCAAGGCATAAAAATGGAATAAAATATTCCTGCCGATTTTATTTCAATATGAAAAGCTGTCGGTTTATTTCACTGTATGTTTAAAATATCTAGTGTGCAAAAATTATTAATGGGGTAGTAGAGCAGAAAAATTCAATCCGGGAAAATATAACCTGGTTATTTGCTTACTGATATAATAGTTTTGACGTCAAGCTAATGTTTTCGATTAATTTGGAATAGCTGGTGTTCGCTAACTCTGCATCATAATATTGTATTGCACTAATTAGGCGAAAAATCCATTTGCATCGTGGTAATGTGAAACTAAATCGCATATGGCTACATAATAACCTGATAAGTAATATAGCTAAAAGCAAAATAAATTACAGTAACTACAAGTCAATAACCAACTCAATACTATGTAACCATATAATCAAGTTGGTGCTCGACGCTCGTAGTACAACGCCGTTACGTAGTGGCTCGATGATTGGGTTGCTCGAGCTGGCAGGGATAGACGCGCTGGTCGTTAGGGGTAAAGACGCTCGGCCAAGGTTGAGCCGTCTAGGGGTTGCATCGAAGGTCATTAGAAAAACGTGAAATCTATCGCGCAAAATAATTGCCAACTTTTCATTTCCATAATAACGTTTTCATCATTAACGACGCTAACTTGAACCTACCGACAAATAAAATAACAATTTTGCGGTATTTTACAAAAGAGTGGAAATTGCAAAATTAGAAAATTATAGGAAGTTACTTATTAAATAATATTTACACTCGAGGTTGAACGGAAAAAATTTAAACAAGAGTTAATTAAATTTTTAATTTAATTTTTAAGAACAAATTTTGTTAAGTTGAAATTCAATTACGTGAATTGTCTCAACGAGATTTACAAAAGAATGTAAATTTTATAAGCGTAATTCATTAGTAATTAAAACATTTTGTGAGGTTCTTGTTTGCAATCCAAAAGCTTTTAAAATTAATAAATGTAAGTACCAACAATAATAATTTTCTTGTAACTTAAAGTGGTTCAAGTTTTTTTTGTTACACAATATTTTTTTGATAATTAATTATTCTTACAAGTTATGGCATTATTTAAACCTGATTACGAAGAAAGTGTCCCCCAAAAAGATTAAAACGAAATAAAAGCGCATTTTGGGTCTTCGTAAGGCGGTGTTTAATGATAACATGAAAACACGAGCTTGAGGTTGTAGGTTAACACCACCCTCGTTTCTAGTTTCAAGACTTTCACAAATTGAGATAGGCTTAACCGAAGCACATTTATTCAAAACAAAATGATCATTAAAAACATTAATTTTATTAGAATTTGTACAAATTGCGCCACATTTAATTAATTTCACTACAAACTTTGTAAATCATTCGATTGCAATTTGATTTATCTTAATGATTTTTTAACTAAATGATATTTTGAACTTTCTAGTTTACTTCTTGTGACATCAAATATGGAACTAACAGAAGTCATGACCTCATAGAGGGTTTTTTGTCTCGGCACTCAATCTTTCTAATTAGTTTTTTGCTTAGGTTTCTCCATTTAGATACTAACGAATTATCTTCCACGTTGTCCACTCAGTAGTTTCTTTGTCTTATCTGTACTCGAATATATAACTATTAAATTAATTTTAATTTTATCGATTATTTTATTCGCCACTGCCCAGTCATCTTGGCAAACATTCCAGTGACGTTTTAGTTAGTAATTTTTGGAATTTTCACGAGTCTGTGTATTTCGAGAACTTTCAGAAATTATAAACAAAACGAAAATAATTATGTTTTCTTTGGAAAACATTTTCTCTATCAAAAATTTGCTAAATAAGTAATTGTTGTTATTTTTATAATAAGATTATTAAATTCTTCTTCTTCTTAAATTCAGTCATGTTAGATATGGTTTTGAGAATGACAAAATAATACGTAATTTTATGAAGAATTTTCATATCAAAGTTTGTAATAATTACTCATATTATAAAAAATATTCATAAAATCCAGCAGTAATCTAGATCCCAATAATATTGCGGAATTTAATAATAATAAATTGACTGAAAACACACAGTGTGTTTACGATAAGAGGTAGCAGGGAATAATTCTTATATCTTACTAGATATAAAAAAATGTTTAAATAATTTTTTATTCAATTTCAAATTAGCCATCGGAAACTGCGGAGGTATATTTTTTGGACTTCAAACTCAACCGAAGTAAACATGAATTTTTTTTTCAAATGGCAACATGTCTTTTTTTTAGCATTTTATATAACAGAATTTTCGAGAAAAATGCAAGATAAATTTTTTAATTATTTTAATTTATTTAGTGTGCTATGAAAACAAAACATCACGGTACAGAAAACACAATCTATCTGATCATTTATATTCAAAATTGCTACCATTTTGTTCAAGACATGATACTCCAGTATTATTTTGTTTTCATAGCACACTAAATAAGTTAAAAAATTAATAAATTTATCCTTTAACCAACCCTAAGATAATTTTATATTTCTGTATAGAAAAAAACTGCAGATTACGAAAATGCTAAAAATAAGACATGTTGTCATTTGAAACTATAAATTCGTGTTTACTTCCGGTTGAGTTTGAAGTACAAAAAAATTTACTTCCGCAGTTTCCGATAGTAAATTTCGAGCTGAAGAAAAAACTATTTAAACTTTTTTTTTGTATCTAGTAAGATATAAGAACTATTCACTGTTGCCTCTTATCGTGAACACACTGTATACTAGTTTTTAAAATAAAATTAATATTAATGCTTTCGTTAACGTCTGTCTACATTGCAGACATTATTTTCTACAAAAAAATGGTAGAACTACAAAACGGTTATTTAGAAAAAATTGTTGCTGTTTGGCTATGTATAATCATATCGATAATTTTCTGAAGAATCTACACCAGTTTCTTAAATATGCAAACTTTTTGAAAATAAAAAAATTTACAAAAATGAAAAATGATACATTTGAACCATTTAAAAAAATTGAATTTTTTTGGTAATTGGCCTGACATACTGGTAGTGCAAAATAACCATTATAAAAATTGTACTGCTTTTTTTTTCGTGTGACTGTCATATTTGGATGCAGTAGTATTTACAATTTAGAGGATTTGCGGAAACTGAAATATCTTAGTCTCTAAGATATTTTGAGCTAAACTTGGAGCTAAAATCTATTTATTTAGGAATACTCAGGCTGCGCTATTAATTCGTAGACATTTGTACTTCAATGCAATTCTAATGAATGAAATTTTACCCTAAAATGGTCAGAAAATTTTTTTAATTTTACGTTTTTTTTTATTTTTTATATGAAAACTGGACTCTTTAGCTTTCTGCAAACTCGCTCCATAAACATGAAATACAAATTTACATTTGTTTATTTGAATATTGGTAGAACAATCAGATTGAACAATTTGGTATGAAAAAACCCAAATATTATCATTTAATTTCGACAAAATAAGTGCTCTTATTTTCAAAAAGTTATCATATGGGCTATTCCATATGAAATCAACCAAAAATAAATAGTTTTCAAATTGACCATCACAGATTTTTTTGAAACTTTGGTTAATTATAATCTTTAACATCCTGAATTCAAATTTAATTTTTTTAAAATTTTTTGAGTTCTTTAATTATAAAAATCGCCAAAACAACACTTTTTGAGGTCTACTTTTTTGGATTACGCTCAATTATACAAAATGTTATAACTTCAGTTCTATAAGTCCTACCGAGCTGTATGATAGCTTATTTTAAAGAGGATTTAAATGGCTTTGATTTGATACTAATCTTGACTACTTTCTAATAAAAATGAATTATTTTGAAAACTTCAAAATATGGTTTTAAAAAAATTGTTGAGTTGGTGTTTTTTGAAAATTATAAAAATAATATATGTTTGTAATATTGACTTGGTGAATACTTCATAAAAATTTCAGAGTGGGACCATGATGGGATCAGCAGTTATGATAAAAAATTCAACTCAATGTTTTAGCTCAAGTACTTTAATTACAGTACTAGTAAGAATATACATACAGGGTGTCCCCGGATAGATTTTACAAAATTTCCGTGGTATAGTAGAGGACACTTTTTAAAAAGAATTTTTTTTTCTAAATTCAAACCTTCGAGAGATGAGCCTCTTTAAAGCATTTATTTTAATTTTTAATTTCACATGGCCGTAGATCCGAAAATATTGATTTTTTAGTAAAAATGGTTTAGTACTTTTTTTAAAGAGCTTGAAATAATCTACAAATAAGATTGATACCTTTTATTGTCTAAAATCAATGGCTTTCGAGTTATGAATTAAAGTAAGTACAAAAATGTTGAAAAATTTGAACATTTTTTTATTTTGTTGTTTTTTAAACCTTGTATCTTTTTAAACGAAACATTTTACAAAGAATCTAATTCCCCATTCCGGATAGGAAATTTAACGGACTACAACTTTTGTTTAGTAAAATTTTTTGAAAAACCAATCCATTTCAGAGAAAATCAGAAAATAATAAAATAAGGAACACTCTCTAGTGTACTAAATAATATACGTCACATTTTAATTAGGTTAACACAACAAAAAACAATCACATTCAAATAGATCGAGAAATTATTAAAACAAAAGAAGCAAACAAAACAACTTTTCGTGCACGGCTTTAGTAATTAACCGACTTCAAAAAAGGAGGAGGTTCTGTGTTCGTCTATGTATTTTTTTTATGTATGTTCACGCATAACTTTTTCGTTTATGAACCGATTTTAATGATTCTTGTTAGGTTGGATTCAGCATAGTTCCAACGTGGTCCCATTTTAAGTTCGTTGGTATTTGACCTTGAACTTCGAAGATACAGCAGAGAATTCCTTAATTTTTTGTCGATTTTAATGATTCTTGTTGAGTCATTGATATTTGACCTTCAACTGCAAAGATACAGCTGAAAATTCCTCAAAATTTAATAAAAAATGTATAATGATTGAGGATTGCTAAGTTTATAACAATCCCAGAATAATAACAAGGTAGGTTACCTAACTATGGTTAGTGACATGCTGGACTGGACTGGACCACTTACGAAGGCACACAACGGAACTCCAAAAAGCAATGTTTACTAGAGTTGTAATTTTAAAAGTAACACTTTAATTAAAACCAAACTTTTTTTTGTAATTCGTGCAAATACGCACCATTACCGGAAATCGGGAGGCTATTTTGTACTTTAGGTTTATGACAATCCCAAAATAAGGTACATAAGGTACTTAGTGCTTCTGTCCTTATCTTCCATTGCAACTAGCCATTGTTCTCTCGTTCTCTCATTAGAAAAGCATCCTTAGTAGATCTACCCATCACCTAAAACTGTAAAATAAAAAATTTCTTAACAAAAAAGAAAACCGACTTCAAAAAAAAGTTAACTAAAAAGCAAAAAATAAATATTTTGTATTCATAATTTAATACTTACTATTTGTTGTTCCGTTTAATGTAACTAAGAAATTATTGTTTATTATATAATTTTTAATTGCTTTATAATTATGAAGTCGGTGCCAAGTAAGACATAATTCGCCAATAACTATAACACAAATCGTTGGTTTAAAGGTAAAAGTAACTAAGTACATAGGATTCCTATGTACTTGCTTCTGCTTTTACTTGGCACCGACTTCATAATTATAAAGCAATTAATAATTATATAATAAACAATAATTTCTTAGTAACATTAAACGGAACAACAAATAGTAAGTATTAAATTCTGAATACAAAATTTTTATTTTTTGCTTTTTAGTTAACTTCTTTTTGAAGTCGGTTTTCTTTTTTGTTAAAAACTTTTTTTATAATTAAAATTTAAGATTACAAATATTTTAAGTTATTAAGTTTTAAATATTTGAAATTCTTCTGCATAAAGAGAATTTTTTATGATAAATAAAAAAACGTTGAAAGTGCTCTTTGTGAGTGGCATAGTTTGTACTTGGCAGAGGTTTTTATATTAGAATTGAATTTTCACCACAAATTAGAAAAAATGCCAGATTTGATCACGAGCTGCCAAGCGAGTGCACGAAGTCTATGAATTCAGTTTCATCTTTTTACAACTCATAATTAATTCAAAAATTTTTATTTTTAACTTTCACACAAAAATTGTGTGACAGTTTGAAAAGAAGTTTTAATTCCGAAAAATACGACTTAGGTTAAAAAAACATGAGGTTTTCATTCTTCAGTTCAGAAAAATAAATTTTAAATAATCGGTTTCGGTGTTAAAAATTACAATCACCGTTAAAATTTTAACAAGAAAACCTATTCAATAAAATAATTAACGGCAACAACCGATGAATCAATCAACAAAACGTACGAAATTACAGTAATCCTTGTTCGGAAATGTTTCAAACATGGGAAGTACCCGATCAATTAACGCTAAAGAAAGAGCTTTCTGTACTGATACAGACAATACCGAAGTTGAAGAACGCTTAACAAGCAAAATCAAATTTAACAGCGCCTAGGTATCCTAAAATAATGTAAACCAAATAATTTAGGTGGTTTGAACTGCAATTTTAACAGCATACTTCGGAAACCAAAATAAATGTCATGCAATTAGTCATTGCAACTCATTAAAAAATAAAATTTTTGATATCATAGATTTTTGATTTTTGACGAAAATGTAAAAATCAACAAATTCATTACCTATCAGAACAAATATATGCGAAATTCAACCAACATTCTCTGCGAGGCAAATCAATTAATTTGTCACTACAGGAATTCCAGATTATATTACATTCTGCTATTCCATGCAACACGAAACTATGGACTCCGATTTATTTCCGACGACGCATTTAATATACAGGGTACTCGAAATGTATCGTTTCTAGGACCGTTACACAAAATCTAGTTTTAATTTAAAATCAACTATAATATAAATTAAACACTAAACGTTTCGTTAATCAATATTCCAAAACAGAAATTAAATCACGTCCAAATTAGGAAACGTTCTAAATAAAGATTAAACTTGACAAAAAAATTCTCTTCAAATTGTATCTATTAAAATGGATTATAGTTATCATTTGCAAACATGCAACTGACAACCTTTAAACCTTTATCTCGATTTTCCAAAGACAATAGTAGCTATTTCTTTAAATAAATTTCCACTAATATAATTTTAAACGATTCCCAAACACGCAAACTTCAAGTTATACATGTCATCTGTACTAAACCTCAATTAAAATCAAACAAAATTATATTTTTGTGATTTTAAACTAACAATTTCAATACCACCAAATACAAACACAAAATTTTCCGTCGAAATAAGCGTGTGATGCCGATAAAACGAAAACAAATTTAATATGATTTAAAACTTTTCAACACTAATCCTTCTTTTAATTCCAGCTTGATGTTGTTTTCAAAAATAATAATGAAGTAATTTTACAAAACAAGGAAAATAACGCGCATGAAAATTTGATAAAAGTTTTTTTATTATGTTCGTTTATGTTTATGCGCAAAACTAGAATTAGAAAAATAAAGGAAAATGCTCTAATAAAAATTCTTTAGAGTTTAATAGTGGGATTACAGCTCGACTTGATTCATTTACCGTTACGGTTATATATTTCTTTAAAGCAATTTATTTTCAATTGTTTTAGAAACACCCTTTTAAACTAGGTTATTCCGAAGGTAATTTTCTTATAACAAATTAGTAGAATGTTGTCACCGCAATAAATTTATTACTTTGGTAATTCTTTTTACGAAAACTTTTCGTTTTGTAAGCGACGCGCTTGCTACAATTAAGAGTCAACCGTAGCGAAAAACAATTACTATTGGTTGTACTTAAAAACGTTATACAGTTTTCCAACTACCAGCTATGGTAACTCAAGTTAATTCACGCTTAAACTGATACAGAAGTTGTTCTTTCCTTGTGAAATTTTATAATGAAATTAGATAATTTGGTAGGAGCTAACCGCAAATCAAATTTTTGTACACCAGATTACCTTTTATAATATTTCCTTAGATTGCCCAGAATTTCCTAAAATTTCCAAAATTTTCCTGGATTTTCTAAGATTTCCTTGGATTGCCTCAAAATTTTCTTTCTAAAAAATAAAAGAAGTAAAAGAAAAACTAAAAACAGAGGTTGTCTGTAGTGTTTCGAAGATTTTATGATTTTCTAAAATATTTACTTTCCAAAAAATTTCCTAAGATTTACTTGAATTTCCTTGGCTTACCTCAGATTTCTTAAGATTTTCATTCACTTCACTTCACAAAATTTCCCCAGCGGTTGCCCCTTCGAAAATTCTTTGCAATTAATTCATCGCACGACAATTCTTTGCGGAAAATTCTTTGCGACAAACGACAATTAATCGCGAGCGATAATAAATAATCTCAATTTTACTTATTGTAAAACATGTATGCCAGAAAACATTTGTGCTACGTAATGGGCTGCGGAGGCTTGTCAGTGGAGGCAAGGGAGGTTTAGCCTCCTCTGAAATTCATTAAACTAATAAAATTTTCAAAAAAGTTGAAACGTAAAGGACCCCGCACAATTCTTATAGAAAAATGGCTTTCTGTTGATTTGGCTGATTTTCGGATATGTTGTACTTCTCATCATTCCGAACAAATGTCTCAATGAGCACAACTTGATGTAATAAGCAGTTTCCGAATTATAAGTTCAAAAAGGTCCAGATTTAATAAGAAACAATCAATTTCCACTCGATATAATATGTGGTCGCCGCAGTCGAACATGGGTGAGGATGTACAGCGGTTAACGAAAATATTCGAACCCTCCTCTATATTAACAATGTAAATTGCTTATTTTGAAACCGTATTTTGACATATGAAAATCGCTTTTACAGCAAAACTTGTTAGACAGTTTTTGTTAAAATTTTCATTGTATTTAATTTTGTATCTATAGATTTTTTAATTTTGTCACCCCGTTTTTGACTGGCAGCAAGTCGGTGCAACAAAATATAACTGTATATATGTGCTATGTATGTACAATTACTATGTACTTAATTGCCCCTTAAATTTACAAAACGTAGGTGTCAATCCGGGGGGTCTGTGGGGCATGGAATGCCCTCCAGTGCACCCTATGCCAAATACCTCATTCAGGGTTGTAATGTTTTAAACATTTTGTTTTAAACAAGGTGTTTTAAACATTTTGTTTTAAACAAGGTGTTTTAAACATGTTTAAAACAAAATTCTTTTAAAACAACATTTTGTTTAAAACATGTTTTAAATGCGTTTAAAACGAGTGTTTAATTCTGTGTAAGTTTAAAACATGTTTTTTTTTTAATTTTTCTAGTTTTTTAAGATTATAAGTAATAATTTATTCAAAATTTAATACAAATATTTTGAGGACGCAAGCTTCGATGCTTTTTCTGTTCCTAATCTACAGGCCCGTAGCCAGGGGGGGGGTGGCACCTGGGGGCACGTGTTCCCCCCCCCCCCCCCCCCCCCGAAATGTTCAAAAGCAAAAAAAAATTTGAAAATAAAATAGGTAAATAGATATATTTTTAAAGTGGGAACAAAAATTTTTTTTTCTCGGAAAAATTCTCGGAAGGGAAACTTTCAAAAAAATTTCTTTTTATGAGTGCCCCCTCGAAATGAAATCCGGGCTATGGGCCTGCTAATCTATTACGGAGTTTACAGTTTACTGTGTACAAATCCAAATGATAAAAATAATCACTCAATTCTGGCATCTCATAAGCTACTGCAGAATGCGGCTGAATTGCTAAATTATACATTTTTGGATTTACACTCCTTTGTAAAGAATTGCACCAAGCCAATGAGGGGTTACATTAACGACGGTATCTTCCATCGGATTATCCAATAATTATCCGATTATCCTTACCTTAAGATAGATATTCTTTAGTTTTAAACATTGTTTTAAACATGTTTTTCTGTTTAAAACATGTTTTTTTTCTAAGGTAATAAAAAACCGTTTTAAACATAAAAAACTGTTTTAAACATAAAAAAAAACGTTTGTTTTGTTTTATTTAAAAAAAACATGTTTTTTTACAACCCTGACCTCATTGGTAAATATTTCTTTTCTGAATCCACGTCAATTCAAGGTATTTGGTAAAGAATGTACTGGAGGGCATTCCATGCCCCCCAGACCCCCCGGATTGACACCAACATTTTATAAATTTAAGACATTTTGACATTTTTTGTTAAAAATTTCATTGTCTTCAATTTTGTACCTATACATTTTTCAATTTTGCCCCGCTTCTGACTGGCAGTGACTTAAACGAGACTGTACTACACAAAAAATATTGTCATCTACTCTATATCTCGGAAGCGGTGCGACGAAATGAAAAAATGAATAGGTATTTTTTCTTGACAACGTGATTCTCTACAGTTTTGTTCATAAGCATTTTTCCGAGTCGCACCGTTTCCGAGATATAGATGTCGATAAGTTTTGTGTTTTACATAGCCTTGTTTAGAGCCGCTGCCAAAATTGCGACAAAATTGAAAAATGTATAGGTATAAAATTAAAAACAATGAACAATGAACAAAAATGTCTAAAAAGATTTGCTGTAAAAGCGCTTTTAAATATGTCAAAATACGGTTTCAAAATGTACAATTTACATTGTTAACATAGAAGGGTTTGAATATTTTCGTTAACCACTGTATGTATTTGTCAACAAAACAAAATATAGCACAACAATACAAAGCAGTATCGATTTATTTGACATAAACAAACAAGTTAAAAATTTTCAATTTTTACAGTAATAATAAATTAAAAGATTCGGTATAATTACAAATAATTATTACATTCTAATGTTTACTTGCAATTTTTACCAACTCTTACCTGTTAATTTGTTGGTAATATAAATAATAAAAAAAATAAAAAAATAAATAAAATAATTAAAGTTTTTCATGTTAAATCTGAACCTTTTAGCGCGTGTAACTCGGAAACTGTCCAGATAGATACTCCTTCCACAATACTATTAAAGAAGTTACGCGAAGCTACCGCAAAAACAGAATCGTCAGTCTAGTACCTACGGGGAAATGATGTAGTCATCACTTGGACCACAAGAATTTACTGTACTACAGATTATTTTGAGGTGACTCCGATTACACAGATTAAACCGTTGATGAGTAATCATCAAGAGATTGAGACCCCCCGGTTTCAAAAACTGACAGTTTTTGTTCAAGATCTGTGATCATCATTATTAAGTAGTGGGAAATTTTCACTTGAATGACAACATAAATTTTTGTACGCCGAATTTTCATTATCTCTTGTGAAATTTTCTCAAGTTTCCCTTCATTTGAAGCCAAGAAGAGAATTGCTTCAAAGGAAAACCTAAAGAGTTTCGTGAAAATACAACGAAATAAAACATTGGAAATCCTAGGAAATCCGAGTAAATGTTGAAAATTCAAAGAAATCTTTGGAAATCCAAGAAAGCTTAAGAATACAATTTTTCTTTGCCTTTTCAACTTTTTCGAAAGAAAATGTTGAGGTCATCAAGGAAGAAATCCGAAGCTATCTATTGAAAATCTCATTAAAGAAAATCTAATGTACAAAAATTTGCTTTGTGAGACATTGGTAGCTTACACCTTCAAAAACAAAAAAAAATGTGAGTAAATGTGAGCATTAGTAAAGTTACAACTATATGTTCTTTGGATAATCAATTGTGCAATTACGAAATCTACCACATATGGACAGCCTTCATTGAGATGGATTACACTTTTACACTATAATTTATGATTAGCCTCCTCAAATAAAAAACCCACGAGCCGCCGTTGGTAATGGGTGGGGCTTACCTTAAGTAAACAGCCAATATAGTAAACGTATTAAACTTTATGGGTCTTTTGGAATTTTTAACCAAAACTTGCTAAAGATCTTTGTGATAATTGTCGCACGCGAAGAATTATTGCATAGATTCAAATTTTATACGTTATTTCTTCATGGTTTAAATTGCCGCTGTTAGAAATACGAGAAAATTAAGTAAAACACAAAAATAATTTCGAAAATTTTAAATCTGATTTTTCATTATTTCACCATAACTAAAATTTACAAGAGTGAATTAATAATTAGTCTTGGAAATTAGTATGGAATCTTTTCAGATTTTAATTTTGTATTCATTAATGATCTCAAGCACTATGACACCTGAAGCGTTGCTATTGATAAATTTGGAATTGCGTCTTTTGAGACGACCTGACATAATTAAACTATATGTTAGAATGGGAGTGAGGGTAAATTTAAGTTATCCATCATTTCAAGTAGTTTCAGATGTGCCCGTGACACTGTTTCGATTTATAGTCGACGATTTTATAATATGCTCTCCGAAGCACGGAGACAGTTATACAAAAGATAGTTGCTCTTTTTCAATTATTTTACTTCCACACACCTGCTTAATCTAACAAACAAAAAAACCGCCTCAACTCCAGAAACTTCTAAGATTTTAATCAAGTTGAACGTCAACGATTGTAAAGCGATTGTTAGTTTCAGAAATTGGAATTTTGTAAGTCGTGGTATGCATTCCACGTCAAGACACGTAGCACTAGGAATTGTTTAAACTAAAACTCAATTTAATTGTCGTTTAGATAAAGGTAAATAATTAATAGTAAAGTTTTGACGTTGATAATTGAAATTAATTATTTGTAGTTGGTGGTTTAAATAAAACTAAAAATACATCGTAATAAAAGCTGAAAGCTTGAAACTTTTATCTAACCTTGTCTATCAACCCCGTATTAAATTGCAAAATTTACCGCATAATTTATAGCAATTTTGCATTGAACTGTGCACTAATGGTGTAGTCTGGGAAAATCTTTGAATGTAACGTATTATTTGCCAACATAAATAGTCAGTAACTTTATTTTCTGTTGTTACAGGAACGTATTTTATTTTATACGATTTTATTGATTTCTTTGAAAAAGATGGACCGAGCTATCTTCAAAGAGACAAATATCACGACATAATCAACACGATATTCAAAAACATGAGTCGTTTGGAGAGAGATGCAATTGTATTTCAGGTAATCCATTTTTTGCATTGATAATAAATTATAATTAAAAATGTGCCCGTTTTTTCAGTATACGGACTGGGAACACGTAAATGATGGATATTTGAACCAAAAAATGATTGGAGATGTAGTTGGAGATTACTTTTTTATATGCCCAACAAATTATTTTGCCGAAGCGATGGCCGAAAGAGGGATGAAGGTCTACTACTACTTTTTCACACACGTAAGTTGCTTAAATATTTAGAGAAACAATTCGAAGATAATCTAGAAAATAAAACAGCTATCGTATAGTGGATAATCTATCACGTAGTAGGTATTTTTTGAAAAGCAGCATAAAAAAAAAACCGGTGGTCATTGATGTAATTTGAGAAAAGAGGAAAAGTAATAACAATTGACATTTTGAAGTGCCGCAGTTAATAGTTACTTCGCGTGAAGTAAATAACCAAGGCTTATTTATTCGCTCCTTTTGCGTTTTACATGCGCTTCAAAAGTCCATTTTATTATCCACAATCACACGACTTAAAACTAAGTTATAGGAGTAATAAAGTTGGGTGTATTAGTTTAGAAACTGATATTCATTAACACCGTTCCAGTTTCAGCAACAGGTAAATGCAAAAAAATTGCGTGTCGACTCAGTCTCAAAAGTAATTATTTTTTATAGTCTTCGAATACGAGATTTATTTAAAACTCATTTCTTTATGGGCCCATCGAGCAAAGTAAAGTTTTATCATAATAGGATAAAATTATATTTTACAATAGTTAGTTCGTGAAATGGATGAAAATTGTTAGATAAAATTTTAATTTCCCTTGATGCCTTTCTTAAATTTTTAACAATTTATTAAAATATATTTTGCAGGAAATGATATTTTAAAATTTATAGCTTTCTAAATTAGCAATGTAAGGTTTAAAACTTTCAGGGCATTTTGTATTATGCTGGTAATTAATGCAAAAGTAAACTTTAATAATGAAAAAGCTTCGAAAATGAAAATTTCGCTTTAATCGTGTGTAGAATATATAAAAAATTTTCCAAGTGGGCAGTCTGCTGCCCATTATCAATGTAACTCAGAAAGATTGCTGATTGTTATCACCATTCGGAGAGTCAATTATATTACGGTCAGTTCTAACCTTATCCAACATATTACCGAGTTTATTTCCTATTGTAGGCCGGCACTGCGTACTATTTGAAGAGAATCAATCGATAGCCGGGTCATTTAAGGATAGACGGATATTCAGCTGACGCCCTACACTTCAGTAACTTCCTGTTTAATCGGTCCAATAACGTTATCTTTGCAAATCGAGTAGAAAAGTAATCGGAAATACAATTTTCCTAATTTCTAAATCCTCTTCGTAATTCCACTGACACACTTTTCTCTTCCAAATAGGCCAAGCCGTCTACTTTTTATAAAACAATAAAGGACCTCACGCCGAGCCTAAATTACGATGTGCGGTGTAAATTTTAAACTTATTGCATAATTTGACGATTCACGGCGACCACATTTTACTTTTATTTAAACTTAATAAAAATTCAACTGGTTTTTCTTTAAATTCTCTTTTATATGAGCTAACAAAAACCACTTGCTGAATCTCTTCATACTTTAATTGGGTCATTGGAATTCGTGCAGAACATCCACAAAAACTTTCTTCCTCATAGTCCTCCAGTTATTAAGATTTTCTTTTATTACTCGCTTTTATTGTTTTAAGTGACTTTTCACGTTTGTAATGTGTTGTGATTGTTTTATTCGTGCTTTTTTAACAAGTATTCCCATTTTTTATCCACTTCTTTCATTTGATGCATCCTTGCGAATAGAACAATTCAATTTGTGTTCGAAATGAAAAACTAATTTTAAATACAATAACATTTTCTCATTAAGTTTTGTCCGTCCTACCGAAAGTTCGGTGCCGGTGCTTTCTGAAAAATAATTATAAACTTGATAGAAAAATTAACAATTAATTGAACTTCCGCACTTGCAGACAATACAGAATTTTGATAACACAAAGTCTGCTTCCTGCTTGAATTTATCTTACTTCTTCTATTTAGTTCTTTGTAATTAACGACCAAGACCTAACTGCGTATTGATCGAATCGATTTCGTTTTTCGACAATTTAATAAATTAAACAATTCACTTCTGATAACTTTGCTTATCTATTATATCCACCACTCGTTCACTTTTCCTTCACACTTATTTTGTAGCTAATAATGTTTCTCATTTTCTTTCTTATACAGACATGAAAGAAGCTATACCCTTGCCGTTCCCGACCTTCACTTTGATGATATTCAGGTTCAGAAACCAGCTTTATCGAGATATATCTCAGGAAATGATGAAAAAGTTTAAAATATTCTGCGCTTGAATTGATTAGTGGAAAAGTACTTGAAAGTAATTTCGTGCGGTTTCAAAATTTAGTTATATTAAATTAGTTACTCCGAATCAACAGGAACAAGTTGCTTTTTCTTAATTTTTTTTTTCTTCTAGAAAGAATTTATTAAATTTAAATTTAAATAAAATTATATAAATCTCATAGTTTTAGCTTGCAAATAGCTCAGTGGAAATAAGGTCCAAGAGTAGAGATGATGCAAAATTACTGAAATCAATGAAATCGATCATCGACAATTGGCTGAAAGTTTTTTGGCTCTCGCCTGGTAGTTTTTGGGAACTTTTTCTAGATTTTCTTCGAGGATCATCCGTTTCATACATTTCACTAACAATATCAACTTTTGATATCTAATTACTCTGACGGAATCTCGTTAATCCATTCATGCGCGTCAAAGTGGGGACAATATTCGCAAAAACTCCCGACTAGCCCCCATTCTTGAGTGCAATACTTAGTTAACAAACACCGATAGAAAATATATTCACACATGTTGCTTACTAGAACAACCAGCGAATGAATCAATACTAGCGGTCGATCTCTCCCTTCCCTTGTTAAGTTACGACGACAATGAAAAATTCAAACATACAAATAATCTTGGTGTCTTGAAATCGTGCACTAATTCGCAGTAATAAAAATTAGGTATTCGTAGATGTTAAAATAATTCGAATCTTACTACTATTTAAATAATATTCGAACTGGATATTAATAATCAAAACACAAGAAAACTTCGGGGACAACAAAGTCGAAGCTCTTTGACCGTCTTATTGCCGTATCCGCAATAAACGTGGTCATACGGTGCTTTAAAAGTTTTACCTTAAAATATCCTTACTGTCATAACTCTTCATAACAACTGCGAACTCGAGTTAACTCATGTGTTCTGAATTTTTAAATCGGACAGGCTTCCTCAAGTTATCGAAGTTATCTAGGATCGATAATATACCTCTATAATTTTTTAACGACTGTCATCTCGATTCCAAAGTTTGAAATCTTAGTTAAAACAGACAACAATAAATTTTATTATATGCTTGGATTTTAATTCTTTAAATTAAATTTGTTATTTTGAATAGTAAAAATAAATTTTAAAATCAGAGCATAGCTGAGATTATAATGCATACATTAGAAGGTTACAATAGAATGTTCAAACGTCTGCTCTGCTTGAAACTCCTTCCGACAGAACAGTAGAATATTTGCCATGTTCCACAGGAAGATTGCAGTTTCTTATAATTTATAGAATCTCCTTCTAGCAAGACTTAGAATCAGTATGTCCGGCAGTACACAACACATAATACATTATGTAGATATTGCTCTGCTAGTTTACGAGCAACATCAAAGAGGATCTAACAGCATCGCAAGAGAAATAAACCGAAGAATGTTAACACAGACACATCATGTTAACAGACTAATAATTAATAAGAAATTGCAAACTCCAACACAAATCCGTATAAATTCAACTGTGTACCTTGTTGATTCAAGATTTTACTATTTAAATATATACATAAATTGCAATGCTGGTTAATCTACCTCTCAATTATAAAAACCTAATCTTCATGTTTAGAAATTTTAATTTTTTCTTGTTTTTTCTTTTTTCTTGTTTATACATTATAAAATGTTAGAATAGAATTTATTTTTAACAAAATCAAATTAGTGAGAAACTGTCCGCGCATTAAATAAATTTGGTAAAATTTTTACAAATTTAAAACAAAAAATTATAGAAAATTTATCAAACATCATCATTCATTTAAATTATAAATGCACTAATTTACTCATTTCCTATGTACGGAAATGTTCGTCGTTCTATTTAATGGAAACTTTCTGTGTTAAAAAATAAATTTTTAATGCAATATAAAAAAATAGTAATATTAATTTAGAACTGATGTGAGCGTAAAAGCAATATGTAGTTTTTTGGAGAAAAGATGCAAAAATATATAATCTGCAATTTACATGAAAAAATATTATTAAAAATTCTTTTTCTTTTTATCATTTTTCTCGAGATTGTAAACATACACTTCAAATATAGAAATCTTTTGTAAGATTGAAGTTTTAAAATTTTGCAGTAAAACTTTAAATGGAGTCCGCAGCAAAGTAAAATTTAATCGCAAACTGGTGAATTATGGTAAAAATATTTCAAGAAACAAAATTAATATCAGTAATCGCTAAAGATATCCAGCCAGGACGTCAGGATAATCAGAAGTGCCTGCCTATGTTAACGAAACTATTTGTGAATAAATTTTCTTGTTTCCGCTTTTGAAGGCATATCAAGGATGAAGTTAAACATAAAGTGGACGCTTACCCTTAACGAGTTGCAAAGTATAAAACTAGGGATGGCATTTCAAGGTAAATAAGACTTGTTTAAACTGACGTCTGATGCTTAACAAGGATAATCGTGGGCGACTGTAATCGTTTAAAAGCGTTTTCCTCTATTATAAACCAACCGGTGAAGGAACGACCTTTCCTTTCTGAATTTTTTTTAAATTGCTACACAAAATTGTTTTTTGTACCGGCTTGCTTTTAAAATAAAATAATTGTTTCAGCGAACGAGTACGTCGTTATGGGGCGAATGGATGGGTGTAATGCACGGAGATGAAGTTGAATATGTATTTGGGCATCCTCTCAACATGTCTTTGCAGTTCAACTCAAGGGAACGAGAACTAAGCTTGAAGATGATGCAGGCTTTCTCGCGTTTCTCTAGTACAGGGTAAGTTTTTTTAATGCATTTTTATATAAAATCCCGCTGCTCTCTAAAAGCAATTTATATAACGCTACGTCTTACAATTTTCATTTTATACGATATTATTTGCGTAAAGGTACATTCCCTGGCATAAATTTTGCCACGATAAACTATAAAGCACTGTTAGTTGCAGTTTGGTTAAGACTCGTAATACATCATTTAATGTGCTAAACATAATAATTTTGTTGCATAATATTTTGATTATCCTAAATTATTCATATAATCGTATTACATATCTGTGGTTAATGCAACACGCAACAGGTACATAGGGCATTTTGTGGTTTACTGGCTTGGTGCAACTAAATTAATGTTGCTCGTGACAACAAAACGACGATAATGTTATTATCTGACATTGGAAATTAATTATTCCAAAACTATCAAACTTTATTCAACAAATTCTGTACAAATAATTTTCCATATTATGTTTTCGCACTAAAAAATCAATTGTGTTTGAAATGTGTATCGGGGGAATTTATTTTCAAATTAACATAATATGTACTCGGTGTCCTTTACATAATTCATTTTTCATCCAATGATCCTTATACCATAGATTTACCGTTACATTAAATTTCAACAACTCTTACACCCGATTTGCCAAATCGACATTGGAAGGCCCTGTTCCATTTAAATAATATCAAATAATAGTTACTTGTGCAACAAGGCAGTCAAGTTGTAAGAAGTTATCATAAGAAAAACCTTTTAAGTTTATTCTACTGAAAATTTAAATATATTGTCGTATTATTTTCCCTTTTAATTTTTCTAATAAAATCCAAATTTTATATTAATTTCAATGTTAAATTAAATATTAATGTAAAAATGGAACGATAAACGAGGGCATGTGCCCGCCGCTATTACAAATTTCCCCTTGCCTTTCAACTTAATTTGCAATAGTATTATAATTCTTCATCTAATCCAATTAATTCTTCTATATCCAAATTTTATCTTCACAATCAATTATTATAAGCAATCCACATCTCTTCCATACAAAAATACAATCCAACTTTCAATCGCATCAAAAATATCCAATTTCAAATATGGACCAATTCTCAAAAATTATAATAAAAATTACTCACTTCAAAACTCAAATAAATTTATTCGCCAAATATAAAATCTACTATCAGATTTTCAAACAAAACCAGGAGACAAACTTTGTCTCAACCGCTTCGGCGGCCATTCTCCGCAAAAGGACCCTTCTCATCTAAAAACAAATTTAAAATTATTTACAAAATCAAAAAAATAATAGAAATAAACAAAATCTTCGCACTAAATAGAAATATTAAATTTGATGTTTGAAACACGACAATATAGATTTAGCAAAGGTATTGTGTCCGATAAAACACTTTAAATTCTAAAGTAGATTGAACTTCCTTTTATGATAGAATGTAAATTGTAAAATAGTTTCTTCAGTTAATAATCGGAGTCGTTAGTTATCCTACTTACTTTTGATAAGTTAATGCTCTAAAACGGAAAAAAAGTGATAAAAGCTCAGCACTCAATTTAACAATGTTGTTTACGTTTTGATGAAATAACTTCAAATCATTATTTTTTCAACTCGAGAACAAATTTTTTATTTTACGTCTTTTGGAATATCTTTAATTATTGTACTTAAGTACTTCATTTTAATTTTCTTCAATAATTCTAAAAATGTACTCCAACTCTGCTTTCACTAATAAACTTCCTCCATATTGCAAATTCCTTATAAAATTATTGCTCTTTAGCGAAGAAATGTTCAATAAGATTTTATTTTCTTGTAATAATTGGGCATATCTACTTATCTGTTTGGAAGTTGTGGGAAGTCATTATTCTCTGATAATGCGGAACAAAAATGATAATCTAAATAAGTAAGTTTTCAACGTAATCTGAACATTACAGAGTGAATTAAAAAATGATGCTGTTAATTTTTAGTTATTATGTTTTATTAACAATAAATAATTTACCAATAGGATTTTTAAAAAGTTATTTTAAATTTTCTATACTAGTTTCAAGTATGAAAGTACTTCTTTCGAAAAACAATTTTTGTTAAGTGTAGAAATAAATAAATGTAGAATTTTATTAGTTTTACTATTTAGTGTGGTTTTTTTATTAAATTTCTGTTTAAGAAATATTTAAGAGTATTTTTTGCAATTTTTATTACATTTAAATAAATATTTTTGGCAATAATTTTTTAAATTTGTAACTTAAAATGAAACATTCAAAAGTATATTATGTTTCTTATGAAACAGAATACAGAAATAGCTTTCAATTAATTTTCAATTATCCAGCAAAATCTTTGCCGCGCCAAACAATCTTTGAAATTCTAATAATACAAATAAAACAACACAATAATTTTCAAAATTAAATACTTAATTTAAATTAACATTTAGTATTTTATATTATGTGAATATGATTTGATAAATAAAAAAATAAACGTACAGTCATAGTAGAAAAGTATGACGATTGCATACAAGTAATAATTTGTATTGAATGGAGGACTTTCTAACTTTTTTTTTATTTTTTTATTTGAAAGTAGAGATCAAACGGAGCCATTAGTTTTTTTTTCAGATTTTTTTGAGTGCTTTAAGTATCAGAAAAAAATTAATGAAATTTGAAATTGTTAGGGTTATGACGTCATAACCCTTCTTTGAGTGGGAATGGATAAACCTATAGGATTTTATACAACTCTACTATGTTGCCGTACTTTCTTCTATTAAAATGTTAAAATGTAGATGCCTACCTGATGACAAGTAATGGCCGCCGGGTATTTTTTTAAATTTTATATAAGTGATTATGGATTTTGTAGAGTTTTTCAAAAATAGAATAGATTTTGTCAGTGAATTGGTTGAACATGCATTCTTAATGTAATATTTGAAGTTCGTTACATTTGGTTATTTTGTTGGGTTATAATTTGTTGATCGGTTGTGCTTCGGTAAGATTATTTATTTACAAAAAAGATAATTCTTTGTATATTTTACATAAATATATTATATGAACCACTTAAAACATCAATAATACTTTTACAAGAGCTTTGCATCCACAGTTTAAGAGATTTTAAATGCCACACGTATATGGCTTTTCGCCAGAAGCTTACCAGAAGCTAACATCCAGCTTATGGAGTTCTTAAAAGGAGTGCACCAATTTTGTCAGTTAAAGCATTGACCAGCATTGATGTGACGAAATAATCAATAGCATTAAATGAAAAAATAAAGAATTTTAATTAACATATGTTAGCTGTCAATAATAACCCAATTCAGAACTGACAACATCGGACGGCCATGTTTAAATCTTATTGGTTGGCTATGGCGGGCAGATTAAATATTTTTTTAAATAAATTAATAAATTAAATTGTACGCTGAGTTTTAAGACCAACCAATGACATCAACATGAGGCATTTTTATTACAGTTTCATGTTTATATATTATTTAAAAAAATTATTTCTAAGGAAACTCCCCCATTATATCTAGAAAAGATATATACATAATGTTGGCTTAAAGTAAACAAACCGCACTTGGGTATTTTTATATAGTGTGAATTTTTAACTTTTTTGTTGTTAGCAAAATTTCCTTTGATAAAACTGTCACGTTTTAAATTTAAAAATATTTGGTTATATCTTCATGCGCTCCCGGCGTTATCGTTGATAAACATCAACATGCAGCATTAAACTACTGTTGATTGTTTGTAAACAATTTATTTATTTATGATTTAATTTAATGAGTTTGTGTATAGTGGAACAACACTAACTCATCCATTCTAGACCCTGTTTCAATATGGACCATCTTGCATAATTTATAATATACTTATTAGGTTCCTGTTTAATAAAACAAATGTTGTCTCATCGTGAACTAAACAATGTTCTGGTGTGGACCACATAGATATGTCTGGAAAAACATTGAATGAGACCATCATAGACTGTCTTCCCTGCATAGTTAAAAAACTATATTTAAAACAAAACCATCTAAAGTTCAACAACAAAAACATTAAAAACTCCATGCTCCTTCATGGCTATGCTGTTTCTTATATACCCAATAAATAAACCCAACAAATAATGGTTGACGTGATACAACAATATTCTAGCAAGGTATGAGACGAGTACATAAAACATAAAAACTACAAACTGGAAGATAAGCTCTCCTTCTGCCCTGATTACAGTTGGCATAGATCAATAAGTGACGACATTACTCCATCCAACCACCCGACTACTCGACCCACAATTTTTAAAACGGTGACTCTGCAAAAACAAACCATCGATATTTTCAAAAATATAGTAAGATGGGTATCCGGACGATTCATCCAATGGTCTGTTCATCCTGGAAGGATTCATCTATCATCAAAATATATACCACAAAAACAACGAAAGTAGTCATAATTAAAATTGCTATTTTTTAATAATAATAAATAATATTAATAGATAATAATATTATCATAAAAAATATTGCAATGACCCGTGGCTCATTAATTAATTAATTGAACTTTGATAATTAGTTTATGGTTGTAAAATATAATAATTAAAATTGGATGCTGATAAAAATTAATAAAAGCAACAGTATTAAAAATGAATGGCCAACTGGCAAATTTACTTTGACCTCACATAAATATTAATTAAATTAAAAATTAATAAGCCACAGGTCATTGCAATATTTTTTAATTAATATTTTATTGTTATGTATCATTATTATTCTGAATCATTATTAAATATTATTCCTATTATTTATTATTATTATTATTAAAAAATTACAATTTTAATTATGACTATTTTCGTTTTTTTCGGTATATATTTGGTACATGACTCGTCTGAGGATGAATCGTCCGGGATGACTCGTCCGGAGGCGAATCGTCCGGGGATTGGTCGTCCTAGAATCACTAAGATGCCATAGGAAAAACCTAAAATAATGAAAACTTTGGAAAATTTCCAGCAGCAATGAAATCAAAACATATACTTGTGTTTCAGCATATTTAACCCTGCGGCAGCCGCGCGGTTTATTTTCACTTGAAGGTCCTTAGGTCCGCATAATAAGATATCAGTTGTTTTGTGAGATTATGTTGCATGTCACACAAAAACCATTAAAGTATAAAAACTTTTATTCAAATTTATAATTTTACTTATGCCCGTATTCACCAACTACAAATAGCACTATTTGTCGAATAAAATGACATTATTACAATGCAAAACAATGCAAAATTTGGTTTTATTCGACAAATAGTGCTATTTGTAGTTGGTGAATACGGGCATTAATAAACTGTAGATAAACAACTTTCTCACAGGAACCGCAAATAATTGTCGTTTTTCTGTTCTTGTGAAAACCACACTTTTAGCAGGAAAGCATACCTACGGACATTAATCGATATAATGAGGAATTATGTAAACAATTTCAAATTTTATCAACAGTGCGGACCTCTGTTCCCCGACGCGACTGCCGCGGGGTTAATAATTAAACACAATCCAAACCCCGACAAAAATTTCAATACAATTTTAGTTGCTATGAAATGTTAGAAAACTCACGGAGAAGAAACATCTGAAATAAAGGATCAATAACAGGATATTAAGGTAGTTACTATTATGTATCTAGTCTTTGTCATAGCCGATTTACAAAATATCGATTTTTAAGAAAATGGCAGACGGTTGAACTCAAAGAAGTAATCTTCAAGGAAAAGAAAAAAACCACACTAAGAATCGGAACACAAACATCTTATGACAAAGACTAGATAATAGCAATATCTATTTTAATATCCTGTTTAATTTTTTTGTTTCAGATAAGTTTTCATAAAACGCCACTGGGTTCTGCAAAAGCAGAGCAGCAAAGTAAAGCAGTGAAGTACTCCGTTAATTTTCACTACATTTTTAATTTAAAAAAAATTGGAAACATTTTTGAAAGTGTATATATTTTTAACTAAAAAACTCCTGATCCGATAATTCCGAAATAATTTCTCTGCAATTTTTGTTTTCAAAAATTAGCTTTTTTCCTGAACTACAAACCAAAGCCAATTAAGCTTAACCAATGTCTGAACTAACTACGGACCTGGTTGGTGGACAATACTCTACAGTCTAAACAATTTTACCTTCTTTTTAATCTATGACGACCTTTAACTGGCTTCTGATACCGCTATTTACTGTCCAGTAATTAGTAGTAAACAGTATTATAGCAGTACTGGCTACTTGGCGCTGCCATCTATAAAATACAACTAGTCATAAACAGTGGCGGTTGGTAGGTTGCTCAAAACAGAATATTAAAGTAATGCAAGCAATGAAAAGCCAATTACGCTAGTGAAATCACAGAAGTCGAATTGCTTGTCTTTAGAGCCAAGAATTTCAATATCAGTTTAAGCCCTAGATTAAGCCAAATAAATAGAAAAGGTTAAAGTACTATTTTATAGATTTTTATAGTGTATGCTCTGTGATTTAATTTTTTCTGGGAGTATGGAATATCATCCATTACCTCGGTGGTTAAACATTTATAAATTTTCGTCGAATTACCGTTGCAAACTGCGAGCAGCTACTGATCAACAGTATTAACTTAACTTTATGATTGACTAGAATATTGAATATTTTAAGCACTGATAGGCTAGGGTCTGTAACCCGACTTCTCTTTCCAATTATTGTTACTGCATTTTTAAATATTTTTGCATTTTGTTTCCATGAAAGCAGAAATGAATTTTATGAACTTTTCCACTTTACGATTAACGTATTCATATCGATAATTAATTTTTCTCTGACGTCGGTATTAAAAAAACTCTATTTCTATATTGAATATACTTCCTTTTGAATGCAGGTTTTCGAAAACCATATTCAGAAAGGAACTTTAATTTTCTAGCACTTCATTCAAGAAAATCCATCTGGATAATTTACTTTAATAGATTTTATTATTAGGTTAAATTTTAAGAAAATTTTATACATAATTTAGCTAATTAATGAAAATCCTATTAAACGGTCGCTTTAAAAACCAATATTACGTAAGTTGAAAATAATTTTTATATTTCAACTTAGGCAACTAATTAAAGTATAAATTTAAAATTCAGAATATGCTAGAAATTTAAAGCCGGCATGACTCTTACTTATTGCTATTATTATTATATTACTTGAAGAAATATAAATTTCTTAGGTTAAAATATAACAAAGCTATAAACTTCTTTGTTGTTTACAGGTAAACAATTGAGATATCATAAAAGTAAACGCAAAAGCATTGTTGTGATATTATATTATAGTTTTATGAGATTTCTTTAGACATCACTTGATTTTGTACCGACGAATATTATTGCCAATTCTAGTTTAATATTTTTTTTTTAATTTTTAGGAAAAAATATTCTCTTGATATAAATTCATATTATTATATTTTCAGTTAAAAGACGGAAAAATCTGCAAGACAAATGCAATTAACAATACCTAATAAAAATTGTACAAAATTCTAGAAATTTGCTATAATATCAAGCTTTTCCTGCATATAACCTTAGCTACATAAGTACCTTACATAAAGCTGTTCTTACCGCAGGGCTTTTTATGATAGAGCTATTTTCAAAGGAAAATTTTTAAATAATTATTTTATGATTTTCTTTTGTAATGTGAAAATGTTGATCCTCTTATCTCATATATTGAAAATCTGTTTAAAATTTAAATAAAGTAAAACTTTTATGAAATTTAAAATATATAAACTTAGTAATATTCTCTTACTTTTTTAACATTTCATTATTGTACATCACAAATATCTATTCAAGTTTCTTGTTATATTAATACAAAATGTGTTAAGAATTTGTATTACAAAATTATTTCAATTTTAACACAAAAAGTAACAAAAATTTTTCATCTAAAAACATTATAAATTATACTCTCTGATTTTAAAGTTTTGAAAGTTTCATGCTGGAACCTTAAAATACTGTTGCGATCGCTATCTTTGACGGTTAAAATTACACTATAAAAAATTTAGTTTGTGGTGATCGTATAGTTTAAATATTTAATAAGGTCGTCTTAATTCTTCCAGGCGTTATTGAATTTTAAATTACCCCAAAAGACAAAATAAACTTCGAACTTCACTATTTTCCTTTATTTTAGCGATTAATTATTTATATTTTCAAAAGGTTAAATAAAATCCTTCGTATTCAACTTATTTGTGATGCACTACTTACTTAGCAGTATTGTTTCGAACAATTAAAAAATGTAAACTTTATTGTAAGTATTTAAGCCTTTCATTAAATAAAGTGTTGAAAGCTAAATCACCCCTACACTTAATATAATCCGGATTAGCAAACCTAATTACGTATTCTGTGTGCAATCAGATTTACTACCCTATCTTATGATATTGTAAAGTTACACATTCTCCTAAGAGACGTGATATATTACTAAATTTTTATAGATTTTCAACGAGCATTTGCGCTTTAAAATAAATACAAACATTTTATAGGGTGGTTTGCCAACATGCACTACTGTATTTCCAAATTTTTCGGACAAAATAAAGACTACATTTCATATTCATCACACATACAGAATACATATCATCCAAAAACGTCAAAATTGGTGTTAAACCGACTAAACTTTCTCAAACTACAACTAAACCATAATCAGGAATTTAGATTCCAATTGTAGAAATAATAAAAACTAAACCGAGTGTACATGCATTTCACATTAAATTAAGAAAATTTAATTTCTATTATTTTAATTCAATCAAAATTTAATTAGCAAATTTATATCAGGTCACAAAATATATGCAATGCCATTTTAAATTATGATGCAATTGTCGAAGGTTAATTTGTTTTATTTTCAATGCATTGAAATCCGGAAAACCTTTTATCTGATATCTGTAATGTGTCTGTTTCATTTAACCTCCCAATAAACCTCGTCCTTGTTCAATATTCATAGCATCCAACTGAGACTAACAGATTCGGTCTGATTTATTTCGAGTGCTAGCCAAAATACACAAAACTTTAAAAATTTAAATTTAAGAAAGCTCATATAATTGTTACATATGTATGAAAAATTAATTTAATAATGTAAAAAACTTACATTTCTAAAACACTAAATAAATTAACAGGTGCATAGTCGTGCGGTTAAACCGCAGACGCTTTGATCTGTCAACCGTAGACAAATTTGAAAGGTCTGGTTATTCATTCAACACTGGAAGTAAATTTTTTAATTTTTTATTTATGTTTTTCACTACTATTTATAATTTGTATATCTGGTCTTCCTCCGCACGTGTGGTGTTTTGTATGGATTAACGTCGTATTTCATTTACGCCTTTTCGTTTTGGTAAGAATTTTTGTCAGACTTTTCGCGACCTACAAATTATAGCTATGTATTCGGAATACACAAGCATTTTTATTTCTTTAATAATAATGCTTCGCATGTTACAGTTTTTCTTATTATTCCCTCTACTATATGCACACATGCATACTAAATTACGTGCCAGACAGAACATCAGTCTTATTCCAAAGCTGCATTTCCATCTTTTAAATTATCTACCTAATTATTATTTATAGTTGTTTATGTTACAAAGACTACGTCAGATCTAACGGTAAGAATTAAGCCGTAGCGCAACAACATCAAAAATAAAACTCTATTGCTTTATATTCCGATATTCCAAAAATATACACTGATTCGAAAATGGATTAACGAGATTCCATTAATTTACCTTTTACGAGAACATTTTCAATCGTAGCTTATAGATTTGTTCACCTTAGTACGGCACTGTCACTTCCTCAGACAACTAAATATAAATTCAAAATTTTATTCAAAAATATTTGAATTGACATCCAGTTTAGCATTTTTACATTTGCAAGTAATCAGAAAACTTTTAACAAAATAACATAACTAAGTTAACTTTTCCGTTTTCATTGATGTTCACCCCTCTTCTTTTAGTATTTAAAGATGCCTTATTGCAGCTCTTCATTTTGAAGTTTTGATTCAAAATAGTTTGTTCCTATTTTATATTTCAGATTTTCGAAGAGAATGCACTGACGAGCAGATAGACAAACGAGATTAGTTGACGTTTAAAGCGAATATATGAATATTTTAATCTTTTAAGTGTAGACAAATAAGTTAGTAATAAAGTTTCTTGCATCTATACAATTTCTATTGGGTATATTATTACATATTACTCCGATATACTTTAACTTTTCTCAACTTGATGGAATAAATGAATTTGTATTATTTAATTCATAATGCTATTTCTTTCTACTTTATTTGAGTTTTCGTTTTTATTTGTACAAATTTAGATTTTCAGATATTCGAGATATACTTATGGTTTTTTATATAAACCAAATTTAAGTCCAACTAAATATTTTAATATTGTTTGTTGTTTATAATTTGTAAATTAAATTTATTTTAATGTTTGTACTACAATTAACTGCAAATAAAAGTTTATTACATTTGAAGATATATGGTGAGTTAATTTTAAAAATTGATTTGAATTAAAAATATAAGAAAGAAATAACGAAATAATAATCAAAAATAAGAAAATTGTATAGAAGTAGCAAATTTGGAAAATGAAATTGTTTCAATAATATAGAAATAGTGAAAAATAGAATATGAAGGAAAATTGAGAGTTTCTGATGTTCAAGGTTCGATAAATTCAGTCACCAGGTCGCCTTTCTTTTGCCTACTTTCTTTCTTGTTTTAAATTTTATCTTTTACTGAATATATTTCAAAGTCAAAGAATTTTATTTTAATTGACATTAAATTTATCAAAAATTAGCGTTTTTAAATTTAAACAAAGCACATGAAAGGCAGTTGAATTAATAATTTAGACTGTTTTGTCACTTTGTCAGATTTTAATTTGACAGTATATTGATTCATTAGTTTAGAATGCACTTCGAATAAACTATCGGAAAAATAAAATTGGTCTAACGTCAATATTGATATTGAAAGTCAATTATTCTCAATACTGATAAGTTACTTTTAGTAGCAGTAAATTACTTTTCACCAGGGCCGTATTACCCATTAAATAACAAAATTCATCATTTTTATGTTAATATGAAATAATTATATAAAAGATTCTGTTTATAGTAAATTATAATGATTTATTCCTGAACATTTTTTCTCATTTGTATTAGAATAAGATTTATTTAAAATAAATTAAAATTTCTTTTTAAAAATTTAAAAAAATTAGAAATGTGAAACCATGGCTATGCTTAACCTCAGCAAATCTCTCCTAAAAAGTAACGATAGTCCACAACTCAACATTGTTTATTTATTATCAAAAATGAGGTAGGTGTGGTACATGACATTCCAGCTATAGGAGTAGACACGTAAAACAAACTGGAGGTAACGCCCCCAATCTATCCTGATCAACAGTTGACAAGTGACGATATTACTCCATGCAACCACTGGATTCATCACAAACAAAAGTATGTAACATGGGAATCTCCGGTTGAAGACAATGCCACACAAACAATGCCACACAAACAATGCCACACAAACAATGCCAGAAATCTTTGAGGGAGAAACCCAGTTCAAAAGCTATGTGCATCTGATCCCCGTCACGGATCGATCCGAGATTCAAGATGATCCTAGGATTTACCAATGAGATTACTGGAATTTAGACCGTATCGTAGCAACAGCTATACTATTTCGAGAATTAATCTTGAATCTCGGATTGCTCCGTGACTATTAGTACGGGCATGAATGATATTAAAATATAACTTACTCTTCGCACCTTTTCATTACAATATTCGATGGTCCACTTCACACGAATCACATTTAGCTTTTTTATTTTTCCGTTTACTGACAGGGCTTTAATAAGATCACTACAACATCAAAGCAAGACAAAACATAATCAAACAAAGTTCATTACTCAATAATTGTGTCATCAATCTGTAACATCGCAGATTGCATTGACATAAAATTAACTAGAAAATAAACCATGCATGTTTGGAAAATTGCAAAATTATAATATATCAAAAACTGTTTAGTAACTTAAACACTGAATAGACTCTAATTGGTCGATAAAAATCTTACAGCATGGGAATTTTTTTATATGAAAAAATACAATTTTTTGTATTTTGACTCTTAAGCGCCCTTAATCAAGGCAACTTTATGAATTGAGCATAATATTTATGGAGTAATTCTCTTGCAAAATTTAAGCCCGTCGTTGGTGTTGATAAAAACTTTAATTTATGTTTTATTTGCTTATTTTTTCCCATGTTTCTGAACAGATAATTTTATTAAAATTTTTATGTTCAACTTGTCTACAATGTACAAACTTTATAATGAGTCACTTCTTTTTTTAATAAATGTTTTAATTTTTAATTAACTCTTAATCCAACTAAGATTGAATAGTTAATAACAAAAATTTGAATTATATTCAATTTTGTGGAAATGGAACTTGGATTACCACAGTTTCTAAGTACTTACATTACCTCTTATCAGTTAAATAGTAATAATTTTTTGCTAAAACAAAAAACTAGAGGATTAAGTAACATTGTTTATGCAACAAGGACTATTAAAAGATTGTAAATCTCCGACTTAATAAATAAAAATTCGCAAAGAATTGGAGTTATTTGTAATTTAATTGTGAAAAACTTCGTATATGAAAAAGTTATTATATTTGAAAAATCATCCTTCGATAAAGTTCTTAAAAATTCAGGTCAGGTTCGGTTTCTTTCAAATTTAACGGTTAAGAGGATTTAATTATGAAATACTGTTCGAACTTCAATAGCGCTCGCCACCTTATTGTATTTTTAAACTTTTCCATCACTTTTAGCTTCCATAATAAACTTTTTTAGCTTATACAAACAAAAATTTTTACATTGTGTGTTTAAGGTTTTGAAAAACTTAATATTATAAAATTAAAATTAAATATCGTGTAACTACATCAAAGCTTCAATAAACGTGAGCTAATTTTTACATATTTTTATTTTCAGAAAGCCAGTTACAGATGACGTAAACTGGCCTATGTATACAAGAGAACATCCCCAATATTTCATATTTAATGCGGATAAAACAGGGATTGGTCGAGGTCCACGAGCAACAGCGTGCGCTTTCTGGAATGATTTTTTGCCAAGGCTAAGAGACAACACAGGTTGGTAGCTTCCATCAGTTTTCATTTAAGTTGGCTTCGTGCTAATTTAAAATTATAGGTCATATTTATATCCCGGGGGATCTATTTTTTATATCGCTAATATCACATATCAATTTGAGGGCATAAAAATATTCCACATTTTAAGAAAAATAGAAACCCTACGATATAAATTGTATCGGTTTAATTCCCTATGCGTGTTTTTTGTACGACTTGTTTCAAAAAGGTAAACAATGAGACTCGAGGGAGCGGAAGCTGTTTTTGGTCAAGCTTCGGTCAAAGTAGGGTTGATCACTTTTTGACAGCTCTTTTTAAAGCCCTTAATTTTGCGCTTATTCCCGTAAAACCGCAAGAATCGCTAGTTATGCGAAAGCTTCATCAACGCTACAATGTCACGTAATTACTCAAGTTCGGAAAACTTGTTCTGTTTTCTTGGATAACGAGATATATAATTTGATCTAAATTCATTAGTGAAGAGTTGCGAAAGGGTTAGCTGAAAAAAAAATCATGTTTCATAATTATCGCGCATTACATCTTCCGTCTTCCGTCTTCCATTTTGACACAAACTAACCTGTCGAGATATATTTAAGCAACCTTTAAAATATTTTAGTTTAAAAATCCACTCACGTGTTGAAGTTAGACGAACGCGTACCAATATTTTCCCTGTTTCTTACTTATATCCCACAACGAATTTGAGAATTTCTAGCCGACATCCCAAAATGTAAGGGCAGGTCCCACGGGATTAACTCAAATCGATGGGGTAAAGTAGATACACATAGACGTCTAAAAGTATTACCCTTCTTTTAAAATAAATTAATTTGAACTAGTTTACCTCTCGTATGATTTAAAAATTAATTTCAATTATTTTGTTTCGCAGGATCTGGGGAAATGCCGTGCGAAGCGAGCGTGGTTGGGGCTGTCTCGTCGTTTACTCCTAGGTGGATTCCAAGTGTACATTTAATAGAAGGAATTATATTGATAGCAAGATTATTAGCGCAGTAAGTTATTTTTCGATAAATAATTGTTGGTGTGCGAGGCGAAGGGTGCAAAAATAGTTAATTGATTTTTTTTTCGAATTGCTAGCTAAAAGTCAATCTAGAAGTCACAGAGTTTTAGTTATAGAAGAAATATACTATACACGGAACCAGGTAGTACCAAGAAAATCATTCGATAAAACAATAACGAAAAGTCGTTTTTAAAAATGAGCATGAAAACCATTTGCGTTGTCAGCTTGTCAGTGTTACTATAGTTTTAGGACCGGTATCGGTATGAGAAAAAATGTTTAATTTTGTCGATCTTTTTTTTTTGTTACTACCAAACATTGGAAAATATTATGTAGATAAAGCAAAATTTGCTTTGTGTCCAGTGAAACATAACCTGATATGTTAAAATATTTGTATACTATTTACACAATTATGCAGATATATACTATGTATTACATCAGCATCAGCAGTGCATGCTCGTAGCATATGTATGCAAATAGACTCTGTATTGATGAGATAATTGAAAATTAAAATCAATTCAATACACAGTCAGCGACAATCACGTCTTAATATAAAAAAAATTCTTATGTTAGTGTATAGGGCTGTGCAACATTTGCAATGTGCATGCGTCGAAGCTTTAGGATGATTGAGTGTATTGATTATAGATTTATTAATTTGTTATAAATGTCAATTGTTACATGTGAACATATCATAATGTAGGTAAAGTTTATGATTTATTAAGTTAAAAATTAGGTAATTCAGCCAAAGTGTAAATAAGATTATCATTAAGTTTACTAGATATTTATATACATAAATCTATTACTCTAGCAAATTTTATACTCAAAACGCTTTTCAAAATTTATACCTTATCAGTTAAATTAACTAAAAGCCGCATTTATAAAGAACATGGATCCCATCAATAGATATTTAATGTATCCCTACATTTAACTTCCCAATTATATCGGACATTAGGCCGTCGAAAGTAAACTTTAATTTTACGACTCTCTAATAAATTTATATACAGGGTATCTCATTTTTCGACTCCAATTTGATGAATTGCCATTTTCATTTTTAATTCACACGATTTTCCTTTGTTGGGTGTAGAATAAAAAAGTAATTATAACTTAATAAAGCCGTAATAACTTAGCAAACAAATGAAAGACAGCACTAATTGAGGTATTAATTTAAAAAGACCTTCGCTCTATTAATTATCCACATTCGTAAACCTTTATAAAAGCGGCCAATATTTTTATTAAAGCTGTTGAAGGTATAATATTTGAAAGTTGAGCGTCAACATGACAAAAAGTATACACATACAAATATAATATAATTTGTATAACCTTTACATGGAATATCGCTGTAAAAATTCGTGTGTGTGTTTCTCATATTTGTGCAAATATCTGTCCAACACCACTCACTTGTCAATTGTTATATGTACAATAAATTCTAAAAAAAAAAATATTGAAAAAACCAACATAAGAAGTGCACTGAGCTTTTTTGAGCTGCTAGTTGCTCATTCATTTTCTAAGCGCTTCGTTTCAGTTTTCAAAAATACAGTTTTTCAAATTGGCAATGCAAATGCTTGATCCTTGGTTGGTGGAACGTGAAGTTTTATTATTTTAATAACGAATTGATGGTACTATAATTTTCCAAACTTGCACGGTAATATTACCAGACAATAGATAATACATTAAGCTGGTATATTATGACCATCGATTCAATTTCATGCATAGAATAACTTAATAAATCAGTGGTTGAATGAAAGCTTAACTTCCAAAATGCCAAATATACTTGACCATTAATTTTCATTTTATATCACGTCCACTGACCTAAAATCAACCATAATAAGTGGTAGCTTATACCACACTGTCTAACGCCTAATTAGATTAGTGCCTGATATAATACTATGTACTATACTTTATACCTGTAGAACGTAGTTGTTTAAAAGCGTATACAATAGGGTTAAAAGCAATACCCCAAACACAAAAGAAAATCTTACATATCAATTTACATATCATTGTTCGTTAGTAAGCGAGTTCCTCAAGAAGTTACAGGACGGTGTTTCACAAAAATTTGATCACGAATTGTTGTTCACTGCAGCGTAACCTCGACGTGCTTTAGCGACCGCTTTATAATTTATATTTTCGAATTTTTAGAAGCACCGTTTCTAGCAAGTAGTAAATCGGCCTGAAAGTATAATATTATATTCGAATGTATTTTACCGTTGAATTTCCATAAACATTTGAGAAATCTTTATTTTTTTTCCCGCCTGCGACCATGCATTGTCCAAGATCACATTTCACTGTTGTAAGATGCGAAATCCAGAAAGTGAAGAAGATGAAAAAACATAACGCTTCCAACCTAGCAGCTATATAGCTGCGATATTCGGTATTCAAAAAGAGAACAAAACTTAAACCTGTATAATATTTGAAATTTTGATTTATTAACGATATAATCAATACAATTTTTTCTAAGCACTTGATGAAACATTGTTACATATTAGATATAATTTATGATAATGATGCGTAATAATGTATTGTTCTATGTCATTTCGTTCGGAGAATACCATTAAATCAATCAAACTGAAATATAAAGAACATATATTGAATATTCCGAATGTGGTTTATTGTGATGATAGCTTTCCCTACCGCATATTTAAAATGCTTTCAAATCCGTGGTAATAATGAATAAGATATATACAAAAAACACATAATTAAGTCAAAAAGCATGTTTATTTAAAATTCGTAGCTTTGGCCGAAGGTCAAATGTTTTTTGCCATTTGAATTGTATATTTGTCACCAAAATATTCTTTTGCCATTTTTTGCGAAATAAAAAATTATTTAAAAATTCTGGTATTATTGATGATGATAAAATATTTTTGCGATAAATATATTGCAATTGTTATTTCTTTTTTTAGCGCAGTAATTAGTAGCAGAAATATTTATGTTTATTTTATGTTTGTTGCAAAAAAGAATGTTTTTGTAGCATTATAAATACTTGGAGCAAACAGATTCACAGCATCCAACATAAAATTTATATAGATTTAATTAAATATATAAAGTAAAGCATTTTTAAATCCAGAACCTTATTTAATTATATTTAGATTTTGATCTATCTGATAGTAAAACGCATACGATTAAACATATATGAAATAAATAATAATTTTTCAAATCAAATAATTTTATACTTAATTTTTGAAAATCGCAAATTAAAAATAAAATTTCTTTTTGTTATTCATATTTAAAGCATTTCATTTTAAGGGGAATCACAAAAATATACATTTTTGGACACCAGATTTACTTTTATGAAATTTCTCTTGATTTCCTCGAACTTAAAACTTTACTTTTACTGCAGACAACTGTAAAAAAAATACGTAGAGCATATAAAAGCTCATCGGATGTCTTCAGATTTCTGAAAATTTCTTGGGATGTTTTGGATTTAGAATTTTTTGTTTACAAATTTCCAGATTAATTATTATGATAGTGAGGAAATCTGGTGTATAAGTGAAGAAACGTCTGAGGAAGTCTGGATAATTTTGAGAAACTATTAGGCAATCTAAAACTTCAAATCCAAATTCTAAATCTTAGGGAAGCTTAAGCGTCGTTCTCGGCCAATTAACGTAACACAACATAGCATAGCATAACTTAACACAACAGTTAAAATACATTGAAACATAATATGTGTGTGTTCAAAGTGACATTTGTCATCTGTCATTTTATATTTTGAACACACGCATATGTTTCAATGTATTTGAACTGTTGTGTTAAGTTATGCTAAGCTATGTTGCGTCATGTTAATTGGCTGAGAACGACGCTTTAGAATTACAATAAATGAGATTTTTTTTGCTTTTTGAACTTTTTTCAATGAAAATCCTACAGCAATCTAGGATGAAATTCGACCATAGAATATTGTACTTACGGTTACCAGTTACAACAAACAATGCTAATTATATTAGACATCAAACTACTTCAGCTCCAACTCCGCCTTTATTCTATATTTAGAAATTGTTTTTCATTGAATTGAGATTACTGAAAAATCAATGAGTAGTTCTGACGCGCAATATAGATAAACGAGATACATAAATTCAAAATAATTTGGTGTAAGCAAATTGATTGCAAATTAATGCAGGTATGCTTTAATACATAAATATAAATTCATCAGGTATGCAGCACAGTAATGAACAAAATCAAGTATATTATTATATAAAATTAATATTATTGCTAACTGCAAAATATGCTTTCTACGCTCCTGATAGCATAACTTATTATGTCAGAATAAAAGATTTTCTTTTTGAGGATAATCACTGAGGTAAGTACTGGAAAATCCGCCAGTTTGGGATACTGAAGATTTTATATTTGTGTCAAAAACAGCTTCTTAAATATACAAACAACATGACAGGAAATTGAGAATTGCTGAAATCAATAAATGCTTCAACACTAAGAATCTCGTTAAAATGAGTGAATTAATCTCGTTAATAACTACTATTGAGCGTCAGATTATTAGCTTTCCTGAATATTCCAAAATATAAAATGTTAACTGTTTGGAACTCAAAATACAAAATAAGGGTGCCAACATATCTCCAACCGTCTTAAGCAAATTTTTTAAATATTTTGAAAACAAGAAGAATCCAAACGGAGATGAAAGATATGAAAACGAAGCATAAAAGATCTAGACTGAGTTAGATTCAACATTTAAAATTGGGATACTGCAGAGAAGCACTCGATAACAATAACAATTCGATAAATCATCAAATCAAAATTTACAATTCTCCCTGATAGATTTATCAATAATCACAATTTGATGAAAATACAGAAAATAAAAGATGGTAGAAGTTGGTTTACTTTGACCGCCGCGTATTTGATATTGTTGTTGTGGCTCATTTAGATCAATATCAGCTATGGGATACTGCTCAAGGAGTGACTTCAAAAACCAGGACAAAAACCTCGCTCCTAGGAGGGAATCGCTGGATAAATCTGGTAGAGGAAAATCTGAGGAAATTTTAGAAAATCTTAGATAATTTCAAAAATCTAGAAAATTTGGAAATTTTAAAAATACCAACTATAGAAGAACTTTTTTTTTGGTTTTTTAACTTTTTCGAATAGAAATTTTCAGACAAATCAAAAGGAGTTTTTTAACAATTTCGTAAAAGGAAACTGTTAAGTAAACTGTTTACTTCATTTTAATTTATAATTTAACAACATTTAAGTATTCAAGATCGACACATTGAGTCTGGTCGACAATACTGAATTAATAAAATCATAATTAACATATTATTATTTTATATTAGACATTACAAAACTAATTGCTTTGTTACATTTGATTCAAGTATTAAAATTAATTAATTCATTTCTCACTTCAATATTCATATTGGCTATCATTTAAGAGCAACTAAAAGAAAGCTTGAGACATCTGGTTTTCAAGTAAAGAAATATTGGTGATAAAAATATGTACAAAATTTTCCAACCTGTCCAGAAATGTAAAATTATTTTTTATATTATGAAATATGATGTATTCTATAATGTTAATCAAAATTTGACTTTCTTAGAGCTCTAAGCAAACGAGATAAAAAATGAACTGCTTAATATGAAAGGATCACTTTATTCAGTTTTAAGGATTTCAAAAAGATAGTTGAAATCCATTTTGGCTTTTTCCACGCCAAGATAAATTATTAATTTTTTATTTTCCCAAATGCGACTGCATGGTGTAAATCCATTTTTGTTCGGGATTTCCTTTTCTATTTTTCCCCATCAGAGATGTTGCTTCTCATATCTCCTTGAGCTGTGAATTCTCCTCCCTAGTCGCCTTTTCGGTTTTTTTAATTCTTTGGAGTATAAGAGTTAATATCAGATGAATCAATCACTACTAACTTACTTCAGACTAAAGTAAAAATGGAATTGCTTGTTAAGTTATACATTCACTTTAATTTGTTAATTCTAATCATAAATCAAAAAAAATATTATACACAACAATATTTCATTAGATATTCTCGAATAGAACGCATAATACTTTTTATATGAAGTAGGGAGTAGGCTATCTTTTCAAAAGACGGATGGTTGGTTGGCAACCTTAAATATCAATCACTTTACTATCTCTTCAAATGCAATCAAACTCAAATTGGATTTGTGCTAAGGAAGCGATCACATTCACACGTGATATATCTTGCGCTATAGATTTAGTACAATTTTGTCTGAGGGGATGTCCCCAACGATTCGCAATTTCAAATTTCAATTTTTGCATGAATGGCTTTAAAATAAAAATATCGGAAAAAGGCAATAGGGTGACCACCCGATAGTTTGAGCCAGGTTGGAGATAAGCTAAAAATAAATTTTTTGCCGAAAAAATCAAAATTGTTGACTTTGTAACATATAAGAAAAGTTATTCAAAATGTACCTACCTAAAATGAGCCATCTACATGATTGATTCGTTTTAGAGTAATATTTGCCATTCCTTAACAGGTGGTCCTTAAAAGTAATTTAATGGAATTCAATTTATTCGAGATTTCTAAACGATGTATTTTATATTATGAATAGGTAAAATTTGTGATATTTTATCCAAATATTGGCATGTTTTAAATTAAAACGGATATTATGAAAATTCCTGACTTGAAGTTTGGTACTCGTTTTAAGGGTACATACAAAATACGACGACCAAGGATGTTGGATAAGATTTAAAAGTTAATCAAGAAGTTAGTTAATATGAAATTTAAAATATATGTGAAAAATTCGCGAGAGTAACACAATACATTCGACTGGAAGTGAAATTGATCTTATTAAATATTCCTCGACGTTAAGCAACGGCGCCAGAATTCCAATAAAATTTAATAATGCAAATCATTTGAAATTTGTCAAATGTTACTTAGCTTAATGTATTTTATTTTAAAAGGTTTTTGTTTATCCTGAAAATAATTCAAAACCGTAATTTCCTTAAACGAATAAGATTTATCATGGGATGTGATAAGATTATGGAAGTTTAACGTTGTAAAATAATTCCGTAGAATGATAGGGTAAATAATTACAATCAATAGTATATCGATATATTATTGTAACGGCACATATCATACACGTGACTTCTACTATCCTGTCCAACATAAGTAAATTAGAAGAATTCGTGCAAGCATTAAAATGCATTTGATACTACACACCCTTAATATTGTACGTATTTTCTAAAAATATACATAGTTATAAATATATATATTATGTATTATATTATATAATAAAAATAGAAAAAGATGCATGTGTGAGGTTTAAATATAACAAAAAGAATATTTGTTGCACTCTCAAGTGAGTGTTTGCTTCAATTTGTTCGCATTTGATGTGATACTTTACTTGTAAAGGATACCCCGAAAGAGAAACGACGTCGTTTGGTTTTATCACTTAGTTGATTCAAAAACATTTTTAAACTTAACTCGTTTAAAATTGAATGAACTCTAAACAATCTCTATAAAAAAAAGGTAGTGTGATTTGTTGTTTACATTTGGACCTTCCAATTCGAGGTTTTCTATTTAGATGAAACCAAAACGACCCCTTATAAGTTCGTATAGGTAATAAATTAAGAAGTATGTAAAGTGCATATAAATATAAAAGTAAGTGTAAAATGGCTGTTAAAGTGGGCCACGATGGCCTAATTAATTTAGCTTTTATTTAATTTAAATGGATTTATACACTGACCGCTCTGAAAGTCAATATTAATTAATAGTCTAGTAAATAGGACTTAGCGGTACTAAATAATATAAATGTAGCTTGTTAAATAAATAGTTTTCAAAGTAGGGCCTACATAATTATATCTCGTACAATGAAATTATAAAATTTATTTTATTACTTATAGATATTTATTTGACGACTTTTACATAATTAAATGTATCTATAAACTTATTGTTATAGTATAAATAGTATTATTTTTAAAAATGTACCTATTTACTTTTTACTGTTTGTATTATCATTTCTCTATTATTAAACAATAAAGGCGAATCGTACAAAAATCTCATGGTTTTATTTTCAATTCTTTTTTCTATACTACAAAACTAAAAGAAGGGTAAGTAACAATTATTTTTTTCGCTACCGATAAATGTAACCCAGTGTGTTGGCATTTCAAAAAAGGGACAAATAAATTCAATTTTTAATTAAACGAAAAAATTCCTTAATGACTTTTCACCCTTAGCTTAAAAGTTAAATTGCGTTGTTTAAACTTGTGCAGTAAATCGCTCTCTTAATAAGTGAATTATTTAACAGAAAGTAGGTACAAAAGTTTGTCTCTATAATCAGGGTGCGTAAAATGCATAATTATTTAATCAGAATTTTATTATTGTGTTTACCTCCAGGCAGAAAATCCAAAATTACAGTTTATTTAACCAAATTGACCTCAAAATATTAATGGACAATACACACAAGCAATGGACAACTTTTGTTATAACTTTGAATAACTAGACCCTTAGGTTAAATGCTTTCATAAAGTAAATTTCATAGAATTTTAAAATTTATTCAAAGTTGATAAATTGAAATCCACATAAAATATTAAACAAAAAATTGCTCAAGTTTACAGTTAACTTTTCTTACTTGTAAGTTCAATTGTTTATGTTTAATAACGGAGTTTGATACATTCCAGAAAAACAAATATTAAAACTGATCTAAAACAAATAATATAAAATAAAAGAAAAAATTATAAAAATATTATAGTAATCTTGAAAGTCAAGAAAACAAATTTTGATTAAGCTGAAAAACATAGAAAACAAAGTTGAATTTTGCATCGAAAAATTAATTATTAAAAGCAAACACAAAGTTTAATCTAATTATGATAACCAAGTATCACTTCGTTATGAATTTTTAGTTACACACCGTTGCACTTTATGTTACTTGTTGCGTCATATTTTCAAAATATTGATTTTTGATAATTTACTGATATTTTAATTTTAATATAATGTTAAAACATTGACATTAAACTTGTTAAATAATATCTATCAAATGGCCGCAATGCCACAAGCATCCGATCTTTTGAAGAAAATTTCCATTACTTTTCAGCATAAATCCTGTGGTAGTTCATAAATTAAGCGGTGAATCTCGTAGTTTAACGTCTACAAGGCTGGCAAACATATCAATTTTCATGTTTAATGTCAATGTCTTAATATGCATTACATTAAAATTGGAATATCAATAAATTATCAAAAATGAACATGCTTCATTTCAAATTTAAATTGTTACCTGCAATTGAATCATTTTTTTGTAAAATTCAAAATCTAATAAATTTGAATTTACTACACGATAATTATTCCGAGAGCTATTATACGGTGCTGAATGAGTTAGCCGAACATAGGAAATTAACATGTAAACACTTATTTATCCACATTTTTGCTTCCCAAATTATTTTAGAGAAAAAATGAGACACAAAAATGATGCAGAAATAAAAACTACGAAGGATAAGAATATTAGATTTTTATTTTATTTTTAAAAATTGAAATTAAATTGAATGTATTCCATGGCCATTCCGATGAACAAAATTTTTTAACAATTTCAAAAGCATTTTTTGACTTTTTGAGTAAAACCTAGGTGAAATCTAATGCTCTTATTATTTGTAGTTTACATTTCTGCATTATTTTTGTGTCTTTCATTTTTTTTCTAAAATAATTAGGGAACCAGGAATTTGCATAAATAAGGTTTTTCATGTTAATTTCCTATGCTCGGCTTACTCATTCAGCACCCGGTATATCTTAATGCATTATTTTAAAATTCATAAATCATTAATTAGATCAAGATTTGTATCTAGCACACAATGAAATAGGTGATTTTGTTCAACCTGTATGTTTCCACACGCGTTGAACAATATGACTTTTTGTATTACCGGTTCGATAAATAACAATTGTGATTTTTCAAATTATATACCCTAATTTTGTTTTACTCTTATTTTGCATTTCTTAGTTAAAAATTCTCTGGAATTCTTTTGTTAAAACAAATTTCTCTACTAGTTGAATACAAATTACTTACTTAAAATCGAATAAAGTATTTTGATTAATTTCATCTTCTTGTTCTTTTTTACTTAGGCACTCCCTGTTGTTATTTTGATTAAAACCTACTGTTCTCTACCATTTCATGCGAATTTTAATAATCTGACTTCTTTCGTTCTGTCTACCTACATGTTGCATTCCTTCTTTCTCGTATTTACATTTCATTACTCATATAAATAAAATTTTTATAGTGTGAAAATTCAGAAAATATAAGGTAAATTTTAAAAGAAGAGTAAGGGTCGGGTACTATTCGGCGCAGCCGTTTCGACGCAGTCGTTTCGACGCAACCGTTTTGCCGCAGCTGTTTCGACACAAAACCGGTTCGGCGCAAGTACAGTTCGGCGCAAGTACTATTTGGTGTGAGTCCCGTTCGGCATAAGTACAGTTCGGCGCAATTACTCTTTGGCGCAGACCTGATTCGGCGTTTCGGCGTGAGTCCAGATCGGCGCGGGTACAGTTACTATATTTTTAATCTTGTTCTAATTCTAATTCTATCGTCCACCAGTGTTGCGATTCTTATGTCCGCGTCTCTGTATTTTTTTAGTTTTAATGGTGGAGGATTTCCAGCAACAAGTCGCTTATAAGTCGCTCTACATCTTGCCGTGTTTTGAATTGTTTTTAACCCATTAATGAATTGCCATATAGTGGGATGTGTCATTTCTAATTCAGCCTGAATTCGTCTATTGCCAACTTACTTGGGTGACGTCTCTCTCCATTGGTTTGTTCATAGTCAGGACCGTATCCCCTAGTACTAATGCTAACATATATAGTAAAAAATTAACTATAATTAAAAGGCAGGTGTTAAAAGTAAAATAGAAAAACGAAAAAAAAAAAAAAAAAAAAAAAGACTCTCGCTGAACTGTACTCGCGCCGAACTGGACTCGCGTCAAACTGCACTCGCGTCGAACTGTACTCGCGCCGATCTGTACTCGCGCCAAACTGTACTTGCGCCGAACGGAAATTGCACCAAATTGGGCCTGCGCCAAACCGGACTCGCACCAAAAGGCTGCGCCGATTGGGGCCGTTCCCAAGAGTAAGGAGCTATAACTTTTACTACAGTTAACTCTTTCTGAATAGAATTCTCATAATACATTCAAGTTCGAATTAGGGGGAGAATGAGTTTGAGAAATTAATAAAAAATGAAAAAAAATTAATAAATATTTAATTATACTTACATAAACACCAATTGTGTAAAAGATACCTGTGCGTCATGACATGTTAGGTAAACATGTTGTGAGTTTGTTAGAGAAATGTTTACACTTCAAGATACACTAAACCACATTCATTAAAATAAAATTTGAATTATAAAAAACCACATTACATGTAAATTGACATCGGATTTGATCTAAAGAAAGTTTGAATAAAAAATTCGGTTTAGATAAAAATTAGAACTAGGAGCTTTTTGATTTAGATTTAGATAGAATAATTGACTGCACTCCTTTTATCTCACCTCAGACTATGTAATCCTGCTGTTAGCGTTAGGAGTCACTTGATCTCACCAATCTATCCCCACCTAGTTACGAATCATTAATTTCAGTATATATAATTAGCGCGGTCGTAGGCTGGTAGTTAGAACGCTAGATTGATATGTCGGAGTCGTGGGTTCGATTCTCACAACTGACTATTTCGACCGTGTCTCTCTCACAAGATGTTGGCAACGTCTTTGAGGTATTAAATGCCGAAATATTAAGCCATTGGTCTACAAGACCTGTAGTGCTACTTTTCAGATATATAATTAATTATGTATATAGGGTATTCCACACCAAATCGATCACTTTTGACCGCGACCCTTTTCAATTTAAAAATGAGTTTTTAATTTTCAAATAGCTATAACTTTTTCAAAAATTGACATTTCGGGACCGTTTTATATTGAAAGTTTCTGATTTTAAATGTACTTTTCAGAAAAAATACAAACAAATTTTAAGATGATAAACTCTATGAAATTTTCTCCTTTTTTGAGTAAAACAATTATTTTGTCGAAGTTTGCTATTTTTTATTTTTTCAAAAAGAACTTCAATTAATTCTGCGATTATTCCCACTAAAACCAGAGTGGGCCGATCTTTGTTCCTATTTTATTCATTCGATTAAAAAAAACATTTTTTAATTTTTAAAATTTTTAATTTATTTTTTTAATTTTAAATATATACAATAAAATTAATTCAATTAAATCGATTTTACAGTATTATATACTTAATTTATAGTCTCAACCTACAACTGTAATGTACTCTAATGTTTAAAAACATATATGTTTTTTATTTGAAACTTAAATATATTAAAAAAACTTTTTGAACTCAAATGAACACCGACTATGTAAAAAAACGACAGAGAAGAAACTAATAAATGATTTGTTATTATATGTTATTATACATAAATCCTAGTCAATACATTTGTAGGTTGAGACTATAAATTAAGTATCCTACTTAGTCCTAATACTGTAAAATCGTTTAATTGCAATAATTTATTATATAAACAATAATAAACCAAAGTTTTAAAAAAAAATTTTAATTTAAAAAAAAAATAGGAAAAATGATTGTCTCAGTCTAGGATTAGCGGGAATAATCGCAGAATTAATTGAAGTTTTTTTTGAGAAAATAA
This sequence comes from Cantharis flavilabris, assembly GCA_949152465.1. Lineage (NCBI taxonomy): Eukaryota > Metazoa > Arthropoda > Insecta > Coleoptera > Cantharidae > Cantharis > Cantharis flavilabris. The sequence continues at coordinate 8,685,704 of OX424436.1, read as the reverse complement.
AAAATAAAATAAAAAGTGTCGAAATTCGAGAAAATAACGATTTTTCTCAAAAGAGGCGAAAATTTCATGGAATTTATCATCTAAAGATTATTTTGTATTTTTTTCTGAAAAGTATTAGGTTGTTCAATAAATAATGTCGTTTTTTAAGAGAGTTTTTATTGGTTTATTTTAGAAAATTATAAAAATCTTTAATTTGAAAAGTAATGACCATCTGAGTCTATAACTTTTTGCCACCTCTCAGTTAATTTTTGAATTCCATTACGATAGAAACTCGCTGGTTTGGAATTGATAAACTTATCAATATCATTTTTTATGTGTTGATAACTTTCATATTCTTTACCATTTAAAAAATGCTGGAGAGACCGGAAAAGATGGTAATCGCTAGGAGCAACATCTAGTGAATATGGAGGATGCTGCAAAATTTCCCAACCAAAACCGGTAATTTTTTGCACGGTGATTGCTGCGGTGTGAGGTCTTGCATTGTCGTGTTGCAATATTACAGACTTCCTATTGACGAGGGCCGGTCTTTTTTCAAGCAATTTTTGGTGAAGACGTTCCATCTGCTCACAATAAACATTTGCTGTTATTGTCTGCCCTTGATTTAAAAGTTCGTAGTGAATAACTCCACGAATATCCCACCAAATGCACAGTAACACTTTCTTTGGGTGTAATCCTTGTTTAGGCGTGGGAAGTGGTTTTTGTTTTGCCGATAACCATTGTTTTTTCTTTGTAACATTGGCATAAAGAACCCACTTTTCGTCTCCTGTAACAATTCTCTCCAAAAACGGCGTTGATTTTTGCCTATTCAATAATGAAGAGCAGATTATTATTCGTTGCTCTCTCTGCCTATCGTTTAAATCATGCGGTACCCATACTCCCTCATAATTCGCCTTTCCCATTTTTTTTAGGTGGTTAAAAACAGTTGCACTTGCGCTATTGATTAAAGTGGCAATGTCTCGACATGTTAATCGTGGATTATCTTCAACTAAAGTTTTTATCCTATCGGAATCGATCTGAATTGGGCGTCCCGATCGTTCTTCGTCTTGAACAGAAAAATTGCCACAGCGAAATTTTTTAAACCACCTTTGGCATTTTCGCGCATTAACTGCATTCTCACCAAACACTTTACACAAATTTTTAGCTGCAATTGTGGCATTATTTCCATTTTGAAATTCATAAAGTAAACAATGTCGTAAATGCTCTTCACTTTTATCCATGGTAATAATGTTATTAAATTTAAACCTCAATATTTTTATCAAAATTTTGCTCAAAACTAAAGATTATATACGTGTGAACCGACCAGTAACTAAAACTGTAACTGAATTATTTCAGCATAGGAATTACAGGATGTTTATGTTATGACAATAAAAAACGACATTACTTATTGAACAACCATATACATTTAAAAACAAAAATTTTCAATATAATGCGGTCCCGAAAGGTCAATTTTTGAAAAAGTTATAGCTATTTGAAAATTAAAAAGCTATTTTTTTGAAAAATTCATAGCTTTTTTTTGGTTGGGTAAAAAAATTTGAAAAAATTCTGAGAACCGTTTTTCATAGAGTAGAAAAAGATGATAAACTTTCAGCTAAATCGAAAAGGGTCGGGTTCAAAAGTGGTTGATTTGGTATGGAATAGCGAATACCCCATATATTTTTTGTTAATTTGGTAAAATCTTTTTGATTCTTTTTTGATGACAAATTCTTTTTCAAATCTCATCAAATCTTTAATTTGAACTACTTAATAATCATCACTTGTTTGCTTAAATGAGGATTCGGATATACACTGAAAAAATAATTAATCAAAAATTCATCACTTTTGGACCGATGAACAGAATTCATCATATCGATGAAAAATTTATAGTATTTATGAAATAAATCTTTAACTTTATGAATTTGTTCGTCAATATAATATGATGAAATTTTTCGATCGCCGTAAAATTGTTGATTTTTTCATTAATATAATAAACCATGTTATTCAGTTGTAGCAATTTCGGTATTTTTTATGAAAAAAATACCTTGCTCACCACACCTGGGATAGGTATTCCCCAGTATTATATAATTGTGGTGAAGCCCAGATGGATAACCAACTCTTAATTGCGGAGGCGAGAGCGAAGGTTCTGAAAAAATAAGAATTTGCTTCCTCTGAACAAAATAAAACTCTTTTAAATAATTATCCCTATAATGAAGTTTAAATCGCATACAACAATTTCCAATTTGATAACAATTTGAATCGTTAGCCACAAATAGGGGAACATCCACGTCGCCAGCCGATACAAAACTACACGTTTCCGCAATTGCAGTAAAAAACTCAGTAAATCAAAAAAACACTTACCAAGGCCTGGTTCGTTTACAAAGTGGTAATTCGACAGATACTTGTTTACCAGTAATGTACTGCAACTGCAACCCACACAAGCTCTTGACTTGATGACTTCCCCTGGCTGTTGCAGATGAAAAAACTCGGCTCGATTGCGAAGCTGCTTGAAGAATTCCTTGCGTCGCACAAACAAGAATTTCACTACCAGATACTTTATCGTAGCACAGAACTGACTCCTTCCAGTAGTCGTCGAAGGTAAGTAAAAAATCAGAAAGATGCAACATACGGCCACAAACCGTTTCCAAAATCGAACATTCAATGTTGCTTGCAAATGTAGGCAGTTTGAGTTATCGGCGTCACGGTACAAATCCCAAATAAGGTTTCCGATGTTAACTGAATTACAATGCTTTACGGTTTCGTAAATCCAAACTTCGCTGAACGATTTCTTTCTCAGGCGTACTCTTTATAAATATTCGGCCCTATCTGAAATAATCTTCAGCCACCAACGAAACTAAAACACGTCTTACTTCCTCGCCGTGCGCTTTAGAATCCCTAACCCAGCTCAGCACGCGCTGTTCTACGATCCCTCGCGCATGCCTTACTAAGCATAGGCGTACTAAAAATCGTCATTAAGGGATCGCGCAACAATTAACAAAAAATTGTTATTAGTCCGGTAGTCAATTATAGATGACGCTGGCATTGGTTCTCTGGTTCTATATTAGCGGGAAATGCGAATGTTTTTAAACTTTTAATTATTATTGGCCAATTTTATCCTTATTATCTGGGACCGTTCCAAGTTTGAAAATAGGCCAGATGTTTTTTGAAAATTATTTTTAAGTGAATTTTGAAAATTGTTTAAAGTAGTTTAAGATTGTTTTATTTATGTATTTAGATTTTTATATTTACAAATTTGTTGACTTTGTTAAAAATTGTGTACGCTTCCCCAGCTATATATTTCCACAACTGTTGTCTCCTATGAATTTTACATATTTTTTACATCTGGTTACGAAGGTGAGATGTGTTTTTTGCTTATACTACCGATGTTTCATATTTTGTATTTCCTTATTAGTCCTGAGGATGAAGGCATTATAACCTTCGAAACGTCGACAAAGTAACCTTTGTGTTTTATTTTGAGTCCGCAAACCCAATATCCCGTTTTTTATTTTAAAAAATTGTTACACAGTGTAGCCACTACAACAATTTGCCAATTTCTCTCGCATATCGACCACACTCGCAATCGGTTAACATGTGGTCTGAGTGCAAACTTAAGTTGTGTATTAAGTAGTGTCGTTTAATAACTGTGGAAAAATATCGAGCGCCAGGTGACTTGACTAAAACACTATAAAACAAAAAGGATTGCTGTATTGTGTAATCAAAGTATATTAGTCCAAAAATTACAAAAATTAAAAACAGTCAAGTAACACAATAATGTATTAACCAAATGCGTAATCAAACAACAAATTGAAAAAAATTGCAAAAATAACTGTAAAGGGACTTATCTTTGGAACCTTGGAGACTATGGAGCTTATTATTATGTTTTTCCTTGATCCTTTGCACCCTGAAGTAATACAACAAAACAAAATTGATTACCTACACAAAAACTAAAGTTAAGAGTTTGAAAATTTCTCTGAAGCTGTTACAGGTATGTACTTTAATGTGGGATGATCAACTAGCTTGATCGAAATAACAAGCTTTTAGGATGCTTTTTGTTAGTTTGTTAATATAACCGAGTTCATATTTAATTTCAAACTTAAAATTTGCACATTTAAAAAAATAAATGTACAAAATTTAAGATCAAAAGATACATCATCTACATCGTCTCTCCAGCTTCTCCTAGACCCACCTCTCTTTCTCCGTTCCGGCGGGATCCATTGTAACACTTTTCGTGGCCATCTATTTTCTCCCAATCTTTTTATATGTCCGAACCATGTCAGTTGTCATTTTTGAACTTCTTCAACTATGTCGATCTCCATATTCATGTTTCTTCTTATAATTTCATTTCTTATTCTTTCCAGTCTAGATCTTCTGCAACTTCTTCTCGGGTAATCCATTTCTGTGGCTAGCAACTTTCGTTTATTGATTGCACTTAAATCCCATACTTCCGCGCCGTACAACATCACACTTCGTTTTTTCAGAAATCTGTAATGAGCTAAGTGTATAGAATTATGAGAGATTTAGAAAGAAATAGAATACGATTGATGTACTCGTATGACTACGGTTTGTGAAGAAATCTACCAAAACTAAACTAAAACTATTTATTAAATAAAATAAAAATTAATTGTTTGCACCTTTTTAGGGTGGTACCCATATTAGTAGAAATATACAAAGCAATGTTGTTTATAGAGCAAATTCCGACATTTACAATTGCAAAATTAAAAATAGTAGCACTGAAATACTTGTAAATTTATGTTTTAATAAATTAATTAATATTATCATTTAAATGAATTAAATTCATTATTGGAGAATTGTGATTAGTTTGTTGTTAATTAAAAGATTAAAATGACAAAATTATGATGTGCACTGAAATTTTACATTTTCTATGATTCCTGAAAGTATTTGAAAAATACTTAAAACTCTTTAAAAGATACTTCTACTCGTACGTATACTACATAAATCAAATTTACGTTAAAATTTTAAATGTATGCTGGATATGTAACAGTACTTCATAAAATTGCTTTCATTTCTCTAATTCCAGAATAAAAATGAAAAATTATATGTTAGGATTCGTTACACGTATTATATTAATTTAAAAACTTCATTTTTAAATTTTTTACTTACAAATTTAATTTATACCATATTAAAATAAAACTTTTCAAAAAAGCATGTCAAATTAGTAGATTGTCATCTAATTTCTAATATTAAATGCAATTGTTGCCATAATAAATTAACAGATCTACAGCAGAGAAAACAAGCAATACAAATGTTGGGTCAGTGGTTAAAGCAATAATGCAAATAAACACGAAAATAGGATTGTCTAGCAATACCATACTCAAGCTTCATTCTCACAACTAAATTGTAGGATTTAGTTAACAACTTGTTACAACTTTGCCCGGATTATACCAGCAATCAAAAAGTCCGTCGATAGTAATTCAAAGTTGTAATAAATATTGGCACAGAATTAAACTAAAATATAAAATATTTTATGTTCTACGCTTCTAACAAAAACATTATCTAAAATAATAAAATTTTAAATTATTTTTCAAGTTTTTGAATTTTTAATAATATTATTTTTCGTAGATGTTTCAAAACTGTAAAATCACATCCGTGTGAGGATAATACATTAAAAATAATAATAATGACATGAAGCTTTTTTATTCACGACTTGCTGTGGGGTGTTTTTTTCTTTCTAATGCATTCTCCTTTAATAAAAACTGCGAGTTTTCGTATAAATTAAAACATCGATTTAATTAACCGAAAGATTTATTGCAAATTGAGCGTAAGGTGTTGTCGTGTATCACCCTTACGTTTTAGTTCACCAGAGCATTACATTAATTGCTAAAATTACAATGTGGTTAAAATGTACGTCTAATATCCCCATTTGTGATTTAAATTATTCCCAACATAAAATTTGAATCCTGCAAAACCTGCGTAATGCAATTTCTTTAATAAAAATTATCCTAAAAAGAAAATTCAGTCAAGGTGTGGTAATTTAATTTTAAACAAATATACCTGAAGGTAGGTAAATTAGAAATACGGGAATACGAATGAAATATGGGGAGTTTGATAATGCTATACAGGTAGTTATTACCAATCTGCAATTTTTTTTGGAATTTTTTATAGTTAATATTCAAAATTCAAATATTTGCACGTTCATTCGTTTATTTCACCTTCTCAGCTAAATTTCGCAACTAACCCAAACATTCAATAGATTTTTAAAGTTAGTCCACCTGGGTATAATCAAGTTTCAATGATACTATGCTTAGGCTAATGCATCTCTCTAGTGAATAAAACACTGCTGGTGAAAAATTGATAACTTTTTTGGTAGTACATTCGGAAGTTGATAGTTACAAAAAGTTTAAGAAAACAATAATCTGGTAATTTATCACCCTGAAAGAAGTGTCGTGAAGATATCACGTGAAATTTCTGTCGAGCAGAGTGAGTGTCCGGTGACCTGGTTTATACCCACAAGTCACCAGGTGAGGTATGGCCATAAGGATTAAGCGAATCAATATAATATCTCTGGAGACATTTGTCACCTTGAACTCATATGCAGATTCTAAAGGTCTAATAACACTTTTATTAACAATTAAAATCTTATTAGAGACGTGATTCTCCCTTGTTTATTATAAATTCACATGTTAATCAAGTAATATACATACAACAAATTATCTCTAGGACTAACTTTTTGCTCCTGTTTATTTCATGGGCTTAATAGAAATTCGGGTACAACTAAACCGTTATTTATGTCCGATAAATCTTAAATTTGGCACTTTTTTATATAAACCTTGATTAACCCACACACAATTACTTTTTTATCTTAGGTGATATACTGCCATAGAATCATAGATAATCTGCTTCAAAACTATCAAAAAGGCCATTTGTCAATATCGCTTATTCACCACGATCTTTTTTACGCCATCCCTTAACCAAATGAAAACATTACAAGGTTAAATAATTGAAAAGGTAAAATTTCTTATGAAACTTGAATGATTTTCATGATCAAGCAATTAGTAAAGAAGAGAATGATCTACAAACGCAATCCCGCAAATTTGAATAAATAATATAATTTAATCCTTCTGATTGGCCCAATCGAAATGTTAAAATTTTTTAACATTTAAATAAGTGTATCCATAATGTCTGAAAAGCATTATTCAAAATTCTTTTAAAATGAAGACATTAAATCCCTAGTGCATATCCGAGTTCATAGTTTTTTCCGACGATCATTTTGATATTATAAATATTTAATCACTCGATGAGAAAGCATACTTATCGGTTCTCAATTATAATGCAATTACCGAAAAATTATTAAAGTAAACATTTCTTTCCCCTACATCGGAAACATGTTTTTACCAATGGTCAGTAGAATGTAATCTAATGTCGTAAACTTGAAAAACTGAAAATATCAAAACATTTTTTGAAATTACACAATAAACACACTGGTTTTAGAATACTAGCGTGTTTAATTTATTTAAAATGTGTGACAACCACAAATTTTACAATGTCAATTCCAGACCTGTAAAGCTTTTAGGCTTCAAATATTTAAACATTTAACAAAACGCTAAAATATTTGTGTTTTTTGGCTGTCGAACTGAAAGTCAAGGAGGTTTGAGTGTAAACTGTATTGTTTGTTGTTATCCAGGAGTCATTTGCTTGTGTAATATATAGGCATTCGAGTAATTCTTTCAGATTTAACGTTCATTTGGAGTTCTTCTTCGTTCTAAATATTGAATTTATAGACTTCTTTCTGCAATTGCATTTATCATTTCGCAGCAAAACAAGTTTAGTTGTAGCTCAAGTTAGGTACGGTAAAAATCTAAGTAAATCCAACTTTACTTTTATTTGGTCTTCTGCCTAAAATGATTAAAGAAGCAGGAGATCGTAAAAACTGCCTACAATAGTTGTCATTGGTAATTTTTTTTAGAAGTCTAGACAAATTTATATAAATTAATGTATAAATAGATTAGAAGCTACGAAAAACGTATTTGATAATAAAAAATTAAACTTTGGTGACCCAAATACACCATCGATTACTTTTTGTGCTTTTTAAAAAATACATAAGGTAATTTATTGTTTATTTCATTAAAATTAAAATTTCAGTGTATTTGTTTAAATAACTGTAAAGAACATTAGATTCTTTCAAATTTTCCTAATATTATCATTTAATATTTACAAGTACCGTGTCACTTGTTACATTAGAACAAATATTTGTTTTCTTTTTCTAAAACGAAGTAAATAAAAATAATAAAAAAATTATAGTCAGCCATTGATTATCGTTAAATTTTTTGTTAGATAGTTTAGTTTATTATACAATAATCACCTCACGGTATATAATAACAAAAATAATATGCGTATAGCAAATAATAATAAATATTATAATATTTATTCTCAAATTAACATAAAGGTAATCCAATTACCATCTTGTAATTTGAAAATACGTAACATACAATTTTCTAATTCAAAGTTTTTAAGTGTATGAATAAAATCCATAACAGCACATTAGTTGTTTCTTTGTGTATAGGTAATAAAATATTCATTCTTGGTTGTATTTGGTAACGAAGGTTAAATTAATCTACGTAGCATAGAAGTGGTGGATAACTAACCATTCGTTCGAACAAATCAATAGTTACCCTTCCAATAGTAGCTTAGCGTGAACATTTCCGCCAAGGTTTAGCTACCAGCTATCTTTAAATTATTAACACCATTTGGCTTCCGACACAGTGATCAATTGATGCAATCTTAATGCCAAAAGTTGGAGTTACTTTCAATTTGTAAGCTACTATCCGTTCGAGTAAGTTCTAATAATACATCAATTTAAAAGCTTTGAACTTAAGGTGATAAAACAACAAGTGTTTCATTTTAAAACAACTTTTCTTAATGTAATCATCCGGGTATTGCTCAAAATCCCAGAAAACTTCTTCAATACTCATTCTGAATTCACCATATCGCAACAAACCAAACATCTTCGTTCAAGTATGTTTTTCTGTTTTTGACACAAACAATTGTATTTCTTGTTATTTGAAGATGTGTGAACTTTACAGATGATTGACAGAAAAACATAAAAGCTGGAGCAGGACATAGAAGTGTATAACACCGATGTTTTAAATCGGATAATCCGAATAGTCCCTGCTCGGGCGCCACAATGTCGTCGCAAGCTATCAACAAAAACGTTGTAGTATTGTCAAAGTTCTCAGTTGAATTATAACAGTAAATAGAAATTATTAAGCTAAATTATTTAGAATTTTACAAACCCAGATCACAAGACAAGAAATGAGTAATATATTTCATTTTCACTTGTGTTGACAAAAACACCAGAACTTAAAAAAAGAAATCAAACAAGTTTAACAATGTCGCGATATTTTCGTACTCAATTTTTTAAGAATCTTAGAACAACTGGAACCATCAAGGCAACTAACAAAGCATTTTCGTTAACTAAAATTTCCTACGTCAGTCGGTTTCTACTCTTCCTAAACTTTCCTTTGTTACTTTGTGCCAGTTTAACTTCCTTTGTCTTCTCTGCATTTAAGTTTCCCTAAGAAATTGGTTTGTCAATAAACTGGACAATGGACAGATGACGCCAACAGGCAGCGTTGTTCCGGCGCTGTCCCGTTAAAGTCTTTCATCTGCCAATCAAAATTTTTGTCTAAAAAACTTCAAGCTTTTTTGTTCCAAAAGTCAAAATAAGGGTAAAAGAACCTAAAGATAGAGTAAACAGAGACAATTCAAATAAGTTCAACAATCAAACGAAATCTCATCCAATTATTATCTATTGGAAATTTCAAGCACGTCTTACGATGAAATGACTTTCTTAAACAAGTTTTCGAAGCAGAAATATTATTGTAAAAATTGAGGATCCAATTAACAACAATTCCATTCTCTCCTATTCAAATTACTCGTGTCGTGGTTTGGATTCCACGTTGAGTTATTTATCGTAGAATGTTTTGGTACTGCTGGTATATCCTGAAAGGTAAAATAGTTAAATAGTTTAAATAAAAAAAATTACTTTTTGGTAAACGAAATTTGATGCGAATTTTTGTAGTCATTATAAGATTTGGTGTTTAGCTAACCACATTTTAATATTTTTTTATAATAACTCTAGTTAAAAACTTTTCAAATTTCCATATAGATAACTATAGAGAGTTTAATAAGAAATCAATTTTCACTTCTAACGTTATAATTCGGTTTCCTTAGGTTCGTTAACTAAGTTAGTTCATTTTACAAGTAGTAATAACAAAGATTTGTTGAAATAAATACTAGAATTTTATTAACCGTGAAATAGCAACAATTTCTTTTATACAATTACCAATTAAGTTAGTTTTACATTTTTTGAAACCCACTCAATATCTCAAACAACTAAAATATTAACAATGTATTTCGAGTACCTAATAATGAAAGTTTTTCATATAATTCAAAAACTTTGTCAATGTTATTATCTGAATTGTTGTATCAAATGAATGTGGAGTAATATAAAGAAATATAACAAGAAAACTTTGAAAAGTAAAAATTCTAAAATATTCTTCATTGTTAAACTAAACAACCATTGTATGTATGTACAGCATGTACGTATGTATGTACATTGGTAATAATGTATATTGTTAGAACAATAGTAAATCATCGACCTATTTAATTATAGCGCCATAAATGCTCTAAAAGCTACTATTATAAGTCTTCTAGATAAAAATTTAACATTTAGTTACACTCACGCAAACTAAATTTTACATATCGGTAAATTATGTTTACATAATATTAGTTTAATAAACCTATGCATTTACAAAACACAAGAGGAGTTTAACAGTTAAGTTTCGATAACATCAAAATCAATACTACCTTACTTACGTAAATGAGAATACATTGAAAATTGGTATAATATCAAATTGTTTCCTGTATTAAGATATAAATAGTGTATTGCTGCACTCCATCCAGAGCCGTGCACAGAGCAAACTACTATTGCCGAGGTGATTAGATTAAACATAGCATTTTCTTTCTGGCTGCTACGTAACTGCTACTACCGTAAAAAAATTAATTACTTAATTATTATGCTTGTTTTTCTTGAATCTTACAAGTACACCAATATTTTGCAATCTCTGAAAATTCAGCTCAGTTTTTATAGTATAAGATTCAAGTAGGATAAGATAATAAAAAGCAGAGCACAGAGACGGTTTTGTGAAAGATGTAAACACTCGGTTCGAATCCGGGGAGGATTTTCAAAAAATTTCCAAATTTTTATTTTCAGATTTCAAATTTAAATGAAAAAAAAATTCAAATAAATAATGAATAAGGGGTCTGCAGCTCAACAACGAAACAAATTTTCTAGTAAAAAAGTACCTATACGATACACATAGGGTTAATTATTATTATATTATAAAACTTGAAACTGAAATTACATTTATAATAGTTTTTATTAAATGCTAAAAAACGTTTAAAACTCAATTATGTTTACCAATCGATAATTGACAGGTAGCATAATATGAAATAAATTGATATAATAAAGGCGTTAATTAGCGTAAAAACTCTCAATAAATCAATAACCACTAGACACAAAAAATATACAGTTTGTTCGATATGTGAAAATGATTTTCATGATAGAAAGCGGAACTTCTCTCTCTTGCAATATTTGGGGCAGCAGAAAGTCAACAATTACAGACAAAATATTAAGAAATACTTTAGTGCAGCCAGTCGCCGGCACTAAAGTGAAAATGCATAATTTACAGTATTTACATTATTTCCAGAAAATAAAATTTTAAGTTTTATGTCCTTGGTCTTTAAATAATTATTTGGAGTTGATTGGCCTCAGAAACTTATTGTGTATTGCATAGTGAGTACGCTTTGGAATGCAAATGTTAAGTTTCCAATACTGATCACTATTACCTACTACATTCGGTATTGCCTTAAGCAGTGCCTGATCAAGCTATTTCAGCGCCGGGTGCAGATTAGGTAAATGGCGCCTAAAGTTCGGTTAAATTCATACCAAATCATCCCCAACCAAATAATCTTGATTTTTTTGATATTAATTTAAAAATAATCGTTAGTCACTTTGGGGATTATTAGATGACTGGATTATTTGTTAGGGAATTATTCGTCGCGACACCAATACGTGATTTCTAAGGAGCTTTAATCCCCTATACAATATTTATTAACAAATAATACTTCCCGATTTTATAAATCCAAGATATACGTGCAGGCTTTGTGATTAATTTTATTACATAGCAGCCGTTCTCTCTTTCAGAACCAATACATTTATATGTTGTGGAAATAATTTTATACAATCTGTTGGATACTGGGGTTCTCGGTACTACTCAGTGCGTATTGCCCAAACCTACAGTGTATACGGGGTATTCCATACCAAATCAACCACTTTTGACCCTGACCCTTTTCGATTTAGCTGAAAATTTTTCATCTTTTTCTATCCTACGAAAAACGGTTCTCAGAATTTTTTCTTAATTTTTTTCCCAACCCCAAAAAAGTTATGAATTTTTCAAAAAAATGGCTATTTTATTTTCAAATAGCTATAACTTTTTCAAAAATTGACCTTTCGGAACCGCATTGTATTGAAACTTTTTGTTTTTAAATGTACTTTTCAGAAAAAAATACAAAATAATTTTTAGATGATAAATTCCATGAAATTTTCGCCTTTTTTGAGAAAAATCGTTATATTCTCGAATTTCGACACTTTTAATTTTTTTTTTTTTTACAAAAACTTTAATTAATTCTACAAATATTCCCGCTAATGCCAGAGTGGGCCGAATTCTTTTTCTATTTTTTTTATTTCATTGAAAAAAAAATTTGAATTTTCAAAATTTTTTAATTTTTTTTTTTCAAAAACTTTGTTTATACAATAAAATCAATGCAATTAAACGATTAAAACACATTAAAAACGCTTTCGCTGAATCAAAAAAACTATTTTGTTTGAATAACTAAATCGAAAAGGGTCAGGGTCAAAAGTGGTCGATTTGGTATGGAATACCCCATACTTATTCTCAAAAAGTGATAGTCTCTTATTAAGTAGGTAAGATCAATCACAGAACATATACATAAATTTTCAGTTTTTGAAACCGGGGGGTCTGGGGGGTGTGGAACACCCTCCAGTACACCTAAACAAAATTGTTCTCAGAATCTAGCTTGATATAGATTTTTCCAAATGTTATTTGTAACCTAGATCCAGGAATGCCCAGTGGAATCACAACTTTAAAACTGGAATCAAAATCCGTTTGCTATTTGGAATATGTTAGGTGAAATGTACACCTATTTAACACACTTACAGGTATACTGGAGGGTGTTCCAGTTGTAGAAACTGAAAACTGGCACATGTACATTATCTGTGTGATTGCTGTTATTTTTTGCTGAAATGAACAACAAAAATTATTAAAAAAATTAAGCAAAAAAACTGAATATTCGATCATCTTTAATGATTTTTTTTACAATTTCATGGGACAAATTTTCTCCCAAATAAACTTTCTTGCTACAAATATTAACTTTTCACCTTTCTAGTTTCCCAGAAGAAATGTAAAGGCTAAAATAATTGTTAAAAAAATAATAAAATGGATAGGGGGGGGCATCCCCCGAAAGAGGTGGATGATAGGGGAAAACGGAGATCATATTCGGAATCAGGTTAATTTGTGTTATCATTAGGGGACGTCTATTAATTACGTGGGCGTTTAATGATGAAGGGGGTCGAGCCAAATCTCACTCAATCTTACTTGGGGAGTTTCGGTAAATATCACGTAATTTTTTGTTCGCATGAAACTGTAAAATTGCGAGAGAACTGGGTTAAATTAAGTAAAATAAACAATTTCACGAGAGATTAGAAGGGGGGAGAGAGAGTTAAACCAAATCTTACGACATTTTAATGACCTCCCCCTATTTATTTTACTTTACCAATTAAATTAAAGAAAATATGAATTAAATCACAATTCGTGACTTCTCGCTTAGCGTTTTGTGAGTTATTGATTTCATATCCGCCCGCCGTTCAGATACCTATTCTTTTCTTCAAATTTAAATATTTTATAGAAAATTAAATTAAAAACACACAATTTTGGAGCGTTCTGAATTTTGGCGCTGGGTGCGACAGCTCCAAAGTTAGTTACCAGCGTTCGAAATCTAATGCCCATGGCATGTTTGTTTTAATTATTACGGACAGTGTAATTTACTGATAATAATACTTGAAACATGTGAAGCTATAGCAAATGTACGAAGTTAAAATAAAATCTGAAATTCTGGAGGAAAGGGCTGCCTATGAGTGTATCTCATGCAAAAATATTAACTTATTTAGTATCCACTAGGTATTGTATTGACGAATCAATTGGCATTGCACCCCAAAGCCACCCATCTAGAGTATCACAAGTGAGATGTTAGAAAACACACCAGATAAGCAACTACCGCAATTGAAATTCCAGAATCACAATTTCTTCTGTTCAATATCCAGAAAAAAGAAACAAATCTCTAGAAGATTCCAGCGCATACGCGCCCATTTGCCTCCTCGACTATGTAAGCAGCTTGTTGGAAAGACTGCTGCTCCAAAGAGACCATATGGATTCCGAAAGTTAAGGTCTACCACATAGAATGCAGATGGTCTACCAAAAAATAGTGACGCTAGCAGAGGCGGAAAGAAGCAACACATGGCAAATCAAAAAGTACTAAGTTCTGGTCACATTGGGCATAAAGAACGTAGTCAACTGAAACAAAATGCTTAACCCTTATGTTTATACCCAACTTTACCAACGTTGCTTAGCACCCATTTATTGCAATATTGATATTTTTTATATTTCAATAGAAGAAAGTGTTTAAAAATTTTTTTTTTTATAATTTTTACATATTTCATTGCATTTTGAAGTTATGATGGATTAGGTTTTATCGCTTGAAGTAAACCCCCGTTCCTCCTATACGATTTCATTCATCTTCAATAGGATTCGTTCCACAACAAATCAAAACTTAAATTTAAAATTTGGAGTGATTTCGTTATTTCGTTTGGATACTATACGCACTCATACAGAAATTTTTCAAAAATAATAGAAATGGACCAAGAGAACCTCGAAACATAAAAATTTTTTTTTCAATTTAAGATAATTTAAGATAACAGACGACAAAAAACGCGCAAGAGCTATATGCAGCGAATGTCAACTGCAGGTTTGTGATGAACATTCAACAAATATTATAAAATGTATGGAATGCAATAAATAATATTATTTATCAAAAAATAACTGTTATGTTTCTCTAGTTTTACAATAAAGTTTTCTTACAATGCGTTAACAAAAATAATTTTAAATGTATTTTGTATAAATACTGTTGTAGGTACACCCGGGGTACTCGGGTACGAATGGAGCGATGGCTCCATAAATAAATAAAATAAAAATAAATAAAAAAATAAAAATAACTTGAATTTACGATTTACTTGTTTTTGAGCTAAATAACAACGATCCTGGAGCTCAAAATAAAATTTTCATTTGTTTACAGTTTTTTTTATGCAAATACAACTAGGTGGGTACCCGGGTATTAACATAAGGTTTAAAAAACTTAGATAAAGATAGGTTGCACTATACCTAAATAGAATAATAAAAAGATATTTCGAGGATACAAAGGTAGTAGGCAATAAAATGCATCTAAAGCGTGAACAGATCCCAAATTCGAGTGGGGTCCCACAAGTCTCATTCTTAGATCCGACTCGACGATGGTGTTCTCAGGTTACTTATGCCAGAAAGAGTAGAGATTATTGGTTTAAAAGTGATCAATACGATAACCAAAGAAGCACTGCAAAACAGCCTCAATGCAGCATTGGAAGTAGTGGCAGCTTGGACAAAAAAAATCTGACTGACTTTGGTACCCGAAAAGACCGAAGCGGTTCCACTGATTGGCAGAAAGAAATGTCGGCCAATTACAATAAACGTCATGGGGCAAAACCATTACGCCCAGAAAAAGTGTATACATAGGTGCTAGATATCGATCTGGACAAACACCTAAACTAAGTGTGACAGCCAGAGCATCGGCTCGAACTTTTTCATTTTCCCAAATCAAAAAGGAAAAACAGCAGCGTTAGCAGAATTCGGGTTCCGTATTAAAAAATAGTATATTTATTGTTTTTCAAAAACAAATTAATATTAGACTAATTTACATTTTACGAGCTTTTTGTTAACAGTGTTATCTTTGTTTTTTAATAATTACGCCCTTCTGCCCATTCTAATGCTTTACTTCTTTGAATTGTTATTTCAAGGTTTTCTTTTAATCCCGACACCCCCACAGAGGTCAAAATAATTTCATGACAGCACTCTACTTAAATAAAATATCAAATTTTTGAACCACATTGAAATGGTAGTAACACCAGTCAAATCTGAAAATTTAATCTTAATAAAAATATTATAAAAACTTTCTAACTTGATTTTCATATAAAATACTTTACTTTGTTAGAAATAAAAGTTAGTTTTGTTTTGGTTTTTATATAAAAATAAAGTTAACTAAACTCTAAAAAACTTGAAAATTAACTAGTATCAAATAACTTTCTTCTAATTTTGATTTTATATATTATTATTTGTATTCTCCAGAAAAAAAAAAGTAGTCATTAATAATCACACCTACACAGAGTAATTTTTACTTCAATTGAAGTTCAAATCAGCCTCACACCAATTTTGAAGTAAATTTTACCAAATTTGAAATAAAATTTACTCTAATTGATGTAATATTTACTTCAACATTATTGCAAAGATTGTTTTTTTCTCTGTGTAATAAAATATTTTGTTAAAATAAATGGAAAATGTTCAGATAGTAGACTTGCACTAATCGTTTTATTAGCCAAAGAAGCCTCGAAAAGTTCATTTGGTCCAAATAATACTTGCTATTTGAACTTCAATCGTAAAAGTAAATATTTAATTTAATTCTTTTAGTGCCGCTAACAAGAGACACTAAAGTAGAACAAGTTATTGTCTTCACAAAAAGTATTCAATTAAATTTAGCAATTGAATGACATGTGGATCTGTGATCAATGATAAATAGCCATTTATTTAGAGGAATTGTAAACCAATTTTAAACCATCTCATTGATTATTTTTAATTTAACTTTGAAAATTTATTATTTTTTTACATCGACTCGATTATTACACTTACATAATATGCATAAATACCATCAACGACCTAAAGAAAATTTTCGATTAAATGTAACTTTATTAAGAAAATGATTGAATGATTACTAATGTTCAATGAACAAAAGTCTATGTTAGAGTTTAATAGTGATATTGATGATGATCAAATACTAGTTCATAGAAAAAACAATAAAAAAACAATTCCAAAAATCCATGAATCTGCTTTGTAAATGGCATAAAATTATGCCTCATTGCATTAATTTTTAAAAATGTAATTTTTCCAGAGCGAGGGTAAAATTGGAGTAAATTATGATAATCCCACCTAAAGTATACCCTTCAAAATTGTTCAGCACTTAATTTGCTATATTTTCAAAACTCCTTTTCTACGAAGTAGAGGTACTGTTTATGAAAATCAGCTCCATGCTCCAGTTCTTATTTCTAATTTCAGACTTCGAAAAATGTATACTGAAAGACTGTTTGACAAGCAAACTTTAAGTAGTAATAGTCACATCATCCACGGCCTGTTTATAGTATAAATATAATTATTTACATTGAACTAGATTAATTTGCAGAACCATCGGCCGAGATAAGCTTAGCGGCCTAAGACCGTTCAACGATGCCAAACGTCGCGTCGTCGTCGGAAGACTGAGCCGAAAACTGTTTGTAAACCTAAAGATAGTTTTAAAGTATTTGTAAAAAAACATCTATATTTAGAAACCAAGCATTTTTAGATGGGTTTTTAAAAAAATTCTACGAGACCTATCAATTTTAAATTTTAAATGTTTGTTCCGGAAATATATTTCCTTTTTTATAGAACAAAATAAGTAGAAATCAATGTATTGAGAATGAAAATAAAAAAATTTCAACAATTCTTTTACCATTTCATTAATAACACCGTATATTCCCAATTTATTTATGTATCCCTACTAATAAATTTTTTATTTACTTTGCATTATTACTCAAAATATTTTCCTCAAATAAACACGCCTCTAGAGGTCTTTACCTTATTTTGAATAAATGCGACAGGAACATACATTTTGATGTGACATTAATACTTCCTAAAAATAAATTTTTTTTATTTTTGCTGTAGGTTTTTAATATTTTTTATTCGGGCTATTATGTCTGCGTATTATTATAAAGTTACTTTTATAATAGAAGATTAATGTTGGATTTAACAAAAGAGATTTAAAATGCAATCCAGGATTATAATTATTATGAAACAATATGGGTAACAACAATGCGTGTAATATTGGTTATTATTTTAATCCTAGCTTAAATTTTAAAAACCTTTATAAAACCCACCATTAGAGTTAAAATTTAAAATTAGCTATTCGATTTTGTTTTAATTCTACTAGATTAATATGCCGGTTAGTATACATAAATAAATCAAAATAATCACAAATCAGTTCTTGCAATTTTACCTGATAAGTTCAGTGATTGGGGGTAGGGGGAAGTGGAAGGCTGTTTTCTTTTTCTTGGGAATCGTCTTTGAAGGTTTTTCAGAGACTTAAAAGTTTTGCAAAGTTTTTCAAAACCAAACATAAAATTTTGTTCGATAATATTTGTTCGACTAACAGTTATTCGACTGCATTTGTTCGACTCAACATGGACATCTTAAAATAATAATAATAATAAAAAAAATTATTAAATAGAAAAATAAAACGATAAATTAAAAATTATAAAATAAATGAAATAGTTAAAAAAAATCTAAATTAGTGTATATCGCTGATGTATCCTGATATATCGCTCTGTTTTTTAAATTTATTATTGATACTAAGTAGATTCTTGTAGGATTTGGCAGAAGAAAAATACAAAAATATCAAAAAGAGATAACAAAAAGGATTCCGAGCTGTTACTGTTTATAAATAATACAAATCAAAAGAATGGGCACTAATACTTCTATCCATCTTAGGTTTATTGATTTACCGAAAGCCTATGACATCGCCCTTATCATCAAATTATAGAGTACAAATATTAATCACCACGTCCATCACCCAAATATAAACCGAGGAAGTGAGTCAAGTTTGTTTTTCACTTTCTTATTTGGGGAGATTGGCAATTTTTCTTTCTTTCAACATTTACTCTATGCTTCCAAAATAAACAAAATAATTTTAGTTGTAGATTAATAATATGAATATTTGGATGAATAAGGTGGCTACCTATTTATAAATTTTAATAAATTGATTAATTAGACGTTTTTCGACAAGAATTGGTAAATTTTCAAATTAATGACGATAAACATCCTTGTTAATTTAATAAATTAAAATCTTGCATGAAACCTAACTAACCGTTATAAAAACACGATTATGATTAAAATTCGTTTCCTGTAAATAAAGGGTTATAAATTTTTCGTGCAGCACTTTTAGCTGTACGTTCAGTATCTATTGAAATATTTGTGAAGATCGTTCGTCCCTGAAAAATTCGCGATAGCATAAAATGCATATACATTAAGGATGACTGCTCATTCTCTTCAAAGCTGAACTGAGTGATATTATAAAATCACAATTGAAAATTTTTGAAAGATAAATAAAGTGAGCAACCCGTAACTTTAAAAATCGTAAGTGCCTGATTGTTTTTATTATTTAAGCTTTTTTTTATCATTATTCACCATACGTAAACTAAATAGATATAGTATGCAAATACGTAAAATAAACTTAAACAATATGCATTATTAATGCTGTTCGAATATTTAAGGCTCAATGCACATTTGCATATATGCAAATTGCAAATTTTCACTTATATACGATTTAATAAATAAATAACACCTTCAAAACATCAAAATTTATAATAAAACGACCAAGTCGTTCGTATCGGTTATAAGATTATAAATATTGATAGTTTTCGAAAACTTCCTTTTAGGGACTTTTATATTAAATTTGTTTGCATTAATTTTTTAATACAAACACTATACTATTAGCTTTTTTTTACTAAATTTAATTTAATTTATTGTAGTGGCGGTGAACTATACATTCATTTTTTACTGTTATGTCCTATATTAAAATTTTGATATTTATAATTTATTTCATTATAACAGTGGGTGATCCTGTTAAATTAATTTAATTTAAAATGTAGTGTAATTAAAACATACGAGTGTAGGATATAGTCTTTAAAGTGAAAAACGAATGACAAATCGGTTGTGTATTTATGGGAGACATAAAAATATGAAAAGGTCATAAGAGAATCGTGGATTTAAATGAGTCCTGAATTGTTTAATACTTTCAGCGACCATAAGCCTAAGCTGTAAACCATGGAAAATTTACGCGTCACATTCTGTACATTATTTATGATACGGTGCAGCGTCGCGTAGCTTGTTTAGTTTGCAATATTCGTCCGCACTCGACGGGGCGTCTCACTAGAAGCCCCCGTTTGCGTCCTGAAATGAGCTTTCCGACGATGCTATCGTTACTGGATTCAATTTTCACAACGTAACATGGTTAAGAGACAGAATCGTGTCTGGAATATTGACGTAACAACTCATAACGCCTAGGATTTCTAACTAGTTTTATAATCCTTTATCAAGAAAACTCAATCTGCTACGCCAAACTAAACTATAAGCACTTCATGTTAAAAAATTTAAAGAAAACCATCCCGGAAAATTAACTTTTACAAAAGTAATCCCTTTCGATAATTTCAAAGGCACTTTCGCAAGAACTTTTATGCGGCAATCGCAGTAAATATGATTTATTCAAAAATTCTTTCGGTGTTTATTTTCAATGGAATTTAATAATAAATTTTAAATTATATCGGAAAACAAAACTATTAAAATTAATGGCAAGCAAGTTATAACAATTAAACAAAACCAGCCGAGTTTAGTTTATACAGAATTGTGTTGAGATTATTTGACTGGAATTTTGATTAGACTAATCAATAATGTATTGATTACGAATAACTTTAAAGTCACTTCAAGATTCGACTTCAAAAGAAATTCTTAACTCTAAATAATTTACAACTACTTCCGTTGGTAAACAACTTAAATTTACGATTTGATTTAAACAAAATACAAATGGGTTCTGCTTAACTTATGATATACGACACCAGAAACTTATAAAGTTTCTAGGAGTCGTTCATTAATTATAAACTTTAAAAATTGCTTAAATCGACTTACAAGAAGGGTGGTTTACAAAGGGGTCAAAACTTGTGAGATCGATGTTTTAAAATTATACGACGGAGGTTAATTACGGTAATGAATTGGCATGATCCTCTGATCGTCAAATACAAAATTTAAAAATTATATTATGTCTCTTTTCGAACTAACCAACGCAAAAACTTGATAAAAAACACCAACAAAATTAAAGTTGCTCACTTAACTTTTGCAAAAGTTATTGCGAAATATTGAAAAATATAGAAATTGTATACATTTTCACCAACTTTTTAAACTTCTATACGTGATAACGCAAAAACTATAAGTTTTATGGAAAAAAGAATTAAAAGAAAATGTTAGCTTAAAGAATTTAGCTTAGAAAAATTTAAATCAACTAACTAAGTCATTTAAAATTTTAAAAATTGTCACAACTATTTGATTTATTTAAGTTTCTATTGGATTACCATGGGTGGAAAGATAATGGGAGCAAGAATACTACAATAGATGAACTGATAAAATCTAGAATATGAATGTGATACAAAGCTTCCACTTTAATAATTTTGTTATGCAACAAACATCTTTGCTGTTAGATTTGACTCACTTTGATATTGAATTGCGAGTGCACCAATTTGCGAGATGACTACTTAATAACCTTTCTATTGCAATTTTTGTATCTTTTCTGATTGTGATTCTATCTAGTTTCATCAAATTTATTTTTTTTACTTCTGTTCCAATTTTTGCTACCATTCCATCTGACAACAACTACCGGCCCGCGACGAGGTCGAATCCGGCCCGCTTAAGTACGAAATCGACCAATCAAAATAGTAGGTACTTGAACTGCAAGTATGGGCATTAAACACAAGAAAACTGTTTGTTAAATTGTTCAATCTATTCAAGACTAACTAAAATAATTAACTATCAATATTTTTCTTTAAGTTCCAATTATGAGACGACCCATTAAATAGTGAACATTTAAGATGTAATTAAAATAAATGGAAAACTCCGATGACGGAAAATTAAAGTTCCAACGTTAGAAAATATCTTTGCAAGTTTCTATTAAAAACAGAAAAGCAATCTTTAGGACTTCCTCAAGAAGAAATCCAACTGAATATTATTATTGGAATATTTATTAAAACACTGAAAAGAAGATTAACCAAAAATACAAAATTTTATTTACTGTTGTTCTCTTGTTAAACGATAAAAATGTGTAAATTCATTGTTATGGAATAACAGTAGATTGTTTCATTATAAATAAAACCATAATAAATTAATTAATATGGGTGTACTGCCGGCGACACTAAAGTACTTCAGCGCCGCCCACCTTCTTTCTGTTTTAAAGCAAAATATACTTAGTAAAAGTGATATTACTTTATATTTGGCAATAATTAATTGAAATAGAGTGAATTTTTTATATTGATTTAAAACAAAATTTAATTTAGTAATTCTAATAATAGTAGTTAATTACCTTTTTTGCATTATCTTTATAACAATACATAAATAACACCTTAAACTTTTTGAAATATTTGTAAATACTCTCAGTTTGTCTGATTAATTGCTTCATCAAAGGTGTTTTTCAATTTATGTGTTGTGCTATAGTAAGTAAAATTAGTTTTTTAATGTTGTTCTAATTATTTAAAAATCAAATCAGCATCTTTTGTTGTTATTATGCAGTAGTCCAAAATATTAGCTTTTTTGTTATTTAAACAAAACCAGCTTAATTATAATTTTTATTTTATTTCCAACGCCTAAATTAAAGTGCACCATTCTCTACAGGTTAATTTAAAAATATCGTTCCGTTCAATCTTTTTCAGCTTTGAAAATTTTCTATTTATTTCTACTTTCAAAAGTAGGTAGTAATTTTGCAGTAGATTTTTTACGAGAATCCCGTATTTACATGATATACCATCGTTTTCTCTTTGGTTTCGTTTTCAATATTTAAAAAAAAATTCAGTTAATTAGACGAACGGTAAAATGAAAAATAAATGTCAGCTAGTGCTTTGATTAACAACTGGTTTTGATCTTATAATTACAATTTTAAAATTGTCTAAATTACTACCTTTTAATTTTCCGTGCGTGGGAAAGTACTTTGTAAAGAAATTTGAAATATTAAAATTGTTGGTTTTCTTTCTACACCCACCGATGTTGAAAATAATAACCTTTTCTAAATTAAAAGAAAAGTGAAAATTACCAAAATAAATATTTTCAATAAAGCCGGTAATTTTTTTGTGTAATCAACCGAATGATGTTTCTATAACTTGCTTTTCACGCTTTATCTATTTTCAATTTGTGGGAAAATACATAAAACCGAATCAGATTTTTGAAACAATGCAAGTAATAAAAAAATTATTTTGGTGAAACTTAAATCGGAAAAGATATTGCTTTATCTGATTTTTTAAATTTCAATAAATAAAAAATTGAAAATTAAATTAAAAACGATTTATTGTATCGCAAAATTGTTATGCTTGTAAAACAAGATAATGGAATATCGTTTCTTTAAGTACCTCTAAAAATGTCAAAGTTAACTTTTTAATCAATTTAGTGCTTAGGTGTAAAATATAGGCGATTCATCAATAATTAAATTAAATCTTGCTTTTATGCAATAATCTCGGAGAGAATTTTATACCTCGTCGGTTCTTAATTATTTTCGGTCATTCGAGATTATTTGAGTTGAAATGACACCTTCCTTGTTAAAAAGTTTTTGTTGAGCTTTTCTTAACAAGTCCATACCGCACAATACCAGTTTAACTAGGGAAAGTTGCTCATGCCTATCAAGACACAGAATGCCAGCAGTGATTAGTATTATACTGTTCATTCGCCGGAATTTCAACTAATGCTTAGTAAGTTAATTTAATTTTTTTTAAGATTTAATTTTGTAATAAAGAAATCAAAAATCTAACGACTAACACTAACAAGGGAAACCAGTCAAGTATAATTCTAAATAGAATCGGAACAAGCTTGGGCAGTTTAAAAGAGTAGATACTAAAATTAAACAAACACCTGTTATTTTTCAAGTGCAAGTATGAACAACCGATTTTGAGAAAATTGCGTCTAAAGGTTTTTAAATGAACAATTCAGTTAGTTTTTGCAAAAATAATTCAAGGGTTTTCTAGCACATAAGGTTCCCGAAAGTGAGAAAGTGAATTAGAAGGTCCTAGGTTCAACATCCCTTGAGAATAGTTGCTTTTCTTCAGATAGCTTTTCTATATCATCCCAAATATTCTGCTACTCTTAAAATATCCTCGACACTTGTGCACGCGTTATCATCTCAAATAGAAATCCTCTAAATTCTTGTTCCATAAACTAACTGAAGTATTGCAATCAACTTTTTAAATGCCATTTTCTCATAAACGGTTGCTCATAGCACTTTAAAAAATGTGTTTGCTTGTCCCGATCCTAAAGTTACACTTGAGCGGTTTTCCTTGTAAGAATATTTAAAAATGATACAAGTAAAACAACAAATAATCTGCAATATGAAAAATTATAAAGTAAAAATATAAAATAAAATTTTTTTTTAGTAATACAATATTCTTTTGTTTCACGATTATTTTCGATCGTTAGTCGCATATAAGTAGCGTGGAAAGCATAACAAAAATTATATGAAATAAGAAATGTTATTCAAAACAATTGAAAAAGTAAACATTAGTCAAGAAAACATTAAAAACATAATAGAAATTGAATAAGACATTCCGTGAAGACTAAATAACTAATATAAGTAAAACAGTGGCGGTCTAGAAACTCAAATAGGGTCATTCCACGTCAACAGGACACAATAAGACAAAAATTGGCTGCAATGTATCAGAATTTTTATAATTGTTTTTAGAAATTCTATTGAAAACAATCTCAACATTTTTCCACGTCCTTTTGTCCTTTTGTCCACGTCTGCATGCAAATTTGGTAGGACGAAAAATAATAAATTATTTTTTTTTATAATCAAAATCCAAAATTTTATAAAATTCACTTCAAAATTTCATTTAATTTTCAAAAAATGTTCCAATTTAAATGGGAACGCCAAATAAAAAGATAAATCGATCATCTGTCTCAGTTCAATTTTACAAATTAATATCAATTAACATTCCAATTTCCAATTCCTTTATGTCAAAATTATCCAATTAATCTCCAAATAATCCAAAAATCCAAACTAATCCAAATTGACAATTTAATCTTTCGAAAATACCTAATCAAAAATATTACTAATTTATTCACAAATTTAAAAAGTTTGAACCAAAATTGCAAATAAATTCAAAATAAATTCAAAAACTCAAAAATTTTCTTACCTAGTTGTAATTGGCGAAATAACTAAAAATTTCAAAAATACCTATTTACAAATAATAAAATAAATCAAATAATTACAATAAAGTACCAAATGAACAAAATATATTCCAAAACTCCAATTTAGTTTTTAGAACACAACATTTACTCTCCTAGGAGGGTTGTGTAACCTGCGTTCACATTGAAATCCATCAAACCATGTTGTGAATCCGAAATTAAATCAAAATTATTTTTAATTTAATTAATAAATCAATGAATCGCCGAATCAAATTCTGATGATCTCCTGATGATCAATCCTTATTAATTGGGATAAATTTTACTAATGAAATAATAAAAAATATGTATTTGTTGGATACCACGAGTTTTAATGATTGGAGGCATTTTACTATTTAACTTATTACTCTGGGCGCCAAATTTAGAACGGAAACGTGGAGTGGCCCATCCGTATTCACCATTTGTAATCACATCATTTTTTCGGTCAGAATCAGCATTTCTTTTTATTATGTGAACTTCGAATGTCTACATTTTCAATTGATTCTTTTTTGATCAGTAATTTCCATTTTCTCCTGTGTTGAAGAAATGTATCTAATTATTTTCAATGTTTCCAGTTTGCTTGTATTTAATTTTTTTAACTTCTGATGGTTTTTGTTCAATTTTGGATTTTTTCGGTCTAGTTTCTCAACTAGATTGTCAAATTTTTACATTATTATTCTGAACTCATCTAACATCGCTTTCAAAACTTGCATAATTTTCTTCATATGCATGAACTTATCTTATCTCAAGGTCAAAAATCTCAACGTACGTGAACTTGGCTTCCTTTTTTTCAAAATTAAAATTTTTTTTTGTTGTTTTTGATTTGTCAATTGTTTTGTACAAATAAATTTTTTAAATCAAATGATTTAATGATTGAATGATGATTAAATCAAATGACCGCGAAAATCGCGAAATAAGATTTTGCCCCAGCTCCCCCTTTTTCAAAGTAAAATTTTTTTTTGTAGTTCTTGATTTTTCTTTATTTTTTTTGATTTGTTTTCAATTGTTTTGTAAAAGTAAAATTTTTAAATGGAAGGATCTCGATTATTTTATATATTATAATTTTCTTTCTTTGTTGTTGTGGATCGTTTTTCATTTGCTCTGAAGTGTCTTGTATTAATTTAGTAATCGTGTACTCTACTTTATAATTTGGTAAAGCATTAGAGAGATATTATAGTATTCGCAATCTGCAGGACCGTCCTAAGACATCTATGAGTTCTGAGCTATTGTCATCAGACGTCTTGAAAAGGAAATAATAATAAATAATATAAAGGTTTTACTTTATTGAGTTTAACTTTATGTCAGTTGTCAATATTCAAACATAATTTTTTGCGAAATGAATAATAAATTTATTTATTTATTATAAAAGCCGCAAAAGAATGTTGTTTTTTATTAAATTTATTGAGTTATTGTTTTTAATAAATTATAGATTGAATTCTCTTGGATCTGCGTCCTTTTGGGTCTGCCTCCTTTTGACTTTGTAGATATGTATGTATCGATTACCTATGTTTATTTCAAAGAAACAATTGAAAACAAATTAAGAATAATCGAGAACAAAAAAAAAATTTTTAATTTCGAAAAAAGAGGAGCTGCCATAAAAAAGTTTTTTGAGATTTTCTTTATTTTTTTTGCAAAAACAAAAACAAAATATGAAAACAATTGAAAACAAATGGAAAACAATCGAAAACAACAAAAAAATTTTAATATTTTGGAAAAAGGGGAGCCTCGAAAAATGTAAGATTCCATGTTACACTTATAAACTAAAAAAAAATTCGAGTAATTAAAGTGTAAATCTTAATAAATAGCTCAAAATTGGGCTCCGTCAAGTTGGCCTCTCTATTTTGGAATTTGAAAATATTTTTTGCATAGTTTGGAAGTGCTCGCGAAGTCCTGGCGAGTGCTGGAAATTTTTTTGAAAGTGCTGGGTTCGTTAATTTTTTATTAGCGAAATATAATTTTCGGGCCGAGAGGGGCCAACTTGACGCACCCCCTCCATTTTGGAATTTTTAATTTTTTTTGCCGAATTTGGAAGTGCTCGCAAAGTGCTGTAAATTTTTTTGAAAGTGCGTTAAAGTTTTATTAAGAAATCAAAATTTAAAAATTTGGAGGAGTCAACTTGACGAACCCCCTCCACTTTGGAATTAAAAATTTTTTTTGCACAATTTAGAAGTGCTCGCGAAGTGCTGGCGAGTGCTGTAAATTTTTTTGAAAGTGCTGGGTTGGTTAGATTTTTATTAGGAATTCAAATATCGACAATTGTCAAAAACGTCAAATTGGCCCCTCTTTTTTTCAATTTTATTAGATATTTAAATTTTCTTTATATTATTTAAAAGTACTCTTGAAGTGCTGGCGAGTGCTGTAAATTTTTTGAAGATACCTATTTTATTAAAAAATTTGAAAAATAAGCTCCGAGCAAGATACATCGAATCCGAAAAGTTTTAAAAAGTATTTTTCAACAAATCGATGTTTTTCTTGGATTTTAGGTTAATATATACAAATCAATTATCTTTCTTTTAACTGACTAGTTTCGATTGTAATTTAAATTTTAAATACATAGAACATCAACCCACCGAAATCAATTCAGAACCCTTTACACAATCCAACCCCTTACAGTGGTCAACTAACCAATAGAGATAATAATTAAGAAATCAAGCGAACATTACAATTAATTAATAATCATTGTAACACAAAACTTCTGTCTAAAGCTTTAATAAAACTAAAGAGGTATCATAGGTTTAGGGGGGGGGGGGCGGATTAAACCGAATCTCAATCAATCTCACACGTCCTCACGTGTGAGATTGATTGAGATTTCTCGGGAGTTCTCGACAAATATCATGTAATTTTTTTGTCTTAACTAGTCTTAAATAAAAATAATTTAGCAAATTATGTTTTTTTTAAAAAATCACTAAAAATACGCATTTTAAAAAATGTCACTTGAGATTAGGGGGGGGGGTCGAAAAATTGCCAAAATCGCTTCACGTAATTAATGGACGCCCCCATACTTATACCATTTGAGAACATCAAAACTATTACCTCAATGGTCAGGTGTTAAGATTCCATTGTTTCCTAACTTTTCATCAATTGCATCAAGTGCTCCGATGGAAAGTAATTTTAATAATATAAAAAATCAAGCTTTTTCTAGAACACATCTACGGAGGTCCTATTTAAAACATAAAAAAGACTAGACGTTTTAATATTAACAGAAACTGTATTCCAATTGGTTTCCAAAATTGCAAGAAATTTGATGAATTCCCCACCGCACGTGTTAGCATTGTCGGAAGAGATATTGAATATAATTTAAATAGTATAATAATTCAAAATCAGTTGTTATTTTGCACTGTGACACGAAGACTCAAAGTATTGAATTTGTTTTGAATAATAATTATTTATTCACACAATGGAACACTAATAGTGGAGAAGATAACACGTCTCAACTATCAAGTATCCCTTCTACAGTATCAGCAAAAAATCAAAAATATCATCTGCGAGGAGTTTTCGAAAATTATAACCGGAATAATGCAAAAGTAGGTCATTTTGTGGCCTACTAATTTAAAAAGTTTTGGTAAATTCAAAATTTATATTATACTACCAAAAAATAAATAAATAAACATAAATTGGTTACGTTTTTTGTAATAATAACAAATAAATTTCAAAACTTAATAAAATAATTCAAAACTCCCGTTTTTAAGTTTTTCGAATTTAATGTATCTTGCTCGGAGCTTATTTTTCAAATTTTTTAATAAAATAGGTATCTTCAAAAAATTTACAGCACTCGCCAGCACTTCAAGGGTACTTTTAAATAATATAAAGAAAATTTAAATATCTAATAAAATTGAAAAAGAGAGGGGCCAATTTGACGTTTTTGACAATTGTCAATATTTCAATTCCTAATAAAAATCTAACCGATCCAGCACTTTCAAAAAATTTTACAGCACTCGCCAGTACTTCGCGAGCACTTCTAAATTGTGCAAAAAAAATTTTGAATTCTAAAGTGGAGGGGGTGCGTAAAGTTGGCCCCTCCAAATCTTTAAATTTTGATTTCTTAATAAAACTTTAACGGACCCAGCACTTTCAAAAAAATTTACAGCACTCGCCAGCACTTCCAAATTATGCAAAAATAAATTAAAAATTCCAAAATGGAGGGGGTGCGTCAAGTTGGCCCCTCTCGGCCCGAAAATTATATTTCTCTAATAAAAAATTAACAAACCCAGCACTTTCAAAAAAATTTACAGCACTCGCCAGCACTTCGCGAGCACTTCCAAACTATGCAAAAAATATTTTCAAATTCCAAAATGGAGGGGCCAACTTGACGGAGCCTCAAAATTGTACAAAATGATTAAAAAATTTTTTTTCGGATTTCGTTTCTTTGCATTTTCTGAAAATATTTTCCATAGTAATGTATATTTTTTTTTTCATCATAGAAAAGTAGATATTTCAACGAACAAGGAGCTCACAGACTTTTTTAAAAAAGCTGATATTTTGACACCAGAATTTTCGATTGAAAATTAGGGTGCTTTTTCGATATTAAGTCAAAATATGGTGAAAAAATGAATATTTTAAATCAAAAAAATTACAGTGCATTTGGGACATAAAAAAGTAAGTTTTCACCAAATTTCGTGAAAAACAGATTTTTTTGTAAAAGATAAAAATTAAAAACCAAAAACTTGGTTATTTGAATTTTTCACATAAATTTTGAGGTTATGTGCAAAAATTGTAAATACAAAAGTTATAGATCTTTTTATTACCTAAAACTTTGCCATTTAACTTTTTTCCATAGGACTTGTAGTTTTGCCGAAAATCGAGATAACCCGTTTTTTATCCTTAAAATCTCACCACCTAACCCTTCCCGAACTCAGATCGCCCGTAAATTATTTTTCCTCTCATTTTTGTTATATTCTCTTCCTTTCGCAATGGGTTTCATCCTACTATAATTTTGACCATTTTCAAAAGGATTAATTGGCACTGGTCTACTAGTCGTAACTTGCTTCTTGCTTGTGAGTGGAACTTCGTTGAGAATTTAGTTGTAAATCATTTAATAAATTTATTACAATAATAATTTAATTTAATGTTGTTTACCAAAGGTTGTTACATGAAATAATTGGATACAAATTGATCAAATAATATAAATAGAGAACCGACGTAAATATACGTGTGGTCTCGGTAAAATGGTTGTAGGAACTCTTGTTTATGTCCTGCATAACAAGTCTCTTAGTAACTTATGTTGCCAAGGTATCATTCCTACGTGTGTGCACTCTCGTCGTTATCTAGATGTCGCAACCGCTACATACTTTTGCCAGGATTCTGCAAAATATTGTTGATATAAAATAATAAATTTTTGATTTTTATTTATATTTAATTTCTATCTAAATGATCATAGCAAAACAAACTTAAACATTTCAAAAAGTTTTTACTTTAATGCTTATATCTTTTTTCCATAAACAAAAATTGCAAAAACTTTTAAAAGAAACCCCCCTGGGGTACTCTTTTCACGGTAAAAATTCAATACCTGCATTTACTAGTTGAGCGAAACGCCATGCCATTTGTTTCACTTCGAATCTTGTACAATATTGACTAAAACTTACTATTGTGAATTATTATGCTTATCGACAACAATATTTTTACAATCGCCGATCATCGATTCATGTGTCAACAAGAAGTCATACTTATCAATATTCTCAATCGCTTTTTTGCTGAGAGTGCTATATAATAGAGTTAAAGTTTTATTAATTTAGTAAATGTTTTAAATTTTTATACTGAATATACTCGTGTATTATATTTATTATTGTATATTTTTTTAATTTAACAGTAAATACCTAATTAAGGTAAGCTATTGTGTATCTATTTATCTTACCTAAACATCTTTTTAAAAGCTTTTTATATAAATGCTATTAAACCAAGTAGGATAATCTATGTATTTACTATACAAAAATTATATGAATAAAAAATAATTACGATACTTACCCTTAAATAGTCTAATGTTTACGTTAGTCAAAATCAAGAATAAAAATCCAAGAATAAAAAGGTAGGTAATATTAATATACGGAGAACACAAAATCTTATATAAATTATTAATCAATAAAAAAAGTTTTCAAAAACTTAAATTATTATACTACACTGTGTTCGGCAGCTTCGATAAATTAATAATTAAAATCTCTTTGTTTCATGTCATATAAGCGGAACCTTTTAGTGCTTTCATGAACGCAAAATTCCTCCTATTTTAAAAATAAATTAAATATTATTTTAAGGTAAAATCAGAACATGTTTAATAAATGCCTATTATAATTTAACATGCATGAGAGCGCATTTTGAATCGAATATAATCAAAAATGCTGTTCCGGAAATCAATTTCTTCCACGTGTAGAATTGCACTATTTCTCATCAGCAGGACATTTCGCTGCAACCATATTTTATTCTCCCAACAATACTATTGCATTTTTTTTCTAAGCCAATAGCAAAAATACGTGTAATAATATGGAAATAAGAATAATAAACCAAAATTTAAAATATATTACGAATTTTCTTCTATAGAAAATCCAAATTTAATTGCTGCCTAAGAAAACTTCAAATTGAAAGACAAAATTAAGCATGCGTACAATTTAACTTAACTAATAAGAAAATTTGACCTTTGTCAAACAAAGTTTTTCATTTTCCCAATTATCGAGTTATATTAAAATAATCAAATATTTGAGATTAAAGAGTCCATAAAGCAAATCAAATAAAATTATGCTTAACAAGAATCTTACAGTATAAGCTCTGTAATTTGGAGGCAAAATTAAAAATTTATGATATTATGTTCGACAATGGATCAACTTACAATATCAAAATTACTTATGAACTCAATAGAAAATTAATTAAACTACCTATAATTTCCGATTTTGAAAGTATAAATTAATTAGCAGCTTGACAGACGTTATTGATAAATAAATTATTAACAAAATCAATTAATTAAATTGCTTTTGCTAATTTTATATTTAGCAAAAATTATTACTGTGTGAAATTAAAACTCAAGCAAACTGTTTACTAACTTTGGAAATTGTTATTTGAACTTTTGTATAATAATTTTAAATAGGAAATTCGCAAAATGTATTATTTACAATTTCTAATTGCTATAAAAACTAGCAATTAAAAGTTTTTATTGGTATTTTCTTTTCCGATATATACCTACGTTTTCATGAATTTAAAGAATCGATTTCACTTAATATTTATTTTAAAATATTCTGCACGTTTTCGACTTCGTAAAAGTGGATGTATTTGGTATTGGTGGTTGGCACTCCTATTACGGAAGTAAGGAGAAAAAGAAGATCGCAATAAGAGGTAAAGGTTAAATACAAACTTGAAAATAATTAATTACGAGTAGTTTACAGCAATTGACTGACCTATTGGTCCAGAATGAACTTTTTCTAAAATATAAGAAGACCCGTACTTTTTTTCTCCCCAGAAAAAGATCTGACGCCCGTTAGTGGCAGTTTAAGATTTCAAAAAAGTTATTTTCTTCTGAAAAAATTCTGCAATTTTGAAAACCAGGCAGTTCAAGAGGATATGTAACCTCGCACGCTACCGTAATTCATTTAATACAATTAATTACTCAAAAAGTATTAAACCAATTTAAACTAGTACGCAATGTTTTATGAGTTGAATTAAATTTGTACAAGACGGAGTCTACGTTTACGCCAAGATTCAATTAATTGATTTAGTTGCATCAATAATTTATCATTACATAGCCGTTTCTAAAGCTCTTGCTGTGCAATTTATTATTTGTATTTATTTACCAAATATCTATGTCGTGTTGAAATTTCCAGCACGCATCTTTGCGATATTCCGAGATATTAGCATTTTAAAAATCAATCAAAACTTCCACCTCCTTGGCACTAGGTTCCACTGAGAAATGGAAAAATGGATGGGCCACTCTATATATCCAAAGATTTGTCAACTTATTTGTTTAGAATAGATGCTGTCTACCCCAACTAAGCAAGGTTTACGTAATGTTTCGATTATAGATATAAAAAACTAATTAGTTAGTTCTTTTTTAAAGTTTGCCTTAATTAATTGAGAACTTTAGACTTCTTAATCGCTTCCTGGATCAATAATAAGGATAACGAAAAACTCAAATTGGTATTGTTATGTGGTAATCATAAAGCGTTTAACAAACTGGAGATTGTGTTTTGGGGAAGTAAATACGCCGATTTAAATCCCATATTATAGTGCTCTGCAATTATGCAAATAACCCAAATTTAAATGAAGTTAAATAATTGAAATATTTTAGTTAAATAATAAAATTGAGTAATTTAATTAAATTGAATAAATTCTTATGACATTTCCATTTATTACTTCATGTCCATCTTAAAGATTTTCATTACATTAACTGAACAACTGTAAAACTGTTCAAAAGTTTTGAAATGTTAGCTTAAGTAAAACTTTTCGTAATTCGTTTGAATAACGAAAATCAAATTTATATCAAAATTAGAACTCTTATCGTATAAAATAATCAATACAACAAACACTGAATAATTTATTTTCCGAGGGTAGCCACCAAAAAATAAGGTCTCGCCCAATATTAAGTAATTAAATAATTCCAAATCAATATTAATCGGAACAAGAAAATCAATCTTTTCAGATAAATGGAGGCGAAATACAATCAAAAGTGGTTACTAGTTATTGTGGTAATGGAATTATCTTTAATTGTTGGAACGTCTTCGTGCAAAAATAAAATACTTTTACGTGAGTATAAATCAATCTTATTTTATTAAGCATTTCAAACTTTGCAGGCCTATAAAAGTTAAAATATATTTAGCGAAATGTCAAAGTTAATTGATTTTAAAAAATAATAAGATTCCTCTGGCGACTTAAAATGTTTAGAAACATAAATAATTAAAATAAATCGATATGTAAATTTGGGCAAAGGAAAATTCTTTAAATTTTAATGCAATCGTATATTATGGTAAAAAATTTAATCCTCTTTATTATTGTCATAAAAGTTTTAGAATATACTTTTTTAAAAGTATCACGATTTTCGCACGTGTATTATTAAACAATAAGCTGCCATAAAAACCTATATAAAAAATATATATTTCTGTTTGTTTGCTTTAATTTCTACTTTTCCAAAGAAAACTTGCCCATCGTAAAGTTCCTTTTCCCTGTAGGCAATAAATTACTTTACAGGCAGAAGAAAAGCCATCGAAAAATAGGAGATCGCCAAAAGTAAAAATGCTTTTAGCAGCTTGCCTGCCACGTAGCTGACAAGCGCGTTATATTCTTTTATAAGTTTAAGAGTTTTGTTTAAAGGTTCCCTTTAGGAACGTGCACCACTTTATTACGTTAAACGTCTTTAAATAAGTAGCAAATACAAGTACCGCCACCTTTCTTTATTTTAGCATAAACTAAATTTATAGACTTACAACGTTCTCACATTTACTTCAAAAAACTTAAAATTCTAAAAGCACCTACTATTTTACAGGATTAGGACCAGTCTCAGAAAGCGACAAGTGGATTATCCTGAATGCACATAACCTGCTTAGGCAGCTATTAGCCTTAGGAAAAGTTCCAGGACAACCACAAGCTGCAAATTTAGAAGAACTAGTAAGCAATCCAATGTTAATTTCATATTCAAATTAAATCAATTTCTTATTCAGAAATGGGATGACGCCTTAGCAAAACGAGCTCAATTTTGGTCAAGTTCTTGTGACTCGGAAGAACATGATATGAGAAGACATTACAGTAAGTTAGATATTTACAAATATTTTCCAAATATACCCAAATCGGAAATGGTATTTGGTAAACCCAAAATTAAAAAGTATATTTCCATTTATTTTTCTTAATATCCAAATTAAAATGGGAAACATTAATGTCAAATGGATAATTTGCCCATATGTAGCCGTATCAAATTTATAGTTGTTATCAGGAAAGAAGAATTTATTGCACCTGTGTTGGTGATTAATAATTTGAGAGAGCAGTTGTTGGTGCTTGATTCGTTGATTCAGATGGTTCTGACGTAAATTTCATTATACGTAATGACAAAGTATACTCGGTGAATATTAATTTTAAATATTATATAAATTTTATATCCAACTAATTATAATAATGAATTCAATACTCCAAATTAATCTTCTCTGATCATAAAATAATCAATCCAAAAATCATTTCAAAAACATGCAATCCATTCCAAATTAAAATAGTTTGAATATAGTTGATCTTTCTCAATGTTAGTTAACTATATTATGGTTGAGTTAGTTATAAGAACAAAATACATATTATGTTGTCCGACGTTTCGGGGTCTTTTATTGACCCATTTTCAATGTTAAAAAATATAAGCAAAATGAAAATATTTATACAAACAAAAATCAAAAATGAAAAACTGTAGAAAAAATATTCGAAATATAAAAAAATCTTTAATATTAACATTTTTCAATTTTTTATTTTAATATTTTAATATTTAATTTTTTAGCCTTTTATTTTTTAAATTAAATTTTTATTTATTTGTAAATTTCTAAATTAAAATGCAGTAATTTTTGCTTTTCAATCTTTAAAATTTTTCAATTGTTAATATTAAATATTTTTATGTATTTCCATTATTTTCTCTAAAATTTTTGATTTTTGTGTTTTTCACTTTTCTTTCACATTTTTTCAAGTCAATTTCTTATATATTATTATTTTTGTTTATACAATTATTTTTATTTTTGATTATATTTCTTAGCCTTGAAAATGGGTCAATAAAAGAGCCCGAAACGTCGGACAACATAATTAACTAACAATCCAAATAAGTTGAAAATTTTGATGGGCAATTTCAAATTCAATAAATCAAAATTTATTCCAAATAATTTGTTTCTATTCATAATTCCTATTAAAAAATTGCCCATTTTAGTGAATTTAGAATTCAGAATTTCTTCGTACCACCTGGCCTAATGACATTGACATATTACACAAACCTATACTAATCACCACCGAACAAAACTTTTTCGAATACAACGAACAATTTTACTAAATGAATGATGGTTGCCCCGGTATCCAGACGATTCATCCTGCAGACGATTCGACCAGTAGAAGTTTTGTCCAAACCGGAGACGTAGCAAGTCAAAGCCGAACCCTGGTGCAAGTGGGTTACATCGGGCCTCCTTCGTTGTTATAATATAACCTACGAATGATAAGAGCATTAGATTTTATCTAGAGTTGTTACTTTTGAAATTCGTTAAAATTTTCATTTATCAGACTGACTTATAAATTCAATAATAATTACAGTGGAAACTTACCTGGCCAGTCTTTAAATAAATAAACTTTAATTTAAATAAACTCATTATAGGTTGTTCCTTAACTCACGATCTTTTTGGATCTTAGGTCGTATCAAATGACAATGTGTTCTGTTCCCGGTTTCCACATAATTTATCTTGTTTTTATATTAAATAAATTTCTGAAGAAGGCGATAAAAGTCGTCGAAAGCTTAAAAAAATTATTTCATTATATTATTGAATTTAAGGATGTATAGGAGACAAAAAATAAAATTCAAAAATATAAGGTATGGATGAAAATTGGTACACATGTCATCATTGACTTCGCGATGAAATAAAAAAAATTTAAAATCGATTCACTACACCGTTCAATAGTTCTTGCAGTTTTCATTTGATGTTGACTTTTTGTTAAAATTCAAGAAAATCACATCTATTGTTTTGCTTAAGAGTCTGCTTCTAGGGAAAATCACAAGGGGTTAAACAGTAAAATACTTGCCTAAATAAAAATCTAAAGCTAAATCTTAAGAAATCATAAAAAAATTATATAATGTAAAAATCATTTTATGAAGAACAACATTTTATTGAATATATTAGCTTAAAACATATCATAAAAATATAAGAATTTTTTCAAATTTTTTGTAGTTATAGCTTGTAAATAGAAGAAGGATTTAGCAAAATTTCATCATGGTTTACTATCCCGTTCTCAAGAAATTAATTAGTAATTGAACAACCGATATAGAGTTGTTACGTTCAATTCTATAAAAATAATATAAATTTAGACGTAAAAAGAACCCTAAACATATTTAACACTTGTTGGTATTATAAATATCATGTATATCTTGGTTTTTATAAGTTTTAACAACAAATTTCAATTTTTACTCATAAAAATTATTACATATTTTATTTAGATAGTAGATTGGATTGCAGGGATAGTCACTAAAAAAAATTTTGTTACGTCAAATTTAATGTTTGTAATTTAAGAAAATAAACCGATTTAAACGAAAAAAAAACTGTCTTCATGCATTTTTATAACTTAATTTATCGTTTATGATATTTAAAAAGTATTTTACTACACACATAAGACCAATATTCGTGAAATTCAAATTAACTATACTTTTGTCTCCGATTGTATCTCCTATACATCCTTAACTTGTTATTTCAAGTTTTATTGTTTAAACTTTAAACGGTGTTGAAAATGCAACAGGGCCCCTTTTGGTCCCGGGCCCTGGTGCGCAGCACCACCTGTTGCTAGTCATGGATGTGACTCTTTAAACCTCTTTAATTCAAAAAAAATATCCCACTTAATTGAATTACAAAATTTATCTTTGATTTACAAATATTGGCAGTGGTGCATCGTTATTCCGAACCGAATAAGATTCCGCTTAAATCGCGAGAACTTTAAAAGTTATTTTTATGCAAACCTGAACTTCTGTCCTTGTGGTGATTTTAAATACCTCTTCTGTCTCACACGTTAAAGAAGAACTGTCCTTTTCAGTTCCAAAATGATTTTCTATTCCAGTTCCAAATTGTTGTTCCAGATTAATTAATAGATTCTTCTTGGATCGAAATATTTTAATTTTGATTTATTGGTGTATGCTATGGTTGTTTCAAAGCATACACATGCACACAATCTCTTTCAAGAGCTATGATTAACTCCACACGATTTTTCCTTTTTGGGGTTTAATCACGAACTTAAAAAAAAACGACCTTCCTCGTTGGGATTCCGTCGCAAACTAAATTATTTATCTTGTTATCTTTTATACATCTGTTGCCCAGACAATTCAATTTTTTCTTTTCAATTTTTCAAATTTATTCGTGTTATTTGATAACGCGATTTTTTATCAAAAGTTCGTCCGCACGCACGCACTGTTGACAATATTTTGTTTTATACACACTTTTGGTTTCTAATTTTCGCTTGTGTGTTTAACTATAAAATTTGGTTTGTTATATTTTTATATATTTCGGATTGTCAAGTTTTTCTTGAATTAAAGATTTACAAATTTTACTTTGATTTATTTATTTTTATTTAACAGCTCAAATTCGATTTTAGGACCGTGGAAGTCTCCCACGTCTGCTGGCTTTATACGCCCTACGTGTTTCATCGAAATATAGATACAAAAAAAACGAAAGTAGTCATAATTCAAATTGATTAAATTAACAATGATCCATAATAATAATGATACGTAATATTGATATACTTATAATAATGATACCTAGATACATAATAATAAATAATGTCGCGTCAATGAAGTTTTTTTCTCGGAAGTCCTCAGAAATACCTCCGATTTTTATGATTCTTTTTTTTAAATTTTTGTTTTTATATATTATTTAAAATCAGAAATCTTTTGAAGCGGGGATATGGCTATTACTATAATTTAAATAATATGTATGATATTTATATTAAAAAATTAGTTATGCTTGGCTTTTTTTCCAAAAAATTCTTCAAATTGTTTCTGATTTTAAATAATATAAAAAACAAAAATTTTAAAAAAAGAATCATTAAAATCGAAGTTGTTCTTGAGGAATTTCGAAGATTACCTGTTTTATGTATTTATTGACATTATCATAAAAAATATTAATTAATTAATTGGATTTTGATAATTGGCTTATGAGTTTAAAATATGATTAAAATTGAATTTGGATAAATATTAATAAAAAGAGTCCCAAATTATTAAATATGAATGCCCCCCTGCGAATTAAGTCTTATACCTGACATAAAAATTAATTAAATTAAAAATTAATAAGCCACGGGTTATTACAATATTTTTTATGATAATCTATTAATATTATTTATTATTATGTATCATTGTTAATATTATTATTATTAAAAATTCAGAATTTTAATAAATTATGATTATTTTCGTTTTTTTTTGCATTTTTTGGTTCCAGTGGATGAATCGTCCGGCGACGAATAGTCCTTAGGATCGGTTGTCCCATGGGTTCACCCATATCCCTAATAATAGCATGTATATTCCTGGATTGGATTGAATCTAAAATTCAACTTCTTTCTTAGGCATACTATGTTTATGGACAGGAAATGACCAAGAGCTAACAGACTTTCATAAACAAATTAAAAACATTGGTATTCACAAAATAGTTTTTTTAGATCTAGATCCATTAACAATAACCAAATTCAATTTAACATCTATAGAAAACCAACTTTAATTGGCACCTTAATACCATACCATTCACAACACAATTTTAAACACAAATTATCTGTCTTCTCAAACTAAATAATGTAGCCGAGAGGTATTTTTTGTCCCAATATGTTACGGACCTGTATCAAATTTTAATGAAACAGAAACTAGGACTAGGTAATATTTATGTATCTAAAACGAACTCAATCTTTATGCGGATTAGATTCTATGGGATTAACAGGCATATTCACGCAAAATGAAAATGCTTTGATTGATGCTTGATGTGATTCAGCCTGTTAATCCGGGTTTGCAACGTTTTCAATCTAAAGTTAAAGGTGGCGGACCACCACTCGAAGTAGCGCTGCTCTAGAACAGGGGTGGCCAACTTCATTATATATACGATCGACTATGCTTTTTAAAAAATGTTCGCGATCTACCTATTAAAATCTTAACACAATATAATATAATATAATATAATGTTACGAAACAGCAATGGTCATTTATATTTGATGATTCATTTATGATGACTCATCTGTAATGACGCATGCATGATGATTCACATATGATAATCTGTTTAAATGCTGCTGAGTATACATTCTAGAATGTTCCAGGAAGCTATAGAACTTTATAGAATTACCTGGAAGGTTGTGGAATATTCTAGAACTATATTTATGCATTTGAATATAAATAGCAGCACGATTTGCTATGAAGAAAGTCCGAGTTCGGACTCGGAAGTGTGAACATAAATAACATGGAAATAAATAGTAGTGTAAATAAATATACCGGGTGTTACTTAAATATAGTGACTTAGTTGAAATAAATGTAGACTTATGTAGTGTTAATAATTATAGTGTAGTTTAGAATTAAGTGTAAATATTAGTGTAGTAGTTGTTCTATTGTTGTTAACTTTAAGTGTTTTTAAGTAACCTTATATTTTAGCCCTTTAGCAATTAAATAAACGTTTGAATTTTCGTTACAATAATATAATATAATATTAATATTATATTGATCATTGACATAAATAATACTCGAATAGTATTTATTAAGGTAAAAGTAGACAAAGCAAGAAAAAAATATGTATATTTTCTTAGCTAATTACGAGAAACGAGAAGGAAACCAGAGACCCAATTTTTGTACACCAGATTTCCTTTTAGGACATTTTCTTGGATTTCTCTAAATTTTGCCAGATTTCCTAAAATTTCCTTGAGTTTTCTTTTGGATTGTCTTATGATTTCCCTTCGAAAAAGTTGAAAATGCAAGATTATCTATAATTTCCAAGATATCCTTGGATTTCCTTATATTTTCTAGATTGCCTAAAATTTCTTTAAATTTTCTGAAATTTCTCTTCTCTTGTACATTAAATTTCCTTGGGTTTTCTCTTGATTTTCAATGTCTTGATTGATCAATGTCTCTTGATTTTCTTTCAAAAAAGTTGAGAGAGAAAGATTTTCTGTAATTTCTAAGATATCCATGGATTTCCTTAGCTTTCCTAGATTGCCTAAGATTTCCTTAAATTTTCTCAAATTTCCCTTTACTGGTACAACAAATTTCCTAAAATTCCCTTGGGTTTTCTTTTGGATTGTCTCATGATTTCTTTTCGAAAAAGTTGGAAAAGCAAGATTATCTGTATTTCTAAGATTTCCTAAGAATTCCTAGATTAAATTCAAAAAAATATAAGAATAATACAATACGTAGAAAATCAAAATTCAAAAAATTTTAAAAAAGAGACATTTAACAAATAACAGGTCTGAATTAAGAAAATTTGAAAAAATGAAAAATTCGTAATACGACAGTACAATATAACGTTATTTCATGGTTATTGCCATTCTTCAGTTGCACGCAGTCACTTATTACATTGTGAAATAAGAAAAATTTTCAAACTAAACAAAAATATGGACTAAATAGTACAAAATTGACTTACCATAACCTCCAAAGATTATCAAAACTGAACTTGTTACATGAAGTATGAATAATTTAAAAATGATTTGAACTAAGAAATTCGTTTACCTAGCACTGCTAGTTTGAAATCCGAAGGCACTGCCCTCTTAATATGATTTCTAAAAACTTTGAAAAAATTCAAAATTCAAAATTTACCACGTTTTTTAACCGTGAGGCGTATTATTCTTATATTTTTTTGAATTTAACCATAAATACATACTAAAAACCACAAATTTACTTAAAATTTTTTATTTTGAGTTCTTTTTCTAATTCCTAGATTGCCTAAGATTTTCTTAGATTTTCTCAAATTTCCCTTCACTTGTACATCAAATTTCCTAAAATTTCCTTGAGATTTCTTTTGGATTGAATCAGGATTTCCTTTCTAAGAAGTTGAAAAAGCAAGATTATCTGTAATTTCTAAGATATCCTTGGATTTCCTTACATTTTCTCAAATTTTCCTTCACTTGTACATCAAATTTTCTAAAATTCCATGTGTTTTCTCTTGGATTGTCTCATGATTTCCTTTCGAAAAAGTTGAAAAAGCAAGATTATCTGTAATTTCTAAGATATCTTTGGATTTCCTTAAATTTTCTCAAATTTCCCTTCACTTGTACATGCAATTTCACCAGCGGTTTCCTTCTCGGCTTTTTATGAACCACGACTATAGGTTTGACGGCTATGATCGACTAAAAATTGCTTCGCGATCGACCGGTCGATCGCGATCGACCTGTTGGCCACCCCGCTCTAGAAAACTCAGCAATTTGTTAAAAGTTTTAAATTTAAAATAATCGTCTTGAACGAAATCATTGTGATAAGAACTATTAAATATTAAATGTTTAAAATTAATTTATCTAATTATGATAACAAAGTATCACTTTATTATGACTTTTTACGTTAGATAATGTTGCACTCAACTACAAACAAAATAAAAATATTTATATGAAATTTAAAAAACTAATAAATGTAAATTTGCTATGTTAAGAGTTGCAAGAGCTATAATATTTTATGAATTATTCATTATATCCACTTTCCAATTCCAATCTATCATGACAACATGCCTACAGTTTTTTGCTCAATTCTCCATGCTTCTTCACTTTTCTCTTCGCTGCCGGTGAAAGCGATCATAAGAATCATCCCCTCTAGGTGCCCTTACGCACCTTATGTCTACCACTAATGAGCATGAATGAATTAACGAGATATATTTTAATAAGAAATAATAAATAATTTCTGTTATTCTTAGCAAACCCAAATTTTTTCAGAAAAACATTTTAATTTCCACATTTTTCTCAAAATCATTTTTTTAAATAACTTGCAGTTTTTCCAATTTTTGTCACATATCCAATTTTTGTTACGCCAAACTGTCTAATTTTCAAACCTCTTGCTATAAAACTATTTTTACCATTAAATTATTCCATTTTCATTGTTTTCTTGAATCGATATTGTGAATTTATTTTGCTACTATCGCTATTTTCTTCTGACTGAATCTATTTCAGATCATGCAGACTGAGTTGGGAATGTGCTAGAATTCGTTTTCACTTAAATATGTTGTTTATACAAAATGAGGAGACTCTAACATCCGCTAGCAAAAATTTCGAAATATTACTATTCTCAAATATACCATAAAAAAAATCGTTGACGATTCGCTAGTTTTGTAGCTTTTGGGTTGCAGAATTTGTTTTCGTTGAAATATGATATTATTAATATAAAATAAGTTTTAGACAATTTTATTTTAAATATAAAAACAAATAATTTCATCCAAAATAATAAAAAATCGATATTGAAATCTGGAGAGCATTACAGGTTTACCTATTCTTTCAAAACATATTCAACCTTTAGAAAAAAATGGTTTTCTTTGAATATAATCACTTTCAATTTATTCAAAAAACTTCAAATATTTTGGATCCTTAAATTAATTTTTTGGATTTTTGTTTTTAAAAATAAAGTAAGGAAAAAAAATGAATAAAAAACTATAAAATTAATGAATTGGCAGCAGCAAGTTTTCTTATGTTATACACAGAATTTTTAAGAAAATTTTGTTGTTACTTATCTATACTGGTAAATTTTGCAAACGTCATCATCGCAAATCATTTTTCATATGATCTCTAATTATAAGATTAACAGGTGCAGTTTTACGTAAAGTTAACTTGAAATGTCCCCGAGAAGAAAATTCTTCACATTCCAAATCATGAGATAAAGTTTATAAATGTGTTCCTCTTTCTCGAATATTTAATTTCCAGATTCAACAATAAACTATGCATTTCAGGGAGAACTTTCGTCGGTCAAAATATTGCAACGTATTGGACTAACCGAGGTCCACAATCTAGAGCCGTTGAAGAACCCAAATTTGGACTAGCGATAATCGATTGGTTTCATGAATATGTTGACTACATATTTAGTAATATTTTTAGAAGCGATTCCCGCACTGGACATTACACTCAGGTAAATTACTGTTTTTATGTTAATTCAAGTGAAATGATTCAAAATAATTTGTAGTTAATATGGCACAACACGAATCGTGTAGGATGTGGATACTCATTTTATTTCGATCCTTCCAAAGGCTTTACCAAAAACTACGTTTGTAATTATGCACCCAGGTAAACTTCTAAATATTTTTTTATAAAAATAAATTTTTTGGATTTCAGCGGAAACGATTTGGGTCAAGAACCATATAGAATTGGACCACCAGATTGTTTCAAATTTGGACTATGGCCATC
Source organism: Cantharis flavilabris (assembly GCA_949152465.1). Lineage (NCBI taxonomy): Eukaryota > Metazoa > Arthropoda > Insecta > Coleoptera > Cantharidae > Cantharis > Cantharis flavilabris. Next base: position 8,641,275 of record OX424436.1, on the reverse strand, counting down.
TCTGCGATATCGTGGCCTCTGTGTTAAAGATTATTATCAATAAAAATTCATCGTGACACTTTTGGTGCGCAGCAGTTTGTAAATAATCAATTGCAAAAACGACATCTTCTAAATCCGCCGATATAGAAGATTCATCTTTGCAATTGATAAAAAATATAAGAACTTAGCTACCTACCTAACTTTCATAATACAATAATATTCTTATTTTTTTTAGAAACATCGCCATTCCGGGATCATCTTCAAATATAGAAATTTATCATTTGCCAATTAAACTTTCGAAAGTTAAGATGATTGTGTTTTATTTCTTCCTCTACGAAACTTATCAATTTCAAAACAATTTTTCGTCTTGAGCCTGAAGCTAAATTATAAGAATTTTTTCTTAAAAATAATTGTATTCTCTTCTCTATAAGGCACTTAGCGTCAAGAATATATCACCCAAGATGCGTAAATGAATAAAAACGTTATGACAAACATAAAGGTAACAGTAAATCAACTGCTAACCAACGGTTGTGTCCAATGCTAAGTTCATTCAAGAAAAAATGGGCCTGCCGCTAAATTGGCTTAACAAAGCAAAATTAGCGGAAGAAATTTTAGTTCATAAGTCGAAGAGTCTACCAAATAACCTTAGAAAAAAAAAGGAATAGAAGACAGAAGCAAAACTATGAGAAAACTGCAGTTCAGCTCATAGACCGACTGTAGACTCATGGCTAAATACCACAGTTCAGTAACTTGGTCCCAAACCCCGAACCGACATCAAGAAAAATGGACAAACAACCTTTTTAGGCAAATAAGAAATTACAATCGGCATTTAGAAATTAAAAAATCATTTTGACAACAAAATAATCAGAGGACAGACTTTAATCCTCTCCGAACTATGGAGGTGGGAGAGATGCAATAATAAACCAGTGTCTGGGCAGTCATTGCTTTATCTTCTAGAGTTTCATCTTCCCCACAAAAACATAAAATTAATTCAATAAAAAATAAAAACTTTTTTCACCGAAAGCAAATACTATAGACTTATAATACGTACAACTTTGATAGTTTTACATACAATTTGTCGGACATCGTTCATAGCGCCATCTAGCATGATGAAATGTAAAATTCGCGTCAATTAGCTAATGCCAAATACTACTAATGCGCATTTAAACTAAAATATTTAAAAATAGTTTTCAGATAAAAAGATTAGTAAAAATGACTTCTTTTCACCTTTTTGCTGCATATAGTTATTACAATCGTATACGGCACAAATTGAACCAACTTTGTTTACCATTTTATATAATAAATAATACAATATTATAATATGATAATATAAAGTTAAAACAAAATGTCAAAATGACACAACACTTCGAATAATGACCGATTTCTTCACCTTGAGATATCTATCGGATAAGATTAACTATATAATAGTATAACTATCCGTATGGTTATACTTATCCGATAGATATCTCAAGGTGAAGAAACCAGGCATAAGGGAATAAACCCCAATAGAAAATGCTAGCCCTCCAGGTTGGGAGTTCTTCGTCGGGCCAGGTCCTCATCGTACATAAACACAAAAATGCTAAAAAACCCAAACGACAAGTCTCGAACACTGGCCGGATTAAATCAAAGACGACTTATGCTAAGAAAATGGACATGGAGAATAGATACGTAGAACGTTTAAGATATATTAAATAAACATCAAGAAATCTGAAGCCAATTAGACAAACTTAACATGGACATAGTTTGTCTCACAGAAACCAAACGCAAAGGCCATCAAGGACGGAAGATGGAAGACAATAATTATGAGATCTGTTGGGCAGAGCATGCTTAAAGCAGGAAGAGCAAGTCATTAGGAACCAGGAGAGATTTTGGAGTATTTTGGAATATTTTATTAATAAGAGCCGTTTTACATTATAGCAAATTTGCAATTAAATCTTGTCACAAATTTGCTAGCAATTATTGTATAAAATTTCAAGTGTCATATTTGACAGAAATATGACACAAATATTGCTTTATATTTGTTACAAAAATAGAACAGGTCCTAAATATTTGGTATCAATTTTAGGATGCAAATTTGTGAAGTAATTTTGATGTATGACACTCTTGTAAAATTAAATGCAATTTTTTGGCATAGATTTGATACAAATTTTATTATAATGTAAAACGGCTCTTAGTAATAATCTTTTAATTTTATTTATTTGAGTTACAATAAATTGATTAATTCACTGAAGTAATTTTGTAATTTGAGTTTATAAACAGAAAAATTTAAATTAATGCATAATATTAATTTAAATGTGCAAAATAAACCTTGTGAACAAAATTAACAAAAATTCAATTAAAATTCTAGAATTTTATCTCATTTTTAGTTGGCACACCGACCACCATTGGCGGGTATAATACGTTGAGAAAAAAGTATAGCAACTTGCCTATCTATAACTCTCTCTTATCTATGGATTTAACCTAAAAAACGTATTTGTTGACATTACTCATTTCAACGCAAGCCGCCAGAGTTCGGATTCCTGTTTTTTTACGAAGTTAAATGTATTATAGTCTAGAGTATTTGCCGAAAGTAATTATCCTTCACCTGTCATTGATGTAGTTCAATTTAGTCTAAAATCTTTTGGCAATGGTTATACGGTTTTCCTACTAAGATCTTCGCTTGGATTTAAACTGCTCCAAGAAGATTTCTCTATTAATTGTATCTCTATGCCGACAGAATTTTTTCTAAATACTTAGCAGAAAAATTTATATCCTGCTAAAAAAAATACACAAAACAAAGACGAATCTGGTAAATATATCTGAACGGACTTACAAAAAAATGTTGTCTTAGGCGCCAACATATGTTACTCTAAACTAGAGATAATATAAATTTAAAAAAATTAATTGACTCCAGCTTGTCCTTAACCTGGAATAAGTAAAAAAGAAGATGGAAGGTACGCTCTTCTGAAAATGGTAGTAGCATAATGGAACTGATTTTTGAATTTTGTTTGTTAACATACCAAACAATCACCCACTAAAAAAAATTTGCAGAAAGAGATTGTTCCACTTACCACATAAAAATAAATATGTATCCTGAGATGTATATGACATTGATTAATTTAACCCCTCCCCCCTGACTATATAAGTCTGTGTATAGAATACTAATTAATTCCCTTCTTTTCGCTTCTACATTGATATAATCTTATTAGGCAAAAATAAGCAAAAAACATAAGATCACAATTTTTCTAAAAACGATAAAGTGAAACTCATGACATTGAAAAATAAGCTTGTACAAAATAAAGCAAAAGAAGCATAATCAAAAATAAATGAAAGAAGCTCAAGGTGGATAAAACAATTTACAAAGTACAAGATTAATGAATTACTTATACTACATTCCATCAAGATATTATCACAGTAGTTATACATGATTAACTATAAATAAATAAAAATATGCAACTTTTAATTTCGGCGGCATTTTCTAAATTTGGATTGATGACACTGATAAAAAAATGAAGTATCGTTTTTTTGTTGGCTACTTTGTCCTGGAAATAATATATTATTATTCATTGCATAGACAACCCTCTGAGGTGATTGACCAACCATTTGATCAAGAATGTCTACACTGTATTTCCCAATTTCAAGATTTTGAAACAACTGAAATACTTTCACTGCAATAAATAGAAATAAAATTTAAAAAAATGTTTAATGAAAATCTAATTAAAAAAATACAAAATTTAAAAATCAGCTTCCTGGCTGGAAGCAACTCCTTGCTTACTTGAAGTTGAACTATCAGAATCAGATAACAGGCGTTTCTTTTTTGATTTTTGTGAAATAGTTTCACCATTTTCTGGCTCACTTAGCATTTCGGTATCGCTGATGTGATCTCTTTTCCTTGAAATTTGATTACCATTATCCCTAAAATTATCAGTATTTCCGTCTTCTTCCTCATCACTTTCCAAAATTCTTTTATTCTTTGGATTTGTTACAGAAATTGGGTTGGTATCCTCATTATCACTGTCCAAAATTACATTTTTCCTGGATTTAATATGTGAAGCACCACTATCTAAAGACATTTCACTGCTGTCTTGATTTACATCTTCAGACTCTTTGAAAGTTTCCATATGTTGCTCTGCTGATTCATCTTCAGAATCGCTTTCAATAATAATTCTTTTTTTATTAGAAATACCAGCAGATTTCCTTTTAGCGTAAGTGGTATTTTCATTATCATCTTGACCCTCACTACTCACCTTTGATGAATCTGAATGGTTTCCATCTAAATTATCCTTTGCCACATCGTCTTCACTATCACTGCATCCTTTTCCCGAATTTTCTTTGCTAGATTCGGTATTCCTTTCCAAATGTTCAAGAATTCCATTGTTTCCACCATCACTGCCTCCTGCAGAAGATGATCGTTCTACGCTATTAGGATTTGCTATTCTTCTTACTCGATCAAAAACGTCTTCATCATCTGAAGACTCAGATTTATTTCCGCTTTGTTCCTCAACTTCAACAAGTTTATTCTCCAAAGTATCTGTTAACAGTTTGCAGTATTGCCGAAGGGTTGCCAAGTTTAAAAAGCTGGGAATTCGCCAATGGATTTCCTAAAAAAAACATCAATAGAAAACTTAATTTTCATTTAATAATAAATAAGGTAGTTAAAATACCCAAGTTACAATAAATTATGTTGTCTCTTTAAAAAATGTTTTAGGTTAAAAGAAAAATCAATACGTGAATACTGTAGTGCCACCTTTCAGATTTCGCGTGAAAACATAGGATAGAGATCCTGGATCCTGGAGATGGTTTAGCAATGCGTATCAAAGAGTGCACTGGCGGTATCATTCTTACCTGCTCGTTTGCTGGCTTTTTAATTTTGAAACCTTTTAAAAGTGCCAAAAACTGCGATTCTTCCATAGCAGATGTAGCATCGTCCGTAAAAGCAATTAAAGGAATGCCTTCATCATCCTCGTTTGGTTCAATTTCGAGGTCATCCGCTAGATCTGAAAAGCTCTCTTTCAGCCATTCTAAAGCCCCGGTCATATGACTAACGCTTTTTAATAGAGGAACAAGATGAGTGGTCGAAAGTGGAGACGACGATTGTGCTGTTCCGGATGTTCCCTGACGTTGTCCTGGTCTGTGATTGTTATCGTCGTCGCTGTCCGAATCGGTGGCGCTGGTCAAGATATCATCATCATCGCCTAAAATGTTTTTAAAATAATTTAATTGCACGAAATTAATCTCAGAAACAGAAAGAGTAACATTAGCTTTGTTACTTCTTGAAACAAAAATAAAACAATTAAAGCAAGTGTCTGCAATTAGGGGATGTACCTTTTAATATATGAGGCATATGTTTATGAAAGTTGAAAGACCGTTTTGCACCCTAATTTGCAAACAATAAAGTTTACGTGGTTAACAAAACAAAGTCGTATTGTTGTGTGGGTTAAAATTGAAATTGCAGCACGAGAATGGACAAAAGATAAATGATTTAAGTGAAAGGCAATCCTAGCTTGTCATTAAATTAATCAGCAGTGCCAGAGTACTGGCACTGACAATAGGGTGTACAGTCCAGACAGCTCTATTGCGACTTCCCGCACAACCCCTAAAGCACGCAATTTTTGCTGGTCCTTTAGGGTAGCAAGAAAAATGGAAAATGTCAAGCCAAAAGCTTTAGGTAAAAATAAATGACACAAATGCATTGAATATGTTCAAAATAAAATCGAAACACCCTCTCACGAGCTACAACTTCCATATAGCTATAGATTTCGTTAAAACAACACATTTTTCAATAAGATAAATAAAGCACAAGAGACGTAATCAATCAAACACGTTAAGTAAATATCGGTAATAATAAAAATGATTACCTACGTCTCTAAAATAGGGGAAGCTGATATTAATAAAATTTAGTTAAATATTGTGGCTTTAAGGCACATCATTAGTTACCAAGCACGAAACAGTGATGAATAGCAGTGGGGTTTATGTTTAGGGAAGCTATGCACCCCTTACTAACACAATCAATTAGATAGGTGTGCGTGCGAGTTAACATTACCATTGTCCAAAGTGATGTCGAAAATCGAGTTTAGTTATTATTTCCCCAATTGTTCGAAATCATGAAATTTACAGAGATGAATTGCTATTTGTGCTAAATTTAATTAGCCCCTCTTTAAAATATTAATTTACAAATTAGTTTGCTTTAAATTTATAATAATTTCGTTATTTTTATCCTTATCAAATCGCAAAAAAATATAAAAAGATCGCTGATCCTATCGTGCGCGTCAATTATTAATTTGGTATCAACTAAATTACAATTTAAGATTTTTGCAAATAAAACTTTGTAGTTTACTTAATACAAAATCTTTTAAAATAGTTCATATCAAAAATTGTAGAATAAGTTTGTGCTTGGCGAGCCTCCACAAAAGTTTTCGCCCCTAGGCAGTCGCCTGGTTTTCCCTAATGGACAATATTTGATTGAAATTTATAGTTTCTTTTACTTTCAACTCCAGTAAATTATGCACTTATTATTAAACAAATCAAATGTGAATTCTAATAAAAAAAAAAGTATGTTAGGTCAAATTAAAATCTGACGACATTATTGACCAACAGTAGAACGTTCGCTCAAATAATTAAAAATAACATTCTTCGTCGATTTAGTATTTTAATTATAGGGGAGAGGCTTGTAAGTTGACCATGCATGTAAGATGACCATCCGGCATTTTAGAAAAAACTGTCAATGGTAATACCGCCATTTCAACCGTTATTGTGCTTTTTGACATAGCCTTCAATTTTTATGTGGTTTAGAAGCGAATAGACGCGTCGCACTAGCTCAGACAACCAATGCCAATGTGTGAAAAAAAAAAAAACTTTTGATGTTTTTTATTCTTTTTTCTTCACTTTTTCACTTAAAACTCAATAAAAAATCATTAATTTTGTACATCAGTCGATTTCAGTTAAGTTTTTTGACTTTTCAGCAACTTTTTAGGGGGTGGTCAACTTACATGCCAAAAATAAAAAGAGCCAATTTTTAGCCTCTTCGGGAGAATGATCATAACTTTTTTGTTTTTCGAGGAATCTAATAAGTGTCTGAAGCAAAAATTTAGCTAATGAAATCTTCTTTCCAATGGTATCAATATATATCCAAAAATATTAATTTGAAGATGAGTTATGGCGCAAAAATGCTAAGGGTGGTCAAATTACAAGCCTCTCCCCTAATATATAATTAAATAATAATAATAAATTATCGATTAAAAAAATTGAATTCGGTTGTTTTTCATTTCTTTCACTTAAATTAAAAAAAAAAACAAGTTTGTTAAAAATCGAAATGTCAATTCAAGTAAAATTCTTTAATATCGTAAGATATTCGGTAGTAAACAAAGCATTTTTCAAAACATAAAAAATATTTGTTGTAGTTTATTACAAGTACTTTTATGGCAGACGGTACTATACTATTAGTATATTAAATATCAATGAAGTATAGAAAGCTGTTAATCGCAATATTCATATACGAGCGACTAATAACCTATTTACTGGAAAGTTATATCTACTATTTTATGCCCTTGTGAAAAATTCATCCAAGTATACTTATAAACTAGGAAAAAAATAAAAATAAAAAAATAAAATAATTTTAGTTTTAACAAATTAAATTATAATATTAAAATTGCAATACCACTTAATAGAAATTTTTAGAAATTTAATTGACGGACGTACGTACATAGACGTACAATTTTACACAAAAACCGTATAAAAAAAACGAAATTCTCCATAACCATAGCAAAGTAAAGCAATAAAATTGTTCTAAAAAAAAAAATTTTGAACAATACAAAATTAACTTTTTCGCATTTAAAGAAAATAGTATATTACCCTACGAATATACAGATGAAATACACTAAAAAATTTTTATATTATATTAGAATAACGAAAACGTGCTTGGTTACGTAAAAAAGGTAGAAAAATCACACAAAAATTGTTCCCTCCCCTAAACAAAATCCTGTATCCGTGCCTGTATCCAAGAGCGGAAAAATAAGTTAAGAGTGTGAAAAAAAGTGGTACTATACCGAAAAAAGAATTTATTTGAACCTATGCAAAATTTATTTGTTTCTAATAAATATTAAAAAAATATTTGTTTTAAATAAATTTTTATATTTTATTTATATAAATTTTTCATTATTTTTAAATTTTCTTCTTTTTGTTCACTTTTCGCATTAATCTTATTTTTAAATTATATTTTTATAATTCAAATAAATATAATACTTGTATTTGGCAAATAGCTTAAAATTGACCGATTTATTTAAATCAATGAAACGAATATTCAGATATTATGTCTATATTAGACATTATAGTCAAGTTAAGTAAATGTGTATTAAACTCACTTCAATAATTTAATTTAATTTTAATAAAAAGAAATCTACATAATTTATTTGTGTCAATTAATTTTATTATGAGTATTTATCTTCCAAGAAATTCGTATTAATTAGAAAAACAAAAGATGGTATACTAAAATCAATTCAACCATCAAAATAATTATAATTTTGATGAAAACTTCAAGATTTTAAAATAGTATAATATAAAACAATATTAAAATCAAAAATTAATTTAAATTTTGTCTTTGAATAAAATTAAAAATTTTTTGTGTAAAAACTGATATTTTGTTGAGATCTTCGAGTTTAATTGAAACTTTTTATCAATATTTTAATTTTGTAAAGCATTCATTGCATCTAATTAACGCTAGGTAAAATAATAAAGAATAACAGAAAAATATGACATTTTTTCTTTAAAATCTAATTTTCATTAATATATTTGTCTTTAAGCAAATTGTTATTTATTTTATTAAATAATTTACGCCAAATACATCGATAAAATCACAGTTTTAAAGAAGAAATATCATTTTTTAATTAATTGACGTCTAAATTACGTAGCGTTAATTCATTGAGAACGACGCTTAATTGATGCTTAAACTAACCTTAGAAAGATCTCACCATTTGTTTTCACATCCAACAATAACTGTTTTTACACACGTGGAAAACGTTTAATTTTTAATTAATTAATAATTAAAATTTTACGGTAGATTCACTTTAATTCTATATTTTCTTGAGACAAATAAAGCTTCAGTTTTTAGAATCCAACGAATAACCCATACCAAAATTCAAATATTTAAGTAAATTGATCTGTCTATTATTATTCAATGTGCTATATTGACAGTATTGGCCGCTATCAAATTTTTCTTTTTTTTAAGCAGTTAATTATTTAATAAAGCACAAAATTTCTATAATTACTTCATGCAGTCTTTAGCTTACTTTTAGCATTGATTAAACGATTTTTAATCAATGCTTTTAGATAGAACAACTAGAATCTAAGAACAAAGCTTAGATTAGCCGCAGCTAAGGAATCACACTTTAAGGTTTCATTTCCGTCCTCCATGCGTCGTTAAGGTTGTGTCCATGACTAGTTAAGGTGTGATTTCTTAGCTGCTGCTGGGGCTCTGCGACTGAAGTCGCAGTAAATGCCCTCCATGCTGATGCTGTAAAAAAGCAGGAAAGTTATGAATGATTAGCTGCGGTTGGGGCTCTGCTACTGAAGTCGCAGTAAATGCTTTCCATGCGTTCTTATGAGACTGTTATCTTAAGTCGCCTGTGACGGTCGCATTCTAAAGAAACACTCCCATAAGAATGCATGGCGAGCATTTACTGCGACTTCAGTCGCAGAACCTCAGCCGCAGCTAAGGAATCACACTTTTAGGTTTCATTTCCGTCCTCCATGCGTCCATTGTGTCCATGAATAGTTAAGGTGTGATTTCTTAGCTGCGGCTGGGGCTCTGCGACTGAAGTCGCAGTGACTGCTCTCCATGCTTTCTTATGGGAGTGTTTCTTTAGAATGCGATCGTCACAGGCGACTTAAGGTAACAGTCTCATAAGAAAGCATGAAGCATGGAGTTGCAGAGCGTCAACCACAGCTAAAGATTCATAACTTTCCTGCTTTTATATCAATCGTGCTTTCTGATAGCATGGAGTACTGCGACTTCAGTCGCAGCCCATAGTTTTTGTGCCGACAATTTCGCTCAGCTAATGGTGTGATTCCTTAGCTGTTGCTGAGCTCTATGACTAAAGTAGCAGTAAATGCTCTCCATACTTTCTTAGAGAGCTTAGTTATAAAATTGTAGGAATGTGATTACCGATTATGCTACATCAAGTAAAGCTACAGAAATCATCAAAGTAGTTTCAAAAAGACGAGAATCAGAATCTAGGTCGATTGGTCCTTACAAATAATTCTGTAATACAATCAGACCCATCCTTGCCATTGGTCTAATCCAATTCCATAGTCCTAAATACATCATAATAACAATAGTATATTAAACAACAAGTTTAGTAAAGCAAAGTTTTACTAAACGAATTTAGCCTTTGAGTACGAGCGAGCGCAGCGAGCGAGTAACTTAAAAGCTAATGAGTTTAGTAAAAATGCTTTACTTACAAGGTTTGTTTATACTATTTTTTCGGATTTTGTGCAATATCTAGTGCCGTTTTTGAGTTATTGCTAATTCAAAATATTTCATAGTAGGTACTTGTGTAGGTTGTTTATTGACAGTGACATTACTATATAGTAAAGTGACTTTTCTATGTGGTAAAGTGCCACTTTAATAAATGATTTTGAATTGAATCCGAAAAAATATATTATTCCCTCTGTAATTCAAAACCCATAGAAAACAAAACTAAAACAAATAAAAATAAAATAAAATGAAACAAAAGCAATAATAATTACAATGAAAATAAAATAAAAAGAAATGTTTCTGCTGCTAATTACTGCGCTATAAAAATAGATAATAATTTCAATGATAAATCTAATCTAACCGAACCACCTGAAGCCAAACGTATTATAGTTGTGTACCAATTGAAATGAAAACGAAATGAAAAAAGATAAATAACATTTACGTTCTAACTAGTTTTCCATGTGCGCGTTTTACTTTTTAAAGGTTATTCTTTGAAATACAGTGGTGTTTCTTGAATTTAATTGAACAAATATGCATCACTTTAAAAATAGTAATTCGCGAAAAGACGATTCTGGCGAATTTTTCTAGAAAAAAATTAAATAAAATCTAAATCTCTAAAAAATTACCTTTCCTTTATTAATTCCGAATTGACGAGTGACGACGACTAACTAATTGAGCCGACAGAAAACTTAAAAAGGGTAACTTAAAACTGGAAAATAGCTGCCCAAGAGAGAAGAAATTATAAGAGACTGGGGGAGCGGGCGCATATTGCGTGAACGATGATGATAAGAACCCCTTAATAGCTTGTTGTGTTCATTTTAATTAAAAATTTAAACCAAAATTTCCTGCCTGGGGGGCACTAAATTTAATAGAAAATTACTAAAACATAAAAGCAGAGCTTCATAGAAGCAGCCGCGTGGCCAGTCCGTTCCTGCTAGGAAAATAAAAAACAGCCGGTAAGCCGTTAAAATTGTATGAAATGCAAATTCAAATTCCCAAACAACAGTCACCTGCCTAGACCTTTGTTATTGAATTTGACATATTTCAGGTAATAATTTATTCTTGCAAGATTTGGTTTTTCAAGAATACTTAATGTGAGACATAAAAAATTAAGTTAAATGTAAGTAATTGAGGTCCAGTTAACAAGTTTCTATTGTAAATGCCCTAACAAACAATAGTGTTGACTTGAACCTCGTCCAAATTGTGTCAGTCAATATTGTTCAAAGACAATGTCCATTAAAGTGAAGTTATTTAACTCCAAATTAATCGATCAGTGTTAGAAGTTAAATACAGATCAAGTGTTTGCAAATGCGTCAAAATTTGCAGATATTGTCTCGCGTTTTCAATTCACTACAGAAAACAGGAGACAGCTTCAAGTTTGGAGATGTTGACAGACACAGAGATCAACGCTCGCAAATAATTATCTTCTGGGAGCCAAACAAAGCCACAGAATCAAAATTTGAAAAAGTTTTCGTCAAGATAAAGATGATGACGGTTTTCCAAGTAATTGTTTCAAATTTCTAGCAAACGAAGGTACGGAAAGTACAGAAATAAAGAATTGCGAAAATAAATTCAATCGACGAAATAAATTTTATGATAAAACCCATTGAAAATTTTCAATAGCAACAATTGCAAGAAAAATTGTTATTTTTATTTCGGAAAAAGTGAAAAAATATATAGGATTCCCAATATGCGTTGTGGGAGTTGAACAATTTGCTATCAACAATTCAATTTTTGTGGCTTTTAATATTTTCGTGCATACTGTTTCGTAATGCAATAACCGCACTTCACACGGTTAATTAAATTTTCTCAGCTGAACAGTTTGATATTTTCCGTTTTGTTTTGCAAAAAAAATGAATCCAAGTTGAATTTAATTTATTTATTATTAAAATTGTAAATAATCCATTATGCAAATTCATTTACTTCGACAAACAAATTTAACGTGGCGTTCATTTTCCAATTTCCGAGCTAGTTAAAAGGTTTAACTTTATGAACCATCCCTTTATTATTAAACCCCAGTTAATAAAATTGTGAAACATAATACCTAGTGTTTCATTGTATCCTAATTAGAACAATGATTTACTAGCGAAAATTCAATTAATTTCAAGTTTCTTTGATGTAAGACAGCGAGTGAAAGTTACGACAGTACTGAAAATTTAATTAAAAAATTACTTTTGGGGTAACTAGCTTAGTGTAATGGCTCAATCACGGCCATAGGAAGGCAGAGTGCATTCGAGCAGCCGCACTTGGCGCCCAGACTTCGAAAGCGCCAAGATTTGAAAATATTCCTGTATTTTTGTTATAATAATTTCTTTTAAAACAAATAAAATTTGTTTAATTTAAATAAAATATTTTAACCAAACAGAAATTTGTTAAAATAAAAAAAAATTACCAGAGGAAACTAAATTTCTTAGTTATCCGAAATTTAAAAAAATTGTGTTTTGTCTGGACCAGGCGCCGAAATACCTAGCTACGGCCCTGGACTCAGTCAAAAAATAAAATTTGTAATTCTGTGGCCTGGAACTAAAAGGGCCAATGTCATTTACTGCAGTTTCGAGAAATATGACTTACAACTTGCTACTTCTAATCTAATCTAATGAGACATTGGCTGCTATAATTACTTAAGCTTTCCATTTGTCATTTTGCCATAAACAAGTTAACATTAAAAGAGACTTTATGCTATATCTAACTCAAAACAGCAAAAATTTGACATTGGCCCTTTTAGTTCCAGGCCACAGAATTATACAGAGTATAGCAAAAATATAAACTTCAAAAAAAGATTTAAACCAGAAGTCGAACATCTGCACTTTTGTACAGATGCTTTGTACAGATACTTTGTACAAAAACGGCTAATATTAAGTGGTTAAAGTTAAAAACTTGGAAAACTGCACTTTATAATAGAACAGAATGTAAAGCATTTTTAAATTTCCATCAAATTTTATTAGACGGATACTTTCTCAGTTATTTTACTTTGTAACAAAGTGTTATAAATTTCCTGCATACTATTTCTATGAAAATATAGAGAAAGTATAATAATAAAAGAAAACTTAAGAATAAATAAGTTAATTAACAATTTTTTCTAAAAATTGTGTAGATTATACAAAAAAGTAATGTAACAATGATATTATAAAAAAAAGAACCCAACTAAACTAATATTATTTCGTCTACCTGCGACCGGCCCTCCAACGTGAGTTGCAAGAATGTGCCAATTTATAAAGCATTATGTAAATAGCTATTTATGCAACAAGAGGTAAAAGAGATACTTTTTATAACCAGTGTCTCACACAAGAATTTTTTATAATTCTGTTGCAAAATGGTTTTTCTTTAAACTTAATTTTTTGAATTAGCAATAACTCGAGAACGGCGCTAGATATCAAAAAACTGAGCAAAAGAAACGTCCCCCGGCCTCATGTTCAAACAATTCAAATTTATAATGAATAAAAATTCAAAAAATATAAGAATAATACAATACGTAGAAAATCAAAATTCAAAAAATTTAAAAAGGAGACAATTAACACATAACAGGTCTGGATTAAGAAAATTTGAAAAAATGAAAATTTCGTAATACGAAGTACAATATAACGTTATTTCATGGTTATTGCCATTCTTCAGTTGCACGCATCGATTACGATTACATTGTAAAATAAGAAGAAAAAATTTTTCAAACTAAACAAAATTATCGACTAAATTGTACAAAATTGACTTACCATAACCTCCAAAGATTATCAAAACTGAACTTGTTACACGAGGTATGAACTGAATAAAAATTCAGTTGACTAATATTGCGATATTATTATTTTCATTTTATCACTAGTGATAAAAGGTATGACTTTTCAAAACTCAAATGACATTCAAAAAGTAGTAATTTTGCAACAAAATTTTAAAAAATAACATTTTCAATTGCCATTTAAAATTATTGACGTTTGTTTATAATTGTTAAACTGCATTTCATTTGGAGTGATTGAACCTTTTTACACTGACCCTATGTTATATTTGTAATGAATATTGGTTTTCATTGGCCAGAAACCGTCATGTAAGCCAATAGTTCATTTTAAGTTCATTACGATTTAAAAATTTAATAATTTAAAGTAAAAATCCAATTTATAAAGATGGGTTACTTAATATACTTATTTACTCAATGCTCTGAAGGTTAGTCTGGTTAGCATGAAAAAGTGATCTTCTTGAAGAAGTGAAAAAAGCCTGTTGTCCCATAGCGGTATTTTAAGATTTCAAAATAAATAATATTATTGTCAAAAATTAGGTGTTGGAAGTTAAAATTCGCTGAAAATTAGGTAATTTTGAAGCTTTTCAAATGATTTTTTTTTTATATTTTAGAGGGATACTCCCTCTATATTATGGTTTTCGAATTCCAATATCAATTTATGGTTACTGTCAGGGAATTGACTCCACGAATTTCACTTTTTCCTATATACCATTGGAAAGAGGACAATTTTTTAAGTATATTTAAAAAAGAATTTTCTTGGATTATTCATTAGTTTTCGAGAAAACGGCATTTAAAAATCAAAATTTTCCATATGTTTAACATGGGAGAACATATAAATTGCAAGTAACGGGTTTTCTGTTGACGGTACGTATACTCTGAACTAGTCTTAGTGATAGCGGTCACACGCGTGTTGTACCTCGATGAGTGCGGGCTACCCAGTCAAGGTGGAATGGGTTCAGGGATGTTTTTAATGAGTTAGCGCCTGCCAAAACGGCCCGGAGCGGAGGGGACCGGAGCGGAGGGTAGCGTAGGGTCAGTTTTGGTTGGCGCAACCACGGCAAATCACGGATCAACCGTAAAATGACTGAATTAAATTAAATTAATTTGGCTCCTCCCACTAATTTTTCTATGGGATTTCATTTGTAAAATTTTCGATCATTAAATGCCGTTTTTTCGATAACTAATGGATAATCCAAGAAATTTTTTTTTTAATATGCTTAAAAAATTGTCCTCTTTCCAATGGTGTATAGGAAAAAGTGAAATTCGTGGAGTCAATTCCCTGACAGTTCCCCAATTTATTATTAGATTCGGAAATATTTATTTTTAAAATTTCATAATTTTATTTAGTTGATAGAATAGAAATATGTATTGATATGTAGTTTTTAGGATACCAAGCGTTCCTAACTGCTCCTGAAGAAAAAATACTTTGAATGTGGCCGGTTAACTTTCAATTTTTAACTTCGAATAAATTTTAATTTTAAAAAGGAAAAACTAAATAAAACATCCTCTTATCAAATGCTTTAAACGAAACGAAACGAAATATTTTACAGAAACTTTTACCATAAACTATCTATTTTTAAATTTCTATTTTCCCAATCCCAATTCAATCTCTATTGGATTCCAATTTAAATATTCTTATCTAAATTACTAAATTCTTCCTTAAATTATCAAATTCAGACATTTTCAGACAAATTCAGATTCAACATTTAAATCAAATAATTTATTAAACAATATAACTATCAATTGTACCCCATCAGGTTCAGGTTCACCCGCATGCATAATTTGAAATGGATTCAAAAAGAATATTTAGCAAAAAAAATTTTAATGCCAATAAATTAGATACAAAATTCTTCTTTTTAATTTTCAAAATTTTATTTATGTTTTTAAATTTTCATAAGTTCTTTAACTTGAAGAAAAAACTTTCTGAAAAAAAATCAGCCAAATCGATGAAAGGCCATTTCCCATGCTTATCTAGGCTACCCTTGTTATTTTTATTTAGGATTGTTTTTGATATTAAAGACGTTCGCACTATATTGATTCACCTTGTAGAATATTAATCTTAAAGTTGAAGTTTATGGGTAA
Organism: Cantharis flavilabris; assembly: GCA_949152465.1. Classification (NCBI taxonomy): domain Eukaryota; kingdom Metazoa; phylum Arthropoda; class Insecta; order Coleoptera; family Cantharidae; genus Cantharis; species Cantharis flavilabris. The sequence continues at coordinate 8,625,040 of OX424436.1, read as the reverse complement.
AGAAAAAGTTTCAAAATCACTCTTTGTCATTAAAGCGACATTAAAAAGAAAAATCGAAACAAATTTAAAATAAAATTTTCAGATTTTCTCTTTAACGTAAAAGTGAAGCGGAATTAGTTAATTATCCGTGTTATTGCGTTTTAGCGACGGAGACAAATGGTTTTACCTCCTTTAATTGGCAGTAATCAAAGGGTATTATTTACAGAAATCGTGATAATCTTAAATTTATTGACAAAATAAATTAAATTTATTGTGCGACTTTAATGTAAATTACTTCCGATAAATAAAACTATCCTACCTTGCATTGGCTGTTCTCTAGCACTTCTAGCTCTTTTTTTCCGGACCTCCTTTTTATCCTGAATTAAACCCATCAAAAGCAATTTCTCTACTATCCTATTTTTCGGCCTACGCACGTCGAGTCTTTCTATTACACAGCCGATAGGATCTAAAATACATTTTAAAAATAAAACAACAGTTAGGCTTTTTCAATGGCGAGGATTTTACCCATGGCGTCCTTAAATTGTTCGTACAATTCTCTCAATTGTGCCTCTTCATCATCACCCCACTGACGAGGGATTTTTCCGCTAATACCAGCCTTGCCACGTCCTTTGTAATCAGTCAAAAGACACATTTCTTTCAGCTGCTTTAATACTCCCCTGCGAGTTCTTGTGTTATCGATAAGATTATTTACGATCCAATCTACGACATCTAAAAATAAAATTAATTAAAGTATACGACGTTAAAAACTCGGCGGTTTTGTACCCTCCGTAATTTGTTTTTCGCGATGTTCCATAAACAATTGTCTTAGTTCCTCCTCCTCCAATTCGGTCCACGCTTTCCTGCTGGCTCGAGTTCTAAAATTACAAAATAAGTAGGCAGCCTAAATTAATTTGCAAAATCATTTACGACTCATCATATCTGCCGTATCCGTGGGCAAGATCATAGCATTCACCTGGCCTCTTCCAAAACAACAGTTCCATGAAAATTTTTGAATTCGTCGGCACTAGAGCGAAAAATTTCCGCAATATGTACGTCGCAAATTTAGCCAACTCCTAAAATGAAATTATTAATCAGAAAAAATCGATTTTCCTTTAAAAGTCGTACCTCGTATTGTGGCATATCTTGGCGAGAATAAATTTTCTGGAAAGTCCTAAATAGCGAAACCTGAAACAGCATCGCGTCCATCTTTAAATCGAAAGCTATTCGATGCAACAGTTTCACGATACAATGGTTCGTGTAAACGGAATTTTGTTCGAAATTTTTAAGTGCTAAACCACATGCTTCTACAATTTTAGCGCTCGCAAGTCTGAAAAACATGAAGTAGTAAATGGAACCTGGCAGTGATAGTTAAAAAGTACCGCTTAGTGAAGTCGGAAAACTTAAAATCGGTTTCTGCAAAGTTGTTCATGCCTTCCATTTCTTCGTCATCTTCGTTTTCGTAATCTAAAGATTCGTATTATAATTTTAAATTGAAAAAAAAAATTAGCAATGTAAAAATTGTTTGCATTCAAATTTTTCCATCTTTTATTTGCCGGTAGAGAAAAAAAATTTTATTAATTAACTTAGCTCGCAATAAAATGTTGTCGAAATTAAATTACCGAATCATTATAAAAGATAATGGCCACTGTTTAAACAAACGACAATGAGAATTTAGAAAATTTTAATGAGAAAGAGATTTTTGATTAAAAATTGCAATTAGCATTTTAAAAAATCGATTAGTAAATATTAAAATTTTAAATGAAGACCGCATAATTGCAATTAAGAACGAAGCGAAAAAAGTAAATTTGCCTTGACAAATTATCAGACTTAATCCGTTTCATTTTTAAAGTGGAAATATTGATTACCTTCGATATTATCATCTTCTTGCGGTTGCGAACTGTTGGGAAGTTTGTTTTCTGAAAATAAAACGTTTATTAATGAAAGACTACAAAAGAAACGACATTAAAATAAGAATAACTTTTTTAAAATCACAAAGGACGATTACAAAAGTGTAATTCATATTTATGCTGTGCAAATTGTCATTTTTGCATCGCGATAAAATCTTGAATCATTTTTTAGGAGGTGTAAAAAATAATGAAGCTATTCGGGTAAAATATGACATCGTCAATCTGCAATGACTCGAAAACTCAGGATTAGCATTTAGAAATGGCAATAATTTTTCTTTATCATATACAGAAACTGAGTCGTTTCGTTGCCTAAATTCGCATCTTATTCATTCGGCTAAACAATTCCAGTTTTAATTAGGAATAAAATTTTAATAATGCCAACAAGATAACAGTACAATGGTACATTTCAGACTACAAAACCTATTCCATTTTCTAACGTAGCAAAACGTAAGTAATTATTTTAAATTGGACAAATGTCTCGACTAATACTTACTGATAACAAGATTAAAATAGCGCCAATTTTAAACAACTTGCAATTAGAATTACCTTACAAATAAAGAAAATTATGAAAACCTAAATTAAATTCTCGAAAGTTAAAATAAAATGCACATAATTTATAAACTAATTCAATTTTACAAAAAAAAAAGTTGAAATTGCACCTTGTGATTGTACAGAAATATGGTATTCATTAACGAAACCTTACAAAAAACCATTTAGGCTAATAGGGAAAATATGCAAATGTAAGTCAAATTAAATCTCTCAAAAATTTGTTGGGGAATGTAAGGCACGCAAAATTGCCAACCATAAGATTTTATTAATTGCAGTTTACTTTAAGTGTGTAAGTTGGAAGAAAATGGAAATACCGCTTACTATTATGATTATGCATAACGTTTCAAAAAAAATATCGATCCACATTCTGAAACCTTACTCGCACATAGAGCGTTTCCCAAGCGGCAGAAGGGCCAAGGACAGAAAAGTATCATAAATGATAGCCCTTCGGTTCAGCTGGAAACAACAGACGGAGGGTGTAATTCGACAAACCTGTCAGGAAGAATTGATAATTGCCAGAGCATAAGAACGCTCATGCCCGAGGATTCTATAATGAAGGAAAAGGGTGACTGCTATTGTCAAGAAATAAAGCAACGATATTGTAAATACTGCGAAATTGAAAATTTCTGAAAGCAAAATTTAAAAATGTATGTAGTTCTTAGATCAAACTTCAGTCATCCAAACCGAAACAATATTGTCGGGAATAAATTCTTAAATTGTGTTATGATTTCTATAAACCGTCAGTTACATTTTTCCCAACACTGAATATGTCATATCACGTGAACAAGTCCTTTGGCTCCTCGCTCATCCTTTTTAAGGCATAGACAATTTGATGTGCTATTTCTTTTTGTTGATTCTCGCCAATTGATAAACCACGATGTAAATTTGATCACATCTGTTTTATTGGCATGATATGAATATAATACAATCTGTCCCATGGGACAATAACTAACACTATTGATAATCATTTACATGACATAGTGGAGAATTAACCCACTAGCATAAGCTCCATGTTAAATGCAGTGCCTTCATTTCAAAACTAGCCAGTCTCAATACCTCGATCGATTTGAAGTAAATAACAGTAAGAGAAATTTAAAACCAATATTGATTGATAATACGAAAGAATAATAATAAAACGGTTCTCTCAAGGTTTATTTCAGAGGTAATGTACCGGTTTCGACTTTACATCACGTTCAGCACATACTATAAAATTTAAAATAAAAGTAGATTATTTTATTTCCATCTAAAATAGATTTATTTCTCTTTAAGTAAGATAAACCAATACAAATAGTAACAAATAAACTTACAACACTGATATAGAAACAACTCCTTTGTTTGGATTTGAATATTGCAAATCTCCTGATGTATAAGTCCAAATTAGACACTACATGACTGACCCACGTTGGTCAGCATACTTCACAGTGGAACAGATTAGAAAGGTTTGGATCATTCGAAGAATGATTTTATCGATTTTAGTAAATACTGATTGTAGTCGAATTACAATATCGTACATGTTGCATTTGAGTCAATTTATACTGATTGGAAGCAGAGGCTCCAATAATACCTATAATTCCACTTATAATAGCTTTGAATAAATTGTCAAGCTTTCGATAATTTAGTTTCAATTTAAACTCAATTCAAAGTTTAAATTTGACCCCAACTGTTTGACTTCGAAAGACTTGAAACTGTAAGTAATTAAATTAATTTTCATTAATTATCCACTATGATACCTTGCAAAGTTATTTATTCTCTGTTCTAGATACGAACAATAATAATGTAAGTGATTGCTAATTCTATTACTATAATTTCTGTGCTGATTTATTATAATAAGTATCAGGTAAGCTATTGCAGCATTTTTGTGATATGTTCAGTAAGAACAGTCGATAAATCTTTGGATTGATTTCTTTTCGTTTGAAAATCATTTATATCAAAGCACATTCATTATATTGACCAGGAGCCATTATCTTCCAGGTTGCCTACAATTTTATCTTTAGCCAAGATCTTTACTATATAAATCTCGTTAATCCACTCACGACCGGCTCTCATATGAGCAAATTTCTCGTCGAGATCACCTCCAAACATCTTGAAGCTTTAAGACTTAATATTTTCTACTAATAACTGTTAAAGATGGTTATTAATATCTGGGTTATTTGAAAAAGCATTCAAAATATTAAACCTAACAAACTAAGATGCCAGATATAATGGGGCAGAATAATCTAACATCCCGGTCAATAAGAGCATCCGTGTTAGGGGACTTTTGTACCAATATGGATAGCATTAGCACCGTCTAATAGCACCCCGGTGTTCCTACAGTAACATTGCTGTCACATTTTGATATTTACAAATATGTTTCAACACTTTTATTGATCTTGAATTTATCTAAATAATAATAATAATAAAATAATAATTTTACTTAAACTTTAATTTAATTGGACAAAATTAAAATAAAAATTTGAAACTTATGATTATTATAATAAATAATAACCTTATTGTTTTTCACGAAAAATACTTCTCTCACAATACATATGCAAAAATTAACGTGCGAGGTTATAAGTAGCAATCAGAAACATGAATCATATACCTAGCTTCTTGCGACACTTTTCATTATCATGGAGATATCGACTAGCCTTTCAAAATTGTTGTTTTATCGTAAATATTGATAACATTTTCTTCACGTGGGTGATGTTATTGTTTAAAACAATTCGAACAAAAAAGAAATAAATAATTTAATTTTCAAATAAAAAAAAAGTTCTCATGTAGAAATTATTAAACAATTATGTCGAATTAAACAGTCTTAAGTTTAAGCTAAACTTGTTGAATTATCAGGGGTCGTCCATAAATCACACGAATTTTAAGGTTTTTAAACCCCTCCCTCCCCCTATGTCAATTTAAATTTAATTTTAAATAGAAATTTTTTTAACTAACTAAAATTAAATCATTTTTACAGGTTTATTTTTAACAGTTTATTTTTGTTAATATTTAATTTTTTTTTTCGGGCGCATACAAAAACACACGTAAGGGCTACTTAGTATGTCGCTACAACCGATCCATGGATCAAAAAATATATTTTTTAAAGATGTGACTTTGTCAATCCCCCGCACCCCCGCAACATTTTTGTCTCAAATCTATCAACTAACGTGTGACGTAATTTATGGATGGCCCCTCATGACATATTCTAAATTCCCCAATTTAATCCAAATTTAGTTTTACTCGTTGTTTTATTCTAGTGAGATCAGCTCATAACGTCAGTTCGATTCAAAGTTAATTTAACCTTCTGCTAGGCACGTTAAAAAGGTTACACGGATTGGCACGTGGGTTTTTTTAAGATCCCATGAATTCTACGGCATATTATGATGCAAATATAGTACATAAAATTTGTCAATACTAGCAATTTACTAAAGAATTAATGGATTAGCATCTTATTAAAATTAAATTAATTAATTAGGCCCCAAAACCATCGAAATCGATAATTATCGAAATATCGATTAATCGATATTTCAAAAATAAAATATCGTTAAAAAATCGATAACTATCGACATTTATTGATTAATCGATAAAAAGTTCCAGTCCTAATTAAGATTGAGAAAATTATATTAATCAAAATTTTTGCTATATATTTCGTTCCTATATTTTATATTCTTTTCTTTATTGTCTATTTACGGAAAATTGACTTAATAATTTGAAAAAATATGTTCTTTTTTCATTAATCTATTGAACTTTGGTTATATTAATAATCAAGCTGTGTAATAAAATAAAGGTCTCTATTTTACGGGGATTTCCGATCATCAGTCATATATTATAATGAAAAATTGAAAAATAAGAAAAATATTCGAATTAGAATAATAAGAATCTATAACTAATGAATAAAATATTAAAAATTGACGAAGATGACTTACCAATAACCCACAAAAATGTCGTAAGGGCCTTTTAAAATAAATAAAAAAATTGGCACTGCCAGGTTGAAATCAGAAGGCACTACATTATAATGTTGATTTCTAAATATTTTGAAAAAATTTACAATTACCACGGTTTTTAACAGTAAAGCGTATAAACTAAAAAATAAACTCAAAATAAAACATTTCAAGTACCTAGCTTCAAGTAAATTTCAATTAAATTAATGCTTAAAACATTTAAATTAATGCATTATTTGAGCCAAAAAATGGTTTTTATTTATTTCTACTGTGGCGTACCCATTTTAAAAATCTGAAAAATTCATGAAGTTAAAGGGTAATATATGAGGCTTGAAAAAAGAATAGTTTCATAATTTTACAAAAATTGTACCATGGTAAAAAAATTAAATTAAAGAAAAAACAATTTTTTTTCAAGGATCTTGTGAAGCCAAATAAGTGTTAATTTTTTCCCTAAGAGCCCCTACTAGCCCCCAAATCATATTAAATTTTTAGATCAATCGATTTAGTCTTCCGGAAAAAAAAAATTTTTTCGATTTTTTACATATTTTGCTTTTCTCGAAAACCAATTGAGTTAGCGATCTGAAACTTTCAGGATCTTATTATTTTATCAGTACCAACTTATCCTGTGAATATCGTTTAAATATCTTTCCGGGGCCGAATCACCATGCTTATACCCAGGGCCCTTAAAAAAATTTAAAAAATTTGAATTTTGATTTTCTACGTTATGCATATCAAGTGAAAGTGAATCGATAGCATTGCTGAGAAATTGGATACTACATATGAGAGCAATCAATGAGGAGTCCCCTCATTGCCTCAAAAAAAGCTCATTTGTATGAAGTAAAGAGCAAAATAGTTGGCAAATTCAGGATTGTAATTTTTTCCAAAATATTTTTTTATATTTATATTAAAGAATTTAATTTACATCCCACCCCATTGCAACCCATCTTTTGCATTCCGCCCACCGGAATCATCTTGGAAATGTAAAAATTTTCTTCAAGAAATTTCGAGATTTGAAATGGCTTTGAAAAGCCCAAATATAGATGTAATTGTTCTAAAATAGTAAAGGTTCCTAATTATTGCAATCAATCACTAAATACTATGCAGATAGACCTTCGGGTTCCAAAACCAGGGGGTCCGGAAGTAAAAATTCAACTCTAAAATCTTCCCTAACGTAAAATTAACGATCAGAGTGTTCTATTACTAATTTTTTGATAAATTGCGTTATTTATGCCATTTTATTCTAATATGTTAATTTCTCTACAGCATAACGAAACATTTTTTTCAAAATTGTTATTAACTTTTTAAATTGAAATTTTATAGAAAATATTCCAATCAAGAGTAACGCAATACAGAATCTGTGTTGTAAAATCCAAGGGGTAAATATCTCAAAATAATTTTGTACACAGGACTCGGAATTCCAATGATTTTCAAAGAATTCCAATAATTTCAAATAAAAGGAATGTAACGAAATAATTGCCTCCCCCCCTGCATAATCCTTTCAAAACCAATAAAATTACTAAATTTTGTTTAAGATTTAAAAAATAAATTCTTATCAAAAAATATGTATTTACGCCCACCCTCCCCTAATAGCCTCATTTAATTCGTTTATGACTTTTTCCTGAATCTGCTCTTGTGAAAAAGTGAAGAGAAATTTGAGGAAATCTCAAAAAATAGAAAATACAAAAAATTTGAAGATCTTAAGAATACGCGATAAACTTTTTTTATTTTTCAATTTTCTGAGATCGCTTTTCAAAGATTTTCACGAGTTCTTAAGATATCCTAGAATTTTCTACAATTTCTTGAATTTCCTAAGATTTTCTTGATATTTCTATTTCCTAAAATTTTCTAGAAATCTCTGCATTTCCTATTTCTTGAGATTTTCTTGGATTTCTTAACATTTGCCCCTCGATATTTGAATTTTAAATCGTCATATACCAAACTACAGGGAGGAAATCTTATTCAATTTTCTGATATTTCGTCCGGGGATATCTATACTGCTCCTTATGAAACATAAACCAACAAAACCTATCAAACTTTTAATTTCAAAAATATATCTAAATTCTTATGAAAATATATTTAATTACCTTCTTTTCACCACCCTCATTCATCCCTTACATGAATTTTTCCTGGATCCGCCCTTTATTTCCAAACTAATTCCAATCTAAAGAATTTTTGCTTTCCAAGGAATTGCAAATAAGTGCACACAAAATTTTTGAGATATTTACAAAGTAAAATTTGGAAAAATGGAGATAGAATACTCGGATTCTGAGGCGACTATTATGACGACTCTTTAGCACGAAAAATTGTTGATATTTATGTGCAGAACATAGTAAACATTCCTGTACTTTTTTTTTTTTCAAAAAAATATGCTAACTCAATTAACTCAACTACAGTGAAACTTCCCAAACTCAAACTGTTCTAACTCGAATTATTCTATAAATCGAATGTTTTTGAAAAATTATTTAGGTTTGTCAGATATTTAATGTGTAATTTTATCTCCAAAACTCAAAGTTTCTCTAATTCAAACTTTTTTGGTTGTCCCTTGAGATTCGAGTTAGGGAAGTTTGACTGTATTTAATAATATTAAACTAACTCAAACTAAATAATTAGCAGTTTGTTTTAAAAATCTGAAAAAATGTGCTATGCTCTCAAAAACTGTGATTTAGATAAAAAAGCTAGCTAACGCGTATAATAACGTATAAAAGCGGTACTACCATTGGCGCGGCTGTAGGAGTCCATCCTATACATTATACAACACTGGCAGGAGAACATATCGCCGATAACAGGAAAAAGCAATAATGCAACTTATAGTTTGGCGTAAACTAAGTTATAACTGGGAATTAATCGCAGTGCTTTAAATAGCATTTATACGATATTTTAACGTGCACACCGATGTATACTAATGAAGCTAGGAGCTAATGAAGCTTCTAAGTTTTCCACTGTATTAAGGATAAAAATAAAAGGTACTTCGTCTCGAATTTTAATTATCAGATTGGAAGTGGTAAAACTAAAATTAATTTTAAACTTTTCAAACCTTTACGTTGCATCATAGAAAATTTTTAATAATGTCATAAATAGGGTTTTCAATTTCCCGCTGTAATCAGCAATTTGTACTTCCGATATTAAAGTAATCTTTAAGATAACGGAACTTTTCGGATAGCTGGAAGAATTTTACGTACAGTGTGTAATAAAATTTAAAATATAAGATAGATGAAATTTGTTATATTGTAATATTGCATCTAGAAGAGGGAACATATGGTACGCCAGGCTTATACATAGAGAAAAATAACGACTTGCGATCGTATAGCAATGTAATATCAACCCGTGTCTTCGATATAATGATCATGCTATTACAATATATCACTCTCCGGCTTCCGACAAAGGTATGTAATTACAAGCTGTGGCTATTACATTGGCTTAATATCAGATATTATCGGTACACCCCTACATTAAAACGAAAGTGCAACTACAAATGCTCAGCTACCCTACGGAAACCCAATCGTTCTCCGCGTTGTTAAAAACGATTTTATCAAAGAATTTTTACGTTTACAGCCCGCTAATGGACTAAAATATTATTTACGACGTAGTTTTACATTATCTAACTTGTAATTATCCACCATACCGTAGATATTTACAAATTGATATCTACATTTTTCCGCATTTACATAAATTTCGGTTATTCCGATATTACGTTTAGAGCAATCGCTGCAATTTACCCAAAAGCTACTGGATCAAAATTAACTACTATAAAACAAGCCGAAATCGATATAAACGGGTTTTCTGGATCAGCGAAAAGTAAGTTTAAAAGGTTTAAATCTGCCATAAAACGTAACATTTGAGTAACGTTAGTTTCTCGCATTTCGAGGAAGTCTGGTTCAGTTGAAGCAGAAACTCAACTAAGTGGTGGTCATCAGCGATAAGAATGTCTCACTAATCCAAAAAGTTTACGTTTTAGCTCTGGTCTCAAAACTAACTTCTTGTAGATTAACTAAAATGTTTCAAAAGCTAGTCCTTTCAGCTTCTATTTGGTGTAATTATTTGAATAACGCCTAAGTTTATTTGCACTTGTGCGATTTCATGCTACGTTTAATTTCAAATTAGGCTACTTGTTAGGCATTTACAGAATTAGAACAATTTAGATGCTAATTCGAAATCGTAAATTAAAAATAATTGATGTTCCAGATGTTAAAAGTGAGTCTATTCGCCTTCGATTAGTTCTGTTTCGGAAAGTCGTTTATCTAGGGAAGCAAGTACACTTTCCAAATGAATTGAATAAATTAAAATCAATTCGTAGCAAAACAATTATTCACCGAATGATCTTGTATTCTCTAAAGCGTAAATTTGTTAGGTTCGCAAATTTTAATAAAATATATACAATTTCCCTAGTTGGCTGCTCCGTTAGACGGCTAATCAGAATTCGTTGCGTTGATTAGCAGGCTCGGTGAGCCTCATACGCATCGTTGCGCCCTCAAGCTTTGGATGATACAGGGCGCCCTGGTTCACTGCCATCGCCACAGGGATGCAGATTACTAGATTAAACTAGCTAGGGTAGCCACATTGTTCCGATTCATTACATGTTATCAGAGAACTGTGTTATACCACCGAACGTGTAAACCCCTTTCATACGGGCTTTAAAACCATTTTCACATAGCCATATTAGTGCTATCTTCATCTTTACACCCACTCGGCATAACTTAATATAAAGACACATTCTGGTAGATCGGATCGAAAAGATATATCTGCCGGAGAAATGCAAAAATATTATTTTAAATTTGCGGAATAATCACAATAACAGCGATTTTAATGTTTATTCATCAACAATTTCTGATTGAAATTAACTTATCAAGCTAATATTGCAACGCAATTATTATTCATGCACGCGAAAATTTAAATAAAAACTTGAATAATATGTTGTACTAGGTACAATAATGGCAAGTAGGAACTTTTAAGTGGAATTATTAACGAAATACCTTAGGCAATTTTAACAGAAAGTGGTTTTACGCTAAACCGTGTGGTCATTTCACAAACCGACATAAAACGAGTAAAGCGCTAAACCGAGAAAACTCAATTTTCCAGTTGACTCAGAAAACTGCCGTTTTATTTATGCAACAAAAAAGTAAGAATTCGAAAGCTTCGCGTATACCTACGAGTATTTATTTAAAAATAATATTTAAGAGCTTAATTTATAAAAAGAATGGGCGTCTAATTAAGAACATCGACTACATCAAAGAAAATTTTTCCTATACAAAAGTTAATTTTAAGAATACACAAATTGAAAGAATTCGTTAATACCTAAGACAAAAGCTTAAAATTTGAAACATAAGAAGCTTGGAATTTAAGTTTGAAAATTAAAAATATAGAAGCGATTGCTATAAAATATACTTCGGCATTCGACGAAATGGTCGCCATTTGGCGATATTTGCAAATAAATGGCATAGAAAATGGTCAAAGAATCTATTTAACTTTTAATCAAACTCGTTACATTATAATTACGTTTGGAATGGAATATGTAAAAATTCCATTACGCCAATTAGGTAGGTAACTGCCAATGATGCAACCAAGTGTTGTATAAATTGTATGCTCTATACGTGAAATGTTAAATTGAACGGAAAATGCCAATTTTAGATGAAACCGGTGTGCACTAGAACAATTATATCAATAATTACGTGAAGTACACCCCATGTTCACGTACGCATAAATATCGTCGCCAATATAGGGGCGCATAATAATGCGGATAATTATACGGTGTAATTATTATTGTACATTATCATTCCAGTTGCTATATTGTGCTTAATAATAGTTATTTACATTCGCATTAATGATATTTCGAAATCAAAATTAATTATAAATTTGAAAACTAAAAATACCTTATGAAAATAATCGTCGTCACGGGAAATAATATGTTAATTAACCTCGCGCAGCATACGTCAGGATTCACCTCGATATGAAAAACAGTGGAAAACTTGAAATTCAACAGGTCTAAAAATGTCCGGTAAAATTTTAAAACAAAAATTTTTACTTCCCACTTTAAAATTAACTCGTTAATTTTGGTTGAATGAGTATAATTTCGTAATAAATTTGTGAAATTTCTGATCCCTTAATCCTTCCTATCAATGCCGCGAGTTCATGGAACCTAGAACTTCGTTTATACTTCCCCTAAATGTTATTGGAATCCTTTGGCCTTCTAATCTTCAACCCAAACTTTATTGTTACAACTTCTACTTCCCCAACTAGTTCGAGAATTTGAACTTCAAACGTAAGTGCATCGTAAATCTGGTTACGATTCGAATAACCGAATTATTTCGAAATTTAGATAAAAAGAAGTTTTTTTGAAAAAATTTAATTTTCTCTTTCAACAAACAATAAAGTAGGTAAAAACTATTTAAAGTGAAAAATAGGTAAGTATCAGAGACATATTTCGAAAAATACATTAAATTGTGATGCAACTGATGCTGAAAGTTACATGTTAATTCACTGCTAGTATTAGTGAATCTTTAGGTAGAAATACTATATTGATTAGTCTATAAGTTAAAACGTTCACAATTGAAATTAGAACTGTTTGCGAGTACAGAGCTATTATGGCTCGCGGCATTATCTCACGCAATTTGTTCAAACACTCTAGAATCCCGATACTCTACGGTTAGAAAACCATCGACGATATTCTCTACAAGCAGCAACAACACTTCCACTAGAAAACCCGTAAACAAATACCAAATCAACAGTGTGTTAAGATGTGCAGCATACTGAACAACACTTTTAACACCAAATGGAGTCAGGTTTTAATTGCCCCTTAGTCACATCTGATTTTGTAGTACCAATAATTTAAAAAAAAAACTGTATAACTCTATGTAGACATTTATGTTAAGGTTAACTTCTTGTCCTCTATTCTACTTTATATTTTTTCCAATAAAAATAAAAGATCTTATTTCATCATTTAATGCACAAATTTAAATATTTTTTTCACAGTATGGCTGAGGTGTAAACGAGCATATTATAGACCACAACACATTAGTAATTTTTTCAATCTGGTTGTATATTCCAAAACAGATTTAACAAATTTGCGCTTGAATGCCAAAAGGCACTGCAGCGATTCAAATACAGCTTGAATCTCGACAAGATTGGAAAATAATACAAAATGTTCCAGATGTTCTTTTTTAATTTTTAATTAAATTAACATTAATAATGTGTTGGTTTGAATTATTTTAAAATTTAAATTTATTCAGTTCTTTTAGATTTATAACTACTGCAGATTGGTAAAATATTCTTTTTGTACCCTCGTCGCGCATAAAATTAGGTTACAGCGACAATGTTAGTTTAACCAACACTGTTGCAATCATTTTAGTTTTATAATTTTTCACTGGTTTAATTAAATTTAAATAGGTACTAGTTTCGCAGCTGTTTATCTACAAAAAAATCTTCTGTGAATTTTGTGAACTGCTAATCTCCCTGCCTTCAGCTGTAGGGCAATGTTATTTGTTTTATTTATTATTTTTTTTCCTCATTAAGGATATTAATTAAATACATACTGAATCGTTGATACACCAAAAGACCTTAAATAATACAACTGTGTGCATTATAGGGTAAGTACTCGTGTGAATCTTTGAAAAGCACCCGGTATAATACGAAATTAAATTTCGTTTATTTTTTCGGTAATATCCTTGTTGATAAGCACCGAAATTTTGTTTTATAAATCAAAAATACGTGATTTGAGTCAGTCTTAACTATAGTTTTCAGGTCACGTCCATTTGAAACATAAAATTTCTGTTAAAACGATATCGAAAATGAAAACATAATAGAATCGAATAAAATTATAGAAACTAAATTCAAAAATAATTTCTTTCACTAGATAAACCAATACTTGGATGCCGTTAGAAGCACTTGTTACTGATATAATTTGGCATTTAGTATTGCAGCGTTATTACCCCATTAGCTATTAACTCGGCCACATTGGAATACAATTGCATAAAATATCAAATTATAGCTTTTATAGAAAAGATAAAAAAAATTAATAATCCTCGTTCCAACTTAAACCTCCTCTTTATAACGCACACGTTCTATATTAATTTTCAATTAAATCCTCCCATACATTATTCATCAATATTTTTATTTCTGCACATAAACCAACCGGCAGTGAATTATAAAACACTCCATTTACAAACACATTAATGTGACGTAAACAAGCTGTGGTAAGATTTATCATGAAATCGAATTTTTCCTCAACTACCTATCTCATTCGAAAATGCTAAATCCGACTGCTTAATTTAACTTGGAGGTAAATTTTGAAATAAAAAAAAATCTAATATAATATCGTAGAGAATGCACGCCTGATAATTTTGACGCCCATAAATGTTATCTCAAACAATGTGAAAACATAATTGAAGATATACGATCTCCTTTACGCCCTAGTTTTCCAATAAGCAGTAGAAATATTGCTTAGAATCGAACAAGAGACGTTTATAAAGACGTATGAGATCATCAGAGCAATAAGACCCAAGCTAATGCTGGATAATGACAAAGGAAGACGTGGCTCAATTTGTGAACGCTATCAGGGTAACGTATGAAACTCAAGATAATAAGCTTTAATCAATTTCGATAAGTGTGGCAACTTGTTATAACTATTACATCAATAATTAAAACAAAGTTTACATCATTAGTCATCGTTATGAGTTTATATTAGATGAGGCAATTAATATTGAAGTATTTCCGAAAGTTTCAAAGACGGTAAACGCGTAAGCACTTGGAAATTACAAAATCCTCTTTAAAACATTTAATGATGAAAGAAAAACCTGAAAATACGAATCGTACAATCGAACGTGAGCCAAGTATTTTTTCCGTTTATCGATTGAGCAATCAATTTTTAAAAATGTATGCAGGAGTGGAGGAGAGAACTTTTGTTTCCAAACTACAAGGATTTGATTTTCGTGTTATAGTTGGAAAAAAATTTAAAGTTGGAGGGAGGAAAAAAAAGTTCAAAGTTAGAAACATACACAAAAAAATATATTTCCCGAGAGCAAAAACCTGATACAGGAACTCATTTATATTATCGAGTTTTCAGTACGCCATAGTCCACTGGTTTTAACAGTAGAATTTAAAGTGATAAATTATGTGTCATAAAGTTCAATATATATGGATCAACAAGGGACCTTACGCGTCAATCCAGTGTGCCAATTACCAGGACTGTGTACCCCTTTTGCTACATACTAAAATAATGTGTTGGGCATCCATACCACCATAATTGGAAAACCAGTTATCAGTCTTCATTGTTACTTGCGTATGCTTTATACATGTGAAACTAGCACTGATTACGTGTTAATTAATGTTAATTAACGAATAGAAATTACGTTAACGAAACTAATACAAACAAGTTTGGTGACACCTAACTAATTTACAACAAACCTGCGACTCAAAATACAATTTTTCAATAAAAAATAAATTGAAACGAAAAATCATTCCAACTGATCGGATCTCTGCAATGTATCAATAAAATAAAACATTCTGCAGAATTGCACGAAGGAAAACTGATAAAATAAATTTAAGACAAATAAAAAGATAAGATTAGGCACTAGTCAAATCGACAAAGATTTAACTCCGGATATAAATGTTGCGCGTTAGGAGAAGCAAATTACAGTTTATTGAAATTTTTCAATTCATAATAAATTACTTTGTATTTTCAAAATTAGACAATTTTCCTAACGGTGATGAATGTATCCTGCAATTGCAGGTGCTCTTAATGTGTTTTCAGTTGAAAAATCTCAACTAACAAAGAATATTCATCTTGCTTGCTCCAAATTAAATTTTCCTTGAATAAAATTTATAAATAGTAATAATGAACTCATTTACAGCAATATTAAACGAACACTAATGAGAAATTTTACATGATACTGGGTATCTTATTTTTATTAAAATTTGAAATTTAATTAAATACTATAAAAACTATTCAACGAGAAGTGAAAATATCAGTCAACAACATATACAAAAGTGCCATCTTTGTAGCAACGCGATAATATCGTCAATGATGGTTCGTGAATAGCAATATTGTTAATATTGACTAAACACTGATATTTATTATTTTGACATCATTACAAATTATCATGTTGAACCTATATGACCGGGTGACCAACCTTGATTTTTGATTAAATTAAAAAAAAAAATCAATTTAAAAATTGATTTCTTTTAAATTTCTGCTTCCGATTATACCGCAAGTGAATGAAAAAGGGTATCAATTTAAAGAGATTATTTTTCCACGATTATTATTTCTGTTAATTCTATTACAATGGCATAATACAAGAGGTGGTACAACTGAAGGGAAATTGAAGGAAAATTTAAGAAAATCTTAAAAATACTATAGATGAATTTTTTTTATTTTTTCAATTTTCTGAGATTTCTTTGGATTTTCCAGAGTTCCTAAAATGTCCTAGGATTTTCTACATTTCCTTGAATTTTCCAAGATTTTCAAAGAGGTAGTACAACCGAAAGGAAATTTAAGGAAATCTTAAGAAATAGAAAATTACAAAATCTTAAGATTACTATAGATGAACTTTCTTTATTTTTATCAATTTTCTGAGATTTACTTGAGTTTTCTAAAGATTTTCTAGATTTCTTACAATATTCTAGAATTTTCTAGATTTTTCTAAGATTTCTTTGGATTTGCCAGAGTTCCTAAAATGTCCTAGGATTTTCTACATTGCCTTGAATTTTCAAACATTTTCTTAATATTTTTATTTCTTGGATTTCTTAACATTTTTCCGGTTTTCTGTAGATTTCCTTTCACTTGTACCCCAGATTCCCCTCGATTCTAACTAATTGAAAAACCAAGACGAAGTCGTCATATACAAAACTAAAAAAAAAATTGAAAATAGTATATTAAGAAACTAGTTTCATAAGACACGTTTTTATCGCACGTAATCCGTTTAAAAAACGACCCGCGTAGCGGGAAGATTTCTATAGGATAAATGTGATAAAACGTCTTATGGAACGAGTTTTTTATACTATTTTTTCTATTTTGCGCTTTTAGGCTCTAAAAATATCAAAATGTGCATTTTATTAAATAATAAAATTTTTTTAATTTTTGTTAATTTTTGCGACGGTTGGTAACAACAAGCGTGTCACGTTTTTTTTAATAAATTTAGAGGTTAGAATATCGAACAAAAGTTATTCCATTTGACATTGACAATTAGTTTGACAATAGTTTGACAAAACACCAACAGTGTGGCGTAAAGCCTACACCGGCCAACTGGAAAGCGGGCAACCGCTGTTCAAATCCTGGTCGCGTCGAATAAACTGTGATCTAAAGCCCAAAATATATCTGTGGGCTATGGGGAAGACAACGGGAAACCACCCCATTAATTAAATTCCCTAGTACGTCATCTTGGCTTTAGCCATGATGATCGCCAACCTCCTGAAAGGAGAAGGCACTTAAAGAAGAAGAAGAAGAACTTTGACAATTACAATGATTTAATAATTTATTAATTACCAACCTCCTGAAACAAAAAATTGCGTTTCGTAACCTTGTCTATTTCGATACGCGATTGGGTTTCAAAATGACCTAGACCACTTCTTCTTCAAGTTCAAAATTCAAGAACTTGAAACAATTATCGTTTTATTTATGTTTATTTATTTATAATAAATATTTACCAGCGAGAGTTCTTAGCCGATATTTTTATCACCAATTGTTCGTTTTATTGTACAACATGCTCCGCACAACAAGTGTTACTACCAGTTTTATTAGTTAAACCACGGGAAAATCGTGAAATACAAAAGTGAAGAAAAATCTTATGAAATTAGGAAATCTTAATGATAAAGATAAGTTTTATTTTACATCTTTTTCAATTTTTTGAGATTTATTTTTTCTCGATTTCTTAAAATAATAGAATTTTCAAAATTTTCTCGAATTTCCCATATTCTAAGTTTGTCTGCCAAGGATGTTTGACTCATCAAAAACCAACATAATCAAAAAAAATCTTAATTTCAAAAATATACCTAAATTCTTATCAAAATATATGTATTTACCCCCTCTTCACTAGCCTCGTTTACCCTCTCCATGAACTTTGCCCGGATTCGCCTTTGATTTCCAAACTAGTTCCAATCTAAAAATTTTTTTATGATTTTCAAGGAATTCCAGAGATTTCCAAGGGAATTTTCGATATAATTACCCCTTGGCGTAATAAGTTACTAATTTCCTCTTTCAGTTCGTAACGTAAAGTAGAGATGATTATCCACCTAGATGAGTTTTCATGTGAACATAATTCTAGGGTACTGACGGTATCAAGTTACATAATTATATAATGTAGTACCACAGGCATTGTAGACCCATGGCATAATTTTTCGGCATTTAATACCTCCAAGATGTTGCCAACATTTGGTGAGAGAGATATGGTCAAAATAGCCAATTGTGGGGATCGAACCAACGACCCCGACATAGCAATCTAGCATTGTAACTGCCAGCCTACGACCGCGCTCACAAGTACCTTAAAACCCTTTCCATGTAATTTTTCTACTAGTGTTTGAAAAAGTGTAACTTTTCAATATTCGTTTGAGTAAGGTAAAGTAGGTTTTTTCAGGCACTAGTGCGTGAAAAGTTACTTTTCCGCGTTTTAATGCGTTTTAATTTTCCGCATATGCGCATTCAAGTTACGACAATTTTTGTATTTTATTTATTATAAATATTTACAGTGATATGTGAGCAATCCGAGATTTCTGTGTTGAAGCAGACCAATTATTTACATTAATAGTATTTGTTCGATTGTTTTTAAACCTTGACAGCGCGTACGCAGTCCCAACTACCAAAAATAACGCGCCCGAGTTATCCATATTAGGGATAATCGCAGGGGTCAGCCCAATCGTAGTGCAATGAAAGGGCCTCACCCTGGGCGAACCGCCTTGCTGATCACGGTAAACCCCTACGCCAGGTAAGTATGCTTTCCAGCTGCCAAGTAGCGTAGCGTAGCATGATGGCTTGCGAAGCATGGAGTGCCGGAGGCACTTTAATCTTCTTCATCTGACGATTGAAGTTTTGGCATTGAGAATAGTTATTACGCTTGATGTGGACGGACCACAACGATCTGGGTGGGTCCAGCTGCCAAGTCAAAACTTATGTGTACCTCATGTCCCTTGCCAAAAGTTTTTCTATATCAGACAACTGCAGCGCCATCTATTCGTAATTATTTAAATAATAAATTTTTTTGTTTCTTATTCAAACAATAGTAGAAAAAATATTGTGTGAAACAAGTATGAAAAGTTTCTTGTTCCGTACACGGAAAAAACCTCGGCTAAAACCTCGATAAAAAATCTCAAGTCTAGTACCGAAAAATTGCACTTTTCATTACTCGTTGCACAAATAGTTATTATGACATCAGTTTTCTGAGTGTAGAAAACAAAAATTATTTATTAACTAAACCGTCCTAATTGGGAAATATAAATAAACAAACATTAGGATGAACATTATAAGAAGACACCCCCACCTTATTCTAGAAATATTAAAAAGTTGGAAGCAACTAGAGTTTCCCAAAAAATCCCGGCTTCCTAATTCCCCCAGGTTAACAACATTTCAAGAAGAAAACCACGTCTCCATCTTTTCTTCATTTGCATGTCCCGATAAGAAACCTTACCCTCACACGACTTGACGCGGTCAGCTGTCCATGGGCCGTCGGGTCTCGTAAAAGTTTCATTAATTTTACTTTAATTTCTATTTAAAGTGAAATTATCAAAATATAAAGAACTTGAGTTTCACTGATTAATTCAAAACCAATATGCAAATTAAATTTTAAGAATTCAGTCTGTTGTATTTTCTTGCTCCAATAAAAAATTTTATTATTAGTTTGAAGGCTGAATATTAATTTTTAGAATATTTTGTGAAAATTTATTTTTACATTTAGAAAAAAATTTGTGGAAACTAGCAGACTACTTTAATGGGTATTCCTTAGATTGCTAGATGTTATGGTAACCCAGATATATAATTTGTTAACTTAATTTTTAGATAACAAATGAAAATTTGAATAAAAATAATAATATTAATAATTTATGTTGTATGCTTAGAAAGAACTAAAAACTTATGTAAAATAAATCACGTAAGGTGATTTTGTTATATTTAAATTATTGTAATATCTGTATTAATACCTTGGATACCAATATGTACCAGCGCATTAGCATGAATTACCAATTTACGAAGCGCAAAAGTAACAAGGAAACGATTTAAATCCAGGGTATATAGTATGTAAGATCATTTCATCCACTGCATAGTTATTTCAGGCAACACCCCATTTATGCAGTATGCATTGAAAATCTGAAATTTGTGTCAAAATTACTATTTGATTTTGCAAAGCGCGATCTTCATGCAAGACTGCACACAATCAGTAATTTGGTGAATATCTGTTTGATTATGCTCAAAAAGTGCGATTTCACATCTGAAAACAACAATTTATTTTCAATAGTGGAAAATGTTTAATGAATTTCATGCCCGAGTAATGACCACCCTTAAAAGATATTAATCAAACATATATTTAGTTTCACTTGAATAAACATAAAATTTAATGATGTATCTCAAAGACCGAACGTGCATTTGCATTCGAGAGGATAATGGCTTGGTTGTTTCAATATTTAATTATTGCTTCCTTTAAATCAAATTTCCTAATGCCTTAATAGCCAATTATTTATTCATTTAAAATGACGAAAAATAAAAATAAAATAATATTTTCAGAAACGCAAAGATGTGGGATTCTTTTCCTTAGATAATTTATCATGTCCAAACAGAAAAGCAAATTTTGACTTTCTTAACGCCCCATTAGCAGCATTACTTGCAGTAATGTTTCTGTGTGTTTATCTCGACGTTGTTGATTGACTGCAGTATGAAATAATAACCGAATGAAGTTATCTGGAGGTTAAAAATTTAATAAGAAATAATAAAGACCGGGTGGCTGTTCACCGCATTTGATATGGTAAATTGAAAACTCTAAATTCTAAAAGTCGTTACAATATGAAACGTTGGATTCTGACATGCTGACAAGGAAACCGACGGTGACACTATCTGATTTAACAAAACCTGTATTAAACACGGCCGCATTGAATGACATTAAACGTCGAGCAAAAAGCAAAAAAAAAGTAGTGATTGGCTAAATTTGACAAAAGTAAATTACATCATTTATTAAAATAACTCCACAGAACAAAATTTATCAAATTTAATTGTTCAAAATTTACAATGAAACTACCCCGTCTGTCAGTTACAAATGCTTAATGCAGGCTAATGTACAAAGTGAAGTAAGCAGGAGGCCATTCGATAATATTAACGTAAAAAAAGTAAAATAAACAGGATGCAATTTTCACGTAACTTTTTACATTAAATTTACACCGCATCTAAATGATTTGCGTATCTTTTGTAAAAGAAGTAGAAAAACGAATGTAGCCTAAAAAGAATTTCTTTTAACATGAACTTGTACCCCCATTTGTATATCTTTATGCTAGCTCTTTTGACTTTCTCTTTAAAAGTTTTTTTTGCTTTTCTCCAGTCATCATAAATCATCTCCTATTTTCAAGTGGAGTAATAATTTTTCATACACGACGACCTACGGCTTTTAGTTTTTTAAATGCAAAATATTTCACGTCTTTGCGATTTATTGCGGCACATTTGCATGTTCTTGAAGCTTAAAAGTAAAAATCAGTTTCGTATCACTTTTTTAATATTCGAAAAACATTTTTTTATTCATTAAAAGTTCAGTTGTTGCTTTCTGGCGAGCGTCGGTCGCGTCAGTTAGGGAAGTAGTGAGAGGACCGAAAATAATGATTTGTAAATAAAACTGCAGCCCTCGAGTTTGGATGACAGATTTGAAAACTGCTACACAGCTGGGGTTAAGTAAAGGAAGATAAATGATTGAGGATGGCAGCTTAAAGAGTTCCTACAAGGAAAATGGCCATCGGAACAAACCAGTCTAATAATTTATGCAGGGATTTTGAACCGACAATCATCGGTCAGTCAAACATGAAATAGGCCATATTGAACTTGAAAAAGAATAAGATTGATTAAGCGCAGAAACTAACCGTAAAAATGTGCGCCAAAATCAATTTGAGGAGACTTTTTATTTTTGAGAAAACTTTATTTATTAGCGATTGACGAAATTAATTTTAAGGAATAAAAATTTGTTGGAAATTTGCGACGATAATTACATTTCGAAACTTCTTAGACGGCATACATTAATTTAAAATTAATTACATTGTAAAGTACGTTAATTAAATGGTTAATTAATTTGTGTTAAATTAACTAGCGCAAGAGTAATGCACCTTTAAATTCGTCAGCTAATTTGAGCCGAGATGAAAATTATTACGCTTTTAAAAAATATGAAACGAAATTTTCAATTGGTAACTTAAATTGCGACATTAAATTCACTTTAAAGCCTATTGAAAAATAGCAAATGAAGTATGCAATAATTCAGTTGAAATTTAAAAACGATTCCGAAGGGTAGGCAAGCATAAGAATTTTGTCTACAGTACCATGCTAGCTCGAGTAAATTTTCTCGTTCTTCATTTAGAAAGCATCATTGCCTCGCATCACCCATCAGACGAGATAACATTAAATCCATTAAATCACCCTTATTTTGAGGCACGCACATCTTCAGTGCAAGTGTCGGATGATAAATGTGATGTTAGTGATAGATCACCTACGCATATGTCTTGTAGTAAGCATCTTGTTCATTAAATGTAATGACCTTATGCTATCTAACCAATATGTCTTTATTAACCAAGAAATAACACATTTATCAAAAATTATTAACATCGCCCAAAACACTACCAGTTTCAATTAAACGTCTAAACCTCAAAAAAGCAATTTCGACTTGAATATGAAATATTACTCTTGCTAACAACTCTTCTAAATCCTTACAACAAGCAACATTTTCTATAGCAAATGTGTGTTCAAAAGCATACGTGAAAAAATATTGCGTTTTGTAACTAAAGTCTGAAAAATTAAATATATGTCCGCTTTCAAACCTATTCAAACACAAAATCCTTCCTTTTAATAAATAAAGCGTGTGCGACCGAATACACAAACCTTTAGATAGTGAGAATCTACATGTGAGTATACATACATATTTTAATATACAAAAATACAAAATGCGAAGGATTATCGCGGTACATTATAAATTAAGCAAACCGTGACGAATCCGATATAGCCGATACCAAATTTTAATAATCCACTTAAAACGATTGTTACAAAATTGAACAAACAACGACGCACGAGGTTTTATGAAAAAAAAATTTTGAATTAAACATCAGCGTCAAAGATTCGAAAAGAAAATTTTCAATCGGCCGGTCGAGTTTATTATTTACTTCTGTAGGAAAACCTGTTTCAATGAAACTCAAATAAAATAAAAGTAAAACTAAAAGAAACTATTTTCAAATTTTTCTTTTTCTGTATCTCTAAATTTTTGTAGGAAATTACTTATTGAAAGCAAAACATTAAAATATGGCTTCTGCGTTTTTGTTATAAAATAAAGAATTATCAACAAAATTATTGAACGTAAGAGATAAATTGATTACCAGGAGTGAAAAGACGAAAGGGAAATTGGGGTCGTCTACATGCAGTGCTGTGGTGGCAAAACCACATACTACTTATTTTCACAATCAAATATAAATATTTTGGAATTTATTATTAATTTTATACATATGTAACGACACGTTACAAGCAAACGCAACCTTATATCACGAACTTGTACAAACATTACAGTTCGACCGGGATAGCCCAATCGATTCTGCGAATATCGGGTCTCTCAACATCTCGCTCTTCAATAAAATTTTAAAATGTTATGTATGTTTTAAAATTAATCTGTATTGTTAATTTGTTAATAAATGTTGTTCTGATTCTGATTCTGATGATCATTTCGCAACCCGAAATGCCCAGGATCGAATCCCACCACGAACACAATTTTTATATTTAATATTATTTACATAATAATATTAAATAAGTCACAGGTTCTGCCAATCGATAACAGATGACGCCATAACACTTGGAACCTCACTCATCTGTTACACATATTTACATTATTTTATCAATATTTTTGTTTTATCCAGATTCGGCTTTATGTTGAGCATAAATTGCACATGAAAATAGCAAATTACTCAGTATGTTTTAATTAAAAACATCCCTGAAGACCCTCAAGGTCGAAAATTGCGAATCTAGAAAGACGCGGATATTTGTTTTTAAGTTTATTTCAGCTATAATAAATATGATAAGCCGGCTAGAACAAAACGAATAAATAAAATTAATCAATATTGGAAGTTTACCCATAGTTTATTCACTTCATTTTAATATCATGCTTTTGGATTTTTGTAAATACCAGGGGCGGAACTACCGGGGTGCGGTGGGTGCGATGCACGCGGTCCCCCTGCTAAAAGGGCCCCCAGTTGTACCGTGACCTTTTCAATCTTAATAAAAATCTTAAAAATAGGAGGTGCACAACTAGGTGCTATTTGAAGTCTAGGGAGATATAAAATACCCCCAGTTCACTAGCAATTATGTTCAAATGATTGTCATGCTATTAAACTTGTGACTTTCGTACCAGGAATTTTACTATATTCTGTGGGGTGTTCCACACCCCCCCGAAGAGTAAGGTTCAGTATTTCAGTTGCTAGTTAAACTAAATTCAAGGTTTAAACTATGTTTATGGCTACCTGATTGGTCAGATATTGAGTTTAAACTCTGATCGTAGTTTAAACCACAACTGAAATACCCGCCCTGAGAGTTTTCACGACGCATAGATATATGCTGTATAAATTTGCACTAAAACTTTTTGTTTGTATACAAACGATATGTAGATGTAATTATTCTAAGAGAATAAAAAGTATTCATATGAAGGTAAATCATACAACGTACACACACACCTTTGGGTTTTCAAGCCGGGGGGTCTGGGGGATATGGAATACCCTCCAGTGCACCAGCAATTATATTTTTTCATTATTTTCCATTTTATGAAAATTTTGGTTATGACTTTTCCAGATTTTCCAAAGAATTGGAAACCCTGCAATTGTTATATAGAGAACAATCAGTGGCGTATTTACGTGGCGTAGTTACTCTGTAACTAATCAATATATTAAATAACATACAATTATTATTTGTTCTTTAAATATTTAAAAGTCTTGAGCAATTTTTACATCTTCATTTATTTAATAAATTATAATTTAGGTCAAAAAATTAATTAATTATTAATTAAATTAATAAAAAAAAAAGAACAAAATCTATGTTTTTTTAGTGCGTTAATAAATTTCCAAATTACTGGATTATCCATGCCCAATTTCGGTTTGTAGCCGTCTATGTGCTGCCTCGGCGTGATTATTTGTTCTGTCTACATCATTCATGACGCGGTTATATACAGACCAAAGCTGAGGTGAAAACATTGGAGGACGTCTACCATTTCCTCGGCGGTTTGCTCTTCCTATGTAATTGTCTTCAAACCATTGTAAAGCGGGTTCTAATTCTATTGCTTCATCTAAATCTTCAATTGCAACAAATGCCAGAGATGTTATCATCCGATCTGATAATGCAAAATCAGATTCTTCATTGTAACGTCTCATAAGGTGAAGGGTTCCGATGTGCTTCTTTAGATTTTTTGTTAAATGCAACATACATCCCAGTATTTCCGCATAGGGGAAACCTTCTCTGAAAGCATTTATTGCAGCCAATTCGAAATCGCAAGATATTTTATCAGGGTTTAAATTTGGCTCTAACGATTTTAGTGCAGTGATCATATGAGAATATGAAACACTCTGTTTATTTTGCAATAGCACGTAAACGGCAGGGTGCACACCTCCAAATCGCTGAGCCATAATTACATAAACCTGATGGAATAATTGGGGTGCTGAAGAGAAGGTTCCATCCACAAACCAGTGTTTAGATTCGCCGAGGATCAAAAAAAAATTGGGTTATAATTAATAACATTTGCATATGCTGACATTACGTTGTATTATAATTTAATTACCTGTAAACTTCTTTGACGACCGAATATTAACATGCGATTTGGGAGTTGTCCACTGTCGTAAAGCAAAAATTTTTCTAAAACACCATTTGCTTTAAACATTGTGTATTCTTCCGGAATAATTAAATCCTCTAAATGTGTTGGTGCCGGAGGTGCTTTTCCAATTTCATTTTTTTTTCTTCTAATCATCTTCTTCCGTGCTTGGTGTTTGGGTAGAGCTACTTTAGCACTTACTGATAAACCAATTACACAATCATTAATTATTTGTGAAGGCTGCTCCATTGTCTCTGCAGCTCTTTTCTTCATTGCGGTTTGACTAATATTAGCTTCTATTTGCATTGCAGCACTATCATGACAATGGTGATTTATTTTTTTTAGGATTACACCTTCACAAACATGAATTCGTGCTTTACAGCGAGATGTACCATCGATGTTCCATTTATCACATCTCTAAAAGTCTTTAGTCCCACAAGCACTTTTTCGATCGAAAACATACGAATATCCATCGTTATGAAATTTCGGTTTTCCTCTCTTGCTTAAAATTTCCATCTTTGAACTTTGCATGCTGATCGCACTTTTACATACTGTTTATTAAAACTAATGTAACACTTTTAAATATTAATATTTATGTTCACTTTTAAATATCAAATCGAGGGGGCTTATCTTGGAATTTTTAAAGGTTGGCAATCCTAATATCAGTGATAATGGGATAATTTTATATATGGAATTAGGTTGTGTAAGCAGAACAATTCTCCATTACCCCTGAACCCTGCCATCAAAATTAATACTTAAAATTAATTATAGTTCTGAAATTTTGGGGGGGGGGTATTCTTTGGTAAGTAATAATTACGGTTTAATTTATGGACAAGCGACAAGCTACACGACGGTTTATTAACAAGGATTAATATGAAATCTTTAAACAGGTTATGTAAATGGAACAATTCTCCATTACCCTTCACGCCTGACCTCAAAATTAACACTTAAAATTTGTTTTGGGGGGGGGGGGAATAATTCAAACTACTTTGGTAAAGGAGCGTCCATAAATTATACAAGGACAAATTTTGGAATTTTTGATCCCCCCTCTCCACGTAAGGGTCCGTATTAGATTTCTGATACTCCCAAACTCATTTATCCTAATTATGAAATGAATAGTTAAGTTTTGTATAATAAATAAATATATCGATAAACTTTTTATTTGTGTAATTTTATTCTTTGCAATGTAAAAAAAAGGTCACATTTATTATATTTATTTTTAATTTTATTTAAATATTTAAATATAATGGGGTTAAATATAACGGAGGGGGGGTGCAATTGCATCTGAGTTCTCGCGTTCAAACGTCCCTACGTTCAAACGTCCTCGCGTTCAAACGTCCGTGCGTTCAAAAGTCTTCGCGTTCAAACGTCCCTGCGTTCAAACGTGCGTTCAAATGGCCGCGTTCAAACGGCCGCGTTCAATCGGCCGCGTTCAATCGGCCGCGTTCAAATGCCCTAGATCGATAATTTTATATGTCTGTATAGATAAAAAACTGCAGATTACAAAAATGCTAAAAAAAGACATGTTGCTATTGGAAAAAATATATTCATGTTTACTTCCGGCTGAGTTTTAAGTACAAAAAAATTTACTTCCGCAGTTTCCGAAGGTAAATTTCGAGTTGAATAAAAAACTATTTTTTTCGTATCTAGTAAGATATAAGAATTATTCACTGTTAACTCTTATCGTGAACACACTGCATATTATGTATTTTAATATTTTAATTTAAATATTAATATTTTAATATTTTTAAAATTTCAATGAAAAAAAGAGTAGTAAATTTTGTTGTTGTTTTAAGGCTCATGGGTGGGGTTTGATATCCTGTTGTATCTGCCTTTGCCAGGTAATCTTAGAAAAGGGGAAATTTAGAATATTCTAAAAGCCAAGGAAGCCAAGGAAATCTCAGAAAATTAAACAAGGAAATAAAAGAATTAATCTTTGGTATTCTAAAGATGTAAATTTCCCAAGATTTCCTTGGGAAGAAAATAGCATTTTTCAGTGTTACTAAGATTTCATAGAATTTCCCTAAAATTTCTTTTTCTTTTGATTTCTTTTCACCTTTGTAATTATATCAGGATTTCTCCATTGGTTTTCCAGTTAGTACAAAACTAAAGGGAAATCGCCGGGAAAATTGTGTGTACTAGTGAATGAAAATCTCAAGAAACTCGGAAAAATTCCAAGACATCTCAAGAAACAGATTCTTAGAAAATTTGTATAGAAATATAGAAAATCTCAAGAAATCCATATAGTTCGGGAGCACTATTAATTTTATGGTGACACCGTCACAGGTATTGTGTTTGTCTGTGGTGCTTCACATAAGATAACCACCATAGCAATATTAACAATGTGCTTTATTATCGCAGCTATTTAACCAATTTTAATTTTTTTGAGCTTGTTAGAAAGGTAATGAAAAGAGCAAAATAAAATATTCTTGCAAGTATTGCGAAAAAACAATATTTTGGTTGCTGGTTGGATTTAAAGTTAAAACATGGAAAACTGTTGTTAGGTGTAATATGATCTACGTTAGATTAGTTTAATTTAATCAGTTTGAGAAGAGACACTGGAGCACATGGTTCTTCACGCATTACAGGAGTAAGCACCCTCTTCCAAACACCAGTCATGTCCAACTGGATTAGGGATGACCCCATTCGGTTCATCATCTTTTGACCACACAAATACTTGAAAGTTAGCTCTCTTAATTGCGGGTAAAAGGGAGCCTCTAGTGGGAGGTAACTTATCTCTAAGGGGTTGTTTGGCTGTAAACATAACAGTAAGTTCTTATTCACTCGCTGAAATAAAAGATTTCCAATATGACAACTTTCCTTTCTCAAACAAACTTCCCGTGGTGTCACAACCTGATAGTGCATGAAACCCGGGCAATGTTGAAGCTTTTAGTGATCCGAGTGAAACATACATATTATGTATATGTTTTTTACTGATATTGCTTCGCCTGACGATGGTACAAAGAAGGTGTTTTCCGGAAGCCATTCATAGCGCCTCACTAGCAAAACTAAAATGTCTGTGTCTTGAGCAAACACCAGTAGTGTATCTGCACCTCTATCGTTTGCGTAAATAGCATAATACTTACTCTTTAAACAATCCAAAAAGCAGTGCGTCGCAGAAACTACTGATGTCTTGTGATGACTTAGAATTGTGTGTGCAAGATATGAGGTTAATTTATCTTTAACTGCCCAGTCAGAATCATGTTAATGTTAACGTAATGTTAACGAACGGGAGCTTCGGATTGGTAGTCAGCAGAAACATGGCTTTTGATTGGAGCATTTGTTAACATTACGTAAACGTTAACATGATTCTGACAGGGCAGTAATACGAGTGAGTGACAACAACTTTTTCAAATTTATCTTTGAAATAATCAGTGGTGTCACATATTTTGTACTGTGTTGCGATACTCCCATGAAGCCTCTTATCTCTAGTAAGATTTTTTATTGATTCGTGTAAGTACATGTCGAAAATAACATGAAGTTCATCATACTGGCAGTATTTCCTTCAGATCGCAAAGATCACCTTTTTGTATTACCAAGAGGAGTTTAGTGAAGCATTCTGGTGCACCAGTTTCAACTTTTTACCTGAAATAATTTGACTGACTGTGCTATCACCATACAGCACTGACCACAAGTCAGGAATTCCAGTTCCATCAATGACAACTAAAATAATTGCAAATAATTCCCATTTTTTAAATGGGAATTTATGGCAAACCATTTTTAAAACCGAAGTTGACACAGAACAAACTAAAATCTTGGTATTTTAAAAGAGTATATACTTTCTTTATGTTCTTATTTCATACAATTTTAATAAAAGTAGAACTTTTCACTAGGATAATTTTTGTAGATTCCAAAATGTACAAAGAAGAAGTTAACTGGCAAATAGAAATTAATATTTTTCACTTTTTTCATAAGTCTTGCCCCACTGCTATTAAGTGTGTTTGGTTTTCTGTACTAGTGAACACCAGTCAACCTAGTTTTGCAAATCTGCTTCTTTTTGCTAACAAATTCGTGATACAAATGCGATATAGAAACCTGACATAACATTTCTTCTAATTTTAATTGTTTGTAATTTTTATTTCTTCTAATAAATGCGGTTCTGTATTAAACCTTTCATGTTTAAACAATTTAAGACCGATGATGGGTCTCATGTTTCAGCGATACCCCATATCACCCAAAATAGTCTGCCCCAAATGTAATAGAATTATACCCCCAGCACAAATTAAATTTTCTTCTTCTCTTAAACCTCGGAACTTAAACCTAAGGCTTGTTACTTACAGCAGGATATCTTTCATATTTCCGTCTCTTGCAATCCTGGTTAATCGGTCCAGAATCGTTTTTCCAACATCACTCTCTTCAGTGATCAGGTCGAACATAGGCTTTGTAAATTCGAATTTTTCCTTCCCCGACTAGAAATTTGGTTCGGCAAATCCTAACATACCAATTCCTGATTGGTCTGGTTCTACTCCAGTTAAAATCTGTCGAGCTTTATCGGATCAGTCTTGACCGAACCTGATTGTTGCCTGTCTTATCTGGCTACCCAGATTAGACAGACGAGGTCCAGATCAAGTTTGGCGACTTCCTAAGGCAAACCGGATTTGGGCCACATTCAGCCTTAAGAAATTTCTAGTCAGGTCAATGTTGCGAATTTAATTGGTCCATACAACATTTCTCAGGTTGACTGCTACTAACACCGCTCTAGTAATTTGACCGAATACTTCTCTTGTCAAATCTCGATGGGCAGACAAATCGAGGCCCAAGTATCGTCAGGTAATAGATTCTCCATGATCGAGACGAATTTGCCTAATAAGTAGTTACTTTGAGCCGACATTTAAAAGTCCCATTTGATCATTTGGCTCATCGTGAGTACCATAAAAATAAAATTACTCTATTTAAAATTCAGAACTTAATTTTATAAAGTAACGATGTCGTTTAATAGTAATTATAATAATGCATTATGCCTACATAATTATAAAAGATGAAAAAGCCTGGGCTGGCACTTACTAGGAATGAAAGTCATTTATTATATTAAAAAGTGTAGACTAATAAGTTCTTTTTAAAAATTGTATGATGTAAGCAGCTGAACTGGAACTGTTAAGTTTTTCCGAAGAGATTAAATTTCTTATAACGAAAAATAGAATTATAAACGTGGAAAATGTCAAAAGACACACAAATGTAAACTGTATTAACCTTCAATGATAAAACTTTATAAAGAATTTATCAGGATTAGATATTTTCACAACTTTTTTGAATACAAAGCCGAGACTAAATTTTTATTTATGAAGAAAGTTGGAAAGTCTAAGAAGACGGTCCCACCCCCAAAGAGATCAATGCAGTTCTAATAATACATTTGAATTTTTCTGGCAAAAAGATTAATAATTCAAACCATCTCGAGCGGAACATTGCAAAAATTTAAGAGAAACGAAGTTATTGGTTAGCGTAATTTAAGAACAAAAAGTCGTTTAATTAATTTTTTACCGTTTTCGGATATAAATGGAACTCGCGAGGAGTCTTAGAAATTAATAAATTAAAACACTGCGGTAACAAATTAAATAACAAACGAACTAAATGGATCTCCATAATTAAATGACTAATCAATAGAGTGACGTTCTCTAGAAAATTTTGAAATTTACAAGTTTAATTAGAAATTCTTAGCACAGATACCTTTGATGTCCTGCGGAACTTTTCAATGGAAACTAAACTCGGGTTTTTCTCTTGCCATTCACCAAGAGAATAAGCGCGGGTGCATCTAGCTGGTTGAGAAAATTGTCCTTATTAAAAGATCGGAATTGGATGGATTTCGCTCTACGACAGGATTACATATTTGCTTAACGCCAGGAAACGACTTGCATTAAATAGCCGATATCGATAACTACCCTTTCGGTAATAATATACCCTCGTCACTTTAAAACTAACAGTTAATTAATCATTGGAAATTCGATCGAAGCGGAAGGATAAAAGTCTTAAACAAAAAATGTTTCGATTCTCCACAGATTTGCATGCTTAATCAATTTATTGATTCCGCAAGGAAATTCAATTTTTCCAAGTGACAATAAAAAGAAAACCATGTAGTGTTTTATATTTGATAAAATATGACAAACACTGTTAAATTTAATGAAATTTGTCTGACGGCTATGAAGCCATGATACATTATTGTAAAGAAACAAATATTAAAGTAAACTAAAATTTCATTGTTTTCGTATATCCGAAACGTTTTCTCCTTTTATGAAATGAAGTTTATATTAATGTTTGTTTATCCGAGACAAGGCAATAACGAAAGTATCATTTAAAATGCTATAGTACAAATTTTGACAGGCGCAACCCGACGCGCACCCCGACCAAGTCAGGCGTCGCGACGTTCAGATGCCAGTAAGCAGCCGGCATCGGTGTTATACAGTCGGGTTCGTATGCAATACATGTAACAAATTTATTCAAAAATGCGCACGTGCATTAAACACCATAAACTATTCCCGAAGCAAAATTTACTCAAAGTTTAGTGATACCAAAAGCTCAACACAAGTATGTGAATAATTGACCATGCGTCTTTTGGTTGCTTTGATTATGGTTATGATTAATTATGAGAAAGTTTTTCCGATTTCGTGCAAATGTGTCTTTGAGTTACACAACCACCAAAATAATAAAACAATCAACGCTCTCTCATGCCAAAGTGAAATCAACGTGACCGAAATTTTTCCAATCCATGCAAACAATAATTTATTATTTGGACATATTTCAAAGGCCAATCTTACAGTGCAATTTTTAAATTCATCCAATCACTCGATAAGTCTCCCCAGTCTGTTTTATCTAAAAATTGTCGATTGTGTCATTTCTAATTTATCGAATGTCAGTTTCGGAGGTCTGGAAAACCTTCGATTTTTAGACTTATCTAGAAACAAAGTAAAGTATTTATCGAATCAAAAAGGAGTCTTCAATCTAACCAACTTGAAAGTTTTGGACTTGTCAAGTAACAGCCTCCGAATGATCGAGAGCGGTCCTTTCACAACCTTAACATCACTCGAAGTGCTAAATTTAAGTGCAAACGTAATAGATACATTAACCGAAAATGCTTTTAGCGGTTTGTCAAAATTACAGTGCTTAGACATATCGTCAAATAAATTATCAACAATCAGTAGTGACGTTTTTGTTCCCCTGTCCACTCTTCAGCATTTGAATTTAAGCAACAATTTATTACAAGCAATCGACGAAGCCTGCCTTAGCAGCCTGCAGCGCTTACAGCAGTTAGACGTATCTTGGAATCGGTTGGCACATGTTGCTCCAGGCAGTCTACAATTGCCGAGTTTATCCCGTTTATTGTTAGCAGGGAATCCGGCACTCGGTGGATCACGTGAGCCTCCGCTTCTCGTGGGACCTGGAAAACGCCTGCAGACAGTGGACGCGTCACGAACTGGGCTAAAACAAGTTCCAGCTGCGCTTACACATTCTATAAGAACCCTTCGACTTGCCGGTAACTCAATTAAGACGGTTAGCTGCGGTCACCTGGACTCTTATCCGCTTTTACAACTTCTCGATTTTACTTCGAACGAACTGGAAGAAATCGAAGACGATGCGTTAGGTCGCTTAGAAGTACTCTCAATTTTATATCTTTCCGACAACAAATTGCGTTCCATTCCCCATAATTTACCTGAAAGACTGAAAATTTTGCATCTGGAGCGCAACCAAATTGAACAAATTTCACCCGGTGATCTTCAGGGAATGCCGCTTTTAGAAGTACTTTTGTTGAGTGACAATAAAGTTAAAGTGGTGCAAGAGGGTGCTTTTAGTCAGTTGGGAGCACTCGCAACGTTAGATTTATCGCAAAACCCCATTAATGTATTACCAGCAGGAATTCTATCAGGACCTTGGCAACTTCAGGTACTTCGCCTTTCTAATCTAAACGTAATTTCGCCAGCTCAAGATGTATCATTTCCGTTGTCGTCACCTGAAAATTTAGTTACCCTAGATATGGCAAATAGCCCGAGTTTGAGCCAACAATTCTTGGCCGACACGGCGGCTTTAATGGCATCGAAACAACTCCAAGAATTAGATTTGTCCGATAACGGAATAGAGCGGCTCCGTTTCGATTTATTGCACTTTCTGCCGCAATTAAGAATTTTGAAACTCGAAAATAATTCGTTAAATTGCACAGACCTACATTGGCTGGCCGAATGGATGAGACGTCAGGATCAAACCGAATCGCGAAAATTGACTTGTTCCGCGCCCCCCGAAATATCGGGAACGCTACTAATAGATCTGGAAGAAATAGAATCAGTGACGCAATTAAATTATAAAACGATTACTCCCGGTAGAAAAACTCTAGGAAAACCAACGCTAACGATAAAACAAAATTCATCTTTGTTATTTTCAAAAGACGCTGTCGAAGAGAATAAAAATTTCACGATAATTAAATCTACTTCAAAAAGCGAAATTATAAAAGAAAGTTCACAATTTCCTGATGGAATTACTGCTTCCGCTCTCCCGCTGTCTACTACAAAATCGAACGTTATGAGCGATGATGACCTGTCAAATAAACAGAACTTCACCCACTTCTCAGCCACCCTGCCAACCACTTACCACTCAAGTTATACAACACAACAGGACGCATCAATAAAAAGTAGGATAAATGTGAAAAGCATTAAAAACGAAACGTCTGGTAAGTTACAAAACGGTGTAAGCGACGTAAGTTCCTCAATAAAATATAAAAAAACCGCTAAATTACAAAATGTAAATGAACTGAACACTTTCTTCTCTAATAAACCTCAACGAGAGAACGTCGAGACAGAGATGGTTCAAAATTTATTCGTCTCCACAAAGAAAAGCTCGTTTAATAATGAGAATCGGGTGGTAGTAGTAAAGCACGGAGACAACAACAGCAACGAAACGCTTCCGGTGAAAGATGCTTTCGAGGAGAAAAATGATTCTCTGGAATTGGGAGAAAATGCAACCGAAAGAACAGGAGAAATGTCAATGTTTAGAGAACAAAACCACAAAAAAGATATAATTCAGGTCGGAATGTTAATGTTGCTGGTCGGAATTTTAGGCGCAGTGACCACAATGACGTTGATTATGTGCAAGTTCCGAAAACGCAGAAGGAGCCTTCAGCAGCAGGATATCGAGGTAAGCAGTTTACCAAGTGTCACCGAACTGTGGTGACACATGCGATATCCCGACGAGGATAGAACCGCTCTTTACGATTCGGTAACTTAAAAATGCAACACACCAGTGTATGTGATACAACATGATGAAATTTGTAAAACTAATTTTTGTACCAATCACGATTATATTTTACACAAATGAATGATGACGAACACAAGAAAATTAAACCGTGTCGTGTAATATTAAATGTGCCACCCTTTCGACTAATAACGAAACAATCTAAATAAGTTTGTGCTTTTCCACAAGCGCATTAACAAAATTTTTGGTTGTTAAAACACAGTATTCATGTAATGTTAACAAGATAAGATTTTTAAAGTTGTTTTCTTTTTTCCAAATAGCTTTTTCGATTTCTGAGTTAAAAAAAGAGTGGCGTATTTACATACGAAAAAATAAATCTTATATTTTATCTGCGCAAAAATGTAAAGTTTGCTATTCATTGTAAATAAATGTCATTATATTTATATTTATATCTTGCCAAAAATGTTCGATGTATTGTGATAGGTCGTAAGAAAATGAAAAATATAAACGTAATTTTAAAAACGTGTTTTTTCTTTCTCGAAGTTATAAAAGGAAGTAGGGCAAATTTTAAAATTTTAATGCATTACACGGACCATAATGTGAATTTTAAAAATCAAAACACATCTTTGTTATTTTATTTCAGTATACATATATGTGATATGCATTTGATATTTCGAGTACCTACCATATCGAGTCGATATTTTTAGAGCAAAGAAAATGCAGTTTGGCGATAGACCGCCTACCAGCTCGCCCGCTCATTTGTAATATTTACAATACGTAATGGAAAAACGGCGGTTGAATATTAAAGAAAAATCGATATAACTACATATACGAGGGACCAAACGTACACATTAGAACATGAAATAAACCGACAAGTTATGATTATTTAACCATTAAGTTAGCTCACTCGAGCTTATATGAAACCACTAATAACGGATTCATAAACGGTAATTATTTTTAAAATATGCATGGATGAGAATTGCTCCCTTATAATTGAAAATTAAACTCCATTTGTTAAAGCTTCACCAAACCACCCTCGCTTTAAATTAATAATGACATACTCTGCAGGTATAGTAGTGGACAGCGATATGCTTAAGGTAAAATACATACCGAGAGCAACTTTTAATTTAGTTTTTGCATTCAGAAAAGCAAAATAACAATTTTGGCAATTGGCATTTAGGTGCTCAAAATTAATTTAAAGTTGTTTGCCTTTTCGAAACCACAATATAAATTTAAATACGTAACGTTAACCATTTCCCGATAAATTGCTACGAGGGCAAGTTATTGATTCAAAGCCATCGTGGCCAAAATTATTTATGCAAAATCATCAATTCCCCGATAGAGTCGTCGACCATAAACAAAATCCAAATTAGGAAAAAGCTCCATCATTGTAAGGAATGGGAATTTAATACAACACATAGTTTACATACCATCGATGTATTTATTATGTCAGCATCCACTCATCGCAATGCCCTAAGGGATTGCTAACTGCTATCTCGCGCGTTCAAGCGAATATCATTTCGTTACTCTTCGGTTGCAATCAATTCCCTGTTTTTCAATTCAAATTTAATACACTTTCCGAAGTGAGTGGAGACGAGTTATAGAAATGATAAAATATTCTCCCTTAGTGCGGACTACTTGATTAAAATATGCGAGTAGAGCTTGTAAAGTTCCAAAACGAACATTTCAAATATAAAATTCGTCAACGGCAAATTAATCCAAGTTTTTGATAGTAAAAGTATATCCCACAATTTGAGTTGATATTAAATCAGTTGTCAGATGTGTGACAGTTAATTCGCCAGAGGAAAATATATCAACTTCCAGGACGACGCGGTATATCCCATTCCTATACCAAAATTTGTAAGGCAGTAAATCCTAAAATACGTATTGAGCCGCATATACGCAATATTTTAACCAACAAAAAGCTCTTCTAAATCACTTGATAATAACCGAAACTGGTTGTTCCTCATTGCTAGTAGATTACATTTATCTTAAAACGTTTTTACGGTAAATTACCAAACTTTTTCAATTTCAATTACGCTGTATCGTGGACGTTTTAAAAGCATTTTTATGTCTTAAAAATTGATTATTCAAAAGCTCCTGTGCT
Organism: Cantharis flavilabris; assembly: GCA_949152465.1. Lineage (NCBI taxonomy): Eukaryota > Metazoa > Arthropoda > Insecta > Coleoptera > Cantharidae > Cantharis > Cantharis flavilabris. The sequence continues at coordinate 8,587,428 of OX424436.1, read as the reverse complement.
ACCAGCAAATTTTACATAACAAGGGGCTTATTAAATAAACTGATTAAAAAAACGGTGTGTGTACTTACCCCCCAAATTGGCAAAAAATATTTCTTGCAGTGCTAGCAGCTCCTCTTCGGGCGAAATGAATAGACTTCCAAACGAATCGTTCTCGGGCCACACTTCGCTGAAAATGAAATGTTTGTGCAATTATTAGATATAGGTACTTTCAAGAAGAGAAACTTTGCATTTACCATGTGGAAAATTAAAAACTTTCAAGTAAATTGCGAAAACTTCAAAACCCAAAGGTATAATGGTTATCTTTGGTATTAAAGTAGTTACATTTTCAGTTTAAATTGGCCAAATTTATCCGACTTTATTCGAACGTTGTTGTTAGTTTACCTCGTTTTATATAAATTATGACCCTTAAAGTACACGTTTTTATTATTTTTAATTTTTAAAATTGTGCTTGCTCGACAAATAAAACGATACAGTTAAAATAATGCAAGTAATACTGGTAGCTGACAATTGGAGTCGTAATTAATTTAGCATTATTATTACAGCCACTATAATTTTAGTACCACGTATCACTAAATGAATTTGTAAAATATTCAAAAGATAGAAAGAAAATAAACTTCTGAAAAATATTTGGCACCCAACGTGGGGCAAGTAGTATTAAATTTCCAAATTTAACAAGTAGCGCATTTCTACGATATTTACGATTTATATTTCGCACTCATTTTATTAGGCCTAGAAGTACTGGTGAAAAAAATATGCATTGCCTTTTTTGTACAGATAAGTACTACTGTAAAACTGAAAACAGACTGAGTGCAGCATTTCAATTTTATAAATTCACAGATCTATATCGCGGATTAAATATAATAATACTAAAGTTTCCGGTATTAATATGCTGTGATTCATCCGTAAAAAATTATATGAAGGACTCATCGCCATTCTCTCTCGATATCGATCTCCTTCGACAGTCTGACCCAGATACATACAATCGGTCTAATATTGACCCACAAATGTAGTGCAAAACGTTGTCGGTTGTTTATAAAGACGCCCTGTAGGTATTTACAGACCAGAACCAAATGTGTCATCGCTGGATTTTGACTTATTAATGTTGTAGTTTCTCGTTAAATATTTAAATAATAATTCAACCTCAAATAGCTTTAATTTAATTTAATTTAAAAAAAAATCTAATTTGATTCAATAAAAGATATTACTTTGATTCCAACTGAAGTTCGATCTCTTCGGGTCAGTTCTGGTAATAATTTAAATGAAGAGTAACTCAGCTTTCAGTGACCCGAGGTGTCAGAAATTAGGTAAATTAAAAATCTAAAAAATACTTTTTCTCCAAACGCCAAAACAATCTGACCATGTTACTTAATTGACAAATTATAGATTCGCTTTTTTGAGGAAACTATTGTTATACTTTACTGCCGGTCACAAGCGAGCGGTACTGAAGTACTGCTTTAAATTCAGCTCCCATCTTTTGGTTTAATAGCGTATTTTAGTTGGTAAGCTGAATCCTACATAGGTCACATTGAAGTATTGAACAAGATGGCCTTACCGATCCGTCATAACTTTCCAATTTTTTAAGTTGGTTACTTCAAATGAACTCCCAATATGTCCTCATTTCTTTACTACTATTCCAAAATTAATCATCAATCAAAAACCAGAAAACATCGAAAAAAGATCAACTTTAACTTTGTTTTTGAGAACTGAAAAACTATTAATTTATTCTTCTTCTTCCTATCGAAATTGAGGGTAATCCTACCACGCTAGTCAAATGTGAGTTAGTAGGATCTGTCGCCCTGTTTTATCATTAATGATGGCAATTAATAACCCAGGGGAACGACGACAGTTTTACATACCGAACCAATGTTATTAATTTACTTTTCTATTTACTTTACTTCTACAGAGAAGTATGTATAAGGATACACTGAACTTAGTATAGCTATATGCAGTGTAATACAAAAAAGTTCTTTTTATAACTTACAACGTCCTGAATTGTTTAACAAATTTTATATTAGCTTTGCAGTTTGAAGAGTTAGTCCAATACATCCCGCCAATTTGTATATGGAAATTTTTTTATTAAATCTTAAGACTATAACGAATCTTTACGCTTTGTTATTCGCGGTAATTGACCCATTTCCTTCTTTTCAACATTAAACCACATTTTCGCAGAATTTCGGTGGATACTGTTTTGTCGATATATAGGGTAGTTATTAAATTGCGTGACGCTCAACAGTTCAATTTGAAAGGATCTATTTACCAAGCCTGCCACCTTGTAGTTAAAAGCTTCACACATCTACTTCCTGGGTTGATTTAGTGAAATCCAAAAAAACATCACCGTCTATTTAATAAATCTTAGAGATCGAAAAATCCTGCTTAACCGTCTTTCTTTTCAGACACCACTACATTGAGTGGTGACGATTAGCTGACAATTACAATTTTTTATTTCAAATATAATGTGAAATTTAAATTCAAGATTTGAAATTTTAATTAAAAATCTTTAATACAGTGTTAACATTCTCAAAAACAAACTGCACTCAGCTTTCCATGAATTTCATTTATAAAATTTGATAGATATTAAACTTAATCTAAAATTACATTTGCCTTAATATTATAGTCTGACCTCGGTCAATAAATTTATGATATTACGATTTTGCATCCTCCCGTATCAATTTCACAATTTATAACCCAGTGTAATCTTGTACGGATAATTTATGTGTTACATTAACAGTTGAATCCACCAAAATTCCGTGTATCAAATATAAATCACCTTGCTTCATCTTGGAAAAGCGGTTTGTCTGGTGCCCGTGGTGAAGGTTCTTGATGGACATTCAACAGTTCTTCTTGTTGATAGCGGAAGAATTTACCTACGAAACTAGCTGCTAGGGATATTTCGATCTATTTATGTATCCAACTTGAGTTATCACAAAAAGTTAAATAGTTTCTCGCCAGTTTAAATTTTTTGAAAACTTTGCACAGAATTATTGTATAATTATAATAAATTATAATTTATTGTTAGGGGGATGTGTTTTATCTGGTGTAATCCAATTTGTTTTACTATTGAAAATTAAAATATTATGAAATCCATAAATAAAAAATGAGAAAGTCTGGAAGGGTAGTAATTAAAAAATAGCGTGTAGAAAATTTTGAGCTAAAACTTCTTAGGATTACAGCAAATACGAATAATTTCAAAATTAAATTATTAATTGAAGCTTTTAATGTGTTTCCATCAAAATTATTTACGTAACATCAAATTTTAAATAAAGTCTCTCTTTTCGTAACGGCGTTTAATATTCTATCTTCATTTATTTCAATCCTTGAAAGTAATAACCATGAAAATGAAAATAATGCAACCAAAGAATCTTGATAAGTAAAAGAAAAAACAATTTCGAAGTAAGTTTATAGAATGATTTAGAGATTTTCCGTTCGATACCCTTTGGTTTTCAAATACCTTCTTGCCCTTTCAAAGTTCACCGTTACCATGAATCAATATAATTGAATTTTCCTCACTTTTTATATAAAATTATATGTTGCGTCCCCTTCGTGTCGAAATAATATTTCATAAAAACTTGAATTTAAAATTTTTTTTGTTGAAGTCACCGTTCCGGCCTAGTTGAATGTAGCAATTTTCCGCTGATTATTCGCGAGAAGAAAATTTGAGTTTAACAAATGTAAAAATTTCGTTACTAATGAAGATAATTACCACTTAAAGTTTCTATGCGCTTTTCTGCAATATAAAAACATAAAGAGAAAACACTCCGATTTCTGTAACGTAAAAAGGAAATTATTAAGTTAATGACTCATTTCAATTGAAGTAAAGATGGAAAAATTGTATTATACTAATAGATGTAGAAATGTGGTTTTACATCGGTCTGAAGCTCTACAAAAACCTTCCAATAAAAACAAACTATAATTTCTACCTTTTCTTGCGCGAATGCTCTGAGGGATTCAAAAATAATCGACTCAAATGTAACATTCTCAGTTGAAGTTAGAAAGTAGTTCTTTTTGAGATAAAATGTTTACGGTTACATTTTACTGTTGCCTATATTGCATTATGTTTTGCATCAAGAGATAAATTCAAAATGTATTCTTGTTGACCTCAAGTAGCTATAGTAACTTGCACTAATATGTTTTCCACTCACTTCCTAATATTTCTCATATTTCTCCTGTATTATCTCGACCTCCATAAAATCACTATCTTGGCTTTTGAAGATGGCGAATACAATATAAACCGTTTAACTTAGGGGAGTTGCCATATTGCGTGGAATTAAAAATAATAAAGTTTCGTATATACCAACCTAGAATTACATCAGTGAACGAACAATAATGGAATGAATATTTTAGCAATTTAAATAGACAATCATAAATGTTGTGTCGTAAGAATTCCTATTTATACAAATTTATTATTTTAATGAAACGTGTTTATTAATCTTTAAATCGGCAATTTCTTAAGTTGTGAAAATATTGTTGGAAACTTACATTTTTCATATACATAAGAATTTCCTCCAAAGGTATTCGTTATGAGGTTTAAAAAAAGTTAGGAAAAAAGTTTTTTTTAAATGAGCTAACTTATTTGATTGTGCGCTCGTATGAAAGTGTATTTCATTAATGTTTTGGGAAAAAATCCGAGATAAATTGGCGATAAAGTGTAAGAAGAGATGTTCGAAAATTATAAACTAATAATAAGTTTCTTGTTCGTAAAATTAAAGCAGAACTTTTATGAAAACTAAGTTATTGTTGCAATGTGGGAGTTAATTTAGGTCGACAACTTTATTCATAATTTCCGTTTAGTAATTATTTAACAAAGGTATTTTGTAGTAACAATAAGTCCAACTCGGAAGTTAAAAAACTTTTATAATATAAATCTACAACATGTAGGTTAAGTATAAAAGTTTAATATTTATAGCTAAAAGTTTAAATTAGAATAAATCAAAACAAGAGTCAGTTTCGGTAAATGCAATAAAACCACTAACATGTATAATATTATGGTAATTACCTGTTTAAACAAGAAGGCTCGCGAGTTAATAGTGACTATTTACACAGTTTAATGAAGTTGAGCCAAAACAGAGCAAACGGTTACAAATCGAGAAATCACAATGATATAACTACGGTTGAATATTTACTTACAACATTTACACATTTCTTACGACAAGAAAATCAAAGCAAAACCGTACCAAATTATATATTAATACAAGAATTAAACCCAGTACGTGTAAAATTAATCTAAATTTAAAATTTACCCAGGGTAACTCGGCAGAAACAATGCGTTTAAAACAAACACTCAATTTAAACTTCTGCAAATTTTCCTATCCGGACCTAACCAAACACAAATTATTGGATGTTAACGCAAAATTAAAATGAAGTTTGGTATAGCAAAAAAAAAGGAATAAATTCGCTAATTGAATAAATATATTCATCGATACGGAAAAGCTCCGAGCAAGTGACGAGCGCAACCCTTCGTGCTAAAAGTTATCAAATATAAAAAATTTATTTTCCGCAAACGAGGTGATCCATAAAATAAATTATTGCTGACACGGCAAATAACGTGCAACAATAACACTTCTCTAAAGTTATGTCATATCATGGCAAATGACCCTTTGCCTCGACGGTAATTGAGTTTTAACCTCGCTTACAACGTCGCTATTACAGAGTATACACCATTCTAGATTCTAACCATTATTATCCATTTCACTATTATGGTGTGTGCATAGTATATTCAAAAATCAATATAGTAAATTCGTTCTAATCTGAATTTGCAATAATTTCGATAACCTGAATTCCGAACTAAGCTAACCAAACAGAGGTGCAAGATAGCATCCATCACAGTATCGTCCTTATACTGTCCGAATGCGGATGGTTCGAAGCCACCGGGATGTGGCATTTTAATCTTATAATACAGAAATAGCACTAATAATATTAGCTTAGGAATCCGAGTAAATATCTTCCATTTATTTTTTAAATTAAGAAAAATGCTTACCGTGCAGCACGTAGAAGGCCCAGAGCCATTTCAAATTCCTTCCGTCTCAAATGCAGTTGTATGTTTCTCATGGCTTCGGATCTAAATAAATAAATAAAGCAATAGATAATAAATAATAATGAAGCCAATTGGCTAAATCGAATTAATTAAGCGAAATAAAACGTAATACAAACTTTTGTTCGTCTATGGGTACATCGGAAGCGGCATCAAAGGGCACCACATTAGAGGGTGGTTGTGTAATACCCTCAAGCACTGCGGACAGTTGGGGCGCCGCCTCATCCCATTCCTCTTCCAGATTAATTTCTGGTACAGAAACTGTGACTGCAGGAGCTATAAAATATAAAGTAGAAATTTCATTTATCAAACTTAAAGCAACACTTCTAAACTGTTTTCTACAGCTGAAATAATTCATTACGGAATTACCCAGCGTTTTCTGCGGCAAACTAAATACACCAAGTTATAAAATCCTTCAAAAGAAGAATATAATAAGTAGTAACTTAAAACTTTATTTCCAACGAAACAAACTCGGAATTTCAGACAAACTCTAATTTAGATGCACGGTGCAATTGTTTACCACAAAAGCAAGAACAAAAGATTTTAAGTTTAATTGTTGGGGCTGTTATTTGATGAATACGCGTTCATCCAACCAAAGTGGCTCAATTTTAAAGTAAACAGTATAATTTGATCGGTACGCTTAGTTATAAAAGTTAACAAGTCTGCAAATATAAAAAAAAAGAATAAAGTTCATTCCCCGTAGATACACGCACAATGAATATTTCATGTGGAAATTTACAAAACAATAAAAATGTCATAAACTAACTGCTCTTGCAATTCCGTTCAAATAAAATAAGCTTAAAAAATTACCCGATTAATTCAAAAAATTTCATTTGAAAAACAATTTCAAACAGACTGTGCATACAATTTCTAAATGTCTCATTTATTGCAACCAAAATGACTTAGTAAAAAAATTGAGTTGGAAAACTTCCAAGTGCACGAACAGCCTCATTAAGCTAACAGTAGAAATTGGAACATCTATAGAATTTAAATTTAACAAAAAATAGAATTTTAACATTACTATTCGAGGAAACTGCCATAAATCCTGCTACACAAAAAATTGTTCAGAAGCAATCGCAAAATCTTTTTTGGCATACAAATACAATAAGGAAAATTTCATGATTCGTTTTCCTTCTCCAGTTACTTAGCCAATTCGAAAGAATGATACATGGGTGTACGTACAAAAATAAATTTTATATTAAACTTTAAGCCACCTGCAAATACGGTTTATGAATTTTCATTCGATAAATCAATCTGATACAAAGCAATAAAATGAAAAATTGGTATTAGAAAACTTTAAAAATGAATTGCTTACTATTTTTTGGTAGTTTTATTGCAGATAAAATTAGAAAATTTTGAAAAATTACAAATCATACACCAGACAATCCATACAGGGTGGTTTAAAACTGCGTAGGTTTAATATACGTATACTCGAGTATACGTAGTTGAGTTTGATGCCGATTTGGAGTTGTGGTTCTAGAGCTGTTGTACCGAAGTAAAAATTTCATATCTACATGGGCGTTGAATTATAATTAGAAACCATTTAAAATTATCCTTAAATGAGTTAATCATAAGAATGTCATCATGGGTAATGAATTTGATTTAACTGAAGGGTAAATTTTAACTTCTTGTACTGATGTTTTAATAATAATCCAATGTGTGATCATGAAGGTAATAAAAAGAAGCTGTGCAATTGAATGTTAGAGGGTATAACAATTTAAAATTTTAATTTGAAATAGCAATATTTTATAAAACTAAACAACAGTAAGAGGACATAATTGAATCGGTCAATTAGTTTTAATTTAAACCACTGTAAACTGCAATAATTATTACATTTAATAATTTTTTAGAAAATTTTTATTTGTTCTAGTGACTTCGGATAAAAGCAAAATTTTAAGTTGGTCATCTTTAAAAATTGTAAGTTATGTAAATATCAACGTCAATGTTTACATATTATTAATTTACGGCCTACAAAATACATAGTTGAATCACATAAACTTAAATTTTTTTCTTAGAAAAGGTATATACCAATATTCGTCAAATTTATTAAAATAATGTCAAATCTCTTAGTTTAGTTTTTATCTTCCACCGAAAAGCAAAATTCGAAATTACATTACGCCACGTATTATGTTTATGTTGGTACGGAAAATTTTAACTTTCGTGTTCACAATTGGTACTGAAACACCTCACTTCCGTTTAATTTTAAAATATTATTTTAACAATAAGTTAAGTTTATTGCAAATTGCAGGTGGTTGTTTTTCCAATTCCATATTTTATGTTTATAAATTTATTAAAGAGCAAATATGGAGTGTTGGGTGTCTTCCGCAACGGTAACAAAATATCTTTCGATTGGCATCATTTTCATTCTCATCCGCTGTAATGGAAAGCAGGAATCTTTCCTGAATTGTCTAAAAATTCTATGCTATTGATTCACCCTCGCTCAACAGTAAATAAGAAAAGTTTTTGTAAAGCTAACAAACCAACTTGAAAAAATTAAAAAATTGTTTCTTCTGAATTCTAAAAAAATCCTTTTAGAAATTCCAACGCACCAAAGTGACCTTCGTAGTTATGATAATAATTTCAGTGTACTTTTAAGTAATTTAAAGGGTGGAATCCCGGCATAGTCACAATCTAATTTTTTTTTCGAAGTATGTATTCCTAGCGCTAGGATGAAAAATTAATAAACGCGTTCTCAGATTCCCGATCTAAGGAACATTGAAGAAGCTAGTACAAACTTTTACAGCTGCGCCTGTTAGATTGGGGCGCATTGATACTCCCAAAGTAAATATAAAATACAGCAAACACCAAATGAATAAAAACTGCTAAAAATACGTTCAATATTTGGAAATAAAGTTGGATATATTGCTGCAGTTGCTTAATTTCATTTAAACATTGAAATATTGATGATGTGGTGCAAAACATGCACGATCGTATTTACCAAATCGACAAAATTCAGACCCAACATAATATTTTTGTTTTCCCTGGTGTTTATAGATGGAAAACATTCGATTGCTAGAATAACATTATTAATATAATTAAGTGGTTCGCAGCACATTTGAGTATACATCATTAGATAATTGAATAGCTTTTCTTATTATTCCCCCCTTAATTTATTTAAGCGCAGTACAACGTGTAATGATTAAATAATTTTTATTTGCATCTCAGAAGTTTCCTAGCAATTTTGTGTATTTTATGAATCATGAGTGTGAACCCTCCTTAATCAAAAAGTATCTCCTGAGGTAAAATTTAAATTAATTTTGTGAACCCGTTTTGCTCGTAATTTAATCTTTAAGATTTTAATAATTTGAAAGAGAAGCAAGAGATTAAAACTACTGCGAGCTTTGCGTTCGGTAAGCAACCCATTATTACACTCTCTCTATTGACGGATTATTTAGAACTTAAGTTCGATCCCACCGCTTCTGGGTGCGCATTATAATGCAACAATATTTGAGCCTGACCAATCTGTTTGGTCACAAACGGATAAATTTAATTTTAGATAACTAAACTGTTGGACATTTGAAGGTGATGATGTTACAACGTGAACAGCTTGAGCCCTTACGATTAATCATCGGGCGTCTAGACTTGTAACACCTGACGAGAATCTACATAAAAAGTTTCTAAAAATTGTTTCCAATTTTAAGCAAACAGAAAATGTGATCAAATTGTACTTTTCGCAATAACCGCGCCACTTTGGATTTTAAAAAATAACGCTGATTAATGAAATCCAAACGTCAATAAAAATACAAAACGAAAAGCTTTCAAGTGGGATAAGAAAGTGGAACTTACCTCTTTTCTTCTTTCTTTTGGTTTTGGCTTTCTTTTGTACAACAACACTTCCGAATTTATCACAGTAAGTTTCGAACATTTTTAAAAAAATGTGTTGAGTTTCCAATAAATCGTTGAGATAAAGTTTCGACAATTTAAGTTCGTCAAACGTGATTAATAATGTTAACAACATTTCGCGATATTCCATTACGTAAAATATGTTACTTTGAATAACTCGCGCTGAATCTCGTACGGTCTCGTCAGAACTTTTCGACATGACGCACACAGTTAAAAAAAGTTCGCGATACGCCAGAATGGCAACGTGAAGACGCCGAGACCATTCTCCAAAATTTTTCTTGTGACAACTGAGCGTATCGAAGTAATTTTCAATTTGCTGTTGAACGAAATGGAACGATTCAATCGCCGTAGTTTCGCTGAAATTTATTTTTTAACTTATATAAAAGTATTACAAAATAATAAATCCTCTTACCTAACAAGTTTAACTTCAAATTTGTAACGTCGGTTAAATTCCATAAAAAATCTCATGGCCCACAAATAATACGACTCGTCGTGAGATTGTGCTTTGGCCCTCACCAAATTATCTTTAACATGATACATAAAAGCGTTATAAGCGCCATTTAAAAATTCACTACAGAATTCCTTCAGAAATAATCTAATACTAAAAGCAGAGCGCCTTTCAGATACAACCGATTGTAGAGGCATGCGATTCTTGGGCGTTTTGGGCTTTTTTTTGTCAACATCGAAATTTAATGTCTCCAATTTATTTAAAGGTTTGTGATAAATAAGCTCGTTATTACTAATTGATTTCATCGATTTTACTACGAAGGTTCCACCAAACCGAGAATGCCTGAACAAAAACAGAAAGCAACAATTAAATTTATTTCCAAACGAATTGCAAAAGTCGAAAAATAATAAACATTAGTGAAATTTATGAAAACCTGTGTATAAAACAAGCTTTTATTTAAATTAAATTAAGGGACTAAGCACTTTTTTAACAAAAAATTAAAGAGAACCAAAATATTCATTAAAAAGAGCGCATTTGTTATGTTTTTTAAGTTAATAAAAGTGTGGTCATACGTAAAATTGGCAATTAGAAAATACGTAACTAAAACTCTCGCACACAAATCGCTTTTACAAGTAAAACTGGCGCACCCAGTAATTCCATTAAAACATGGAAGTTTCAAATTTAATACATCTAATTTCCAATTACCTAGCTCCATTATACATCTTAATTTTCTGTTGTTTCTGGTTAGTTTCACGATGTTTAATAGCTAAAAGTTCAGCTTCGTCTCGCATCTTTTCGGTTTCGCTCCTTTGCAAAGCTGCAGTCGCCAATTCGCTTGCGTTCTGTTCCCTTAACATAAAGGATATAATTTCCAGGACGTGCATATAATAGGCTTTCTCTGTCGCCGAACTCGATATAAATAGAATAATATCGAGCATCCCGGACTCGTGCAAAGCCCAAAGAACCTAAAAACAGAGATATACCTAAATGTACAAGCAGTAAAGTTCATAACAGTGTGTAGCATCTCGTTCGGAAGCGTTGTACATGCTCTACCCCTTTGCAAAATTACGAAAGGATTATAAAAGGCAAATGTTTAATAATTAAGCGCAGAATTATCGTAGCTCGAACCACAAAATATCAAATAAAGCATAACCGACCCGCATAATACTGCTGGCAACAACTGAGACATTAATTAATACCAAATTGGCAACTTACTTGATCGTGTATGCTGGCATCATTATCTGGTCGCTTTTCCAGATCGGGATTAGCAGGAACGTAAAGAACATTTCTAATTAAAATCAAAATTCTCTCTATAATCAAACTATTTTCATCGCCCCTTTCGACGTAATCCTAAAAGAGAAAATCAATCGATAATGTTAGTTTAACGTTCAAAATATCAAACTAACAGTTTAACTTACGATTTCTAATATTTTACCCAGTTTGGTACTCAAAACAGCCCAAATTTGACTATCAGCGAAAGCTTGCTTGTATTTTTGCAGATGATCTTCGATCTGAAGGTAGTGATTACGAGCGGTCTTTTCTGTAGGAACTTTTTCATGCCATAGCATTAAAGCCGGATTTGTAAGATTTACCAAAAGCCTAAAAATAACTTATAAAATGTAGAAAAATTCAAGAGAAAACAAACACAAATTGAAAACGTAAACCACACCCTATAGATTAGTGCAATTCGAATCACAATACAAATAATTTGTACAAACTTTTTGACTTTTAAGCGAAAGCAAACTTAAAAACTCAAAAAAGTAAAAATTTCCTTTTTTTATTTACTTATGTTTATTTGTTGTCTCCCAAATTAGGTTGTTGCTGTAACCACTCGAGTTTAGCTCTTATTTAACTACCAACTTTCATTCCTGCTTTTTTTTTAAAGATACGTAATGCAAATTTGTCTGTTTACAATTTTTATCAGCTACCATTCGGAAAAATGCACTTTTTAACATTTATTTGTTACACAAAATGTATTATTAAAATAATTAAAAACCATCCTGTAATAATGCAATATAACTATAGGTGAACTTAATATATATTAATCAGGTCAGCAATTAATATTTCAAAAGTAAATAATTAAATCTCAATTTGTAAAAAGTCGCACGCGTATCTCAATTTTAAATAACTCACCAACATACTAATCTTACGCGTGAGACTCAACAGCAATAATTCAAAATAATCTAGCGTTTGATGAATAAAAATACTAGTTAATTCGAATATGTCAAATTCAAATTATAAAATAACTGGCTGGTGACAAAACAGTCAAATAAATAATGAACCAATCAGAGATGCTTAAAATAAAAACCAATATTAAATATTAAATTATCAATTCAAGTGTTTTTCATTTGTCAATCCCTGGCCATAAACATGGAGGCTAAAAACTCATGGTTTTCATTGTGATTTAGTTATAAATTTTTGATTTGCAATTTTTCCGTATTAATGGTTTCCCGTTTGATGAGCCAAAAGCAGGCTATTATTAATTTATTGTATTTAAATTTTTATGCATTCTCTGTTTTAGACACTTATCAGGACAGTAGTGGTGGTTCCAGTTCCACAACCACAGTTCTCTTGCAGCAGAACCTTACACTGATACTGTTCATCCAGAACATCTGTATCCACAGCTCGTATCATAGCCTCCTTAAATAAAGAATATCTGACATAGAAAAAGAGCAACTTCTGTTAAAAATAATAATTTTCTTTGACTCTTGTTTTTATCAGAAGCAGAAGGAGATGACTGTCTCAGTCAGATCAATCAAATTAGATTTTTTGCAGTGTTTCATCTGTTCACCTACACGAAAACCTACGTGAAAACCTATAATACACCCACTACAAGCATAAACCGTTGAATAGATAAAAGTTCAGAAATAAAATAACAGTATTTTCATTCGAATAAATTTTTACAAGTTCTTAGTTCGTCCTACGTTAATACCATTCCTGCTTTCAGATATTTACAATCAATAAGTAATAAAAAGTAAACACTAAAATGTAAGATGCTTATAGGAATAGTCCTTTAAAAAAGAAAAATAATAATTTCAAATAGGAAACGCTCGAATATCAAAAATATTAAAAGCATACCACTAGTCGGAGGTGTGGACTTACTATATTTCATTCAATGGATTGTAGACCTGTGTTTGTAATATACATTTTTTTAAAGTTTTTTAATAAGCAGGTAATCGTTTAAATAAACGTACAGGTGAATGGCAGAACACCTCTTCCTTTTGAGTGAGTGTTTAAAATTTTCCAAATAAATATTCAGTTATTCCCCATACAAATATGAATACTGTTTTTTTAATATTTACGTTTATGAAAACTGTTCAGCATTTAATTAAAAATTATATATGAAACGTTTTAAAATTAATGTAATCCAAAATAATATATATTATGTGCAAATCAAAAATGTATGCATGACTGAATTTAAATAATTTCTTTTGTCTATATCTATTCGACCCTAAAATTTTTTTAGAGCTATCAGTTCGGTTTGCATTTATTGAGCTGTTTTAAAGTAAGAAATTTAACATAAACAGAAAATATTGCCTATCTTCACAGTGATGTACTAAAAGATAAAAGACGTAACTGTTTGATAGAACTAAAAAAATTTGCTTTATTCGTAACGTGCAGATCGAATCGACAGATCTGTCAATAAGACATTCTTACAAAGCATTGATTTCATATTGACGACAGTAGATAACAAAATGTCACTTTAGATATAAAAAAACGCAAAAAACGATTTCAATGATAGTTTTTATTGTGAATGTCTAATGTTGTTAGATAGCATAGAAAAATTATGAAAAGCAAGGCAAATATTTTCCAGTTGAATATCACATTCAACTCGTTGCTACGAGTCAATATTTCGTTTTTAATAAAATAATTATGCTCCCAACAGAAAGAAATAAACGTCGACTACAAAAAAAATAAAAAATAAAATAATAATCCAGACGAAACTCTTCATATGTCTAGGATTTCGATGAATTCGTTCCCGATTCGATAAATCAAATACATAGATATTTCAGAGTTATCCCGAATAAAACTCACTTGGGAGCCTTCCATCAATTCAGTCAAAAGAAAGGACGGGGTGACCAAGTTATATATAACTTACTACATCTATAGCCAGGATATGGGTACCACAACATAAATTAAAACTTCGAAAACTACAACTCCCACCCGTACATCCCTTCGCAGTATTAGAGAAATAAAATTCCATAATAAATGCAAGAGGTTTCGGAAAGGAATAATTTATTTGTATCGGATCTATTTAGATAATATTATATCGAAATCGGTTCGTGTGTTGTGACGTTAGACGTCACATGGCAAGAGGTCATCTGGAGATTTTATTGGCGAAAGGTAAGAAACAGCAAACAGACTGACAAGAAAACAATGACATCCTGACTATTGAAAAAAAAAGTGCATTTACCGTGTAATTCAGGGACAAACGCTAATTATATCAAATTTCATTATTTATTAACAAGAATAATTTCGACTGAATAATTTCACGAGTGCAAAAGAACTACAAAATCCTGAAGTTCCGAATAGAAACTTCTAATGGAAAATCAAGACAATTATAAAGAAGTAAATTAGAAAATTACGCTTTACACTTCGAAACGAGATAATATTGATTCAACTTGAAAGAAGTTTTTTAACAAAATGTTTATAAAAAGTAGAAAAATGTGATCCTGCTCATCATTTATCTATTGACGTTAATTAAAAATCGACGATTCTGAATAATTAAAATGAAAAATAATGGAAATATGTCACACCATTCAAGAAATATATTACAGATGACATCCAGCTTTGACAAAGCTATTAACATCAATTATGTCGTTTGAAGGATCAATTACCAAATTAGTTTGTTATAAGTAGCTCAACCACGTTCAAATCTACGCATTCAAATCCATTCTGATTTGATGCAAATTGAATAAGCTTGTGCTATATCAGAACAAGTTTTTAATTACTGAAAATTACATTTTACAAACACTGTATCAACTGACAAACAATTTTGTATCTGAAAATTAACATTTGATGTCCCTATATTATTATGTGCATGTTTTCAAATGAAGCCAAGTGCTTTTTCAGAAAGCATCTGTCCTAGCTATTCTATATGTCTAGTCTAGTAGTTAATTTGTAAGAAAACAAATGTTACTGCACTTAACAACTCGTTAAGAACGAGTACGTTTGTGAAGCACAATTATGAACAAGGTCTGCAGAATGTGTTTAATCCTTATCCTCATTAAAGAAATAAACTAAGAGAATGACGTGATTATCCTCTGCAGGATGTAATTCAAAGCGAAACCTCAAGCTCCATCTACTAATTGCAACTGGAAAATCTAGTGATATGTCGAATGTAAATTTAGACTATTAGTAAATTTGGACTGTATTCCACCTGAGTGACCAATATAATTTGGATTCTGACATACCAGCATAAATTCAAGATTTATTGCTTGATACTTTGTTATAAAACCATCATAAAGCATTTGGAACATTTTAAAGCGCCTGCGGCGCCATACATTTTTAATGCTCGTTGAAGAATCAATTCCGAGAGTAATTTTTGAATATTTAACTGTTTCGCAACAACACCGTAAGCCTCAAGACCAAAGTAATAATCCTTCCACAAAAACCAATGTTTCAAGAACCTTTTAATTTAAAAACTTTCCGAAAATTTCAGTTTGTGTAATTCCCGATATACGAGTACAAACCAAAAATAGCTATATTTACGTAAAGTAAATATTACTTTTCAATATGTATAGATAAATAATTCAAATCTTTACGATGGATAAAAAGCAAATAGAAAAGAAAACCTTCGATCGTAATACTTAAAGCGAAAATTATGTATCAGCAGATACATAATTTTTAAACTATATTATTAAAGTTCTAAACTTATTAAATGCAGACAAATTGGTCCTAAAAACTTGTAGAAATAAATTTTATTATTACTTTGTAAGAGCTAGGAGAAATTACAAAGAGAATTTCGCCTGAAGATGAAAATTAAAGCTCTTGCTTGATTTGTGGATTCTAAAATTGAAATGCTTCCAATTCTTATCAAATGCGATACCAGAATAACAAAAAAAAATAGGTCTAGGTGGACCGACAACAAACCATTCAAATAGGCAGCTATTGCTTTCAGCAGTTCGTACGTATATTGGCGGTATTTGGCAATTGTAAATCTATAAATTTATCTATTTTCATACATTCACTTGCGAACACAATAAGAGCAGTAAATTTTTTTTTAATAAAAATGTGTCACAAACAATAAACTAAAAGTTTATAAAACTTGTTCTATTATCAAAAAGCAAATAATTTCGAGAACGGAAATATCGCATACAAACCGCTTCGGATTGATTGCCTTGTAGTTGTAAACAATTTTACAAAGTCGAACAGTCGCTAGAAAATCAAACACAACCAACAACTTTTAATACATTTTAGAATCACTTGAATAAATTCAAATTTCCTGCAGCTGTAATTTCCCAAAGAGGTTTAAAACCAAATAGAATCTCGTTCATTTAAGTTATGACTTTTTTAATGCGCAAAATTCTAGTTCAATCTCGAGATAAAAATTTAATAGTTGAAATTTTAATCAATTTTAAAAGCTACAAAGCTAAAAGAAATTTGCTAATACCCCCCCCCCCGGGTTCGGAATTTCCACTCATAAATTCAATGTTTCATATTTTTTGTATGCGGACCAATAAAATAAATGTGCTTTAATTTTCAAACGTTATTATAAAAAAATCGGATGTGGCCATCACATAACTTTCCGAATATTATTTATATATAGAATAGAAAAAATAAATAAAAAATAAAAAAAAATTTAAAAAAATAAAAATAAATAAAAAAAAAATAAAAAAAAATTTTTTGAAAAAATTTTATAACACAAAAGTTGTAGGTAATTTGATATGGATAATTTTTGTCTAAAATAAACTTTTACCTATTTCATTGCGTTTCGGAGTTATAATGGATTATGTTTTATCGCTTCAAGTAAACCCCCCGTTCCCCCCATACGATTTTATCCATTTTCAATAGGCTTCGTGCCACAACAGATAAAAACTTAAATTTAAAATTTGGAGTGATTTTGTTATTTCGTTTGGTTGCTATCGTGTTCACAGACATACATACACACACACACACATACAGACATTTTTCAAAAATTGTAGAAATGGTTTAAGGGAACCTCAAAACATAAAAATTTTATGAAAAAATTGGGGGTCAATTTTTTTTTTCAATTTCAGATTACAATACTTTCCTTACTAAGGAGTTCGGAAAGTAAAAATTAAATGAACTAGCAATTATTGTTAATTTACATAAATGTTGTTAGCATGATAAATTACCAATCACAATTTACACTAATAATGCACTAATAACGAACATCAAAGTACTGATGGTGGGAACATTTATGTCACAAATGACCGAATCCTGATATTTATAAAAAGTAAGCTCTGGTAGTGTAGTTCGTAATTACAAATTTATAAGCATCGGAAAGCTATAAAAAGAATTAATTTATAATTTTATAAAAAATATCATGTTTCATTTTACACCTGTTCCCACAAGTTAAGATAATATTCCTCTTGGTTATCCTCCTAGGTCATTTACTCATTAGATTAGTAAGTTAGCTGAACAACTGCTGCTGACTCTAGGTTAACCTGGTTCGAATCCGTGAAAATGCCAAACAGGGGTGGACAAAATTTTGTTTTAGGGTCAAAAAAATGTAAGAAAGTATACGAAAGGCCAGAATTGCAGTAAAAAATGGTTCAAGTTAGAAACTTAGTTATAAAGAAACTAATTTTATTTTTGTTGGCGAGCCGAAAGCTCTTGCCCATCTCTGATCTAAAACTTTCATATGACCGTCCTCATGCTTCGGAAAGCACGTATCTATAACAGACGGTCTCATGAGTCAGCATCCACTAATAAAAACAGGATTGCATGCATTCTTCAATCCAGTTTAAATAATCGTGGAATTTGCATGCTGAAACCTTGAGTGAACTGAATGGTATAAATTCAAAAAATATAAGAATAATACAATACGTAGAAAATCAAAATTCAAAAAATTTAAAAAGGAGACAATTAACACATAACAGGTCTGGATTAAGAAAATTTGAAAAAATGAAAATTTCGTAATACGAAGTACAATATAACGTTATTTCATGGTTATTGCCATTCTTCAGTTGCACGCACAAATTTACTTAAAATTTTTTATTTTGAGTTCTTTTTCTGAATGGTATAGTTTACAATGCTGACTGTAAAGTTCAAAAAAAAATTCCTTTATTTTTAAAATTGAAGCCTATAGTCCATTTTTTGAAAAACCAAACAAAATAAGAATTTGTACTAAACCGATGACCTCGAAATATTAATATTCCTTAATTATTTTATCAAAATCGCATTAAAATTGAAATAAATTTGTAAAAAAAATATTATAGTTTTAAAAAACCAAAAACACGCTTTTATGACGTACTAAAAATTAAACAATAATTAAATTTAACCCTTTCGGACACCTTGTAGTCAATTGACAATGGGTGACTGAAAGGGTTAATAAACTAATTCAAAAGCGTGGAGCGCTTTGTCTAAATTAATTAAAAGACACATAACCAAAACGCTCTCCACACTTTTTGAATTCGTTTTTTAACCCTTTCAGTCACCAATTGTCAATTGACTACAAGATGTTCGAAAGGGTTAAATTTAATTATTTTTTAATTTTTAGTACGTCATAAAAGCGTGTTTTTGGATTTTTAAAACTATAATATTTTTTTTATCTTAACCTAAAAATTTTAATAAATGTCACAATTGAAGTTGACAGTTGCGAATTCAATTTAAAAATTACCTTGAATAGTAGTGTCAATAGAAGATCGTTACATAGCTAACCATGCATTGTCATCTAAACCAGGGGTCTCCAAACTTTTTAGCCTAAGGGCCAGACTGATTGCTCCACAAAGCCCCGAAGGCCAAGATTTAGCTACAGTGGCTAACGAAAATATTCGAACCCTCCTATGTTAACAATGTAAATTGCACATTTTGAAACCGTTTTTTGACATTTAAAAATCGCTTTTACAGCAAAACTTTTTAAACATTTTTTGTTAAAAATTTTATTGTCTTCAATTTTGTACCTATACATTTTTCAATTTTGTTGTCCCGTTTTTGACTGGCAGCGACTTAAATAAAACTCTGTAAAACACAAAAAATATCATCATCTATAGCTCGGAAACGGTGCGACAAAATAGAAAAATGCTTATGAACAAAAATGTAGAGAATCGCGTTTTCAAGAAAAATTGCATATTCCTTTGTTCATTTCGTCGCACCATTTCCGAGAAAAGATAACAATATTTCTTCCGTTTTACAGGGTCTTGTTTAAGTAGCTGTTAGCCAAAAACAATGAAATGAATAATGAAAGCAATGCAATTTTTAACAAACAATGTCTAAAAAGTTTTGCTGTAAATGCGATTTTTTTATGTCAAAAAATGATTTCAAAATGTACAATTTACATTGTTAACATAGGGGGGTTCAAATATTTTCGTTAGTCATTGTAACTCTTTAGATGAATTGCTTTTTGACAACTTTTTGTTATGTTTTGACAACTAGTTTTAGTCTGTAAATAAAAAATCTGACTATTATTTTGTTTGATTTGATTTATCAAAATAAATAATTAAAGGGCGGGCCGGGCCAGATACCAGACACATCAGGCCCGCTCTCGCAGGCCGGATTGGTGGTGCTCGCGGGCCGGATTTGGCCCGCGGGCCGTAGTTTGGAGACCCCTGATCTAAACTATACGAGTATGCAAAATTTCAGCTCAATCGGAAAACGGGAAGTGGGTCAAATTAAGCTTCCAAGAATTTCTTACATAGTTAGTTAGTTACAAGTGAAGCTAATCAAAGCGTGTTAAAAATACGTTTTATAAAATAATGATTTAAACTTATGAACATTCTAGATTAGGCAACATCTAACACATTCGATTTTAATGACGTTTCCTTTTGTAAATGTGGTTTTGCATTCGATGTGCCACCTACATTGTTAGTATCGTGGATCCAGAGCCTATTTTACCATTAGGCGCATTAGACACGTGCCTAGGGCCCAATTGTCAGAGGGTCCCGAAAAGAGAGAACATAAAATCGTAAAATAAAAATCAAATACTGATAAATAACCTAAAAATTGGGTCTTCAATGCTATTAGTTACACTTGAATATAAAAGGCCCGAAAATTTGCTAAAGCCTAGGGCCCAACTCAGTTAAAAATAGACTTGGCATGAATTAACAATAGGTTTCGTGTTTATGTTTGGGGATTCACTGTCATTTGACCGAAAATTATTTGGCCAAATTCTATTGTCCGACAGTTTTTAATCCGATAAATCATTTGGCCTACAGATAATTTGGCCGATATTTTTTATTTTTTTGGAAAATAAATAAATATTTAAATATATGAAGTACAGTAACTCCTACTAACCGAATTGCTGATTATCCGAATTGCTTTCAGAATTTCGGAAAAAAAAAATTAGACGGTAACGTACTGCGATTCGCAAAATAATCATTCAAGAAAATTATTGGGTTGATGTTCTTATCATACGGTTCCATTATTTTTATATTTCGGAAAAAATCCAATAAAGCAGTTCCAGTCCCCCACTCCAAGATGGCCGCCGAACAGCTGATTGAAAGTTTTAAAATTCGATAAGAACTCAAGAGTTTTCGTTACAAATATGTATTTTTTAATTAATGCATACTCGACTAGACGATAAGAATTCTTTAAAAAATTCATTTTTATAACGAAAACACTTCAATCCTTAAAAAACCTTATCGAATTTAAATACCGGAACCTCCAACCACCGAACAGCTGCTTGGAAGTTTCGGCAAATGATTTTAAGTCAAATGAGAGAAATAATAAGTAAAATAAAAAATTACATGAAAACCAAGAAAGAACCAATATCATATTTGATAAAATATGAGAAAATGACGAACACGTACTTATACTAGGACAATGAAAATTTAGTGTTTATTGAAGGAAATGGGGAGCAGGAAGAAAACAAGAAAATTTTTGATAAAGCCAAAGAAGAAATTAAAATTGGAAAAGAAGAAATTATCATTCAAGATGAAAACGACCAACACAAGATAAAATTAAACAAAATTTGAAAAATGATAAAAACGAAACTTTTCGGGCGGCCATTTTTGCAAAAGCTTCGTTCATCCCGCCAGTCAGTGGTAGTTCTCACAAAAGTACGGGAAAACAAAAAACTCAAAATATTTACAAAACTCAAAAATACAAAATTTACAAAATAAATCAAAAATTAGAAATAGAAAAATCAAGTGAGGATTATGAAAGGATAACAACGTTAGGTTCAAATTGGAGATCAAGATTAAGGCAATAAAAAGACATACATACAAAAATTTAAGATTTATTTAAAAATTGTTGAGTAATATCCATTACGCAACGATTTCTAAAACTACTTGAACAATATCAGTCCTTATATTGCATATATTTCTCTTTACATTGGACATCAATCTCTTTATTAGAAGTTTTTATGATTTCTATATTTTCTATTTTTTCTAATATTGACTTTCGACTTAGTTTCCTTCATCTTACTGGTATCTTCAATTTCCATAGAGATCTATTTTTTCCTTTCATGCCAGATTTGAGTTTAATGTACCTAATGATTTTATATACTCAGTAGGGGCTGTCCATTAATTACGTAAGAGCGATTTTTGAAATTTTTGACTCCCGCCCCCCCCCCCCACATCTTACGTAAGGATTATAAAACAAAAATATAGTTGAGAGAATAAGTTCATACAAAATTTTTTTAAATTAAATTAAAAATCAGTTGTAGTCCAAGTGGGTGCAAGCCATTCCGATATGGATTGTATATGTTGAAAGCAGAGAACATCACCAGCGTCAGTAACAAGATTTTTTTTATTTTCGGGCACTTCTATTTCTACTTCAGCTTCGTTTATCCATTCAACTTCTTCTGCTCTCGTTTTTTCGTCATGCGTTACGCACAAGAGTTCGTTCTCACGTCGAGTAAGAACAAGTTTAGCCTTTGCTTTAGAGTATTTCAGAGAGTATTGCAAAGCTTTCATGTGTGCTGTGGCAGCTTTTTTTGAAGCAAAATACAAACCGCAGGTCAAACACATTCTATCTTTTACTTGTGCTTGTACTGAAGGGCAATACATATCATATGGCATTTCCTTAAATTGCTTCGTATACGGTAGAGGTATGGTTAGGCTGAGTCGATCGGAAAGCGAAAGGAAAATCGATTTATGTGGTTCTTCTTCAGGACTTGGCACAGTAATTCTTCCTTTGAAGTTATGCACGAGATATGGTGGTGGAAGAAATCTATCTGGTAACCTATAACGTATATCGCTTATAAGGTTACCACAGCATTTGATATCGTTGCATTTGGTAATCTGCAATAAATACTGCGATTCTCTTATTTGAATTGCGTACCACTTGGGATTCACATCTTCTGGTAATTCAGATTGTATACCAGACTCGATATATTCGGCTGTAACAGGAAAATTATCAATACACACGTCGCTCCATATTTTAGCCAAAGTATTTCGTGCTGCAGAGAAATTTTTTCTTTCTAAATCGGTGTCGATGGTCTTCCCATTAGAATCCAGGTGACTTCCAAATATATCGTGCTTTAAAATCAATCCAGAAAGTTCTTTGCTGAGCGGTGCCATTCTTCTTTCAACACGGTTAAATGCGCTACGTCCAGGTGCGTTTGTAACAATAAATAAAGCATCTAAATTGAAATCTCGGAAATGCTGAATAGCAAAAGCAATGGTTTTTGGATAACGTGGATTTTCATCTGGTCCGCCATCTACAGAGATAATGAATACCGGTTTGATTTAGTTGTTCGTTTTTACAATTCGTTCAAAACACTCCAGTTCCAACAGCTTTTTAAAATCATCACAATGATTAGCTGCAGTCGATGAAGAGTGTTTGCCGCTTCTGATGGCAATGTAAGTTGGGCCAGAATATGTAACTGCATCTGGAGATCCTCAACCATTTGGTTTAATGATTATTCCAGCATACACCGACGGAATCAATTTGTGCTTTTCCGCTATAACCCAGTCATGATCGGGAAGTTGTACCCTATATTCAACGTGCATTAATATTGGGGATTGCTTTTGCAAAACTGTAATCCCAATTGGAACACGAGCTTTGTCATCCTGTGATAAGAAGCATACTTGATCTGGGCCAAGAAAAGATGCCAAACTCTCCAAGTATCGTATGGACGATGTACAAAACTGTCCGTCAGGATGCCTTTTGTGACTATCCGTTTGACCTCGGCATAATTTCACTGGTACCGTCACAACGTGCCTTTTTCCTTCCATAGTATTCGACTTCCGCGGTAAAAGACGTAAATAGGTTGGCACTTCTAGATAAATTAAATCCAATTTCTAAAAGTTTTTCGTGCAAGTCGTCAAGGTCCTGATTTCTTCGGTGCGGCGACGATTATTTATAAAATCCTTACCTTTATAGGTAGCCTTTGCTACTTTCCAAGCATTGTTTGCTTTATCTTGCAGCAATTTTGCCGATGAATCTGGCCAACCAATTTTATAAGACATAAAAAACCGTTCGTATAGATCGCCAAACTCAGATGCCATTTTGTTAAATTTTTTACTATTATGCCACTGTGTTTTATGATTTGAATTATATTTTTATAAAATGTATTTCTTGTGTTAGTAACAAAAGTTTTCTTTTTTTTTGGTTGGTATAAATAATTTAAAAATTTAAAAATCAAATATAATTTTCTTTATAAATTATAAATTATAATTATTTGAATTTAATTTAATTTTTTAATTTAAATTTAAAAATTTTAATTTAATTTAAAAAAAGGAAATTACGAAACTTACGTAAGAAATACGTCGGACCCCCCCCCCACGTAAGGGTCCGTAAGATTTGCCATACCCCCCCCCCCCCAAAAAAAACCCTTATGTAATTAATGGACGGCCCCGTAGGTAGGTAAATAAAATTTTGATATTTACCTAAGTATTTACTCAACTGATATTTACCTACCCAAAAATTAAGGTATTTTCGCATCATCTCGCTTTTTAGTGTTTACTTGCAATTTAGTTGGATGAGATATTAAAACCAAGAAGTAGTTTTTTATCTGGTTATTTATTCTGAATATTTACTCCGAATATCAGCAGTGACGAATCGAAATTCCCCCCCTCCCTTAGAACTCAAAATTTTTTCAATTTTTATACCAAAAAAGTTTTAATTCTTCTGTTTTTCTCTTAAAGTTTAGTTCTATATCTTCTTCCAAGATATAGGTCAAGGATGAGGATCAAACTGGATGCTGAATTTTGATGGATGACCCAAAATCTGCGATTGAAGAAATTCAAGAGATAATGAAGTTTTACTGTGCCAGTACAAAAACCATTTAACAATCACTGACGGCAAAACAGAATGGGTTCGTTGACGTAAGTTGATACTTACCCTTCAATCGCACTTTCCCGAGTTTACCTTATATGTAAAATCACTTTGGAGTAACATAAATCTTCTTTGAAAACTGCGGAACACTCATTTACATTCGCAGTTTCCGATTTCAAATTAATGATAACTGAGATATCAAAGAAAATAACACTATTGACTAACCCAGTAAAACTTTCGCATCCGAGTGGGATTATTTAAATTAGAGTCTCTGAAAAGAAACTAATTTTCTAAGTTGGCAAATAATAATGGAACTGAAATTAAAGCATTTTGATTGCTAAACTAACAACGTAGCACGTACTTTCAAGTAAAATAAACAAACAAACTGAATTATACGATACAGACATTGGAAAATAAATTGTTTAGTTAGTACAAAGTAGGATACTAAATGCTTCTCTAGGGAGAATTGTTTGTAAAAAATTGTAAAGTGCCCACGATAGATAAGTATTATGCAAGTGGATGTAATTGGTAGCTTAATTAGATATACAGAAAATTGTTTGCAGAAAAGAAGACAATAAATTACGAACCTGAGTAGAACGTCAAACAAATCCTGTTCTTCCCAATAATTCTTCAGCAAAGGAAGTAAATCCGTTTGTAAAACTTGCGTTTGTCCCAGATGCCTACGAATTTCGTGACTGTCATCGTCTCTTCTCAAGTAACGAATTAAATCCTTCGCAGTTTCCAAGGTATTTTTATCTGCATAATACTTGTTGGTATTTTCGTCAAAATAACCAAGAGCATTGCAAGTGGCGGCTAATTCGGCCGACAAAGTTAGTGACATTTTAAAAATACAATTTTGGGTTCACAAACGATTAAAAAGTTCTGCAAGTTAAATTTACTAATCGAAACTTTAAATACAAATTAATACCATCGCACCAAGTTACTTTTTTTAAGTTTGATTTATGTGAAAAGTTTAGCACTAAATCAACAAGTTAAACTACCACGACTTATTACTTTCAGTTCAAACACAATTTTAATCGTTAAATATAATCGCACTTTCAAACCACTAATATTCTTTTAAGTTTTAAGCAAATTTTATTATTATCATAATAAACACGACAAAGCTAGGTTAGAATGCAACAGCTGATGGCATCGAGTGGCGGGTAAATTTAGTAGCGTTCAACTGTGCACGCACTGTTTTGAATTTTTAAAATTGCCTTAAATTTACATCAATTGTCGATTTACAAGAATTATTCAGTGAAAATTATCAATTTTTATTATATATTTATGAATAACTAATAATTATTTCAACTTATTTTGATAATCATGTTGGAGTAATGAACGCAACCACCATTACAGTTGTGCCAAAATTTAAAGTTCAAATTCAAATTTTTAATACTACCAATAAAAAAATTCATAAATTTTGAATTTTGAAAAAAATTATGTATGTAAATTATGAAATATATTTTCTTAAAAAAATCAATCTATTAATAATTAATATTATATTTTATTTATTTTAATTTAAAAAAAAATTTTTTCCAAAAAAATAAACAGGGTTTATTAGGCGATAAACAGGAACAAGATAAATATTTAACAAATTTTTATTTCTAAATTAAAACCGTCGAAAGTTAGGCGTCTTTAAAGCATTTTTTTAAATTTCCACCTTCACGTGGTCATAGCCCCGAAAATATTGATTTTTAAGTAAAAATAGTCTAGTACTTTTTTAAAGAACGTGAAATAATCTACAAACTAGATTTAAACCTTTAATTGTCTAAAACCAACAACTTTCGAGTTATGAATTAAAGTAAGTAAAAAAATGTAGAAAAATTCGATCTTTTCTTTTTTGTTTTTTTCAAAACTCTGTATCTTTTAACCGAAACGTTTTGCAAGAAATCTGACACCCCATTTCGGATAGGAAATTTAAAGGACTAGCAACTACAACTTTTGCCTAGTACAAATTTTTGAAAAAGTAATCTATTTCACCGAAAATCAGAAAATAATAAGTAAGTCAGCTATATACAAAGCAAAAAATTAAATTGACAAAATTTTTATTTTTACTGAAAGATTATTTTATTAATTAAGTTTAAACTATTACATTATTTAAGTAAATGTTCAAGATGACCACTTTCATTTTCAATACGCACATCAGAGTAAAATTAACTGAGATAGTAACGAATGCTACAGTGGCTCTTAACGAAAGAGGAAATTTTATAAATAATACTATACAACATCTTTTAAACGATCACGACTCCCGTATCTATTCGGGGGGAGTTGTCTCTCCTCCTCCCCCACCTAACTCTTGTTTAAGTTTTCTTATTTAACATTTAATATTTTGCCA
Source organism: Cantharis flavilabris (assembly GCA_949152465.1). Lineage (NCBI taxonomy): Eukaryota > Metazoa > Arthropoda > Insecta > Coleoptera > Cantharidae > Cantharis > Cantharis flavilabris. The sequence goes on along the minus strand of OX424436.1, from coordinate 8,560,425 downwards.
AAAAAGTTTAATTACATCTTACGTTTATGTTGTTTGAATCAATTATTATATAATGGTTTACAGAAAACCTTCTGTTTATTTTTTTATATTAAATAATTTTTGTATCCCCCCCCCCCCTGAAAAATATTTTATGGACGCCCATAGTAAGTAGGTACTTACTTAAATTTTGCTTCTTGCTTACGTATTTACAGTTTTGAATGCTACGTTTTTTAATTTTCTTCTTAGTAAATTAATTAACCCCCCCCCCTTTATAAATAAAATCTGCTTCCGTGCTTGACCACAATACCCATAATTTTTTTAAATTAATTTTAATTTTGAAATTATAATTTTTCCAAGTTTTCCTATGTTGCCAATACGGATGGTAAAAGTTGTAAATAGCATAACATACCATTTAATAGGCTAGCAGGTAGTACCCATAGCCCCCCGACCACCAGGTCCATAACAGTACAACTTCTGTGCTTTGGATGTGAAGGGCAAATCTAAGTACCCATGCACTCAGGCGACAAAACGGGTCCATTATGCTACCTCCGATTGTTGTAGCAGCCCACCGTCGCACCGTCCCATCTATTCTTCGAGTCATCTGAAGCTTAAGATAAACTGGAGTATTTAAAAGAATTTAAGTATGTGATTTTTTTAGTTTTACATTTATTTTATTACATTTCACCAATAACAATAATTTTCTCTAATATTGCTCTTAAATGTGACTTAGTTAATTTAATAACAATAATTTTCTCTAATATTGCTCTTAAATGTGACTTAGTTAATTTAAGTACAGACGTATAATTTACCTTACTTTGACGTCCGGAGAAAAATATTTTCCATATTATATTTTATTTACCTGACTTTCTGTAAAATTTTTCATAAAATAGAAATTTACTGTTGTTGGTGGCATTAAAATTATTACAATCTAGAAAATATGTAGATAAAGTTATTTATTTCTTCTCCCTCTGACCACCCTCCGGTGCGTACTGCGCACCTATAGTTGTACTTTGTTAAAAAAAAACATGCACAGAAGCATTATCTCTGATGAATTGTATTCATTTAAAATTAAAACTTTTAAGGCAAGGATTTTAGTGTCAGATTTGCCTGAAATTAACTAAACGAAGTCTTGGTATACTCTGTTTTGAGAAAGCAGGGACCCCATTGCCCATCGGTGTCGCCGCCACTGCTACTGTGCAAATAAGTGCTTTTTCTAACAGATTTTAATAATAATTACAGTTCACCATCATACTTATTAAATTAGATTTCATTTATTGTCTAAATTTTTAGTTGAATAATTATTTGTTTAAATTAAATTGATAATTTCCGCTCGCAACTTGCTCGGAAGATGGATAAGTTTAAACACAACCGTCGTATAACTTTTGCAGAAAATGTAACTACGTTTATGATCATACAAGCTCAATCGAAGTTCTATCGATTAATATCGAATTTCAACCAAAAACTTGAAATAGTAAGAAAAGAAGTAAATATTTTTTTAATAATAAATAAATAAACTTTATTTGGTATTAAAAACCATTATAAAAAAAACCATTATAAACATAACACTTTACAACAATAATACAAAGAAACCAAAAAAATGTTCAAACAAAATTAACTCCCACCTACTCTTTAATTTTCCCTTTAAATGTTGACAATCTTGTCTCTTTTTTAATATACCTATATATAGGAAAACTGTTAAATAGTTTCAAACCGTTATATAGGAGCATGATTTGAGCTCTACTGCTTCTAAATAAGTTTAATCTAAAATCCAGTCTGTTCCTTACAGGGTACTCATGTACAACTTCCACATATGTAACACCCTTACTCAAGTAATCAGGCAGCATCCTGTATTTCACCTTGAATAGAAAAATTAAAACACCCACCACAATACGCTATGCCACTTTAGTGTCTCCAGCAGCATTAACTTTGTAAAAAATCTATTAACCCTCAGTATTAATCTCATACCCCTATTCTGTAATTTTTGAAGTCTGCTCAACATGCTCCCATTGCCCATAAACAAAACCGTTGAACAATATTCCAAATGAGGTCTTATCATTTTGTTATAAATTCTTATAGCACTTACAGTGGAAACATTTTTTCGAATTTTCGATACAAAGTGCAATTTTTTTGCTATCTTTCTACGTATATAATCAAAATGATACTTAAAATTTAATTTGTCATCAATAACCACACCCAAATATTTGAATAACAACCTCTATCACTTCACCATCCATTACAATATCAAAATTGCCACCCAATCTATCATTTACAATCATACATTTGGTTTTATTTACATTAATTTTAAGTCTGTTCATACGTAACCAATCACTTAGGTTATTTAACTCCTGATTAACAATACAGATACGGTCATCAACATTATCCCCAACAACATACAAGTGAGCATCATCTACAAAAATCACAATTTTTGCCCTATTGATCACATTCTTCATATCATTAACATATAATAAAAATAATAACACTCCCAGAATTGTTCCCTGAGGAACTCCAAAAACCACATTTTCTGCTTCAGAAACAACGCCGTTTATTGCAGTTCTCTGTTTCCGCTTTCCCAAATAAGACATAAATTACTTCAATTCATTTTCACGAATACCATATTTTTCAAGTTTCGTTATAAGAATTTCCCTATCGACTGTCTCGAATGCTCTACTTAGGTCAAGGAAAACCGCCACTATTACTTTATTATCGTTCACAGCCATCTTCCATTCACCTACAACAAAAGTAACCAACGATTCACAACTATGGCCCTTTCTAAAGCCGGACTGGTATTCATAAATTATATCGTTATCCTCTAAATATTCCACCAATTGATTATTAACAATCTTTTCCAAAATCTTTGCTTGAATCGATATCATGTTAATTGGACGAAACTCCTCACACTTCGTAGAATTTTTCACTTTTGCAATAGGAACTATGCATGATTCTTTCCAAGTATCCGCAAAAATTCAAGATTCAAGTGACTCACTAATAATGGATAGTAAGTTCTTACTATTCATTGATTTCAGTACTTGCTCCAAATCTTCAATTTTTACTTGTTTAAACCTAAAACCACAACTCGCATCAACAATATTACATACATATTGCTTCACCGGAATGCTTTTATTAATTTTCATGACGCTATCAATAAAATATGAATTAAAATTATTTGCAATTATCAAGTTGTCCACGCACTTTACATTATTAAAAATAATCTCTTTAATATCACTTTTATTTTCTTTTAAGGCCAACGATTTCAAGGATTTCCACATTAATTTTTGATTTACAGAATTATCTATTTTTTCACTGATATAGTCCGCTTTTGTCTTATTAATTTTATTTTTATATTCGTTTCGAATGCACCTGTAATTTAACCAATCATGCGCACTCAACGTTAATGTTGCCTTCCGATACTGCTTAACTTTACTTTTCTTTAGATTATTCAGCTCACCTGTAAACCATGGGCAACATACGTTAGAAACCTTCCTATTTGTAACAAACTCATTAATAAGCGACTGAAGGGCCTTATCGAAATTGCCAGCCTTATCATCACATTCAGTATAGTAAGTACTAAGTATTCATAATATCGCTCTTAGAAACCTTGCTTCTAAATTTATCCTTGTCGTATTTTAAAACCCTTATACTTTTTTCTTCTTCGGTATTAACCTTCTCATGCTCAATTAATATTCGTATGGTCTCGTGATCACTTAGCTTTAGATCAGTCTTAAAATTATAACAGTCATTAACAATAACATAATCAATTAATGTTCTAGATTCACATGTATTTCTGGTATACTGGCTTACTATTTGACTAAAACCACAGTCACTAACAATGTCATTCAACTTATTTCTCACGTTGAAATCCTTAGACCAGTCAACATTAAAATCTCCCATTATTACAACCTTGTTGTTAAGTTCGCTTAATTCTTCCAAATAATCTTCTAAGTACATATAAAAATCAGAACCCACACCTATGTATCTTGGAGCTCTATATAACGCTTATTTCGCTCAACGCTCAACTTATTGAAATCGCCACATCTTTTTTCAAATGCACAATATTATTTACTTTCGCAGAAATTTCTGACGGGTTAATATTTTTCTTAACAGCTTCCAAGGTTTTCTCTACACTTTGTGTTTTTTCCCTAGGCTTAACTATTACAGGCAATCTAAGCTGATCCGCATATGTCGCTAATCGTTCCGTTATCATGAACACTCGTATTCAGTTTCTTCAAGTCAACATTAATTTCACTTTTAAATTCACTTATTACAGCTTCAACTCTCTTCATAACGCTCTTAGATTTATCTTCAATTAATCTTTTCATTGCCATTTCGTAATCTCTTAATTCTGCTAATATTTTTTCTTGATTGCTCCTCAACACCTGAAATGCTTCAATACAGGAATCGCAAATAAATCTAATATTATCACACCGCTTTAACACTTCACAGTCCATTTCAGGAATGCCAAAACACTTCTTTGCATGAAATGACTTTCCACAGAAGCCAGCACATATCAGAATACATGGTTCTCTTCGTAGATTGCCACCACACTTTCCACAATCCAACTCCATCTCACCAGAGACAGATTACCACTAACAACCAACTCCAGATCCAAAAAATTTCCAAAAAACACCATGAAAAACTACGAATACCTAGCGCACGCTCTAAACACGTCCGAACAGTTGCGAAATTTTCACAAAATTTTTTTTTCCAGGGTTAAATTGACAGAGAAACATTTTACTTCTGAATTCATAATTTAATTTTAGAATTAAAATGTTTTGTTATGGTTTTGCTCAGATGACTTAGTTCTGAATTTGGATAACGCCGTAAAATAATATGGGATCTTTATTTGTTAGCTAACTATTTTAGGGGAGTAAACTCCCACCAAAGATAGCGTATAAATTCAATTTTTTAATTTTCATGTAGAAGGAGATTTTTGATTTGATGAAACCCACGCGAAAACATTTCATTTCATATCTAATTTATTGTCGTATGGCAAAATAGTGGAATACATTGAATACTAGATTTGCATAGCGTAGTCGCAGGTTTGATCCTCGATCAAGTAAAAAAATTATTTGCGGCTTGCGCGTACAAAGGGGTATAAGTCCATTTTTGGGCAAATTGAGTTAAGTGCATAAGTAGGTTGCTTTTATGATTCTGCACATGTGTGTAGAACGATATAAGTCAAATCGATTTTTTAACGGTCAAAATTTGTTTGTGAAATTTGGTATAAGTTCAAAATTTAAACAAATATTTTGTGCAAAGGGGTATAAGTTGACTTATACCTTTTGACACAGGTATTATATAACAGTTTCGTTGTGCAAATACAAAATACTTATACCATTTTGCACGTTTCATTTCTTTTTACTTATTTAAAACTTTTTGTAATATTATTTATTAATAAATAAATTATTAAAAACCGATTTGATTCATTATTATTATAAGTGGAAAAATTTTATGTGACCAAAGGTATAAGTCAGCGGTTTTTTTATAAATTGTACTTTTTAACTAATCTTAGAATAAAAATTTAAATTATGAAAAATTGTAATCGGTTCAGCATAAAATTGTTTACCAACATATGTTAATAGCTTTGTGAATTGTTGTTTGGCCGATTTACAATAATTGATTAAATGAGGGTAAAAACCTTAAAACTGCGATATCTCAAAATGCCAATTTTGGACTTATACCCCTTTGCACGCGCATGCCGCATTTAATACCAGCGCTTTTGCCTAGAATGGCTGCCGGAACCGGTCGAGAAAAAAGTAGATTTTTGAATTTATTTTGTGATTTAAATTGAGATTTCGTGTTCGAGAATTAATTAATTTGATTTTTGAAGTAAAGTAAATCCAATTCTCTGGATGCTGCAGAGATTTTAAAACTATTCCGTATATGGCTTGCAGTGGCGTAACAGTGAATATTTTAAACCTCAAATGAATTCCGTTTATGATAAACACAAAATTTTTAATTCTATTGTAAATAAATTTTAATTAAATAAATTTTTGAAAATTTTGAAAATTTCAGTCATTACAAAAATTATAAGAAAGCAATCTTTGAATGTTGAATTCCTGTGAAATATCTTCACTATTCAAAATTTTATATAAAAATAGACTTAAAATCAAAAATATTTGTGTAATTCACCGACTAACAGAATATCATTATTTTGATTGTTGTAGTACCTACTGATTGCATTATAATCATCATGTAACTTATGATATTGTGATATAGTATGTAGTGTAATGACAATTTATTTATTTTAACTGTTAATTTGATTGGAATTACGTGACTAGTCGTTTTTATTGATAATATAATACTATATACAATGAGAATTGTTTATATTCCAAATTTGACATAAGCCTAAGCCATGATGAGTGTTTGATTTTTTATTCAATTTATTGGTTTGAAGTTTTATTCATCTTTTTAAATGAGAAATAAGGCCCAGATGTACTCAGTATGTAATTATCAAATTATTATGATTATATGCGAAACCTTCGACGCTCTATAGTCTTCCACAACAATTTCATTTAAAATTTAATACACTTAAAATTTAAATCAAATTTTAAAAAATTGAAACAAATTCTTTTTTATCTACGAAATCTATTTCTCAAAAACAGCATAATTTAACTACAAATACTTTAGTATAAATTATATTTGCTCGCAATAACTTTTCTGCCAGTTCACCCTTGACTTACCTATCTACGGTTTAATTCCCAAATAAACGACGATATTGCTAATATAACATCTGAAAGAACATATTTGTGATATTTTTTCTAGTTAATAAAGTAATTTCCTTTTTAACGATTGCTAGGAATGGAGAAATATTGGATAGAAGTGAGCAACTTTTAAACGCAACAATTTAATTCGTGAGTGAGTAAGAAAAACCATAAATTTCCCCTAAAATACATCGGGGTAGTTACGATGCGTAAAGATTAGCACAAATCAAATTTAAATTCTCCACAAAATGGAAATTAGACCTTCCTCGTCGTTTCCGCAAAGACAGAAAATTAGTAATATCGACAAGTAAAATAAGCAATCCCACAAATAGCCAATATCCCATTCAATCCATCACGGATGCGGTTGCCAAGTACCTACCTAAACAGAATCAGAAACTCGCTAAATCAACGTCGCACTTTAAATTAAATTGTAAAATTTACATTGGAAACAATTTTGGGAATGAATTGAAAGGTGACAGATGCACATCGATAGTGTAGTTACCAAGAGCGGTTTCAATTTTCATTAACGAATTAATTGTAGTGTTGAAATTGGTATTGTCTATTACCCTGCATTATTGCAAAAGTTTAACTGTTAGTGAAACAGGCCGAGTTAGATTTCAGACGATAAAAGCTATACGTTTTAATAAAGACCCACCGAAACAGTCTCGAGAGAAAAGCATTTCAGGTTGATAGGTACCCATAAAATAATAAATTCATTCAAAATCTACCCTCATTAATTTCACTTCAAAAAACCCTTCGATCAACTAATGCAAGTCAATAGTAAAATTTACGTTATAAATACTAACTAATTTAAATACTTCGCAAACCAAATAAGAAGAAAGTTTGCATTTTCTTGAATTTTCAACAAATATTTCCATATAAAGTCGTTTATTTTATAGAACTGGTATGCATGGGCATTTCAGAGTATGAAAATGTTCCTAAATTAGAAAACTTAAATTATTCTATTCTAACATGTCAGAAAAATGTCGAAAAATTTTTATAAAACTTTAAACCAAGTTTTTATGTTTTAATTTCTTAAGCACAAAAAGATAATTGACTTAATGTTTTTGAAAAGAATTTAAAATGTAAGAGCATTTCGTCAATCAATTCAATATTAACTTTTATAAAGAGAAGCTTTAAAAATAATAACAGCCAATTAAAAATCTTGTAATTGAATGAATATTTTTTACATACCTGAATCATATTTTTGCTACTTAGTCTCCCAAGAAGCTTTCAAAATTTTGTAGAACTTTACATTCTCTATTGTATCTATAAGCTATTAATTTATCGGCATAATAAAAATAATTTAAAAAATGTGCAACAAAAAGTGATGAACACAAAATATATTAAATTGTCAAGATTTTACCGATTTCTCGCAAAAATGCCCCCTCTCCCCCAATTCTGATACATTTTGCTTTGATAAATATTGAAGTTTTTAACTGAAAAAACTAATTTTTGTTTAATTTCTACAGGAAAATCTTTACATCGCAATTTCGAAGAGGAAAAGTTTTACAAAATACCTCATTCTGATGGCGATCCAAGCCGTGTGTTTTGCATGTTGAAAGCGCTTACTTAGGTAGTTCGAGTTTGCAATGCTTTATTTTTCGAGTCATTTTTAAGTTAAGTTAGTATTAAAACAGAAAACACAAGCTTAGATTCCTTGAAAAAACTGTATTTATTTGAATGATTTCTAATTAAATCAATCCATCTGGAAATTTACAAACCGGCTTGGACGCCTTGCAAAACATGAGAGATTTAAGTGAGATAAAGGATTGAATCGCACTGGATTGTGTACATGTTGTAATGTAATTTAAATTTTAGAATTTTCTTTGCAATTTGATTTGTAAAGGCTTCTTTAGTATATCTATTTTCTTTCAACAACAATATTCGTTGGCGAGCCATTCAAATCCTTACATTTAGTTCTAATTGAATTTATTTATATCTTCAGAGTAATTCAACTGTTTTTTTCTTAATTTTATTGGGAAATTTCTTTCAAATGATGCCTTTCATTTTGGACCGCACCTTTAGTGCTTATCCTAACTTTAACTTGCTTTATGATAAATGTTTTGTACTTTGTACTTTTTTGCCAGTGGCAAATTAGATGCAAATGATTAACTAAACAAACAAAGGTTATGACAAAGAATTCTTTGCGTTCAATGTAATTTTTTTTGTTACAATGTTAGGATTGTGTATTTAAATTAATTCCCTGTTAAAGTGCAAATTAAAATTTTTTGTGGCTTTTGTGTAATCCGCTAAGAATCAACTTAAAAGGGAAAATATTAAAATTGACTGAATGCTTTTGCTATTTATAATTTTTTAAATCAAAAAACTTTTTTCTAATATTATGTAAATAAAAATTTTCTTATATACCACGCAAAATATTTGCACAATCGTTGTCACTATCAGTCCACATAATATATCAGATTTTTTGAAAGTTTGTTATAGATCAAGATGTTACGAATAACATTTTCAGAGCCATTGACGTTTTTTTAAAGCAATCAGAACTGAATACATTTACAAATTGTTGCTCGAATACGTAACGTATGTCATTTCCACATTGTAAACTCGTCCTTTTTTTGTTTTTGGTGGATATAACTTTTTAGGTTTTTATTGTAATATTTATTATGGAAGTTTATTTGTTCTCTTCGCTAAGAAAAAAATATGGATTGTTAATTATTGTTGAAATATGGTCAATAATTTACCACTGTGCATCGTAGGACTAACAATATTTGAAAACAATGAAACAAATAAAATATTCGGGGTAGTAAAATTAGTGAATATTTGACGAAAAACAATAAAATTTAATTAATAATATTTAATTAAGAAGGAACTTTCATAATGCAACATGACACCATTTTTCAATTATTATTGATCTACAGTTTCATTTTATTTAAAATAACCAAAAAAATGTTTTAGATGAATTAATTTTTAGGTTTAAAATATATCAAATATTTTGGTAAAACAAAAATGAAAAGAAAATTTCTGAAGCAGAAAATTTAATTACCACAAAATATCTACCGTTTTAGAGAAAATACAGTACAGCCTCACTTATCCGGACACACTTTATTCTGGACACTCCAGTAATCCGGACATTCCGGCTCTTCGGACATTTTATATTTTTTATCTCTGCAATCCGGACGAATTTCTAGTTGCAATTTCAAGTTAATGCAATTCATCAGTACTCTTTTATAAGACTAAACTCTGACATCACTCAAGGCCGCATCCAGCGCCAAAATTCAGAAGGCTCTAAAATTGAGCGTTTTTAATTTAATTTTCTATAAAATATTAAATTTTGAATAAAAAGAAGAAAACGCTAAACGAGAAGTCACGAATTGTGATTTAATTCATATTTTCTTTGATTTAATTGGTAAAGTTAAATAAGTAGGGGGTGGCCATTAATTACGTGAGGCGATTTTTCGACCCCCTCTCCCCCTAGTGAGATATTGTAAAATTTGTTTTTTTTAATTACATGATATTTACCGAGACTCCTTGATCTCCTCCTCCTTTAAACGCCCACGTAATTAACGAACGTCCCCTGATGATAACACAGGTCTGTAAATAAAATTTTTTTTTCGAGTCCTGATACCATTCCTCCTGATTCTTATGTAAATTAACCTCCTGAATTTGAATATGACCTTCGTTTTCCTCCATCATCCACCTCTATCGGGGGATGCTTCCCCCTATCTATTTTATTATTTTTTTTAACAATAATTTTAGCTTTTACATTTTTTCTGATAAAATAGAAAGGTGAAAAGTTAATATTTATAGCAAGAAAGTTGATTTGGGAGTAGATCTGTCCCCCGAAATTGTAAAAAACATCATTAAAGATGATCGAATTTTCCGTTTTTCTGCTTAATTTTTTCACTTATTTTTGCTGTTTATTTCAGCAAAAATAAAGCAATCACACAGAACATGTACAGTTGCGAACATAAAAATAGCAGTGATTGTAAAATTTTAAAAAAATTCAAATAATTTCAAAATTGGTTTTAACTTAAAAAATTTTAATTCTAATTTTTACAAATCTAATTTCCACATATTTAAATTTAATTATAAATCACAAATCTTGGTAATCTGAAAAAATCGATTCCACGGGTTAACATTAAAATAGCAGTCTCTATTGGACTTACACAAAAGTTCACTTAAAAACTAAATTTTAGAACAATTTTTACCTCGAATCATTTTGATGATAATACTGTATTAATCTTTAGTTCCGTGGCCCTTGTTTTTAATCACTGCCGCACAACGTACGGCATAGAGTTCACCAAACGGTTGCATCGCGTAACAGGAATAGCGAATCATGCATTTCGGCTATCATCCCGCAAAGTTCTGTATTGTTTTTCTGGTTTCGCGTTAGATACAGCTCGTTTTATGTCCTCCTATAGATATTCAATAGTATTGAGGTCAGAAGGCCGAGCAGGCCACTCCAAAACCTCAATGTTATTGACGCGAAACCATTCTTTGGCAACCCTGTTGGTATATTTAGGGTCTTTGTCCTGTTGGAAGACTTATTTTAGCAAAGTTTCTTCTTCGCTGTACGGCGGCATCACATTTTGCAAAATATTTACATATAAAAGTTGATTTATGATCGCATCAATCTTGTATATGGGTCCTACACCATGGTAAGAGAAACATCCCCATATCATAAGTTTTGAATTTCCGTGTTTTACAGTTTTGACTGTGTATTTTGGCTGGCACTATGTATTACATGGTCGCCTAAGATATTTCCGGGATCCAGTGACACCATATAAAACGATTTTTGACTCATCTGTTCATAATATGTTACGCCATTTATGAACAGGCTAATGAACACGTTTCTTTGCAGCGTTTTAATATGTGTTTCTTGTACGAAGCGGCTTTTTTCTGCTTTCTTCTTACAGTCATCCTGCTTACTGATAGATTTACTTCATTCTTTATTTCTATGGCCGATGAAAATTGCTTCTTCTTGACAAGTCTTACAATTTTTCGATCAACTTTAGGTGTTGTTTTTTTTTCTACCACCTTTCTTTTCGATTTTTTTACAAAGTTAATAGCATTTGATACCATTTTTGCCGAACACGAATGAATATTTTGAATATACTTATAAGATTTCCCTTATTTTCTGAACTTTATTACCAGATTTCGATCTTCTTCAATGCAATATTTATTGGGACCTACTGTTTCGTTAAAATGCAAATATTTTAATTATTTTGAAAAGAATACATCATAAGGAGATACCGAACTTAATTTTTAATCAGTTTTATAAAAAAATATAAGATCTACAACAAATTACTTACAAGTCAATCTAGCACTGCTATTTTAATGTTACTCCAGTATTGTATGAAATAACATATCAGTTATGTACAATCAATAAATACGAATTACAGACACGGTTAATGATAAGTTATGATACTGCTATTTTCATGTTCACAACTGTACATATTGAGATGTTATTTTTATTTCAATAATAATAAATTTATAAATATTTGAAAATCACTAATTTTACAAAATCTTTTGCCTCGACTAACATCAGGGTAGGAAACTCTTACCTCTTACAAGCCTTCGATATATTCTTTTTGCAAAATAATCAATCAGATCTTACAATGACAATAAATTTATTAATTTCACAAAATCCAAACATGCGACACTTTTCGCCAAAGAACCCAATACTAAATACAGTGTTCAAAAATAAAGTTTTATTTACAATTTGACACTTATTCCAGTCAGCTCTAAACTTTATTTCTGAAACCCTCATTTAACAAAAATTATTTTTTATGTACAAAATCATTTATAAAATAATTGTTACTGTTCCTTTTATTAATAATTATGTTTAAAAGTTTATGGTTTAAAAAATTTATTTTTTGCCACACGTTTAATTTTTCAAAAACTGTCTTACTGACTTGTTCTATCGCTGTGAAATTTTTCTTCATCAATAATTCAAATAATGGTGGTTCATCTAAATAATATGCGTCCTTTTCTAATTTCCATGTACTTAGTGTCCAATTTTGTTTTTAACCGTCGTCCATCTAGCATAATATGATATTTAAACCCATATTAATCCAAATTACATTTTTAATAATCATTTTTCGATGATGTTAAATTTTATTACAGGAATTTTACGTTTTCCTCCTTGATATTTTCAAACAACCATCCTATATTCTCTTTCCAGCTCGCTTATCACCTTTTTAGTGCCAACCTTCTCTTCAAAATTTTTATCACTCACTATTTAAATGTTTTGGCGGCAAATCGTTACTTTAAATTTTAATACCTTTGTACATAAAACCTAAACTTTATAATTCTAAACTGATTCCTTTTAGATTTGTGAAATCATCTTGTCCGTTCATTGCAGGACTTTCATTAAAATTAAAATTAATTTTTAAAAAAATACCAAAAGCTTATACATTCGAGGAACTACACGGAGATGTTAGTCTTAGCTTCGAGGACTGCAAGTTTTTCAAAAATAATTAATTGAAATGTAAAATAACATGACAATATATGCAAGTTTTCAGTTTTTACAACCGGGGGGTCTGGGGGGTGTGGAGCACCCTCCAGTATACCTGCAAGTGTGTTAAAAAACGCAAATAGCAAACAGATTTCGATTCCAGTTTTAAAGTTGTGATTCCACTGGGCATTACTGAATCAAGGTTACAAAAAACATTTGGAAAAATCTATGTAAAGCTAGATTCTGGGACCATTTTTGTTTAGGTGTACTGGAGGGTGTTCCACACCCCCCAGACCCCCCGGTTTCAAAAACTGAAAACTTGTGTATGTTTTCTGTCAAACTTTCAAAAATAAAATCCCTAACTTTTCCAAGTCTTCCCCTAGATCAGGCGTGGGCAACCTGTGGCTCTTTTGATGTCGAGATGCAGCTCTCCAGGTCCACGCACAAATATTAGCTAATAATTTTATTATTTTATTTTCAAAACTCATCAAAACTATTATTCTGCAAAAAAAACTTTAAACAGGGTAAAAACACAGCATAAAAACAGGATAAGATACCATAATATTGAAATAAAAATGTTAGTGGCTCTTTAAAAACTGGGAAATTTTGTAAATTGTAAGTTTTGGCTCTTCCGTTTCAATAGGTTGCCGACCCCTGCCCTAGATAAAAATTAAAAAATTTTCAAATTTTAAAAATTGTAAATTTTTTATTTTTCGAATTTTCCAAGAATTTTTCATAATTAATTCCACGACTTTTCCTTAAAAATAAAAAATTCCTCGACTTTTCCTGACCAAATTTGTGTAATTCTCAATTCCTTTACTTTTGCAAATGAAAATTCCCCCCCTGGCCCTTTAATATGACAAACTACAAGTCGCTGCTTAATCCATATTGCGATCAGGGGCGGTTCCTGAATTTTTTCTGGAAGGAGCAAAAAGATCAGACGGGCTAAAAGTGTTTTCAGATTTAGGATTGTTCCCTTGTCTATTTTTAAACGTCTGAGGGAGGGGTGCCCCCCCCCCCCATAAATCCGCCTAAGCTCGCGATTGATATCTGGCAGTTTATTTAATATCTTTCATATTCTTATCTTGTACTTCGAAACCATGCAATAATTGTGATAAATTTGTTTTTCAATTATCAGTAACAATAAATAAAATTGGCAATTCATGCTTACGATACATTGTCAATTTGCCTAGTTGACACTGACAATATTGTCAATTTGTTTAAAATCGGAGGTTAAGCCAGTTCTTCAATTATTATAAAATGATACTAAAAATTTTCTATCGGAAACTTAATTTATTCAACATGAATATGAATTACGTTAAACCTTTCATGATTTAGGAAGGAAGTTGGATACTTCCGAAGACCTTAATTTGATTCGATACCCAGGTCAAATAGGAATTTTATGAAATAAATTAAACAAAAAAAATCATGATAATAAGTATCGGCGTTTTTCCACTGACCTGTTTAGAATTGGTTAATTTTAAGTTACCAGCCTAAAAATATTAAGTGATTACGGTGGAGTGATGGATCAGTGCGGCCTTCAGGCCTCACAACCTAGGCAATCGGACATCGTCAACTTTAATATAGATTTGTCAACTGATATATTTAAAAATTGTCAACTGCAATTCAGATTTGTAAACTGCTATTCAAAGATCGACAACTGTAAATTCAGCTTTGTTCAGAACACCCCCCCAGACACTCCCGGTTTCAAAAACTGAAAACTTTTTGAGAGTAAGTGTGCATTTGTAGGTTTAGGCTATACTCACTGAGTAGTACCGAGTACCCCAGTATCCAACTGATTGTATAAAATTATTGGCACAACATATAAATGTACCTATTGGTTGTTTTTTAAGTTTTATTTTGACTTTTTTATTGTTTGTTAATTATGTTTAGTTTAGTTTTATTAAGGTAAACTATATAAAATAAAATAATTGAATAATACATACGTATCAACGGGTTTTAATCAATAAAATAAGTAAAAAAAAATCTCGTTAATCCGGAAAACTCGGTTATCCGAACAAACTCAAAACTATATCTGTCCGGAATAACGAGGCTGTACTGTACTTAATTAACAAAAAAAAATTTTATTTAGAATTTAGAAAATTTTCGTATAAATCCAAATTTAAAATAAAATTCCAATATAAAGTGGGAAAGCAAATCCTTGAGATACCAATATTCACAATATCGTCAAATTTCAATTTTCAGTACCAAAAACTTTTATCCTAATTAATTATTTTGAAATCCTAATCTTCATCCAATTTTAAATTTTATATCCAAAATTTCCAGTTCACCAATCCAAATCACTAATCATGCAAAAAAATTCTAAACTTGATCCCAAATGGGACAAAATAAGAATTTTAAAATAAGTTATCTGCCGATAGATAGCCTGCGCTGGAAGCTTAAAAATAAAATTGATTTTTATTAATGTTGAATTAACGTGTTATATTGAAGTTTTAGTTTATTATATTTTACAAGTTAAAAATTTATATATTGAAATAAAATCTATTAATAAAGGAAAATTAAAAGTTACAAAAAGTAATAAAAATGTAATTAATTTAATAAATCTAATAAACATAAATTTTAAAAATGAATTATACTTTGTTACTTCTACATTTTAAAATAGAATTAAGTTAAAATTCTAATAAATTTTAATATAGTTTACAATTTTTCAACCCATTAAAAAATAGAATTTTTCGAATTCGTTTTAATGAGAAAAACAAGCAAGTCTGTACAGACAAAGGAAATTATACCTTTATACATTCTAAATTTAATAAAAAATTAAAATAAATTACTATCACATTCCATCTAAAACCGGCTGTTATCCGTTCTGCACATAATATGTCGCAGCATATATGTGACTCTGGGGTACTTTTATACTTGCTCTGAGAGCTTATACATTTGTCAATTTGCTGTATAAGATCAATTTAAAATTAAGCAACAATGGGAAACTTGCAGACTTTGTGACTTTCCAAAATAATGTTCCATGACGAAATAGCATCAAAGCAACTTATATATTTACTCTATTTTTAGTTTTTAGTGATATTACAAAAATTAACACTGCGACAAAATTTATCCGGTGAATTTTATAAAATATAAAAAAGCTTCTAGTGAATTCATGGTGGCACTTTTACATTATGAAGCTTACAAAAAAAATTCTAAGTTATTACCATAAACGCGATTTTGACGACAATGCTTTTCCAATCTGATTCATCTAGCATATTTTTGGGGTCAAATATATACCTAGCATCTACATCACTTCAGTTGTCACTTGTCAGTACTAAAGAGGATAAATTGAACTTGAGAAGGTTCCTTACAAGTTTTTAACAAGCAAAGTATTTGTAAAATAAAAAACTTTTAAATGTAAAAATCGTTAAAATTTAACTCAAAATTTATATTTTGAAATAATTTAGTAAATTAATAACCCCGCTTTCGTCTTGTGAAAACATTTATTTTAATTATTTTGTTGTATGTAACTACAAAGTTAAAAGCTGTGTAACAATAAATTATATTGAAGCTTAAATAAATAACACAATAATTAAACTTTTAAACTAAACAAAAACTTAAATACAAAATATAGCCGTAAAAGAGCTTTTTCTAATTTTGTGTGATGCATAAAAGAAACAAAAGAAAAGCTAAGCTAAGGGTTTCAATATACTGAGGTTTAAACAAATCCTAAAGAAAGGGAGAGTCACCTTTGATCTGCTACTACTTTAATTTCCGCAATTAGTATTTTCTCTAGACTCTGTTGCGGAAAAAGGGACACGAAAGTTAACTGTTCGAAAAATTGTAAAAACCTGATTTACCGATAAAAAATCGTTTGCTCGAATTAATTTTACAATAATTTTTCACCACCTGTTTTAAATTGAGATACGCAAATGCAATGACTTATCGAAAATCACTTGTATTTCCGAAACCATATTCATAGTCAGATAATGGCATACACAAAAAAACAAACTTTTTAAAATCAAAAAATTTATTTCGGTTATTTATGCATAATTTCGAACCCAAATAAAATTTATTAGCAATGTTTTTCTAAGATTTTCAATTTTCTTCATAACTTTAAAATTTGCTTACTTTTGTTTAGTTTATAATAATTGTTACATTGACAGCGATCTCAGTTTCTTCTTCTTTGTTGATGTTTTTACTGCCTCGATCAATTGTCCCATTAAATGTTTTTCTACTTTCAGTCGGTTCTTCTACCTTTTCTATTAACTTGATTTTCGATCCTATTCAACTCTCTAACTGCATCCTATGTGCTTTAACTCAAACTTTATAATAAAATTTTTAATGTAGATGGGAACGCAACTTCGGAACAATAAATTGACTGTCTATAAACTATGAGTTTTAATTTTTACTTTTATAAATTTCATACATTCAAATTAAAATTATTCGACATTCTAAATACCTAAATTATATTTTCTACTCTAAATTCCGTTTTTAATAACTCAAAAAATCATTCTTTAAAAATATTTCAGTTTTGTTCAGAATTGGGACAATTTTCAAAATTAAAATCAAAATTACTTCCTCAAAAATCGATCAAAAAAATTGAAAACACAAACCTGGCGGCTATTCTTTCGGCATAGGCCTGGTTTACCCACCTAGTTGTTGCCACCTTAAAATTTTAAATTTTTACAAAAAAATATAAATTTCAATAAATGAATCTTTAAAATGAAACAATGTACAATTGTACAAATCAACAAGAACGATTTATTTAGTTAAATCTTAAAAGTGTTCTTCTGTAAACTTTTAATATTGCAATGTCTTGTTTTTCAAACGCGGTCCTTAATTAATAATGAAAGATAATAACACCGGTAAAAAAATTAAAATACTTGGAGTTTTTCGACGCAAAGACGTATATTATATTAAGAAACAAAATTGATTTTGTTTGTATTGGATTTTTGTTTTTATTTTGAAAGTATTTGGAAGTTCCGTTTGGATTTATCTTATTACAGCGTTGTAATGCAAAAGAAACTTTATTTTGTGATTTATGAGATAAAACTTGAGTCACTTAATATATTCGAGATTGCCTAGAGGTCGTAAACTTAAACAGTGTAAATACTAGTAAATCTCATCTCTTATAACATTCCATTTTGATAACAATGGTATAATACTGGAGTTACAAATATTTAATGCAAGTAAATTTCAAATTGGTGAATGTATATGAACATTAAACTGGGAGGCACAAATACCAATGTAATTACGTTCATTAGGCGTATTATAACATCTAAGACAATCGTTAATGCAAGCAGATGAGGAAACGAAGCGTCTCATTAACAAGAAACTCCCGTAGCTACTAAAATTTATTTTATTATAAATTTTCTGTATTCAAATCAAAATTAATGATGTTTTATACATATTATTATATAAGGGCAGATAAAAAGGTAGATGGTACAATTTTGACTGATTTCGGTCCTTTATTCGGCAGACATGCATTGTTCAAAATAAATTGCATTATTTATATAAATTGTAATTGTTATAAATGATGATTTATTGCAAAAAAATAATTAAGACAATAAAACGGAATAATGGTTGGTGGGAAAAACAGACACTCTTACGAGTCGTAATCTGAGATGAAAACAGGACAACGGTTGTCAGGGCATCGCATCTTGCACTAACCCTAGATTTAGTGCAGATTTATGATGTCGTCCATCCCCGGTCAAGTATTCGCTAGGTCTTCACCCGGATCGTGATTCGAGATGTCAATGGCAAACTGAAATCTCTTTTGAAGCTCCAAATACGATTCAATCCCTTTGTTAGGCATTGAAGCTGCAGTACACTACCAAATCAGAACAAAGTACTTAAAAGATTTATAGAAAGTGAAAGTGAGCTTAGTACTGGTTATTTAAATAATAGAAACCGTCAGGCGTGAGCTTTAACTTGATACTTTCAGCACCAAGATACATCACCATGTAAAATAAATCTGATTTCTAATTTGTCCTGCAGTAAATTGAGAGTGCAAAAAAAAAATAAAATCGATGCACAATAAAGCTCAAATTACTCGTAATTTAAACCGATGTACCATGTACTCTAATTACGCTCTACTGTTACAATAATTATTTTAGGTTATAAATTGCTCTAATTATTTACTAAAATTACTACTTTTATCCCAATTAAACCAATTTAGTATCAAATTAACGTTTCAGAATATTTTTAACGGCAAAGTAAAAATAATCCTTTCACGATTTTTGAGCTTTGAAGGTTCGGCGTATACCGCGCTTGTATTTCAGTTTAAAAGTTGGCAGCAAAAAAGAAAATTTATTTTACTGACCATATCACACAATTTATCACGCACTTTAGTTTCCCTAAAGATCGTTTTTTAGGGGAACTTCTTTATTATTTTTAAAATTTTGAAAAATATGGCTTTCAAAAGGCACGCACGTTTTACACCCACTTCAATAAGTGCCAGCGTTTTTAAAATTATTAACTTAACAAAAAAATAAATTTTTTAAACTGGTGAAAGTCGAGACTCTTGAAGGTGTTTGAAGTGTCACACAACTAACCCAAGCTTGTTATTAGCGATAATTTTAATAATACTACAATGGCATTGTCAAAGTGGTTACCCATCCAAGTATTAATTAGGCACTGGAAAATTTGGCTTTGTCAGTTAAGGAACACCAGCATTAACATCGAGGGTGGTTTGCCATAGGGGAATAGAAATTTACAAGTGTTATAATTTCATTACTTTGAATAGGGCGTTTTATTACTGCGCATGACCGAAGAAGCCAAGTAGTCGAGCGTAGACTCAAGAAGCGGATAGTCGTGCGAGATTATGACGATATTAGAATATAACTAAGCGAACAATATTAAATAGCAATTATACTATAAGAGTTTTTAGTGTGTTTTATTATTTTAACAATCAGAAGTGGGATATACCAAAAATAAAAAATTGTGCGAAATTACGAAAGTGATCAACAAGATGGACGACAATCATGGAAGCTTACCTGTCGACCATGATGTATGTAAAAACGGTGAGGATGTGCGTGCGCATAGCCGTGAAGATAGACTTATGGAATTACTTATAAAATCTGAAGAAGGACGCGCGCAGACTGACGCTATGTTACGAACATTTCTATTAGCGAAATTAAATGAACCGAAAGAGGAAAAACGAGCAGAACAATATACACCTATGTTCAGTGTGATGCCAGATTTAAGTAAATCTATTGAAGATTTCGGGGGAGATGCAGGCGAAACAGCGGTAGAATGGCTACAAAGAATTAACAATTGCGCAATTTTACATTACTGGAGCGAGGAAATCAAATTGGAATCAGCGAGAATTCATTTGGTAGGCCCAGCGAAACAGTGGTGGCAAACTTGGGAAAACAAGATTAACGATTGGGAGAGTTTTGAAACACAATTTAAAGCGACCTTTTTCCTAAGGCAAAGTGTAGGAGACCTGTGGAAGAGATTAGTGGGAAAAGTACAGCAACCTCGCGAGAATGTGGAAGCGTACTTCCACCAAAAATATAAATTGTGCTGCGATGTAAAATTAGAGTTCAACGACGCGAAGGAACAAATTTTAGCGGGTTTATTGCGAAAGGACTTTGTGCCGGGGTTATTGGCAAATAAACACAAAGACGCGAACGAGTTATTACATGATGTGCTAGTGTTACACCGAACAATGACAACCGCGATGACACCAAGACCAAGTACTTACCAAGGAGAACCGACAAGCTCAGGCACGCGAACGAAATGTTACAATTGTGCGGAATTTGGACATTATTCAAAAGACTGCAAAAAGGCGAGAAACAGTAATTTATGTTTCTTATGTAAAAAGGGGAACCACTTAAAACGTGACTGTCCCTTAAGAGGAACGAGTGAAACAAATCGTAACGTAATGCAAGTAGATCAAAAGGCGGAGGGTACTCAAGCGATTGAAAAATTTTTAAGAAGAACTAAAATAAATAACGTCGAAATGAATTCGTTCATTGATAGTGGAAGCGCGGTATGCACAATAATAGTTAGTAGTGTAGAGAAGCTACCGGGAGTGATTAAGAAACCAACACGCGAAAAACTTTTTGGGTTTGGCAACCAAACCCCGTTAATTGTGAAAAACTATATAGAAGTGGACATCGAATTAGACAAAGCGCGACTGGAAGCGGTTAAAATGTACATAGTACCAAACACGGTACAACAGACCGAAGTAATTATAGGACGTTCGTTTACTGAAAATGAGAATATCTCGTACGCGAAAATCGGGGATAATTTAGCTTTCGGGGCAAGGACAGATTTCCCATTCGCGAAAATGGAAATTTGCGAATTGTCAGAACGAGTGAAAATACGGTCCGTAAAAAGACAACAATTGAAAGCGCTAAGTATAAATTTTGTTAACGTGGAGTGTAACGGGGATAAATTTGACGTACCGATTATAAACAATAGTGACACGGACAAATTTATAAAGGCAGGTCAGTGTGTGGGAAGGTTACATCGAGACGACCTCGATGATAACGAAGAAATGCACCGGAAGCCAGATAACGTTACTACAAGGCGTGCGCCTATTACCCTAGAAATGTTAAATGTCGATTCAAGCATTTCTGCAAATGATAAACAAGAACTCTTAAATTTGTGTCAGGAGTTTCGAACATGTTTCGCGTTTAACTTAAACGAACTTGGAGTGACAAATTTAATGAAGATGGATATTATTGACAATGGTGTGCCTGTGCGCGCAAAACCATACAGAACCAACCTAAAGGAGAGAGAAACCATTAGCAATATTATAAAAGAATGGAAAGAATGCGGAATTGTGACCGACACAAACTCCGAATACGCGAGTCCAGTTTTATTGGTAACGAAGAAAACAGGGGAACCACGCTTAGTTGTGGATTTTAGAGCGCTAAATCGAAATACCAAAAAAACAAACTTTCCAATTGCGACAGTGGAGGAACATTTAGAGAATATGAGTGGGGCGACTTTGTTTACAACCCTGGATTTAGCACACGGTTATTTACAAATGCCGTTAACCGACGAAGCGAAACCAAAAACAGCGTTCATAACACCAGACTGTACTGGGCAATTCGAAAGAACGATATTTGGATTGACAAATGCGCCAAACGAATTTACCAAATTAATGAAGTTAGCGTTAGGTTCGTTACGAAACGAAATTGCGATGTCTTATTTGGATGACTTAATCGTTCCTGCGAAAACTTGGGAAGAAATGTTGAGAAAGTTAAGATTGGTTTTCGAAGCGTTAAAAAGAGCGAATCTTACTCTGAAGTTACGAAAATGCGAGTTTGGGCGGAAAGAGGTCGAATACCTGGGGTTTGTAATTTCAGAAGGCGAACTGCGGCCAGGAAGCGGTAAAGTGCGGGCAATCCTTGAATTCCCAGCTCCGAAGAACGTTCATGAAGTTCGGCGTTTTCTAGGTCTTACTTCTTATTTCCGACGTTTTGTGGAAAATTACGCGATAAGAGCGAAACCTTTAAGTGATTTAACGCGTAAACTAACTTCTTTTCAGTGGGAGGAGAAAGAACAAGGTGCGTTTAGTGAATTAAAAACAGCGTTAACAACAGAACCTGTATTAAAACTATATAATCCGCGAGCGACCGAAACGGCATTATTCACAGACGCAAGTTCAACCGGACTTTCGGGTATCCTGATTCAAAAACAAGACGATAGCGGTGAAATGCACCCAGTTTATTATGTTAGCAAAAAGACGACCGAGGTGGAAAGTAAATACCACTCTTCAAAATTAGAGCTTATGGCCATTGTTTATTGCATAGAGCGGTTAAGAAACTTTTTAGTAGGAATACATTTTACGGTGTTTACAGATTGCCAAGCGTTGGTATATTTAAATACTCAAAAGACGGGAAATTCACAAATTGCGCGCTGGTATAACTTACTTAGTGAATACGATGTAGAATTGAAATATAGGCCGGGCATTAAAATGAGTCATGCAGATGCGTTATCACGAGCACCCGTTAATGACGCATGTGACACGATGCAAGAAATTTACGAAAACTCAACAGTAATGCAAACTTTGAATGAAGGCGAATACATTCTCTTGATCCAACGCAGTGACAAAACGTTAGTAGGGATAATCGAAATCCTCGAAAAACCAATTGAAAATCGGTCGAATTATGAAAAGTCAGTAGTGTCGGGTTACGAATTGCGGGAAGGGAAATTGTATCGTATAATAAAAAGTGACGATCGGGAAAAACTACTTTACGTAATTCCGCGTTCTTTACGAAAAAGTATTGCGATTAAATATCACGATTTAATAGGACATTTTAGCGTCGACAGAACGTGCGCAAAAATTAGAGAAACGTATTGGTTTTCGCAAATGAAAAGGTATATTAGGCAACATATTAGTATGTGCGCAGAATGTCTCATCAACAAAATACCGGGAGGTAAACTAGCGGGAGAATTGCACCCAATTCCTCCACCAGCGAGACCATTTGCGAGAATACATGTAGATCATGTTGGTCCACTTACAAAAAGCGAGTCGGGAAACGTTCACATATTAGTGTTGGTAGACGCGCTTACCAAATACGTGAAACTTTATCCAGTACCCAGTACACGAAGTGATTTTACAATTTATGCATTAGAAAATTTCATTAGTCAGTTCGGAATTCCTGAAAGAATTGTTTCGGATAGAGGAAGCAGCTTTACTTCGGGAAAATTTAGAAAGTTTATAATGAAATATGGAATTAAACATACCCTGAATAGTAGTCAATGGCCAAGAGCGAATGGTCAAGTCGAACGCGTAAATCGGACTTTAATACCGGCGGTAATGACAACAATGGAAAACGAAGACGCGTGGGACGATGTAATTCAGGTAGTGGAACGAAATTTAAACATAGCACCAAATCAAACGACAAGCAGATCTCCTTTCGAGATTCTACATGGTTATTTGCCTAAATTCCATGACGGACCATTGTCGGCAATTGCGGAAATTGATGCGACTTGGACTCCTAGTGCGGAAATTCAAGAGAAAGTGCGGAATACAATTAGAACTGAACAAGTGAAACAAAAAAGGCGCCATGACGGCAAGCGCTTCAAGGGAGTGATCTTTAATGTAGGAGACATAGTGTTTATGCGACGGGTTAAAATACAAACGGGGGACAGTACAAAAATGCAACCGAAATATCGCGGTCCGTTAGAGATCATAGAAGTACTGCCAAGTGATACCTATCGAGTGGCTTCACTGAAGGGCAGTCAAGGTAGAAGGTTTATGACTACCGCGAACGTAAGTCAGCTGAAGGTTTTCCGGACAAATGCAGAGGATACGGAATCGAGTGCGGAAAGCGAAACGGAGGGCGAGGAGGCGAAAGCAGCAGCAATGGAGCTTCGTGTGGAAATGGAACCAAGTACATCGAACCAAGTTAACTCGCGAGTTAGAGAACGGAAAAGACCGGTAAAGTTCGTTGATTATGAATTGTAATTACGTGTATATAATCTAAGTTAAAACTGTTATGTTACAAGTCAATTTAGCAATTAAGTATATTCTGTGGATGTAAATTACATCGGGCCGATGTAAATAGCAGGATGGCCGAGTGTTATAATTTCATTACTTTGAATAGGGCGTTTTATTACTGCGCATGACCGAAGAAGCCAAGTAGTCGAGCGTAGACTCAAGAAGCGGATAG
The DNA here is from genome assembly GCA_949152465.1 of Cantharis flavilabris. Lineage (NCBI taxonomy): Eukaryota > Metazoa > Arthropoda > Insecta > Coleoptera > Cantharidae > Cantharis > Cantharis flavilabris. Next base: position 8,535,745 of record OX424436.1, on the reverse strand, counting down.
TCGTGCGAGATTATGACGATATTAGAATATAACTAAGCGAACAATATTAAATAGCAATTATACTATAAGAGTTTTTAGTGTGTTTTATTATTTTAACACAAGTTTTTTTTATAAAGAAAGTTATCTGAGTGAGTTGTTGCCTAAAACGATATTTTCATTTCAATTATGGAAAGCACAACGGAACATGAAAATGACAAATTAATGGATGCATTCATACTTGTTTATTGAGGGAAAATATCCCACTATTCTGCTCTTCTTTTAAAAATTTATATTTTTTTAAAGGAAACTTTGCATATTTCTTTGCAAACAAATGAACGTCGTCTATGAACGACATTTTATTTTTTATAATAAAAAATAATCTAGAAACAAACAATATTTTATTTTAAAGGATAATAATAAGTAACAATATAAAATGACGCAGCATATAGAAAATGATGAGTTTGAGCAAAAATTGTTTTGGGCGCCAGATAGAATAATTAAAACAATTAAATGTGCTTTTATTTTAAATTCCAGAATACATATGAATATACGTTTGGCTTGATATATCAAATTATCATTTTCTGTGATTCCAATATAAATTTGCAATCACAACTTCTGCTGAACAAATTTTTTTCCCAAGTCCAAACTCAAAATTGAGTAGCTAAAATAAAGAAAATTTGCGAAAATGTAATAAAATCGATGATTACTATATAGTAAGTAAATGATATAATTTATATTCGCTTTTTCCTCACAGTTTAGTCCTGACAATTATTTAGAATTATATCATGGCGGTGTATCAGGAGCGATCAGGCATAGAACCACGGTTTCCCATGCTATAGCATGACGATTTATGCGTTACTCGCCTTGTTGGTCTAATTAATATTTAATTGGCATGTATTTAAATTAGTGGTTGAGTATTATTTAGCACAAGTTGATAAACAACTTCCAATTAGAAAAATCACTACCTATTTAAAACAAGAAGGAACTCGCTTTTGCGACCTTTCTTAGGCTTCTATACATCTACTTTTTTGATAGATTAAATTATTTGGGCTTCATTTTATTGTCTGCCGTTTTATATTTTATTATAATATAATATAATATATTATATAATTATCCGTCGCTACGTTGATGATGATGATACATTAACGCAAAATACGGGGGTAAGAGAGGGAGGTAAGTAAACAGTTTAAATATTGTATACCCAAAAGCTTTCCAATAAAAAGAATAACGTAAGAACAATTTTTTTTTACTTTGAATTCATTACGTTATATTCGTTATTCATTACGTCGATTATTCGGTCATTTAATTAGTCGTAGACACGATTAGTCGTAGCGTATCAACGGATCGGCAGATCAGCGGATCTGTGGATCAGCGGATCAACGGGTATAGGTTTATAGAGTATTTAGAAGTTATAATATATGTCTAAAATCTAAAAACGCTAACGGTAGAAATATCCTATGCGCCGGGTGGAGTAACAAGTAAGCGTAAGGCGGAAAAGGAATTGTCCTATATATTTTATACATTATAAGTAAGTTTTTTTCAAGAAAGTGAGTTCTGATTTTCGATAGATTAAATTATTTGGGCTTTATTTTATTAGAATTTTTAATGCCAACGGCAAATTTTTTTTTATATAAGGAAAACGATAACGAGTTCTGATTTGAATCATGCGGACAGACAAACAGACACGGAGCCAGATCATAAGGCTTCTTCCTATACGTTGTATAGAAGCCTCATTACAATTATTATTCCTTTAAATGCTATCTAAATAATATATTACTTATTATCCATATTATATAAGATAAATTATTAAATTAGTATTTGATATATCACTTTTCCAAGAAAATAATTAAAAAATGCATTTTTCTTATAGAACGTTTTGCTTGTAAACTCCCACGTAATTAATGAACGTCCCCTAATGATAACACAGGTATGCAAATCAAATTTTTTTTTCAAGCCCTGATGCCATTCCTTCTGATTCTTATGTAAATTATCCTTCTGAATCCGAATACCAACTCCATTTTCCCTCATCATCTACCACTTTCTGGGGTCCCCCCTATCTATTTTATTATTCTTTTTAACAATTATTTTAGCCTTTACATTTCTTCTGGTAAACTGGAGAGGTGAAAAGTTAATATTTGTAGCAAGAAAGTTGATTTGGGAGAAGATTTGTCCTCTGAAATTGTAAAAAAAATCATTAAAAATTACCGAATTTTTCGTGTTTTTGCTTAATATTTTCAATTATTTTTGAAAAGTTTGTAAGGCTTAATAAATATACTCTTGAAATGTTTTAAAAAATTTTTTAACATATTTTATGCATTCTTTATATTATACAGAAACATTATTTGAATGAAAAGTAGCGCTGGTGTAACACTAGGAACCGCCTGAACTAAAATTATCTTAAAATTTTAATTTTAATTATATTTTTTTTGCATAAAAGAGCGGAAAAAATTTGAATTCTTCTGTTCTTTTTTTATTGCTATTTTTTTATTTTCGCATGTATATTAAAAATTTTTGATCGTTGTCCAGCGCAACTAATCGAAGCATGACATTTAAATAATATTTCTGTATATTAAAATTGCATTTCAAAAAATTAAAAGTATTTCAAGAGTGTATTTTTAAAGCCTGACGAACCTCATATCTTTTTTATTAATCTTTATTAATAGTCTCAAAAAAAATTAACAAAGATTGCTTCTTTTTTTATGCTTCCAAAGCAGAATATTGCCTTAAATTCAGCAAAAAATAACAGCAATCACGCAGAACATGTGCATATGCAAGTTTTCAGTTTTTACAACCGGGGGGTCTGGGGGGTGTGGAACACCCTCCAGTACACCTGTAAGTGTGTTGAAAACACAAATATGTGTACATTCTACCGAACATATTCCAAATAGCAAATAGATTTTAATGCTAGTTTTAAAGTTGTGATTCCACAGGGCCAATACTGGATCTAGGTTACAAAAGACAATTGGAAAAATCTATAGGAAGCTAGATTCTGGGACCAATTTTGTTTAGGTGTACTGGAGGGTGTTCCACACCCGCCAGACCCCCCGGTTTCAAAATCTGAAAACTTGTGTATTAGGTGTATTAATTACATGAGGTGATTTTGGCGATTTGTAGACCCTCCCTCCTGCCTTGATGAGATGTCGTGAGATTTAGCACGACCCCCTCGCACCCCTTCCTAATCCCACATGAGATTTTTTAAAATGCGTATTTGCACTGTAAAATCGTTAATCTATGTTTGATTGTGTTAGACTTACTGAAAAACATAATTTGCTTAATTATTTTTATTTAGGACTATAGTTAAGACAAAAAATTACGTGATATTTGGCAATATCCATTTAGGCAATCCGCACTGAGTAGTACCGAGTACCCCAGCATCCAACTGATTTTATAAAATTATTGCCACAATATATAAATGTATTAGTTCTCAAAGAGAGAAAGGATGCTATGTAATAAAATTAATCACAAAGCATGCATATAAATCTTGGATTTATAAAATCGGGGAGTAATTGTTAATGAATATTGAATATTCATTTGGTTTAAATTTCACCAACCACCAGGCGCCATTTATTTAATCTGCACCCGGCGTGGCTCTGAAATAGCTTGATCCGGTACTGGTGAACAGAGTGTTGCAAATTTTCAATTAATTGAATCAAGTTTTTAGAAGAGTTTGGTAAAACTAATGAACTCTCCTGCAGAAAAGGAGAGTCCATAAATTAAAGCAGTGGTATCCGAAATTCTGATAAACCTTAATTTTTATTTAATTTTAAATTCATATTTGTTGCATTTAGGGCGGATAGGAGGAGGAAATTTTATTTAAATTTGTATATATACCAGGTAAACAAAAGATCCCACGAATGTTTTTTTAAACCGTACACTGGAAGCGTCAAGCCTAGCCGATTCGTACCTTCCATCGACGATCCAAAGCAAAAACATTGTTGTCATAATTTTCGTAAGAACTGATCGAACTCAAAATATGTCTCCAAGGAGATTAAGAGCATGGATCCGCCACTGAACCAAATAAAATCGATAAATATCTTTTATGAATAAGTAAATGATATAATTTGCGTTTCAAAATTCCATTTATTATAATAATAGTATTTTTGATATTTTTCTTTGTTTCAACAAAGATATTATTACAATAATATTTTCCTTTTGTTACTTCAACACAAACGAGCGAGCAGAAGAATACTTAAATGACAAAAATATGAGGATCGAAAAATTTATGTACATAAATTGCAAATAAGTGTTATTCTGAAGCCATGTCGTGATTTGCTCTCAGCTCGATCAGCAATATAGTATTCCCTTTGTTATGCGCATTTTATGTTGGCAAAATCCTCTTATTATCTTCGTACCTACATGCGCCAGTCGGCGGTTATTTGAAGGATTTTCCCTTTCTCATAGTACCTACACCGGCCTTTTTAACATTGGCATTTTCATATTTCATCTCCTTCCTCTTTTCCGTATTACTTATACACACGTTGGAACTTTAATCATTTACCACCACCATCTATAGAGATATTTAATAGATGGGAGCATACGAGAAAGCAATGCGGTCAAACAATTTAATAACACTTCCCTGAAGTGGCCAGAGAAAAGCACAAATTCGGTTATAAAACAATTTGCATTTTAATAAATGTGATATAATTTTAAGACCCCACAAACTATTCAACTAATACAATTTATTACACTCGCTAACAACATTCCAACTTATCCCATTCATTTTTCGACTTGAAATTTCTTCCAAGGGTTAATTAAATTATCACAAATTCGATGAAATTTTTAATAAATTTTTCTTTCGCCCTTACATCTCATTAATAATTTCGAAATACCTCTTACGAAATAAACTAATAAAAATATTGAAAAACCTCATTTCCATCTTAAATTGCGAAATAAATAAAGTCAATAATTTTAACTGAAAATAATCAAATTAACCCTCACAAAATCAGATTACACAATAAAATCTCAAATTTCATTATTTAATAATTGAGTAAGCTTTATTTCAGTCACGTACCTACTTTTTGAAATATTAATATCTATTGTACCGCCATTTTGTTTAAAATTAAATTTTAATCCTCACGCAGATATAGATATTTTATAGTTTTTAGTTCTAACGGCCGGATATGCATTGAAAAATTACATTAATTTTGCAAAAATCTGAATAATTTTAATCCAGAAGTTGGTAATTTGCATCTTGAGATTTAATCAATCAGTGGGTCGTTTATCACGACCGGTCCATATCTTCAGAAGCATTTATCACTGTCTTTGTTCGCTGACTCATAAGCATAGTCTCTTCCTGTTATTTCAATTCATCTGCACGAGAATAATAGTAATAATTTCCTTTATAATTAAAAATGTTTCGATTCAATTTCAGAAATAATGGAATATACATTTCAGAATCAATTTAATTTTTTTTAAATCTTTTAATCTTCCTTTGTTTTTTATTACCAGCTAGCATTGAGTTACTGTCCGGAAATTGTTGTTTTGGTCCAGCAGAAATGAAAGTGCAGCGATGCGTTGTCTAGGATGACGGCGCTCCCAAGGGGATGTTAGAGAAATCACTGCGAAAATTCCCAACAAAATCGCATCCATATGTTTTCAAAAAGATTGACTTTTCAAAGCGCTACGTTCGTGCATGAAATTCAATACAAGAAGATACGCAGCTATTTCGAATAATCGCAGTCAAACAATGTTACCAAATTCAAACATTTCGATAAATGCTCAGACAATTCTTTTAATTTTAAACGCGAATAAATTTAATGATTTTGCGTTTTATTACTTTTTCTTAAAGTTGATCGCATTTTTGATGCTTACTCTCCATTATCAACTAAACACGATTGAGGAAACGTGACAAATTTCCATATTGAAATTTTTTTCACAAAGATATAAAATAAAGTAGTTCAATTTATTGCTTCGATGACCATTCTCAAAGACATTTATCTTTTAAAAATGGCATCAATTTAAAAGTCAACTCCGTTTTTTGATGAGTGTGATTTTTTGTATATTTTTCAATATATATGTAGAAGCTCTTAAATTATTACTGAGAAAAAAACCTTTGAATTTTCTATGGAGCGATAGCAAACTTTCGTTAAAGCTCTAGTCGAATTGGAAAGTGTTATTTTATATTCAAAATGTCCTGATAGTAGGATAAGATACAGATCCCAGATTTCATAAGATAAGGTCATTTTTTTCTATTCTAAAAATTCGGATATTCTCTAGCTTTATATCGTCTAAAGATTACTATCAAGTGCAAATGATGCAAGTAGCAAAAATCTCATATATTTCGGCACAACTTTCTCAATCCAATAACGACGAAATCCTAGTTGACAGTTTTATTATTTGTGCTAGGAGTAATAACAAAACACTGGAAAATTGAAATTCGAGTTTAAATTTAGCGAGCGTAATAAATATTGATTATTTAGGATGCATTGCTTCATCCATTGTATATAAATGAAATTGTGGTTAGCAAATGAGCGTTAAATCAGGCGATAACCGAGGTGTTGATCTGATCGAGCCTCATTTGTAAGCAGCAGAGGTAAGCTAGGATCAGACAGGCCAGTCACGTGTCAGGTCACCCGGGGCTCCTATGGACTCAACGTCGCGTCGTGGTATTTTGCAAGAATCGACCGCTAAACCAATAAAATCATCAATCATATAAGACATTTTCTAATAACTTAAAATGTTCTACAAATTACTACTCTGATGAGCAACAAATACGCTCAGAAGTTTTATCTACTTATAATTTTTTTAATAAAGGAACTTTTTATTAAGTTGAATTCTTTCTACAAAACTCGAAAATTTACTTTTGTATTCGATGGTTAGTTTGCTTAATACTAAAGTAATTGTGCTTTCTAGTTTTTCATTTTTTCAAAATGCAAAATTACTTGTAAGAAAATAAAAATATAAAATATTCCACTACCTTGGTATATTCATCATTTAGAATCCAATGATGCTAGGTACTTTAGATTGTTCTAAATTTTCAACATGTTCTCTAAATTATTATTAAATAACTTCCATTATTGAGTCGAGCTGTAGCGGACTTGCTATTGCACGGGTTTCAGTTAACTATTATAATTGGTTAAAATTAGTTTAAAATGTTATTTTTCGACCACGTCATCAAACGAGCTGATACGGTAAGATATACATCCCAGATTAAAAGCAATGCTAAAATCATAAAAATAGTAAAAGGAACCTAAAGTGACTTAGACTTCTTACATTAGTTGTTCTAATTATGAATTTCCACTTTCATATTTCATGACATAGTCAAGATTTCAAAAATAGGTTGCATTTGAAGTAAGAAAATTTGGTACAGTATTATCTCTCGAGCTGAAAAATTTGAGGAAAAATTCGTCCTGGCGTTAGGATTCGCAATCACGAAATAGAATAAAAATCTATTTAAAAACATTTTATTTTTTGTTTTTTCATTTCATATTTATGCTAAAACAATATAATAAAAATAATAAAATAAAATTTTGGTTCAGTTTGGAGCGCAATATACCCTTCATCTGGCTCTAACCACATTATAAAAAATCAAAATTAAGGCAAAACATTATCATTATAAAGCTACAAATGTTCTTTATTTATCAACTACCTACAATAAAATTTCAAATTACCTTTAACACTGTAGTCCTTTCTCCTTCATCTTCTTCACCATAATAGCTTCTCCATCATCCACAACTCATCAACCTGGACACTTGCACATTTCAAAAAATCAAGTATCACTCAAGTATTAAATAGAAAATAATTAAAATCGAAAAATAAAAAAATAAATTAATAAGCTACCTTGCCCCATCAAGCTTATCAACAAAGATTCGTACTCCACACTCTCGTTCGCAAAATACGAATTTTACGCACCAATGTGGATCTTAACTGAAAATTTAAAAAATGTGTTAATTCTTATTGTGTATTTTGCTATCGAGATTATAAGTAACAATAAAACAGTTTATCGTTTATACAAAAGAAACGCTGTGGAAAAGATTCGAATGAATTTCAAGTTCATTTCCTTAACAACTAAGGTCTTATTATTGAATTTTTGCTCAATTTTTATAGCATTAAATTTTGTAACACCGGAGGTTTTAAACTTTTAAATATGTAAATTGGTTTATACCGTAAATAAATGAAATAAAATTTAAAAACCATAATGATGTGTTAACATGAATGACTTTTTAAATGAGGGGAGTCAAACGTCACGAGTCAACATTTTGAATTTTAGAATCCAATAAGCTCAATCTAATAAGATCTAATTAGATTTATATTGAATTATTCGTAAAATCATCTAAAACGAAGGTAACAACTCTTTGTTTTTCCAACAATCTTAAGGTGGTTAATATTCTGAAAAACCCAAAATTTTCATCTAGATGAAAAAAGAAAATAGACCTGATTCATATTTGACACTTTTACCATTAAAACATAACACTTTCTTGCAGTATTTGCATGGAAAAATGTAGTAAAATCAAACTATAGCACAAAGCAAAACTCATGAAAAAGAAGTCTTCTTTTGGTTGTTTCATACATGAATTTTCTTGTGTGAAGGTAAAATTTCAAAGACTTACTTTTCAATTATTGTTGAAAACTCTGAAATTTTTCTAATCAGCACAAATAAGGAACTTCCACGAATTCAAAATAATGAAACCGATTGAGTACTTTTCGGAAAGTTACAATAAATTGCAAAAATTTGCAAATAAAATTAAAAATTTGCATTGTGGGAAAATTTTAGCTGCAGAAAAATATTAGTCAAATTTAAACTTAAGTATATAAATCACAAATTTTCACCAAACAGGACATTTCTTGTTACCATTTTTCCAAATTTTCTAATGTATTACTTTATAAATTATTTATAATTTACAAATTTAAATATTTTTTTTTGTGAACAAATGTGTCAGTTCAAACGATAAACAAAAAACGATCGTGGTTGAACGTGCAATGCTGAATGAGTCAATTTTTAGTGACAATGTCACTAAGTGACAAATCGGCTAACACAAATATCAAAAATTTACCGGTTTTAGTGTTGTGATTTACAAAAATTGTTTCAATGAGTTTTGATCAAAGAGCGTTAAAGACATTTTTGATATTAGAAAGCAAAATTTTGTACCATACATTTTTTTACAAATCAAAACCGCATCGGGCTTTGCAACTAAAAGCTTTTTACGAGTAGTTAATTGTATTTGATAATTTTTGAATACTATAAAGTGAAGTGTGGTCGTGGTAAAGGCATACAACGTTTTGTCTGTTTTGTATTGCAATTTTAAAACGAAATAATTAGAAAAATGAAGTGCGGTGGTGTTAGTGTTAATTCAGCATCTTCGCAACGCCGAAGAAGGTGTCCAAGGTAAAAATTTCAAATTGAAAGTTTAAACTTATCAAATTGTAATAAACCAATTATTATATAATATTCCAGGACGAAGCAAACGAAGTTGGAGAGTCGTGTTGAACGATGAGCTTGAACACAAAGATAAGTTGTTTTATTAAATTTTTAATTTTGCAATTTTTCAAGCTATGAATGTCTAACTTCACATACAACATTAATAATGATGTCACAGATAATCCATTTTTAGACAAAACAGAATACACTCGCCTTGCTAGTATAATTACTTATTATTGTACCTGTTTATTATTTAATTTAGGTTATTAGTTTTTGTGGTTTTGAAGAAAATCATTACATTTTGTATAAAAATCAAATTGAAAATTTTATCTTGGAGTCAAATTTCAAATTACGTCTCTAACGGTTGGCACTTGCGCGCTAGCCATTTACTGGATTCTCGTCTAGAATGGGTATGTTGCCCACCAGAGGTTCAACTACTCCCACTGGTTATTATAATTACCAGCAAAATTGTTGTCGAATTTGGAAAGTGGCTAAAATGAAGCGAATAAACATAAGATATCTACATCAATTTTTTCTTTGAAGTTTGAAATATCGATTTTTCACGTAAGAGTCGGTAAATTGTTCATTCTGTTGACGGGGCGTGTACTCGACGTAAATAGTTGCAGCACTTGGTTTGGTGTGCTAGACTGCCTACAGTTGACTGCTAGCCGTGAAGTGAATATAGGCTTTTTGAAAAAAATTTCCAATGAAATTATGGTGGTATAATATAGAAATAAAATTGGGTAAACCATCCAAAAAGTTAGGTAAAAATGGCCAGAAATCGTATGTATGTATTTCATTAACTGTTTTCAGCTGGGTTGCCCTGCTCATGGGATGTTTTTATTTTACACAAGTATTTATGCTTAGTTTTATCCGTAAAATGGGATCTCCAATTAGCTCAAAAAATTGAAAAACAGCCTTGCTCTCGTCCGAGCTTAAAAATTACAGATTTAAAAGAATAGGATCTTGGTTTTTTAATTAAATTCGGTTATATTTAAATTAAATAAATTTATAGTAGGTACTTATGTTTCTATTTTTATTCCATTTATTTCATCATTTCATCTATTTGCGTCAAGCACACGTATTGTCAACAGAGTGAACTATTCACCGATTTTCATGGGAAAAAACTAAACTTTAAAATCCACTAATTCGGAAAATAAAGGAAAAATTTAGATTTTTCCACCGTTCAACCGCTTTCATCTTTGAAATTATAAAACGATGGTTGCACACTTTGCGTCCTAAACCGCTTTGGGAGTACTTATACCACAACTCAGGCGTATACTACCTATCTTGTTAAAATTAGTTTTACTATTAGTAGATTAACGAAATCATACTTTAATTACTTTTATTTCATTGTAGTAATTCATCAGTTAATACAATGTATGTGACATAATATTGTATGTTAATCTTATGGGAGATTTGATGCAAAATCAGCATTGTTTAACTACTGATTTGTAATAGATTATTAAACTGCAAAGCGAAAATTGTAAGTTAGAATTGTGGAGTTTTGAAAACAACAATTCGGATAACCTAACAAATCTACTGTATTATTTTCAATATTAACCGAAATAATACGGTGCCATCCCAAGCGCAACGGTGGTCGCGAGTGGGTGAATCCCAAAAATTTTTTTACAAAACTTGGATTGAGAGTGATATTCGATAAACCATTCAAAAGACCAAATAAATTTTTAAATTATTTATAAAATTCAATGTTTTCTGATAAAAACTTAATTTGCTTAAAATATTCCTCTGGATACGTTCGCTCTAACTTTTTTCTTGTTATCCAAACTAAATTTTCCATTCTAATTAATCGCAATTCATTGGTCGATATCTATTACAATTATTATTGAAAATATTTCTATGAAAATTATTTTCTCATTATGGTTTAGTCCGGGATTTCCCGCCTCTGCTATCTAGGTGCCGCGCACCCCCGTATAGAATTTTGTATGATTGATAACGTCAAATGAAAGGTTAGCGCAATAGCTTTGTGAAATAATATAAACACTTACATAGTAAAAAAATTGTTCTGCTTCTGAGTGTACTCGACTGAAACATCATTGTATATTAATAACTAGCTCCGGGGATAATTCCTTTCACTCACAGCACTAAGAAATAATTTTTTATAAAATGACAAGTATCCTTCACGTTAAAATGAAATACTTCGGGTCGGTCCAAAAAATTTCATGTTTTCTTTCATTATTTATCAAATATTTAGTAAAGCAGCGGCAATTGTAGGGTTCGTCCCGTCATAAAGCATTAAGAATGTCCAACTTTGCTTTCTCTAATTTCGTTTGTCCAAGAGATTTTTATTAGTTTTTTTATAAAAAATCTTTCCCCTTGTGAACATTTATTAAGTAGACAACAATGTGGTGGTCACAAAAAGCAATTTTTCTTTGATTCATTTACAAAAATTCGATAATAAAAGAACTTTTAAGCACCTAATAACGAACATGTAAGATTTATTTTTTATTTTTGCCAACAATTTTAAAAGGAAAATGCATATAATAAAAAGGATAGCATTCGAATGCGATCTCGGTAAGGGTTTAAAGTTGTAAAAGATCTTTTTTATGAGCTTATGGGTCAACCACCAGTGGCGCTTCCGCAAACTTTCACAGCACATAGCGGCAATAACCCGCATAATATCGTCGTCATCCTCCGCCCCTGAAATCCAAAAAGACTTGCGAAGGTAGATAAAAGGGTCGAACCCTTCAAACTCATTCTTATTCCAGAAAGCGTATGTCCCATAAAGAAGATAGAGTGACGTAAATTCTGTACATGTCTACATACATCAGAATTCAAACTCTTACATTTAAGGAAGAATATTGCGCAATTCCTTCGGTTTTAAAAATCAGATTCCAGTCATGAAGTAAATGTACGCAAGATGGATGGATCGTCTATCGAACAATATACATACAAAGGTGCGCTCGTTGAAAAAGCTATTTTATCCAAAAACAAAATTTGAATAAATGTTTTGCAAATTCGAAACCGAAATTTATCTCGAACGTTTCTAGTTGAGAAAATTGCACAACTTTGTTGTGAAGTTAACGACAAATTACCTCCAATATTTGTCACGTTTACTACTTTATAGCATTGAATCGAAACTAAATACCCATCTTAGTGCAGAGCTTAACAAAGTTAAGGTAGAGAAGCTGCTGCAATTAAATATCTTCCTGCTGATAAAGGGTTAAAGGAGGTAGAAAAGCGGAGGGTAATGCGATGTCTCCTGCTGACTTTCACAATCATACTCTTCACGTCATCGTCATCTGGCGTCAGCTACGTGTAATTACTAGCTCGACTCTAATTACCGTTGTAAACGACGCCTCTTAGAGGATCCAAATTTTAGTATTCTAATAAGGATCTCGTCTATATTCCATTTCAAATCTCGTAAAAATGCAACACTTTGACTTGCAATAATCCGCTTTAATTGCACCTAAAGTGCGAATTTTGAGTTGTACTTAACTTTAATTAATTGCCTTCTTTCATTATCCGATTTTTAATTCGGGCTTTACTAAATCTGCAAATATACGGCAAAATGTAAATATTCAGCAAAAGTGGCGGTATAATAACAGGCATTTAAACTTAATCTGCAGCTTCCCTCGTTGTTACGTTATCCCTAGGTCCTTCATTCCACTATATTCATTCGTTGCACATACTGCAGCCGGGATTATCTGGTCGGACATTTGTAGGCTCGTTTCTTTGCTTTTCACGTCCAACCAAACAAACAAAACGAAGATTTACTTTTTCTAAGACGGTTACTCTACAGCAGGATAACTGCGGAAGCCCCCCCGTTAACGTTCCAATTTAGACAAAAAGGATCTTGACCGTTTATACAAACTAAAGCAGATAACAACCAACCTTTTTGTTATACTTAGTTAGTTCCCAAAATAATTGTGGTACACTTTGGTTTAAGTAGTAAATGAAAATACAAAGACATTTTAGGGCAACAGACAGTTTAAATTCTTAAGCTACTTCTTGTTTGCTAACTGTTAATTAAGATCTTTTTGTGGCGAAGCTTTGGCATAAAATAAAGTATCCAATTTAAATCTGAATTAATTTTCCATTTAATTCTACTAAAATTTTATTTACTTTGCCAAACAGTAAAGCAATATTTACATTGTAATATTAAAAAGGAAATGTTTGTACAACATTCTTATATTAAATAATTATACTTAACAGCGGAAAAATTAAATCCAATCAGGATTTTAATTCTTCACTCGGGCAAAAAAACTTTGCAGATAAAAGTAGAAAAAAACGAGCTTTAAAATTGTGAAACTTGAATGTTGATAAAATTACAATTTTTTTGTACCAGTGTAGACATGACCTACATAAAGCTTTTATTTCACCGCCATGTTCACAATAAAATAAAGTAACATTGTGAACATTTTAAGTAAATAGAGTAGGTTTTCAAGTTTTGGTAGTATATTGACAAAAACGTTGTGTTGTGGAAAATTTAACACACAAATGCGAACAAAAAAATACAAAACGTTTAATCGATTGCAAAAATGAGAAAGGAAACCACAAGTTATTTCTAAATCACCCACGGCGCTGTTCATTTAATGTTTTGTTTTTTTTTGGAGCCTAACCGGTGCCATTTCATTTCTATAAAAATATACAATATTTTGCAATAATCTTGCTTGTTGGTGCAGTAAAAATTAATGTATGTAACAAGAAAACAACAACTATTTTCTGCGTTAATCATAGCGACTAAGAAAGGATGTTGGATGATATCGCGCCGGACAGCTGTAAGCAAACTAACTAAATAATTTGTTGTGGTAACAATATAGCAAGACATAAAATAAAAGGAAGCCATACTAAATTATGATGTTCTAACAAATGTCGTAATAAATCTGTGCAGCGAAGATAATGTTATTTTCTGCAATTCAACCAACGACGTCGAGCGTCGTGTACATGGTGGTTAATCGATGCACGATGCGCTCTTATCTGAACAGCCACAAAGAAAAAGTATCAATAAGAAAATATTTATATTAAATTTAAAGAAGTCACCACCAGAAATTTTAACCACGACGTACTTGTTTCGATTTCATTTAATCTCATCAGTCAGCTATAAGAAGAAAATAATATCTGGTTGTGACTTCTTTAAATGCAACTTTCCTAGTAAATGGGTTAGTTTCCGCTCAACTCCACAATATGAGAGAGGATTATCGCAAATTTTTCTTAATCAGAAATATTTACAGAAAATCCGAATAATTATTACCAACTCAATAAAAACTGAATTAAATTATTTATTTACATTTAAACTCGGTTGTTTATTTTGGTATGAACTCTAATTAACTAAATACCAATTAGTATAATTAATTAATGGAATAGTAATAAACGGGAAGCTGAATATTATATTTTCCTGTCCTCGAATTTTGGTAGGTAACAATAAATTCCGTGGTCCCGGGGAAAAAGGGGATAAGTCGAAAATTGTGTAAAATGAGCTAAGTGGTTAACTGACTTCTAATTTTAGCGGCCTACGTTTGTGTGCAAGGACATAAGTCAACTACCTTTAAGAAGTGAAGTTAATTTGAAGTGAATATTGAGGTAACTCAATGTTCAGCTTCAGTCAAGTGTCAAACAAGATAAGTAGACTTATCTCTTTTTTCACAATTTAGCTTTTTACGTTAGTCACGTTATAAACGAGATAAGTCGACTTATCTCTTTTTTCACAATTTAGCTTTTCTCTGCCAGTAACTTATTATAAGTCATTATACTAGACGCGACACAAATAAAAAGTACTTACCTCCACATTATACTATCACGAAATTGAACAACGAATATAGTTTGACTCGACAGGACACGGTTGCTGTTGGTCGGACGAAATTTGAAGAAGTATTTCATACTTTAAATATTGGGATTAAATCTCCCAGCAAAGATACTTGTGGCAAGTGTGATAAATTAAAAATGAAGATAGATTTGGCACCTTTGGAA
Source organism: Cantharis flavilabris (assembly GCA_949152465.1). Classification (NCBI taxonomy): domain Eukaryota; kingdom Metazoa; phylum Arthropoda; class Insecta; order Coleoptera; family Cantharidae; genus Cantharis; species Cantharis flavilabris. The sequence continues at coordinate 8,520,477 of OX424436.1, read as the reverse complement.
AGTCGAAAAGAACTTCAAGATGAGTTGGACGTTCATTTAAAAGAAGCCGATGACTACTACAAGCTAAAATCTGAAGATAAAAAACTATCGAAGAAAGAAAAATCAAAGCAAACGGCTGTTTTTGATCTGCAACAGTGTTTGCCAACACCAATGTTAGCTTCAGGGATCACATTTACCTTAGACAGTTGTGGACTTTTAATTTAACCATTCACGACTGTGATGCCAGTCAAGCATATTGTTTTATGTGGCATGAAGCATTAGCAGCAAGAAGAGGTAATCAAATAGCATCTTGCTTAAGAAAATATCTTCTTAGTCTGTCTGCTGAAGTCGAAGAAATTACTTTTTATTCAGATTCATGTCCAGGTCAGAATAAGAACAATCACATTGTAGCGATGTACTTCAGTGTTCTTTTTTTAGTTTAGTTCAGTTTTATCGCCACCTTTACAATACCATACCTTAGTACCAATTTCCGCAAAGAAAAAAGAAAATTTAATGGAACTCCTTCCATTTATATCGGATGTTTTTTGGGATTTCTACAGAGGTTTACCGACAGACGCCCAAGTTACAGAAACTCACCCAGATTTATTATCACCCGATGAAGAAAATGATCCCCTAATTTAAATATTATGGTTTTTATTTTAATTTATATTTTACTACCGTTAATATTTTTCTAGTATATTCAATAAAGTTATGATTAACTCTCATTATTGATGATTTTATTAAAAATTATTCTTACAAAATCATAGCTGGATAGAATAGTTAATATTGTGTTAAAAGAGATAACTCTTTTTTTAAGTGTGTCAAACGAGATAAGTGTTAGTTTTTCGCGAAACTAGAACCAAAACACAAAGCAAATTTAGTGGGGGTGATTAGCCACCAAACACTGTATTTCATAAAATAAAAATATTATGTGTTTGATTTTAACCTGATTTGTAGCACGTCTCCGAACTTAAATTAATTCTACTGAAAATTGTTCATAATGGACTTATCCCCTTTTTCCCCGGGACCACGGAATTGTTCGCATGCCTGATCTAGGACAGGTGGTGTATTCTGAGATATTAAATTGTTCTTTGTTACATCGCCTGATTATTTATTAAATAAAAGACTGGTAGTTAGAGTGTTTAATTGTTAATGTAAGTTCCACCTCCGATTAAACGTTCAACTGTATAAATTTGTTAAGATTTCGTTAACTTCGAAGGGCTGAAGGATTTGAATTTGCCTGTAAATTGATTTTTTTCTTTGCCTTTTCAATTTTAATTTGCAATATAAAATTGTCATTATCATTGAATATTGTCAGATTTTAATTTGACATTTATTGATTTCTAACGGTCCACTTTAAAATCCATAATAGAGGGGGTAATTATATCATCATCATTCAGTCGTTTTTCGTTCATTGTTGGACACGACTTCCTTTAAAAAAAAAGGTTTTTAGTCTACTGTAAATATCTTCAAAATATTTTTTACACAGGACTTGGAATTCCAACGAAATCATTGAAATGCTTTAAAATTTAATTTGGTTGAAACTCCTTGGAATTTTTTTAATAAATTCCCAGAATTCTTTAAAAATTCCATTTTAATCATTGGAATTCCATAGAAATCGTTAGAATTTCTTCTTAATTTCTCAATTCCACTCAATAAAAATCATTAAAATTTCTTGAAAATTCTTGTAAATCCTTGGAATTCCTACAGAATCTTTGGAATTTCTAAAAAATTCACTATAATGTTCACTATAAACACTAGAATTTGTTCTAAATCACCGCAATTCGTTATATAGAAGTCTTAGAAAAAATTCTTAGAAAATTTCTGGAATTTTTTTCAAAATTGTTGAAATTCAAAGAGTACAAAAATTTGTAAGATGTTTACTTATGGCAACGGTAAATCCAACGATTTGCAGAAGAATTATTGAAATATTTTAAAATTTAATTTGGTTGAAACTCATTGGAATTTTTTTATAAATTCCCAGAATTTTTTTAAAATTCCATTTTAATATTGGAATTCCATAGAAATCGTTAGAATTCCGACTCTTACGAAACAGATTTTTATCAAGATATTTGCTTCTTAATTCTACAATTCCAATCATTAGAAATCATTCGGATTTCTTGAAAATTCTTGGAATTTGGAAATCTTTAAGAATCCTTGGAATTCTTAGAAACTTCACTAGAATTTTTACTATCAACACACTAGAATTTGTTGCAAATCACCGAAATTCGTTGGAAGTCTAAGCAATTCTTAGAAAATTTCTGGATTTTTTTCAAAATTGTTGGAATTTCAAGTCGAACGTACAAAATATTTTTGAGATAGTTACTTATGGCCATGGTAAATATCTCAAAAATATTTTGTACACTGGGCTTGGAATTCTAACGATTTCCAGAAAAATTCCATATATTTTCATAAAATTCATAAAATGAATTTCAAAGATTTTCAAGGAATTTCTTAGACATTTCAATGTTTTTAAATGAATTACATGAAAAAATTTCAGTGATTTCCAAGGAATTCTAGTAATAATTTCCAAATAATTCTAAACGAGAACAAGTATTTAAATTATTTTACATCGTTGCTCTCAAAGGGCAAATATTTCGATACATTTTTGAACATACCCAGGTAGCACGCAATATTGGGGCAATATTGGTCCTTTATAGTATAAATATTGGCGCATTATTGCGGTCAATGCAGCACAATATACTAATGAGAACAATTTGCAATGTTGTACAAGATTGCATTCAATATTACACAATATTGAGAGCAATATAGCGCAATATACTAATGAGAACAATTTGCAATGCTGCACAATATTGCAGTCAATATTACGCAATATTGAAAGCAATATAGCGCAATATGAGAACAATTTGCAATGTTGTATAATATTGTTAGCAATATTGCTAGGCATTATTGCTCCAATATCGCTACGCAAGAAAGCAGCAATGTCGGTAAGCACTTTTGTCCAATATTGGATTTCAATAAAACTTGAAAAGTTTAGCTGTACGATTGCAATACATTTACCAATGATGAAAATCACTAATAATACAACTTTGAAGTTATATGGAATATCAATATTGTCAGGCAATTAATGCAGATTTTTCTAATTATTGTCCCAACATGGTTTAACAATATTGCGTCAATATCGGAAGACTAAATTGCACCAATATTGTTAGCCATTATTGCCGCAATAATGGTAATCAAGATTGCACCAATATTGCCTGGGCGTTGCCAATATTGCCTAACTTTCCAATATTGGCACAATGTTGCCCCAATATTGAGCAAAAATTTGTGCTACCTGGGTAGGACTTAGAATTCCAAGATTTTTAAAAAATTCTAATGATTTTTAAGCAAATACAAATTTAAACAGTTTCAATGATTTATAATGAATTTCAGAGATTTTCAAAGATATTACTCAAAAAATTTCCAAAAAAGCATTTCCAGGGTTTACAAGAAATTTCTAGTTGCAAAGATTTCCAATGATTTCTAAATAAAGTACAATTCTAAAGAATTTTAATGATTTTTCAATGACAATATTTAATAAATTTTATATGTACAATACAAATAAATTCCCAAAATTCTTTTTATTAAATAAAATTAAGTCCTGATCCTGATCCGTTTTCGGGAATTAAAATCACATGGGAATCAAAGAGACTTAGAAGTCCCGACCCTCAGTGTTTCAACAAAGAAAACAATTTATAAGCGATTTTTTCACCCCTCTTGCCAAGTCATACCTTTCCAAAGCAGCATTACGCACCATACTAGTGTGATTTAGCAATCTTGGTATAAATAATTTGCTGTGGGTTTATTTTTATTATATTTAATTTAAACATTGAATATAAATTCTATTCTCTGTTATAGTTGCTTATAGACTAATTTCTAAATTAAAATTAGTTTTTCGATGTTTTTATGTTTTGTTAATTATAATAGCAAATAATAAAATTAATTTTTAAAGAAGCTGTGACGTCAGCATCTACAAAAACAAGAAGAGGCGCTCTCTCAAACCTCAGTTTGTTATAGTAAGACAGAGATAAATTAATTGAAGTATAGCAAATTTGCTCATCGGTTAGTATAGTAATAGGGGAGAGGCTTGCAGGTTGCCACCCCTGCCGGATTTTGACATTCTAACATTGTCATCCCCTAAATTTCGACGGACATCGAATACAAACGAGTAGTTGTCGCTTTTAATGTAATTGTGATGCAATCAAACACAATAACAGGGTGTTTGGTAAACAAAATGTGAAATTTTATTTGTAAAAAAATAAAAATAAAAATTTTGTTTTTCTTCTGTGCCCATAAATTGAACATTTTCAACGAAAATTTAAGGGAAATGTTTTTGCTGTGTTGCTTTTTCATTCAATTTTTATTATTTTTAAATAATTCTAAACATATCATGAGTTGAAAGTTTTTTTTCCTGTATATTCTAAAGTGGTGTAAAAATGCAGGTTGCCACCTTTTTTGGCTTGCAGGTTGCCACCCCGCTTATTTTACATTGTGACGTATACTACAGTGATTGTTTAGGGACAGTGGCAACATAAGCCCCTAAATCGGCCCAGGATATGTTCCCGCGCAAAGGGGGGGAAGTTTAACCCCCCCCCCATTGCATATTTTATATACATATCGACGTAAACGCTTCTTAAATATTTCAAAAATTAATATAAATAATTATTTACTAATAATTGATGCATTTTTAATATAGTTTTAGATTTAAATTATAAAAAAATTTCAAAAAAAACTTGCGAATAGATATTACTAATTATTTAGATATAAAACAACCACTTTCTCATTGGTAAACTAATTTTTTTTCTATGTTAAATAATTTATTACGTGGAAAAGTTTTTTGCGTTATTTTTACAAGAAGCCTTCATCTCGAGCAAATTGATATAGAATATCAAAATTTACTACAAAACTTTTAAAAATAAATTGTAAAATTAACATTTTAGTAGAATGTTTGATTATTATCTATGAGAGATTACATCGACACTTGTTGCAGTTGACAAAGCTAAACAAGAAAATTCACACTTTGAAATTGCAGTTTCATCTTGAATAGCGCAATTTATCGGACTCCAAACGAACTTAACAACAACTTAAAACAAAAAAACATTTAACCATTTAAGATATCTACTATCTAAAATCAAACATAATCTCAAAATATGTCCCTTACAACTCTTGCAATTGTGCTTTTGTCTATGAATGCTGTATAGACAGATTATCAGTTCAAATTGTATTTAAATTACTAAATGCTCAATTCAACTAATAACAAATAATATTGGTATGGTCAAAGCCAGCCAGCGGTGCCCGAGGCGGTTTGAAGTTGAACGACGTTAATTCGATAATATTCTGACGTTGAATTAACGTTTATATTATGTACTCATTGATTATGTATTTAAAATTAACAATTTTAATTCATAATAAAATCCGTACATTACTGTAGTGGTAGAGGGAACTCCATACCTCCCAGGCCCCCCAGGCGTTTTTTCCGCAACCCATAAATGTATGTTGTTCGAAAAAGTGAAAAACTTCCGTCTGTAAATATGGGACGTTGCTCTATCGCCTTCTGGTATTAATCGCCACGGGCATAAGTTTAAATAGTTAAATTCAAGTTTAACATTAAATTTAATTATTACAACTATCGTTATCATAACTGATGTAATCATGATATTAGTGAAAATACACAACGCAATGGTTTGTTCTGCTTATTATGCACAATAATTCAAATCAAAATTTCACGCTTGCAGAAACTCAATTAAATTAAAAATTTAAATTAATGGAAGAGCTCATAAACATATTATATGGTTAGATACTTTTAAATGTTTACATTGAAAAAAGAAATTGACGTTCAGAAGGCCAGAAAGCAAATCCGGCTATCTTCTGTTAAAAAAATTTAAAATATCCGGTTGATTGGAAACATAAAATAAATATAACTTGCTTTGCCGACGTTTCGGTGAATCTATTTCTCCATTCTGAAGACTACAAAACTGAAGCAAAACTAATTATTATTCTTCATCAGTCATAATGAGTTTTATAAATAAATAAAGTAGATGTATATGAATAATTTTTACAACATCACGACTAAACAAACAGAATTGGTCATAACAGAATATTACTACTATGCATGTTGCCGATAACTGGCTACGAGTACAATAAAACTGTAAGTCGTTTGGCTTTTGACCTAGTATGTAGCATCATGGAAAGCTCACAGAGCATAAAAATGAAAAATTTCCTAACAAATGGAACGTTTTGTAGTTCAAAACTGATAAAATTTAAAAATATATTTATAACCATAGTAAGCTCAAACGAGTGATAAGAAATTATTTATTATCCGCAATAATTTTGAACAAAAATAAAATTTTATTGAGATACAAAATAAAATCATTAATAATTTAATGCCATTGGAAGAGTCAACACTTGAGAAATTTTATTTTTCAAGCATTATAGGAACGTAATGGAAATTTTTATGCGTACACTTCCAAAATTGAAAATTGCCGTTTTATTGACTACAACCTCAACTAAGAGAGATCTAAAATTTGTTTAGTATCGGAACGTCCAATTTTAATGTGCGACACAAATTTTTGCGACTTTCATGGGAGCATAAACAAAGCATTGAAAAAAAAAATTGTAATTTTGTAGAATACTACCTGTTTGCAAGTGAAAATAATATTTTTTGCGGTATTAAAAAATTATAAAATGACTGACGACAGGCAGACGGAAAATTCAATAAACGAATGTGTGCTGTAGGATTTACAGCTTTTATTGAAAAACACCATTACCGTCGAAACTTACAAATTTTGCAGGGGTGAAAACATATGATTTATTAATGCTTTAAAACATATTGACGTATATCTACGTTTTTTAGTCAAGCTTATAAAAATAGAGATTTGAAAGGTTATCCTAACTGGTGCTTAACTTTACCTATCCATATTGGGTCGTGAAACTAGAATGGAAGAAGTTGAACGAGTATACTGATAAACCAGGATTTCAAAGTTACGCGTCCTGCGTAGCTGAATGGTGCTATTACGGAAATGACTTCTCCAATCCTGGGGGAGCTTTCTTCGCTACTCCACACACTCTGTCAAACGAATGCTGGCTTTGCGTATAACTGTAAATCACTGTACCCCTATATTCACATAAATTACAAGACTGAATAAGAACAGGATAAGTCAAATTGACATTAACTTTACCATCTTGAGAGAGCCTGTCGATGATTTAATTAAAATGTCTTAGATTATCTGCACAAAAGCGTCGTCCTCATTCGAAATAACGAATCAACAATACTCATTCAAACTGATACCAGAAGTCAAGACGATTCTAACAGTCACATTATTATCAAACGGCTGCTCGATCCTAGAGGCCTTATCTCGTTATTGCAGCCTCTTCCTGCTTTCTTAACAATCTCTTGCAGCTGACAGAATCATTGATCTTGAAACACTATTACCAAACTATTTCTTTTACTATTCAATGTGTCAATACTACTTTAAACATTTTAAACCTCGGGAAGATTTTTAATTCGGAAAATTATTTTCGCTTTTCTTTTATTTAGTATTTTATTTTAAATAAACTGCTCGCTCACGAAATGTAGACTCCCGTACGATAGATTTATAAATTTTAGTTATCTCTAGTGGCTGTTTAAGCAGAGATTAATCATACGTTGGAGGTTTGCTTTGAAAGCGTTTAAAGGTCAGAACGAATAAAATGATGTAAGGTTTTCGGAAGTTATAATGAAAATGTATGCGCGTTTTAACTTTACTAAATCCTTTTTAATTCTACAAGGTGGGTGGGTAATGAAAACGCGAGATTTTTAATATCGTTTTATTTTATTTTTTGGTTAATACAGGTAAAAAAATATCGGGTTGAAAAGCTAACCCGAGTTAGAAATTGGAGTGTTCCAAGAAAAGAATTAATCTGCCCGTTAGAATTAAATTTAAAATTTATCATCTTCCATTGGATTTGTATTTACCAAATCGCTTAAACATTTACGAAGGGGTATGCGATGAAATACAATTTTAGGATTATAAATTTTGAATAAGTTTGACGTACTTATTGAAATGTTAAATAAAATTGGAAAAAGTTCTCACAATCGTCTGCTATACATGAGTGTTCATACATGAATGGTCTGTAAAAGTTAATTCTATATAATGATCGTCGAGTCGGCATGCCTGAAGTACAATAGCCATTGTTCACCAAAGGGAAGTTATAATCTCTTAACTTTTGCAAATACAATTCCATAAACTTGATATGGCCATTAAAAAAGTGCGATAAATATGCACAATACAAAGTTTTTGGATGAAAAGCACAAAATGTGCGAGTGTAAATCAAAATGTTTACAGTTTGAGAAAGGTTTGGGTCAACAGTATCCGAACGTAGATTTTGGTTTTAATCCACTTTTGTCGCTAACTAAAGTGTTCTTGTGATAACGACAAGCAACAGGACTTAACAGAGTAAAGTGTCCAATGTCCAAATTAGGTTTTGGAGCTGTAGGGTCATCAAAGTCAACGACTTAGAAGATACGAATTAAACTTGGGTTGTCTATTACAAAATCAACTAAATTGTTATCAGGCAAGCTGCCATAAATTTTAGCAAGGCAAATATTGGTTTTGCATTTAATTCACGGCATGGAACAGCTGACAGTCTTGTTTCATCAATATGGCGTCGTCTCGGAATTTCGGATGTAACGAGAACTCGATGTTTATTAAATGTCGTTTATACAATCTAAGTGCTTTCACGAAATTTAATTTATTTCTTACAATATTGTGAACTCTCCAAAACACTTAATCAATTTTGTACAATATTTGCTTCATCCCATCTTAAGGGATGTGAAATCGCAAAAGTGAAATTATTGTCTAAATACCTCACAGTTGATTAACATTATTTCACGAAAGTGCGTTAAGAGCCCGAAATAAAATTTGAGTTAACAACAAAAAAATTTTAACTTCCAAACTTTACAAAGCTAAAGTGGAAGCACTCAAACTTTCAAAGGCGCTACAATTTTAAGTTATCTCAATTCTATAATAAATCTCAGCAAACGAAAATAAACTCGGGATATAAACATTTGACAAAAGTACAAAAGTTACTTTTAATAAATCATAATAAGTCTCTAAGTTAAAGGAAAGTCAATTACTTTATTACATTCCTGCGAGGCAATCCAAGAGCTTATACTTCTTTTAATATAAAAAAATTGCTAGAGTATTTTGTTTGACCCCAACTTTCCAATATTAAAACCATGTTTAGTTAATAAATTATTTTCGTAATAAGTAAATATTGTAAAGATTAGCTTAAATTAAACTTGATATCGGAAGCACACGGTTCGGCAATAAATCTTTCTTCACTTTTATATCAAAAATACGTTTTGTCCATAATTTAGTACCTTATTATTGGATTTTAACAAGCTGCGCTCCTATAAATTGCCACTAATTTCATTTTAAAAGCGCACAATTAGCCGAAACTCGTGGGACATCTATCTACCATTGTAGCTAAACAGTTTTTGCTTGGAAAATTGGAAAATTTACTTAACTCCGTTTTAATAGTAATTAATCACGTTTTTTTTTCAAAAAGAAATGAATCGAAATTTATTTTAAGTTTAGAAAATAACTTTACTACATCTTACACGACAGTATAATTGAATTTTCTTGTCCTATCAGATACAAAGTCCGACATCTAACCATCTTGTAAGTGCAGTAAATTACAAGGGTTCGTAAGAGACCATCAATATTAATGTCCACCGTGAACAATACACCAATGCTCTATTTCCGCGACAAGAACAATTTCAAAGTGGAAATGTCAAAACTTGTCTATGGGAAAAACAAACTTAAAACAATTTAGAAAAAATAACAATAACGATAAAAGTAAACTTCGCACAATGGAGCGACTTCCCATCACAACAAAATAATAAACTACAAGGAAATTGCACCCAATTTAACTATGGCTCATTGGAAAATTACAAATATTCTTAAGCATATAAATACATACAGGGTGTTTGTACACAGGGCCGTCGAGAGCCACGTCGGGTCTCGTTGCAAAACTTTTTGCGGGCCCCCTGCTCTTAAAACTTTCATAAATAAAAAAAAATAAGAAACTTTGTATTTTTATTAAGAAAAACTACGCACAAAACATCTAAAATAGATAAAAAAATGTTTTATTTATTTATTCTTTTTACATAGGTGGGGTCTGACAAACTCCTTGGAAATTGATCTAAATATGGGACGTAGGTAAATTGCGCCAGCGGTCAGTATTTTGTCGATCGGTAGCTTAGAACAACTAGTAAATTGCGCCAGAGGTTTGTTACGTGAAATTTCTGCAGGGTAATTTATTCTGCAGGAATTTTCATTATTATTTATTTTTGGTTGTTTATAGATGGCAATGCATATATTGATTTTAAATTTTGTAGAGTTATCGCCGTCACACAGGAAAAATGTGGCGGATGAGAATCTTAATTTTTGATTTAATATGTGTGAACGTAATTTTGAGTTAATTTTTAATATGTTGTAAATAATTGCCTTCTGTGTCGTCTAATTGGTTGATTTTGAGTGTATTTTGTCCTCTCTGATTTTTGTGAAGAGTTTGGGGGAGAAAAATTTTTAAGTAACGTGGAAAGCCTAGTGAGTTGGTCTTGGTAGATTACGTGTTGTTCCCCCGAAGATTTTTTTTGGTCATCAATAGCCTCTGTGTGGCTTGTTGTGCTTCCATTCTGGAAAACTGCAAAATTTTGGGTTTTTTTATCTTTACTTGCACCTTTACGAGCACACCTGGCAACTTTCCTGGAAGAAATACCGTTTGCTGAAGTTTTTCCGGAAAGATTGGTTCATCCTCTTGTAAATATTGTTACCATAAGGGATTCAAAGAGGGAATATTTGGGATCAAAATCAAACGACCATAGGACTCCAACATCTCATCCAAAGGTCAGACGTTTTAGTTTTCCTTTATTTTGGTTATCTTTTAAACCCATGTGGATATACATCTACCTGAAATTTTGATATTATTTGATAACGTTTTCGAATTTCGGAGAGATTTTATTTATTGAACCGTTTTATCGTTGGTCATCCGTTAATTTCTATCAAGCCGGGAAGATTAATTTTGACGTCAAGAAGGAAGAATAACCAATTTATGTTCGTGTGTTTGTTTGATAATTCTTAAATTTTCATTGTCATTGTTACCGAGTTAGAGGTAGTAAATTTTGTATATTTGAATTTGTTGATTCAGGAGTGAATAATTTTATTTTTAAATTAATTTGATTTGGGAAGTAATCCGAAACGTAGTTTAAATTTTAGTTGTGAAGCGTTACGCAAAATTTCGGATCTTATTAAAATTAAAGATACCCGGGCACACCCTGTCGAGGTGTGGTTATCTTATCATAAAGGAATTGCAATTCTTCGTGGTAGGTACGACAATTATTTTTTTATTTTTAATTTAAATATAACTACCGAAGTAAATGGTTATTTATGTGCAATTCAGTATTTATTAACATTTTGCGTACCGACTGAATTTTTATCTCTATTCAGTTTACGTTCGGTTACTATAATTTTTTTTATCTAATTTTGATTAATTTTGATAAATTTTGGATTTATTTTTTAATCTCTTTATTTGTAAATTTGAATTATCTATATTAAACTCTGTTCTCGCTCCTGTATGTTACTTTAATTTTCCTACCTTTTTGTTCGTTTTGAAGTACCAAGGTTAGTAATTACCTAATCTCACCTGGTGACTTACTCTTTAATTACTTGGCGCCCTCATTTTCAACATTTTCGACAGGTGAGCCACTGAGCTAGACCAGGGAATATTTTTGTACCCTTTTCTTTTTTTTAAGTTACAAAAATCCCACGAGCCCTGTGATCCCAGGTACGTTTTAAATCATTGTTTTTTTTTAAAGGTAGGATTTATCGGGGTACAGGTTGGTGAGGATTTTTTTTAGGGTTTTTAAACCCTTCCCTCCCCCTATGTCACATTTAATCACATTTGTATTGCCCCCCCCCCCTAGTGACGTCACACTTCTACCTTATAAAATTTAAAACGCACGCAAGCGCTATTTATATTGCAATAACCGATCCATGGATCAAAAAAATTTATATATTAAAAAACTTGATTTTGTAACATCACAACATTTAAAACCCCCTGGACCCCCTGTCACATCTTTGTCACAAATCTGAGATGACCCCCATACCCCTAGCGTGTGACGTAATTTATGGACGGCCCCTGAGTTGTTCAGAACATGTTTGAAGTTTGATGTATTCGATGCCCAAATTTTTGGAGGAACAATGTTCTAATTTGTTTGCCAGGAGCCAAAGTGACAAAGAAATATAAATCCAGCAACTACCAATATGGCCTATTTTATCATTGGGCGCATTAGGCACGTGCCTAGGGCCCAATGGCCAGAGAGACCCGAAAAGAGAGAATAAAAAATCGTAAAATAAAAAGCAAATACTGATAATTGATAAAATAACCCAAAAATTGGTAAACAATCGAAAAAGTAAATATCGGCTTCGGCTAAGTTTCCAACTTGAAGAAGAAGTGGTGTATCCCTTCGAAACAATTGTCGTTTTGATATGTTTATTTTGTTTTAATAAATATACTTCGCATGAGATATAGCCGATATTTACTATCAAAATCTTTTTCGATTGTTTGTAATCATGCTCCGCACAAAATGTGCTATTACTGGTTTTATTAGTTACACCAAAAATTGGGCCTTCTATGCTATTAGTTACACTCGAATATAAGGGGCCCGAAAATTTGCTAGCCACGTTCGCTCACAATTTCTTGCATAACTTCAAACCCTAAAATATTTAGAAAAGTAAAAATCAATGAAACTTCTACAGTGTGAACATACGGGCTAAATGCAGTTCTGTGAAATTAAAAAATTAGTTTTTAGAGCCATACTAATCCTATTGACAAACAAGCAAAGGATTAAAAATATAACTACCTTTTTTCGACTTAATTTAAGGTCAACCCTAAAATTTTTTGGCGCAATTTACGGGTAGGATTAGAAAAACCCTCGACCGCTGGCGCAATTTACGGTCTCCGATTTTTTACTATTTTTCAAAAATAAACTGTTAGTGATATGACCGTCCCTGATTCCTTAAAAGTTTACCATTCGACAACAAAAAATCGCCAAAATCGCGTCACATAATTAATAGATGTTTCCTATGTATTACTAAATAATTTTAAATTAATCTTCTGGGTATTGTATTATTCTTAACTTTAATTTAAAATTATATAATGTTTTTGATATACGAAAATTGATCATTAAAAAAAATAACAAGTTTAATTATTTCTTTCGTGCATAATTATATTGTCATGTTCCAAAATCTTTCATTGGAATTTTGTATTTAATTTGGAACTTGTGTATTTATTTTGTAAAAATTGTATTTTTGTATTTGCTGGTTTTCCCTTCCAAAGAATGGTAGTGGCAGCAATGGGTGGTGGAAACCAGGTTTTTTGTCGATTGAACCGACTTTTAACCCTGAGATTGATTTGTACGAAAAAATAAAAATGACTACAAAAGCATAATTGGAGTTACAAGATAGAATGAAAATATTGGAAATAGAAGAAATAGAAAAGCGGGAAAACAAAGATGATGAAAATTGAAAAAAAAGAAGATCCAAAGAATTCTGAAACAATTCACAAGAAACACAAAAATAATAAATAAAATTTATGTTAAGATAGACAAAAGAAACAACAATATGGAGGGTGGTCAATATGGTGTGATGATGTCGATGTTATTCTAAATTAATAAACAGTTTGACACTAATAAGCAAGAAGTGAAAACTTTTATTCAGGAGTTAAAACGAGACAATCAAGAATTAAAACAGGAAAATCAAGATTTAAAAAAGGAAATAAACAAAATATTAGATAAAAATATAACAGAATGGAGAGATGAGTGGAATCGAGAAAAGAATATGTTCGTAAATGGACCAGAATTGGAGCAAGATAGCAAAGAAAAGAAAATGTTCGAAAATATGAGTTGGGTAAACGAAATGATAATAGAAAATGAATTTAATTCTGAAGAAACCAAAGAAATCCCAACATTGATGGAACAGACAACGCAATTGGAAGTGGTAATCACTATGCAAGAAGGTTTGTTAACACCAAGAAAATTGGAAGTAAATTTTAAAGAAAAAAATCTGATGTGGACACCACATAACTTCCTTATAATTTTTATAATGATTGAGCAGAAATCTCGTTAATCTATTCATGCGCGTCATTAATTACAACTTTTGGCACGGACAATCGCAACCAAAAATAGGAGGTGCACAACTAGATGCTATAAGTGTCTCAAATCCAAAATTTCAACTTTCTACGACCTACCATATTTGAGTTATGCGACATACAGACGTCCGTACATACGTACGTACGTACAGACGTCACAACGAAAATAGTCAAAATGGATTCAGGGAAGGTCAAAACGGATATTTCCGTCAAAATCTGGAAATCGAAAAAAATCGGTATCACAATACTTCCTTGTTTTACAAGGAAGTAAAAATAGTCAGCAGATAGTTGTAAAAGAACACGTTCATGAGTACAAAAATTTAATTGAAATTCAAAATTTGGAAATACAAAAATTAAAGCTGGAATTGTTATCTCGTAAGGATTTACCCAAAATTAATGATGAACTAAGAAATGAAAATTCTATACTTAAAATTCAAAATAAATCATTGTGTGAAGAAATTCAAAAGGTAAACAGCATTAAATTGACCGATGAGAAAATCACATTATTGGATAAAAAAATCATTAATCAAGACAGTAAAAAAATAATCGATAAAAACATAATTGAAAAATTCCATTACAAAAGCAAGGAAATATTATTGGAAAATTTTATAATAGTAAAAATTGAAAAATTCAAAATGAAAAAGTTTATTAGCAATAAAAACTCGAAAATCAAAAAGATCAAATGGAAATATGCAAAATTACACTACATGCAAATATCGGGAATAAAAAAACACAAAATTGCAAAAACGTTTACAATATTTAAAACAAAATTTAAATTGAATTCATTAAGAAAAATAAAAAATAAGAAGAAAATAAAAACAGTAACTTCGGCACAGAAAACAAAATTTGGCAAATACGAATTTGAAAAAAACAAAAAAGAATGGACTTCGACAACTGAAATAACTTTGAAGAAAAATATTAAGTGTAAAATGAAAAAATGGTAGTCACATAATATAAAGTCGGATAACAAATAGATTACAAAACAACTAAATAAAACTTAACGATATGAAATAATAATGAAATTTTTACCGTACTTGAGAAGATTAGAATTTACAAATTATTAATAAACTTTCGAATTAACCAGAATAATTAAATTTAAACTTAATCGATTTTAATAACAAATATTTTACAAAAATTAATCCGATGAATTTACAACTATTTAATAATAAATAAGAATTTTATAACAAATTGATAATTGATGATAAACCTGACGATGAATGATGGTATCGTGAAAATAATTTAATGGCAAATATGGAAATAAATTGTATTTTTGGGCAACAATTATTTAATAAAATTTTAGCATCAAGATGGATGTTTCTGAAAAATGGATTACTGTTTGAAAATTATCAAATTTAAAAGTTAATGATGTTTTAGTAGTTAATAAAGTTAAGAAGTATTGAAGGTTGATGATAAAGATTTTTGATGGTTTATGTTAAAGATTTTAAATGGTTTAATAGTATTTTGATGCTTTAATAGTATTTTGATGGTTTAAGAAGATTTGAAGATTTAAGGTGTATTGGAGGTTATTTTTTAAACAGTGGGAAATTGATTGGAAAATGTAAATCTAATGGAAGAAAAATAAAAAAGTAAAATTGCCAAGAATGCGAAAAAGTACATTTTGAAGATACAATACGTTGGAAGAAATTATTACGAATTCTTATGTAAAAGAAAATTTTCAAAAGGAAGAATCGGATTTAAATTTACGAGGTATTATTTGGAAGATGGTTGATTGCAATAAAGTTAAGAGAATCTCAAGAAAGTTCGAAAATTTCAGATAAAATTCATATTTTAGAATTATTTAGAGTGTTATTTGGGGGTTTATAAAATTAAGATGATTATGATTAGGAATTATAGGAAGTTATAGTATCAAGTTTTGATTAGAGCTACAATTTATAATTTTATGCGATGAAAAATTTTATACAATTTAATTTGATTTGTAGAATATGGGAAATGATAGTCAATTCAAGTGATTTTATAACATTATTTTAAATTTTGATTTTGGAATCATAACAAAGTAGGATGAACTTTTTTGTTAACCCTGGGTTAAACAATAAAATCCAGGTGAGTGATGTCATGTTCCAAAATCTTTCATTGGAATTTTGTATTTAATTTGGAACTTGTGTATTTATTTTGTAAAAATTGTATTTTTGTATTTGCTGGTTTTCCCGCCAAAGAATGGTAGTGGCAGCAATGGGTGGTGGAAACCAGGTTTTTTGTCGATAATGGCCGCCATACGCGGTTGAGACGTAGTTTAGTCTCCTGAATTTAATTAAAGTTTATTTGAAGTTTTATGAATTTGAGAATAAATCGTTTGATTTTGTGAGAGTTGGTTTTTGATTTATTTGGAATTTACTTGTTAAGAGATTGAACATATTTTTGGACATACTTAGTTTGGATGAGTCTAAATAATTTGATTACTATTATTTTAAATTGATAATCGATAAAAATTGGATGAGAAAAGAAAAATATAATTAACTGGATTGGTAAAGTTGGAAACATTAAAACTCGAAAATGAAAAGGCTTTGTTAAAGGGTATCCATGGATAAGATAGTCAAAATGCCCTTATCTTTAAATTTATTAATTTACTTGATAAAAGGGTGCCCTGAGGTGTAAAAATAAGGTTTTCATTATTATTTGCTCCAGATGCTTTCTCCACCCCTTCTGAGGGGCAAAAAATAGGATTCTTCAGTCATTATTTTTTTTCTGACGAACTAGCAAATAAAAAATTTTTTAAAAATTTAAAGATATAGTCATTAGAGTCATCTTTCAACACAATTTTTTTCGATCCGCTGAACACTCTATATGCCCCCTAAAAATATTCCGAAAAGTTAAAAATCGATCTTTTTCTTATTTTTTGAAGACCGGCAAAAAAATTTTTTTTGCCATTTTTTAGGATGTACTTAAATCTACCTTCCTGAATTTTTTCAGATTTTTTGCTAAGGTGCGCCAACCCTAAAAATCATATTTTATGCATTTTTTAACATTCTTGGCTATTTTAGACTTCTTAACGCAACTAAAACTTTTTGTAAAATGTGTATCACGGGTATTTTTCACAGAAAATTAATCTTACTGACATATTATTCAATATTTTTCAACCAAACACTCAAAATAAAATAGAAAAACTCATTATAGGAGGTAAAGAATTAAAAATGTTTCACTTTTTTGTTATTTTTGCTCCTATTTGTTCCTTTATAGAAGCTAGATAATACTTGACGGAAATCAAGATCTTTCTTGAACTGGTCAAGTCTACTCATTACGTTTTTTGCCTCTTTCTCTTACTCTGCCTAATTGAAATATGGTTGTTCTTACATACGCAACTTTGCAAGCCATGAAAACAAACAAGAACTACGTTAATACAATTATTTTTACATTAACAAATAATAAATAAACGAACGATTCTAAAAAAACAATACAGCACTTCGTTATCGCATTCTATGCTTGAGTTATGTTTTTTATTTCATAACTATGTCTAGTCCTCATCGCTATCTTGGTTGACTATAAGACACAGGGATGTAACAAGTCAAAGCAGGCCCTGGTGCAAGTGGGTCACAGCGGGTCCTTTTTATGATTTTAAAATGATAATTTTAAAAATTAAAATTACAATTTTATTGCACAAAAAACATAAACTACGAATAATAAGAGCATTAGATTTCATCTAGAGTTGTTACTTAAAGAGTCAAAAAATGTTTTTGAAATTCGGTAAAATCTTCATTTAACAGACTGACCATCAGAACCGGATTAAGGATATGCGAGGCCTGGGCTAACTTTTTTTGAAGGCTCCTTAGTCTTGCACATTTTAATAAAATGCGCCGTAGGCAAAATGTTTTGATTTTTGAAGGTCAACAGCGCTTAGATCAAATGTAATCTTTGGTGATTTAAATTTTGTTGCTTTAATTGTTTTGAGGCCCCTAGAAAATTGGAAGCCCGGGGCATCAGCCCCTTTAGCCCCCCCTTAATCCGTCTCTGCTGACGAAGTAATAAATTCAATAATAATTACATTGGAAACTTACCTGGCCAGTCTGATAAATGAAAATTTTATCAATTTCAAAAGCATTTTTTGACCTTTAAATAAAAGCTAGATGAAATCAATGCTCTTATCATTCGTAGTTTATATTTCTGCATTATTTTGTTTTGCTTTTCAATTTTTTTCTAAAATAATTAGGGAAGCAGGAAATTTCATAAATAAGTTTTTACATGTTAATTTCCTATGTTGGGCTAAATTGTTTTATTAAGTAAAGTTCTAGCTGTCTCATTTTCTATTTTCTAACAGCACCCAACAGTCCGCAGACCATTTGCACAGTTGCAGTAGTGCCCTTTGATGGCGTCAATTCCCAAAACATGTACGTCGTATTCGATATAACATTTATAAATTTTTTGAGTTATATGTCGCGATCAAAACTAACTATTTCTGGTTCATCTTTCACAAAAGTTAATTTTAGAGAATCGTCTTCTCTAACCATTTCAACTAAATATGAGATTGCTTATGACAGCTGATTAGATCCACCAAAGTAAATCTCCAAATCATTAATAGTCAATTCTGGAAAGTCTAACAAGTCTGGTGAAGATAAATCTTGAAACTGAGAACTTTTTCGATTCCAATTAGCACTGTTTACTTTTAAAAATAACAAAAAAGTGAAACATTTTTAATTGTTTAACTCCTATAATGAGTTTTTCGATTTTATTTTGAGTCTTTGGTTGAAAAATATTGAATAATATGTCAGTAAGATTAATTTTCTGTGAAAAATACCCGTGATACACATTTTACAAAAAGTTTTAGTTGCGTTAAGAAGGCTAAAATAGCCAAGAATGTTAAAAAATGCATAAAATATGATTTTTAGGGTTGGCGCACCTTAGCAAAAAATCTGAAAAAATTCAGGAAGCTAGATATAAGTACATCTTAAAAAATGGCGAAAAAAATTTTTTGCCGGTCTCCAAAAACTTAGAAAAAGATCGATTTTTAACTTTTCGGAATATTTTTAGGGGGCATATCGAGTGTTCAGGGGATCAAAAAAAATTGTGTTGAAAGATGACTCTAATGACTATATCTTTAAATTTTTTCAAAATTTTTTATTTGCTAGTTCGTCAGAAAAAAAATAATGACTGAAGAATCCTATTTTTTGCCCCTCAGACGGGGTGGAGAAAGCATCGGGAGCAAATAATAATGAAAACCTAATTTTTACACCTCAGGGCACCCTTTTTAAAGTAAATTAAAAAATTTAAAGATAAGGGCATTTTGACTATCTTATCCATGGATACCCTTTATGTGGACGTTGACGCATCTGGTTCGGTATCGCGCACATTTGCGTTCCATTTTGCATTAGTGAATTAATTTGAAGTATTTTAATTTGAATTTGGAATTTTTTTTAAATTTTTAATCAGAAATAACATGACAATATGGTTCTTAGAAGATCACAATGAACATTGTTTAATGTAAACTTGAAAAAAACGGGACCCAAATTAATATTAAATTGTTTTAATGTTTGGGGTTCGTCATACCTCACCTATATACTGATGGGATTTTTTTCCACATAGGTAACACCAGGTTTTAATAAGAAAGAAAAAGCAAAACTCGATATCTAATTTTTTATTCGTTCAGATTTATTTAGTTATTCGTCCGGGCCCTTGAGGGATTTCGGGCCCTGGAGGCAAACCCTCAAGCGCCCTCCCCCCCTTCTGGTTGGGCCTGTTACTTAAATTGTTAATTAATTGTTAATTAAATAAAAAATTACTTAAATTTTACTTAACTTAAATTCGAATTTCAATATCTATGAGTGATGTTCACCTCTGAAGGTGAGAATGAAAAGTGTAAAAATACCGAATAAAATGTTCGGAATTACTTGAAAAAACTATTGGAACAAAAAAAAACTATCAAAACTCCAGCATTGAAATAAAATCTAATTACATAGAAAAAATAACATACGAGTATACCTATTTTATATAATAAATTACATTTAGAAAGTAAATAATATAAACTAACTGCCGTTGTCCTACAAATTTGTTTCCTTTGCGAATTTCTCTCGTTTTGCCCATTGTACTTAAAACTAACACAACTTCAAAACTTAAGGACCATCTCTTACAATTGTGCAACCCAATGTTGAAAAGACAACAATAGTTCAAAAAGGATTACGACGTTGTTAACTACATTGTTGCTTAGCAGGAAAAAAAATTAATTTTTCATCTCTAAACATTAAAAGAAATTCGTTCAGCCAAATTTACACTTTTTTTTATTTCAAAATTTGATATCTCCAGATAATGCAATTGTATTCTTTTTTAAACTTTTCCTAACTTGAAATAGTATGTTACATACCTAGGTTAAAAGTGTATTCAAGCGTCATTTTCGCAACTTTAATGTTTATACAATTTTTTTCGATTACCAAATAAGTGAAATTAAAAATTTTAAGATATTAGAAAAATTACAGTTGACAATTAAATATAGTAAACTGAGCTGCATAAAAACTGGGTTTTTAGGATAGAAAATAAAATAATGATTTATGCGAGAATTAATCTCCTGTATTTTATTGAGAAATGCAGTAAATGGAAACTGCAAAGAAAATTGTAAAAGTCATATACACGAGGTGCTCCATTTGAGAAGGTTAGCGAAATGTCAGTTTTCCATTAAATTCAATAGAACCGAAAAACTCGACGATACAAGTTTAAGGATAACAAAAATATTATTAATGTATACATCGTGGCACTGATAAACCAGCCTTAAAACTTTTTAAGATTAAGTGATTTATGAATATTGCGGCATTTAGGTTTCGCCGCAGTATCCACCTTGATTGCAGAAACTGTATTTTTTGTTAATCTGCAAGGAATCCCACGGATAATCTTTTGCTAAATCGGACTATGGTGCGAGATAACGCTTACAGTGAAGCGTTATCTAAAAGGTTAAAGTTCAATTTCCTAAAGATTTTGAATAACTGTGCGGTACTGAGAGGTCGTAAGGCTTAGTCGCCAGCTTGTTATAGCAACAAAGTTGGTAATGCGGTACCGAAACTCGCATAAAGGATTTTCTAAAACAGGAAAGTACTTGAGCATATAGTTTAAATTGCTTCAGCAATAATTGCATTAGAAAGGAAAATTTTCTAATACATTAAAAATTCATAGCTTTGTATATACGTACCTACATATCCACTGATCATTGCAGAAAAGCGTAATTTTGATAAATTGATTTTACAATAATTAAAATTCTCCATTTGTAAATTTTGTATACAGCAAGCTGTATTTCGATTAAAGTGTATCAGCAATTTGTTTGTTTATTTGGTTATTTTATTTGTATCGGAAACAAATTTTTTGCAATTTTTCACTAAAATATCAACTTTTTAATTGACAATTTCAGTTTTGAAACGTGATCTTTTCATTCGCTTAATATTTGTGAAAAGGTGTTTTTTAAATTATTTTTTTGTAATAAATAGTATATTGTTTCAGTAGGATCAAAAGACAAATTTTATTCGGAGTAAATATAGGTATTTTTTATATTTTGATAATGATAATTGAGCTAAGTGAGATATAATTTAGTAAAATTCCTAATCAATTTTTCATGTTTTTCTTTATTTTAAAAAATTAATTTTCAATGTATTAGAATATTTACATTTTTAAAAGTTTCCAAGAGAATGCGATCTTCGTATTATAAATAACACTTGTATGATGGAATAGTGAGGAGTCACGTCGTGAATAAATAAATTGAAAAAGATAGGGAGAGTAGAACTCGTTCAAAAAACCCCGCTATCATTGGAATGTTTTCTAATCGGGTTCCTTCCAGTTTTATTACAAATCCCCATATTTCAGGAAGGAAGTTATCACATTGACTGGTGTCGAGTCTAGGTTAGTTTAAATCATATTTTAGATAAGCTCTTGGTGCCAGACTTTCTCAAATGTTACAGAACTGGAATGCATGATTTTTCTAACTTTCAGATTTGGTAAAAATTAGATTTGAGATCGACTGCTGCAATTGCAGTATCATTAAAATCTGTGTATCTTAACAAACTAATTTATTCGATCACGCCTTTTCACATGGTGCTAAAAACATCTTAGAGGTATTAATACTCAAATTACTTTTTGGTAAATGCAGCTTTCTGCGACTTTAAGCTTAAACTGTAGGTTTAAGTATAACTATATCTGAAGGCAATAATACTCGAATATATCAACTTATAAGTAATTATCTGAATAAGAATAATTTAAAAAGAAATATCTAGAAACAGTTGATAGTCTCAGTGGCGTATTTAGAGGGGGCAAAGAGGCAATTCTCCCTCCCCCCCCTCCAAGGATGACTCGGCTTGTACCCCCAGGATAAAAATAATATTTACTACGAAGTTTTAAAATTTAAATCACTATTTTTATTTATTTGTTTATTTATTTATTTACTAGCTGGAAAGCCTGTCCGCGGACGAGCAGCTAGATAATGGATCTCTCGTTTCCCGCTCGTTTCCCGCTACTGGGTGATTCCCGTTTATCTCTATTTTCAAAGTAACCCAAAAAGTTGCTGCTAAACTTGATGTGCCGTGGGGGTAATTAAAATTATATTTTTATAATATAAAAATCAATAAGTTTCTCAAATTCTAATTTTCTTTAGCCGAACGTTTTAATTTCCTTTACTTTTGCTCAAAAACAAAATATTTCCCAGCTTTTTCCGGCGAAATTTTTATCATTATTCTGTCTTTTGTAGGTATTCTAGAAAAGTGGAAATTTTATTAAATGTATTGGAGTGGGGGTGAACACCACCCTGTTTACACTTTTGACTATAATTTCGACAGTTAACTTTCAAAGTAACGTAAAAATTGCTACTAAACTCTGAGCAATAAGGCACTTAAATAAATGTTTTTCCAAGCTTTAATATTCTCTAGGCAAAGGTTTAAATTCTTTCGTTTTTGCTTAAAAATTTTAATTTCCCGGTTTCTCCTGGTGAAATTTGTAAAATTATAAATCCCCTATCTTCTACACGTATTCTAAAAGATTGGAAATCCAGCGATATGTACTGGGGGGTGTTCCACACCCCCCAGACCCCCCGGTTTACAATTTTCACTTTATATTTTTATATTATTTTTATAATTAACTTTGGATTGATATTGGACAAATATTTTTAATCCTAATCTTAGTTTAATTAAATTTTTTGGTTAGTAAAAAAATCGACCAGCCAGAGTGTTTTTTTCCACCACAAAATGAGACGTTGTAGCAGGAGCAGCAGATGTGTGCTGGGATTTTATGTATTATTTGAACTAGTTACAACTGACGCGCAGGAATGGATTAAAGAGATTTTGAATTTTTTTTAAATCTGCACCCTCCCAAAAGCATTTTCTAAATACGCCACTGGATAGTCGGTATTGATAATACTTTAGAGAAGCAGTAATTTTGTGTGAATTTGTAAAATTTTGTAAAGCATTTCAAATTATTAAAATAAAATTAATTTAAAAAGAAAATAAAATAAAATAATTTTAAAATTAATAGGATTTATGTAGTTATGACAATTATTTTATTTTATAGGTGTACGATTTGCGATTTCAGCAGTTGATATTAAAATTTGCCAACTTTGCTGAAAAATTTCATTTTATTGTTAAAATTTATAGAGAAATTAAAATCGACAGTTATATACCATTGTATAATATTTGAAAGAATTTTTATATTGTTCAGTGGAGGTGGAAATAATAAATAAAGATTATATTGCAATTTACAATTTATATAATTAAATTATGTAAATATTTATAAAATAAACAACCTTTATTATTGAAACGTCAGCGTGGGGATCATTTTAATATATGTAATAGAAATAATTATTATTGGTGGACCAGAATAAGCTCACTGTAAGATGGTTATGGGAGTTCAAACCTGCCTTATATTAAAAATGAAGGTAACTGTGCTAGAAAATAATTTGATTAAAAAGTTTTAAACAAATTGAATTTTAAACTGGATTTTTGTAGAACGTGACGGTCGCCTTCAATATATTTTTATAAAACCGTTTTTCCGTTGATTGATTTGTTGACGTATTTATTTGTTGCGTAGTTCTACGACATGTTTTCATTTTTAAAATAAATTAATAACTTGGAAAAGTCTTCAGATTATCTGACTTTGGCTTGACGTAAATCCGCTTTATCTTATGTAATTTAAAAATCATAACATATATTAGTTTAATTTAATTTTTGCTAAAAAATACTAAAATAAAATTTATCTGAAAAAAATATTTTTAAACTTTGATATTCATCGATGATAAAAGGTCGCTGGTCATGAAAGGTTCGCGTTACTTATTAATTAAGCCAAATTTTACGGTTCGACTGACAATCGTTAACGACGTAAATTAATCTGTTCGAATTTTTTTTTAGCTGGTTAGCACAAAATAAAAATCATCAGAAAATTTTACTAAGATCTATGAACCATAGATATTCAGATACTTGCAGATTACATTATTTCGCCATTTTCTACATAAGTAAAGTGATAGGTTAGCTGCCTTGACAAAAATAGATCAAAACGTCGCATATGGAGAACGGGAAATTTAAAGCATTTGCAATATTGACATTGTCATTTGTTAGGATGCTATCACTGAGAATAATAAATCTTTGGCCAAGAAAGTGGAAGTTTCATATTCATGTAAAGCTTTTCGATGCTTTCATATTTTATTTACATGCTATCATTTTCAAACATCTGCTAAGATCGCTTGTAGCTTCTTTTGTAAATCTTCCCCACATGATCAGACATTAATATTTTACATGATGTTGGTTGCGCTATATTGCATCCTAAAAGAACATGCATTGTGCACCACGCCGCCAACTAAAATTTATGCATTATTTTGAAATTCTTCTCCCCATTTAAAATTTGCCCTCACAAAGGACTATCAAGTACAGCCAGCCAGACATTACTTACTACATAAACTACTTTTCCATTTTCTAAACACCCTGTACAAAATCAATTATGAATTACGCCAAGCGTTCTTTGAAGTTAATTAAAAAAAATAGTGACAATTTAAGCAAGTCAATTTAAAAACGCACTTTAAAAGTTTAGAAATTGATTTGTGGCTACGTTCAATCATCGTTAATTAAAACGTGTTTTATAAAAAAGAACTGGAAATTTTACTGAAAAAGCAGTAATTAGCAAAGTAATTTTTTTTTACTTTTAAAGCTTCCACCGACTTCAATAATCAATAGAACACGGCAATTTATAATTTTAAACTGTCTAAATTTAAATTCTCTTGCTGAAAATTTACAATAAATTAAATATAATTAGAATTAACTTGAACTAATTTTAATTTTTTTTCTTTTTGATACATAGTACATCGCGACAGTACTACACTATACTATTTACGACATCACCTACATACAACTTGCACACTAAAATGCATCGCAGATGCTGGTTTGGGTCCCCTGAACATAAAACTGTTACATCGAAATGTTGACTACGTGTTGTGTTATTTGTGATCCTTGAGCTCTTCGGTTGTATTTATTATTTAGTACTTTTAAAAAAATTATTGTAATGGCTACCTGAAATCTATTAAATTTCCCGTAATAGTATCACCAATATCTTTACATATGGTGAAAAACTTTCCTACTTATGAAGATATAAAAATGTTCCTATTCAGTTTCATATTTACCAGAAATTGCTCATTTTCAATGATTAAAGGGGATTGATGTCAGGTTCTTATATATTTAAAAACATTTTTTTATAATACCGAAAATATTTGAGATTGATGTCGGTCTATGCTCTTATTAGCAAAATATTCGGAAAATTATTATTATTTTTAGTGCCTTTTACAAAAGATGTCCGTGGAAGCTCAGCCGATAGAGATTGAGATGTTGATCAGGATGTCAAAATATTATGCATTTTCACCAATTTTCAAAACTGTTGCAATTATTGTAACCATACTGTTAATTTTTGCCCCTATTGACTGGCCTACAAGTAAATCTTAGGAAACTAGGAAATCTTAGAAATATTAAAATTGTCCGTAATTGTTTGTTTAATTATCCTGAATACCTAATTGCCTTATAAGTAAAACTATAACATAGTCCAACGAGAAGGCGAAAAGCGTTTATCTAAATCAACTGAAATCATGAAAATGACCACATCCTCAAAACCTGAAATTTTGTTTTTGAAATTTCAAAACTCCTACCTACGAATTCGTTGGTTTGGTATTTTTTGTACTTCAATTTTTAACTATATAATACAGGTTGTCCTCGTGACTGTGGAGAAACTTTAATGTGGTGTTAAAGAACACTTTTCTAAGTTAATTTTCAAATAAAATGTATGTCCAAGTCCAAATCTTTGAGGGTTACCACCCTTTAAAGCAATTTTATGAATTTCTGATTTCAAACGCAAACGGCGATAGCTCCGATATTATTGATTTTTTAGGCTTCATGGATTAAAACATCTTTAAAGATCATTTGCTTATCTATAAATTATTAAATGTTTCTGCTAGCCCCCCCTTCTCCTAAGTGAGTTAATCTCGACCTCATTAAACAGTACTTGACACAACGCGCGTGGACTTCAAGAATCCCATTTACAGCCATATCCACTGGCGAAGCCAGATTTGCTTTTCAAATACGTCGAGGACGTAAATCATTAGCAATACAAAATTTTCGATTTTGGAGGAAGGGTATAGTGCTTGGGTAGATGGGCTAAATGGCTAGTTCTGAAGTTGATTTGGGCATTTTTTTGATACAGGTCCCGAAGGCTAATTGTCGCCAGGGCCAGTTGTCGGGGCCAACTGTCGTAGGGCTAACTGACCTACAATCACTTATAAAATATGCTAGAATAAATAAGACATACCCTTGTTATGGACTTGATAAGAGAACTGTTACAATATGCGAACGACCCAGTATGTGGAATCGTTATAAGAATAAGGATTTAACAAACATTTTATTATTTACTTGGCGCCGAGTTGGTTTGGCGCCGAGTTGGCTGAGCCGAGTCGGCGGCGCCGAGTTGTACCTGACCGGCTCTTTTCAACCTGGTACCTTAATAAAAATCCAGCGTTACATGCACATCTGAAACGAGCCTAGCAAGCTACCTCAGAATTTTAACTTTAAAAAGGTTTTTGTCGAAATTATGAGATTTATTGCTGAAAAAATCTTCAAAGCGACAAAAGCAGTGCTGTTTAAAACGTTTTTGTAAGTGAGCTCGTAAAATTTAGAATAGATGCGACACAATTTTTTAGAAGGCTAATTTTTATTAACAGAGGTAATTATTGTTTTTTATTTTTTAATTTTTCACTCAAAGGATTTGTCGCTCAAACAGAACTGTTAGTAGCTATAGCCTCAACTGACTGTTTTGTTACTATAACAATTTTTTTGCTGCTACAAGAAATTTTCTGCTGTCATAACAGAAAAAGATTTGTCGATATAATAAATTCTCCTATTCTACGAAGAAAAAGCTTAGTTGTAGCAGCAGAAAATTTGTTTCAAGAGCGAAGAAACTCTTTTACTTTCCCATTTACGTAGTAAAGGAAAGTATTGTAACCGAGTAAAAAAAATTTTTTGAACTATCATTTTTTCCATAGTCTATGAGTCCGCACATCGTTTAAGACAAATTTTGCAATGATGTCCGGTTGTGTGTGTGTGGCCCTTTTTTTCGTCCACGATTTTTTCAAAACGAGTAAACTGATTTTATTCAAATTTCATATACTGGTTTGTATCAGTAATCTAGAGAGCTGATTAGATTTTGGTTGAAATCCATACGTTATTTTTTTATTTATTAAATTTTGATTTTTAATTTTTTATTAAAAAAAAATTTTTTTTTTATTTTAATTTTAATTATTATTATTATTAATTTAGTAATAAATGGGAAAGTTATATGTTGTCACATCAGATTTTTTCCTTTTCACCCGTTTTATATGTCTTTATTCACAATCAGTTACCCGACTAGAAATTTCTTAAGGCCGGAATGAGGTCCTGATCAGGTTTGCCCTTAGAAAGATCCGGTACCTATCAGGCAACCCGATCCGGTGCGGACCATAAGTGTAACGCCAAAAAAATCCGGACCACATCAGGCTGACCTACTGGAGCCAAATCAGGATTCCATATTAGGGCCGGATCTGGGTGGAATACAGGTCCCACATCAGGCAACCCGATCCGGCCAAAAAAAATCAGGACCAAATCAGGCTAACCTACTGGAGCCAAATCAGGATTCCATATTAGGGCCGGATCCAGGTGAAATACAAGTCCCACATCAGGCAACCCGATCCGGTGCGGATCTTAAGTGTTATGCCAAACGAAATCCGGACCAAATCACCCTTCCATATTAGGGCCGGATCCGGGTGGAATACAGGTCCCACGTCAGGCAACCCGATCCGGTGCGGATCTTAAGTGTAACGCCAAACGAAATCCGGAACAAATCGGGCTGACCTACTGGAGCCAAATCAGGTTTCCATATTAGGGCCGGATCCGGGTGGAATACAGGTCCCACATCAAGCAACCCGATCCGGTGCGGATCATAAGTGTAACGCAAAAAAAATCAGGACCAAATCAGGCTAACCTACTGGAGCCAAATCAGGATTCCATATTAGGGGCCGGATCCGGGTGGAATACAGGTCCCACGTCGGGAAACCTGCTCCGGTGCAGATCTGGTACTCGGGATCAGAGCCATTTCCGGCACACCAGATCTGGCAGCAATCAGGTGTAGCAATGGCTACCTGATAAGGCTTGCCAGATTGAAACCTGATGAGGGATCATAAAGGTGCTCGGGATCAGGGCCATTTCGGGAACACCAGATCTGGTAACAATCAGGTGTAGCAATGGCTACCTGATAAGGCTTGCCAGATTCAAACCTGATGAGGGATCATGAAGGTACTCGGGATCAGGGCCATTTCGGGCACACCAGATCTGGCAGCAATCAGGTGTAGCAATGGACTGCCCCACTGGAGTTCCCCAGATCTAAACCGGATGAGGGCCACAATTAAATGTTCTAATAAGGCATGCCATGCTAAAACCTGATCTGGCCCTGCAAATGTTAGGGAATGCCCTAACAAATTTCTAGTCGGGTAGTAATCGATACATTCCTGACTTTTAATAAGTTGGGTAGCAGTTTATTATTTACTTTATAAACTTGTTTTCGCAGTGCATGCATGTATTTCTTCATTCGACGCTTAAAATTCTATTATTTTAACGTTTTGTTTAGTTTTAATAGAAAATAGCATAAATAATAATTAAACAAATAGAGACATAAATAAATTAAGAAAAATTAAGTTTTGACTTGAGAAATAATTTCAGAGATTACCTTTAGTTAAAACGCCCACCGACTTTCATAAACAATGAAACAGTGAAACTTCAAATTTTAGCCGGCTTTAATAAAAATATGAAAATTTTTTAATTCCCTTGCCAAGGATTAACAATAAATTGCGTGAAATAATAATTAATCTAAACTTATTTTAATTTACGATGTAATAAAACAAAAAATGTAGTTAACCCTTTCAAGTGTTATATTGCAAAGTTTCTCCTGGAAAGATCTTTATAAAAAAGTGAGTTAGGTTCTCATGCTTCACATCAAACTTTGTTATACGATACAACAAGGAAATATTACCACAAAAAGTAACTCTATTTTCCCACACGTCTCACAAAAAATAACTCTTGCAAAAAGTAGATAACTGCATTCCCGAGTTGGAACTTAGCGCTGAAAAACTTATCGATCGCACACTTTCAGTAGTATTCAAACCTCAAACGAATCAAAATTTTGCTTACTCGGTACACGTATTTTGCAAACACTCGAAAATTTATTGTAACTTATTGCTCGATATTAATTGAAACATCAAACAGGCATTACTGTAACTGCAATTTGTTGTCATGAATATTAACCTACATGTCTCTGATGTTTGCCATTCATTATTAGGTTTGTGACAATCCATAAATACTCTGATGGCCAAAAATTTCGCTTTCGGTTGCTCTATCGGTTCATCAAATTTATAGCCAAAATATAATTTTCTGATGATTACTTTCACCACAATAAAAAATCAATTTTTACTTCGTTAATGTCCTGTCGATACTTGGAAGATAAAGTGCAAATTTTGTAAAACTGTTGACATTTATTACATTGTACGCAAAAAAGTTGATCATCAATAATATCTCACCCAACATTTTAAATTAAGTGTGTTATTTGGGTAAAATGCCAACATTTTCCATTTAAGCATAAGTTAGGCCGCCATCGCGAATTGCTTCGTTAGATGTATTTTCGTACGAAATTGTCCATTTCCATGTAGTATACCTCCAAATTACCATCAGATATGTACGCAAATATTATAACTTTTCTACAAATCTAACGCGATATAAAATTATTAGTATGCTAAGCTAGCGTTTTCGGTTAATTTAGTATGCAACAAATGTTGTTAGTTTAGCTAAAAGCTGACCGTCGACAAAATTAACTCTCATAAATGGTAAGGTTAAAACGCAATTATTATAATTCACATTAAAATTTAATTTGCTTTTAAAAAACACAACATTATTTGGGATTACGTTAAAACCAGCTTTTTAATTATTATTGTGCATCCTGCCGGTTTTACTAATACAAGGGTAGAAAGGACAAAGAAAATTTCAATTTATAGTTTGTCACTTGTAACGTAGGTAGTTAACAATGTACATATTATAAAATTGATGTTAAATTATTATTGATCAATACAAAACAAAAACTTAAAAAGTTATTAAACAACGAACGTCATAATCAACAATTTAATCAACTCAACAAATCAGCAACAAAGCTGTGCTTTTAGAACTTATTTGATAATTTAATACAGCAAGTTTGGAATATATTTAATGTTTTAAAAGTTTGCTAGACAATAATTTAAATAAGAATGAATCACGTTCTTCGTAAATTTTAACAGGAATACCCCATTAACGGGTCGATTTTCCAAAGAGGGTCACTTAAATTAACCAAAAGGTAATATGGGTTAAATACTCAGTAATTTGATTAAAATTTCATAGTTGAAGAGACTCCATTAACTTGTTTTGCGAAATTTTGTTCGACGCTTAGGTAGAAAAAGTTTAATTCTTATATTGTTGTATTTATCTTCAAAGTTCGTGATTTCATGCTCAGTGTTTTCCGACACAACTGCAAGAGGAAACAAAAGATGTATTGCATCGGGGAGCATATTTCAAAAGACATCCATAATTTAACTTTACATTAAACATACAGTGTAAGGGCGAAATATAATGTAAGCAAAGGGAAATTGTCTTTTGTCGAAAAGCATGCTTCCGCAAGGAGCATGAAATTTCAGTTGTATTATTTCCATGCGTCTATAAAATGAAAAATCTTTGGTAATTTTTGCGTTATAACCCTCTTTCCGTTTTGTTCTCGCCTTGTTGATAACATTATTATTGTTAATCGATTCAGAATTTAAGAAAGTCCCTCCCCCCCCATTGACACAGACTATCGTGCTATATAAACGGACATGGATTAATTAATCAAAACTTGGATTGAAAATAGTTTAACTTTTCGATTTGAGGTTTTGAGGTTGAATTAGACTTTAATCTGTAATCCGATTAAGGGCAGTGGGCAATTCTTATTTATTACATACTGTAATATTGATACTCGACCTTAAATGTAACAAGTAAACTCACAACATATTGAAGTTCACTTCAGAGACAAGATAAGAAATTCAGTGAACTTTTGACCTGGAAACTGTTACTCGAGTAACCAGGTTAATATTATATGTTAAAGAGAAAATCAAAAATAATACTTCAGAAATGAAATGCACAATAGAAGACTTAAAAAGTCCCAAAAAGTGTGAATGTAAACTAGGTTCCATGTTAGATTTAGTTTGAATCCTGCAGACTTTAGCTCCTATAAACTAATAAAACAGATGATCTTGAGAAAGGTTTGGAAAGATTGCTTAGAGAGAAAATATCGAAAATTTAATATGGGCTTAGAAAAAAATCACAAAAGCGACAAACAGAGGCTTTTGGTGCATGGTGGTGGCTCAGGATATGTTGAAAATGCCTTCAACTTTACCAGATGAAGGTGGATCCTCTACAAATTTGAAAGAACAGGCCTGTTCTTGGCAAAAATGGGGAAGAACAGGTTAAAAAATAAAACTAAAAAAACATCAGCTTTTAAGAAAAACCACAAGGTGTTAAACAGTAAAATACTTGTTTTAATAAAAATCTTAAGCAAAATCTTAATCAAAATCTTAAGAAATCTTAAGAAAATCTTAAGAAAAAAAATAGAAAAAATATTTTGAAAAATCTAAATTTTTCAAAAAAGTTTTCTGTTGTGATAACTTAAAAATAGAAGAAAATTTCGGTTGAATTTTTTCACTGTTTACTACCCCGTTCTCGAGAAATTAATTATAAAGCTACAACGGATATAGCGTTGTCACATCTCTAAAAGCTGGTTCACACTATGCGATTTCTTATGTGCCTTTATCGTTTGAAAAATCCTATCTAAAATAATATTTTGGTTATTTCTGTTTTTATGTTACTGCTTCAAATATAATCGAAATTTAATTAGTTGAAATATTTCTATTTAATGTCTGTATAGTTTAGTTTGATCTAGTTGTAAAAGTTTTGAACTTTGACTCTAAGAATAGTCTAAAGTTCGATCTAAAGTGGAATTCGAGAAGCTCAAAGAATTATCTTTGTGGTGGTTTAGATTCCACGTTAATTTGTTTGTCTTGAAAACATAACAAGCCAAAATTGGGTATTATTATTATTATTTCATGTAATAACTTCGTATCCACACTTTTTGTAGTAGTTTAAGTTTTCCACTTTGCTTAACCAACCTAGTTTCATCTACAACGTAATTTTGCATTAGCAACAATAATTTTCTAATAAATAATTAGGTTAATAGTAGTTTATAACATTGCAGAACAAAATTAAAGCAAAGAATTACATTCGTAAATTATGTTCAACTGCTATATTTCCTCTTACAAGATTATATTCTCTTTATTATTCTTATTACAAAGTACAATTACAAATTACGGCTATAAAAAGTAAATTAGTCCTTACGCCCCACATCGTGGTTTATATGCTTTTTAAGGGGTGAACCGTTGGGGTAAAATAAAAATATTTAAAATCACTGCGCAAGCGTGTCGTTACACCATCTCTTTACTAAACGGTCTGTAAAGTTTAAAATCTCAATCCACCGTTTTTCAATTATCTCGTTAATGAATTTTACATATTATTATAACAACAAAAAAATGATCGATAGAATTATGTAATCAAACAAGATTATATTATGAGGAAAACTTGAGCTAGGCTAGAGAATTTCCAATTAAACTGTAAAACCGATATAACCGTTGGTGATTACGGTATCCGGAAAATTCAAGGGTTGAACGTGGCTGCCCTTAATACCGTCCGCTCTTTGACAGGTCACGTGCCCTCACCAATTAACATAAAATTACAGAACAATTCATCAACCTTATTCATTACAGTAAACCGTAAAGACACTAAATTAACCTAATTTAAGATAAAACACACTCGAAGTTTAAACGTGGCCTGAAGAAGTAATTGCTAATGGAAGAACCTCTCGACCCATTATTTAAACATCTACATAACCACCACTCTCGAAGAATAATTACCGGTACATTTTATGCAATTTTCAAAGAAATTAACAAGGAAAATAATTCTCTATTTAACGATTCCGCACGTATGGATGCTCTATACCTGAGAATATCAAACTATTCCAGTTTCACTATTTTAACTTTTAACGAGAAAAACAAGAAAACAAGGTGTGGTGGGGGCAGATACTTTGAAAGGGAAGGGATTATTTTGAAAGTGATTACAAAAAAGGGGGCTAGGTATTCAAGGGAAGGGTAGTTATTTATTAAAAATGTTTAATAACGGTGAGTTATATAAATCCGATTGACTATTTAATAACAATGATAAATGTTTTAATTTATTAATTTCTAAATTACCGATGTATTTTTGAGAGCATTCGCAAGTTAGCTCATAAACCCCTGATTTAGTTAAAATATCTGACTTTGATTTTGCGTTATTAATAAATTTATTAAGTTTATTGTCTCTTTTTAATGCAATATTGAAATTGTGATGATTCAAATATTTGATAATTTTTTCTGACTTTCTTATGAGAAAGGTAAACATTTTTTGAGTTTTCTAAAATAGTGATACACTTGAAAAAGAACCCAAAATAAAAATTTTAAGTAAATTTGTGGAATTTTAGTATGTATTTATGGTTAAATTAAAAAAATATAAGAATAATACAATACGTAGAAAATCAAAAATTCAAAAAATTCAAAAAAGACAAAAATTAACATATAAACAGGTCTGGATTAAAAATATTTGAAATTATGAAAAATTCCTGTTTATACCTGTTTACCTTATACCTGTATACCTGTTTATATGTTAATTATTGTCTTTTTTGAATTTTTTGAATTTTTGATTTTCTACGTATTGTATTATTCTTATATTTTTTTAATACTGATACACTTAGTTAGATATAGAATTATTAACCTCATTATAAAATAATTTTAAATAAGATTAAAACCGCAGAATTTAAATGTAGTATTGTAGTTAATTATTATAAAAAATTAGATTAAATTATTAT
Source organism: Cantharis flavilabris (assembly GCA_949152465.1). Classification (NCBI taxonomy): domain Eukaryota; kingdom Metazoa; phylum Arthropoda; class Insecta; order Coleoptera; family Cantharidae; genus Cantharis; species Cantharis flavilabris. Next base: position 8,485,839 of record OX424436.1, on the reverse strand, counting down.
AAATTTATTTTGTATTTAAATAAAATAATGAAGGTATTTTTTTTAGTACATTAGTACTTGTATAATAAAAGGTAAATACCCAATAATTATAGACCCATTACGGAAAAAAGTTTGCCTTGAAAATTTTGTACGACAATTTTAAATAAATAAATAAATGTGTAATACTAAATAACAATCTTTAATTTATATTTTAGTGTATTAGTGAAGTTTAAATAAATCCTGTGTTATATTTTGCTAGTTCAAAATTTCAAAAATGAGTGTGTTACTTAATTTAGTAATAGTATTTTTAGTACTGCTTATTACTTTGTACGTTTATATACAGTGGAAGTTTACTTATTGGAAGCGCCGAGGTCTACCCCATCATATACCTAATTTTCCATTAGGTTTATACAAATTTCAAAATCCCGAAAATAAGCATTTTATAGAATTACTTAAAGAACAATATGACTATTTTAAGTCGAAAGGTCACCAACACTTTGGCATGACTTTAGGAACCAGACCAGTTTATGTTCCAATGCATCCGGAACTTATAAAGAACATCATGGTTAAAGACTTCAATTACTTCAACGGTCGAGGATTCTATTATAATGAAAAGGACGATCCTCTAAACGTACATTTACTAACTCTGGAAGGACAGAAATGGAAAGATATGAGAGAAAAATTGAGTCCCATTTTTACTGCAAGTAAAATTAAAATGTTGTTTGAATATGTATTGAATTGCGGTAATAGAATGACTACCATGATGGATTCAGTATCTAAAAATGAAGAACCAGTTGACATGAAAGAAATTACGAGTTGTTACACCACAGATATAGTAGGTTCGTGTGTATTTGGAATCGATTGCAACAGTTGCGAAGACGATCAAAACGAATTTAGAAAACAGGCTAGGGCATTCTTTTCCCCACTAACATTGTTGGGAAAAATTCAATGGCTCATTGTAGCTAGCAACGCTGAATTAGCCCGCTTTTTAAGAATACCGATAACTCCTAGAGAAGTAACAAAATTTTTTCTTAGAATAGTTAGAGATAATGTTCAATTTCGAGAAAGAACAAATCTTTACAGACCGGATATAATGCAATCGTTAATTGAGCTAAAAAACAAGGACGGAGACAATGGCAAGAAACAAAATTTAACAATGTTAGAGTTAACTGCACACTCGTTTCTGCTTTTCAATGCTGCAATTCAAACAGCTGCAGCTTCTATCACGTTCTGTTTATACGAATTAACAAAAAATTTGGAAATTCAGGAAAAACTTAGAAAAGAAACTAACGATGTGATTGATAAACATGAGGGACGGATAACTTACGATAATATAATGGAGATGAAGTACTTACATCAAGTAGTCGAAGGTTTTTTTTTACTAATATTATTATTACTCAATCATTTATTGTAATTCGAATTTTTAGAAACACTACGGATGTATCCGTCACTCTATGTGACTACCCGCCAGTGCAGTAAAGATTACCATGTGCCCAATTCCAATGTAATCATTGAGAAAGGAACTCTACTTTTTTTTCCTATTTCGGCGTTGCATCGTGATGCTGATTTTTTTCCAGAGCCTGATAAATTTGATCCGGAGCGATTCAATAAAATCAATAAACCAACAATTCAACCGTTTACTTATCTTCCATTTGGAGAAGGTCCCAGAATTTGCATGGGTATAATCGATTAAAATATTACATATTTTACTTATTCATAATATATTTTACATTTCAGCTTCTCGATTTGGAGACATTCAGGTTAAAGTTGGAATTGTAGTTTTATTGCGACATTTTCGCTTTACTTTAAATAAAAAATCTTCGGCAATAAAATTAGATTCATACATGCCTATGTTAGCATTTGAAGGTCCTGCTTGGTTTGACATTGAAAAAATTCGATAGATTGGGTTTATATTGAATGTAAGGATTCAACAATAACTATAGTATTTTGTATTGCTATACTAATTCAAAGATTTGTATTTATTTAACGTCAATGGCCGGGCAATGACGTCAATGCCCATTTACGCTGGTCATTAACGTCATTGACCGGCCATTGACGTCAACGCCCGTTAACGGTGGGCAATGATGTAAATATTTTCATTTGATATTAAGATTTGCGTCTTTGGCCGGTCAATAACGTTAATGGCCAAAATGGATTGGACAATGATGATATTATGGAATAACTACTATAAAGAACAGCAAAATGGCAATTTAAATTTGACAGCCAACTGGCAAGTGATATTTACATACATATATGTTGTATTTATTGTATTATAATATAATAATATATTAACAAAAATTAAAAAAAATTAAATAATAATGAAATAAAATTTTTTAAATTAATCATTTTTATTCTGGCACGGTAGTGACCCATGGCACTTAGAATTGCAAGTTTGTTTTCTGGCGCGACACGCACATTTATTATTTTTACATCCACCCTTGACAACGCTTGTAACCTTGGCTTCTTAAAACACTGCTTTCAGCTGATGCTTGGCTAATTTTCTTTGGTCGTATCCCTAATATTTTCTAACAAAATTAACTTTTCAGTATTCCTTAATAATTAGTATTAATTGCAAAGGCACATTTAATATATTACTTTCAGATGGAATCTATAGAACAATATAATTTCGTCATTGCCCACCCTGTATTGGGCATTGACGTCATTACCCGGACAATGATGTAAAAACCACACATGGAATTTTAAATGTCAACATCGCCCAAAATGCATGGTCATTGACGTCAATGGCCGAATTGTCATCATTGACCGTAACATATATACTTATTTTGATACTTTTATGCATGGATTTGTTTTTGTTAAAACGAATTTGTAAAAAAAAACAATGCGTTAGTAAAGGTTACATAATAATTTATTGACAATTCCGAAAAATTTCATGGTTTATTAAAAACAATTATAAAACATTTTAAATCTAAAAAATTTCACAATTTTTAACCGAAATTCGAATAATTTTTAATACAAAAAAAAAATTTTAGTCTAAAACTTAGTGCCCCCCCTGTATGAAGTATTACTTTAAAAATCCTATTAGACTTTGAGTTTATAAAATTTTGTAATACTTCTATTGAAATTTTCTTCCATGCTTCAGGTATGGCACTCTTTAGTTTTTCTAAGCTATTGTACTGCCTCCCACCTCTGTAAACTTGGCGAGCAAGAAGTCCCCATATGTTTTTTAGTATTTCAGTATTTCTTTAGATGAAAACCAATCTTTCACACATCGAGAAGTGTGTATGGCCGCATTATAGTGTTGGAAAATGCAGTCATCGGGCATAATTTCTTCTATCATAGGCATTAAACCATCTTCTAGACTTCAATATAATTTTCCGCATTCATACGATGGTTTATTAATGCTATTTTAGATTTTCCATAGGACGAAATCTCCGTCTATATCATACAAGAGCCTCATCAAAAATTAGGACTCCTTTTAATATATTTTGCGTGACGAATATCATGCCAATAATAAAAAAAACCATTGGGTCCGTCCAAAGTAAATTTCATTTCATCACTAAATATACATAACTTTTTTCCATTCATTATTCCAATGCATGGGATTTTGAGCAAATTAAAGACGAGCTTCTCAATGTTGAGTGTTAATGGTGGCTTTTTTAATGATTTTGGATAAATAAAATTTTTATCTGCTTGTAACACTTGTTGAATTCGTCTCACTGTTACTGGTAATTGTAATTTTGATTTAATTTCTGATGCAGTTTTCGAAGAATCTCATATTTCTTTCAGAATTCTGCGTTTATCCTATGTGACAGTTTTCTATTTTAGTCAAATTTTCTGTTTTTTCCATAATTTTCAACTAATTTGCAATAATTTGCTACTAAATAGTGTGAACTTTTTCTTTGTTTTGCTATACTTCTAATAGATTCATTTCTTTCCCTCAATACTATTTTTATTTTAACAATTTCTTCATATGATAAACCTATTCCATGTCTCATCTTTCTACTTTTCATTAAAAATTTTATGTTATTGGTTTTATACGAAGACAATAAGCAGATCTTACCATTATTGAAAATAAATTTAGATAATACTGAATATTTATTAAAAATAATGTACCAGGTTCTAATAGAATTTCGCACAGTAATAACACAACTTCCTGCTATTCACGTAACAAGGTATAATTTAAAACTAAAAATAATTTTAAACCGGGAATTTTTTTCTACAAATCGAATAATACCATTACGTGTTTACCTCTGCATATACATTTTTTTATCGACTTATTATATTTGACATAATAATATGCGGAATTATTCTTTTATCGTAATCGAATTTCGCTTATTGTATTTTAAGAGCTATTTTCACGATTTTTTATGCTTAATGTTGTTAAGAAGGCAATTGAAATTAATGAGAAGTTCTTGAAATTTTTACAGTATATTATTTGCGTAATAAAAAAATTTCTGGCAAAGTTTGAACTTGTTTGAAAAAAATGTCAAAGTTACATTGCGGTTGCATTGATTTTTCAATGGAAATTATTTATTATTTCGATAATCAAAAATGTCTGCATAACCAAAAATTGCCAAAATACTCATGAAAGTCTTATAAATAAGTATATCAAATTTCAAAAAAGTCATGTTTTAGTTTCTGAGAAAATTAAATTATTATTCCAAAAAGTGTAGAAAAGCTATCAAGATTTAGTAAATCATGACAACATCTGATTCTTGATAGCTTTTTAACTACTTTTTAGAATAATAATTTAATTTTCTCAGAAACTAAAAACATGACTTTTTTGAAGTTTGATACCTATACTTATTTATAAGACTTTCATAAATATTTTGGCAATTTTTGGAAATGCTGACATTTCTGATTGTCGATTTAATGACCTTTAAATCAATGTGAACTTTAACATTTTGTATCTCGATAACTAAGAACAAGATTAAGTTCAAACTTTGTCAGAATTTTTTTTATTACGCAAATAATGTACTGTAAAAATTTCAAGAACTTCTCATTAATTTCATTTTCCTTCTTAACAACCTTAAAAGTCCGTACTCTACTACTTATTAGTTATTAGTTATTATTAAGACCAGTCGCACAAGAATTGGACCTAAAAAATAGGATTATTATACAATATTCACAATATACAATATTCTGGTTGAAAAATGAAAAGTAATTCACCAAATATTAATCCACCTTCTGGCAACTAAATTTGTTGAATGAATCTCCGAAATTCTTGTTGTAAAATTATTTTAAAGCACCATTGACTGTGCTAAAATAGTATATGTACCTTGAAAACAAGTTTGAATTATTTCACTCTGTAAATACCAAGTGTTATGTTTTCTATGAGATAATAACTGCAAGTTCTAAAATTTAAAAAAAAATTGTTTATCTTCTAAAATGGGTGAGTTTCTCAATTTAGCAATAATAACTGTAATTCTGCTTCTTGCTCTATACCTTTATATACAAAGGAAGCTAACATATTGGCTACGACGAGGTCTGTCCCATCATAAATCTACATTTTTGTTTTTGGTTTATATAAATTTCAAAATCAAAATGAAAATAAGAATTTTATAGCACTGAAGTCGAAAAGTCACCAACACTTTGGCATTACTTTCGAAATTCGACCGATTTATGTACCAATTCATCCGGAACTTATAAAGAACATCATGGTTAAAGACTTTAGTTACTTTCCCGATCGAGAATTATATTACAATGAAAAGGACGATTCTCTAAATGTAAATTTATTAACACTGGAAGGTCAGAAATGGAAACGTATGATAGAAAAATTGAGTCTCATCTTTACTGTCTGTAAAATCAAAATGGTGTTTAAATGTGTCTTGAATTGCGGTATTAGAATGACTGTCATGATGGATTCCTTATGCAAAAATGGAAAACCAATTGACATGAAAGAAATTACGAGTTGTTACACCACAGATGTAGGAAGTTCGTGTGTTTTTGGAATCGACTCCAATAGTTGCAACGACGATAAAAACGAATTTAGGAAACATGCTCGGACATTCTTTAACCCACTAAGAATATTTTAAAGAATTCAACATCTCATTGCAGCTTGCAATAATGAACTAAGCCGATTTTTAAAAATATCGATAACTCTTAGAGATATGAGAAAATTTTTCCTTAAAATAGTTCGTGATAATGTTCAGTTTTGGGAAAGAACAAATTTTTACAGATCGGATATAATTCAATTATTAATTGAGTTAAAGAACAAGGACGGAGACGATCGCAAGAAGCAAAACTTAACAAACTTAACAAAATTTAGGAATTCAGGAGAAACTTAGAAAAGAAATAAACGATGTGTTTGATAAATATGAAGGACAGATAACTTACGACAATATAATGGAGATGACGTACTTACATCAAGTAGTTGAAGGTTTTTTTTACTAATATTATTAAGCAGGAAATTATTATAATTTAAATTTTTAGAAACACTACGAATGTATCCGCCACTCTACGTGACTACCCGCCAGTGCAGTAAAAATTACCATGTGCCCAATTCCAATGTAATCATTGAGAAAGGAACTCTAGTTTTTTTTCCTATTTCGGCATTGCATCGGGATGCTGATTTTTTCCCAAATCCTGATAAATTTGATCTGGAGAGATTCAATAAAATTAATAAACCAACAATTCAACCGTTTACTTATCTTCTATTTGGAGAAGGTCCCAGATTTTGCATAGGTGTAAGTCATTGATTAATTTGATAAATATTTTACTTATTCGTAACATATTAATTGCAGCTTCTCGATTTGGAGACATACAAGTTCAAGTTGGAATTGCAGTTTTATAGCGACATTTTCGCTTTACCTTAAATAAACAATCTTCGGCCATAAAATTAGATCCTTATATGCCTATGTTAGCATTTGAAGGTCCTGCTTGGTTTAACATTGAAAAACTTTGATAGGTGTCTTTATATTTATGTAAAGTTGTTCAAATTAATGTTTCCAATAATTGTAGCTTATTTTTAGCTTAAAGTTATTAGTTAGTAGTCTGGTAACTTGCACGGTTTTTTACGTTTTTATCGGGATTTTTTGGTTGTTTAGTATGTTATTATTAACTATATAAATCTTAACTTTTGAGAATAAATAAATATTAAAACTTCAATATAATAAGTTAAATTAATTAAATAATATAATGCTAATTAAAATTAAAAATGTTTATATTTCCATTATATGGTTATAGTTTTTAGCATGTGAAACTAATTCAACTTATTTGCATATTGTTATACTAAAAAGCAGTAGGTAAGTTTCTTCATTTATTAATTTATCTAACATGTAAAAAAATTATAATTACTTGTGATTGAAGTTTAAATGTTTATTTGTAACAGTATATAGAATTGTCGTTCTTGTTGCAACAAGGATCTTGTTTTTGCATCCCTAACTTTCCATTTTCAGCACAATTTGTGCCTAAAGGAAATCACTATTATTTTAGAAGTCGACCATTTTATTATGTTCTGATAAAATTTAATAATCCTGGTTTTAACGAGAACGACAATTCTATAGATCAATAATTAATTCGGTATTTTTATTCCAGATGTTCTCAAGAGACCAAATCACTCGTGCCAGCCACAGACAATTTTTTTAGGCGTCTACTTTGACCAATAATATAATAATCATAAAATAAAGTAAAAAAATATTTTTTATCGGTTATCAGTCGGTTAATGTTAACAAAATGTTCTTGGCCCAAAGTGATCACATTAAGCGGATTCTACTGTATTTATAAGTGGTATTGTATTTACATTAGAAAAATATACCATCTAGACATTTATTTATAAGTAAGTTGATTTGTATTAATCTGTTATGATTTCATTGTTTTACATTATACATTTTAATACATTTTAATGTATATTTTAATGATACATAGATCATCAGTTATGGTTATGTTCAGAGCCGTATTAATGAAAGGGGGAGGAGAACTAATAGACGGAGAGCTGGCGACAGGTCGAGCAACATGCCTCGCTCCACTAAATATTTTTTTTTGAAAAGGTTCGATTTTTGACGGCAGAGCGAAAGCCCGATCATCAGAAGGCGCGCTGGAAGATTAAAGCGCGGGCGAGCATTCAAACTTGTAAATTTTTCGCCAAGAAAAACTGTCGATGGACACGGCTGAAAATTTACATGGGTATCGAAGAAGGATTGAAAAAGCAGGAAAAAAATTGTCAGAAGTGTAAGTGAAGATAACGGGTTGTCAGAAGCTTCAAAGTTGCAAAAAAATTCGTAGAATTTACATGTTAAGAAACACTTCTGACAATTTGCATATGTATTGTTTACGTATAGAATAGACTATGTGCAAAATGTCAGAAGACCAAGTGGAAGAGAAATCATAAAAAATCGGGGGCAAAGTGCGAGAGCGTTTTTTGGTAGTCAGCGCAGTCAAGGAATATTTAATCGCCACTTTGAGGATATGTAAGTACCGATGAAATACTAAGATCCTGAAAGTTTTAGATCTCAAACTCAAGGGGGTTTCGAGAAATTCAAAAAATACTAAAAAATATTAAAAAAAAATTTTACTCAGGAACGGCTTAATTGATTTTGATAAAATTTTACTATATTATAGGGGTGTATAAAGGTCACCTCAAGACAAAATAACAGCCGTGTATGATTTCATTATCCAGTGAAAAAAAATTCTTGTTTAAATATTTTTATTTAAAAATTTTTTATTTTTTTTTAGAAGCTTCATACCAGTTTCTATGATATATATTTTTTTCAATTAATTTGAAATTGTGCCTCATACTAAAAACAAGAAAAACTGTTTTTACTAGTTTTTTCTGATTGATCAATATTTTATAATTAATTACAATCGATATTTTAAAAATTTGAGGTAACAAAATTTGAATTATTTGAGTAAAATATGTAAAAAAATATGTAAAAAAATTTCAAGCGTTGATTATATATTAAACTTGATTAATTCAAAAAACAAGCAATGAGAGTTTTCGCCCATTCATATCAAGTTTTCTTCATTGTTTAGTTAAATGCAAGTATTTGCTGGTTTTATTGACACAAAACATAATTCAATCAATTTTTTGAATAGTTTTTCGAAATGGCACTGTACCACCTAATTTTGCCAGTTGTTGGCTCAACTGTACTGACGTTTGTAAACAATTTTTTACACACCGTTTTTTACACTGGATTCGTTACACTTTATTACACTAGCAATTATGCGATAAAAGTAGTTTTTGTTATATGAAAAATTAGTTAAAAATTTAACAATCTCTTTAGTTATTAACCAATGTAATTTATCATTTACGGCGAAATTGGAAAAAATATACACCTTGGGGACTATGGTTCTTTTCATTCCGTGTGCGATTTTTGCACTTGGATACTTCACACGTGGGTTGAAAAGTAGCACCTTAGTCCCATGGTGTATAACATACTATTATTGTATCGCACAATTGCTAGTGAAATATAGTGTAACCAATCCAGTGTAAAAGGCGGTTTCTAAAAAAAATATCGAAAAAAAAAATTGTTCAAAAGCGAAATGATACGGCAATGGCGATACGAGACGGCAACAGGCAAAATTAGGTGGTTCGGTATCATTTCTAAAAACTACCCTAAAAAATTGATTGAATTATGTTATGAGTCAATACAACCAGCAAATACTCACATTGAACTAAACAAATGAAGAAAACTTGATATGAATGGGCGAAAACACTGAAAAGTGAAATACTGATGAAAGTGTTGTCGACTTCAATATATAATATAAAAAGTTCTCATGAGTTTGTAGAAAAAACAAAATTATTAAAAATACCGGATAATTATGTTCTAATATCTCTTGATGTGGTGTCCTTGTTCCCAAGTATTCCAAGAAACTTAGTTATAAAGGTGGTAAAAGAGAACTGGAAATACATCAGTTGCTACACTGAATTGCAATTAGAGGAAATGCAGGAACTCATTAATATTTGTTTTAATACCAGTTATTTTCAATTAGACAACAAGATATATAATCAATTAAAAGGATTGGCCATGGGAAATCCAGCGAGTCCCGCACTAGCGGGATTAGTGATGGAAATGCTAATAAAAAAAGTACTTCAAACCATAGAATACGTAATACCTTTCTTTTATTTATACGTAGACGACTCAATTATGGCAGTACCAAAAGGCAAAGAAAACTACATCCTCAACAAATTTAATGAGTACCATAGTAGCATCCAGTTTACGTTAGAAATGGAAGAGAACAGAGAAATACCTTTTCTGGATGTTAAGGTAATTCGGGATGACCAAAATTATATTGTGACAAATTGGTATATAAAACCATACGCATCCAGAAACTTGGTTGGGTACCATTCCTACCATCATAATAATATAAAGAAAGCATTGATAGTTGGACTACTGAAGAGAGTGACAGATATTAGCCACCATTCTTTCCAAAAAGAAAATAAAATCAAGATCAAAGCTCTTCTAAAAGAAAACGCTTATCCAAAATGGTACATAAGAGCGGTAGAAAGGAATACAAATAGGGAAAAAAGAAATAAAAATAATGAAGAGGAACAAAAACAACTATATTTCAAGTTTCCCTATATAAGAGGTTTAACGGAGAGATTGGCTATAACGTTGAAACCATTTTGCACGCTGGCTCCTTATAATATTAAAAATCATGGGGGATTATTAACAAGATTGAAGGCTAAAATACCTAAGGAAAATAAATCAGAGCTAGTATATAGAATCCCGTGCAAAGACTGTGAGGGAAAATACGTTGGTCAGACTAAACAGTTGCTAAAAGACCGGGTTTACCAACACAAGAATGATTGCAGAAAATCTGATAGGGAGACGTCGAATGATAAAAAAACAAAGAAGGAAATAAACATTGAACACTCTAACATATCAGCACTAGTTCAACATCACATAGAGCTGAACCATTCTTTTGATTTCGAACAGGTTGAAGTGCTGGACCTGGAGGAGAACTATCTAAAAAGATCGATAAGCGAGATGTACCATATAAAAACAACTAAAAATAGTATAAATTTTCGAGAAGATACGCGGAAGCTCAGCGTAATATATGGTGATTTGTTAAATTAAGATATAAATGCGTCCTTGGATTGCACAATTATCAGCAAGCGAAATTTGTTTTATTGTTTATCAATTGCTAGTTTGACTTGTATGTTGAATGTTTTAAAGTTTGTAATTTACATTTTTAGATTTTTTGAGTTTTATATTTATTGACAACGAATTGTTACTGTTTTTTTATGTATTATTTGCTTAGCTATGTTATGTCGCACATGTACCGAAAGCTCTTTATTTTTTAACACCACACAGTTTGCAGTGTATTAGGTGAGTTTGTAATTGAAAGAATTCACAACAGATATTAATAAAGAACTTTGTAGCCCTGAAGAAGCTCACAATAAAGTTGAGCGAAACGTCGGCATATACACAGTAGTTTTTCTAACCTGTAGTTGTCCAATATCCCACGAAAGCTTATCAGTATATTAATCAATATGGACGAAAATAGACACGTATCACTAAAAATATTGAAAATTTTGAGATTTGTACTCCAAAATACAACATAATAAGATGTGACTCGAACAGTAGGCATACAGGTGGAGTACTATTGTACATACGTGATGATATTAATTTTAAGGTCATTGACTCCTATGCAGTTATGCAACAATATTGAATGGTGTTAGCAAATGTAGTACTGGCAGGACAGAATATTATAATTGGTGGCTTATATAGATCTCCTAGTGACTCAAAAGCAAATTTCTTGGATTTCTTTGAATCGGTAAGTGATCAATATCTAGTCGACAATCGAAACAAGTTCATTATAATGGGAGATTTTAATATTAATTGGATGGGTGCAGATCATTGCAGCAAAAGACTACAAAAAAACATTAATGATGCAAGTCTACAACAAATAATTTTCGAACCAACATGTTTTGCAAACAGAAACAATGAATCTATGATAGACTTGGTTATTACGAACAACCCTATCGATACAAATGGGGAAGTGTTAAATGTACTTGCATATGGAAATCATAGGTGTATAAAGGTGGAAATGAATTGTGACGAAGAAAGAAGCAAAAAGTGGATCAAAAAAAGAAGAAAATTAAAGAATATAAATGAATTTAAAAATGATTTATGTGCCATTAATTATGATTACAGAAGTGATGTACAAACTAAGGCGGTAAATTTTTATGCAAAATTAAAATCAATAATCGATAAACATATGCCACTTCAAGAAACCATAATCTACGATAAAGGTAAGCCGTGGTTTGATAGAAACGTGTTGCATGCAATAAAAGTTGTAGTATAAATGCTAATTGGGATGACTATAAGTATAAACGAAATCAAGTTGTAAATATTATTAAACAAACCAAAGCAAAGTATTATACAAGAATGATTGATGAATGTGTGGGTGACTCAAAAAGAATGTGGAAAACGTTAAAAAGCTTAATAAAAAATGTAAATAGTGAAAGTATTACAGAAATATGTTTTCAGTACAAAATATTGGTTGCAGAATTGGAAATTGCAGAAAAATTCAACAAGTACTTTATAGAAAGCATCGAGGATATCATAAGTTCATAATCCACCCATGGATTTTCTTGTATGTAGCGATTATCCTGTAGCAAGATTACAGGAGTTCCAGTTATTGGCGATGGGTCAACTGGAAGAGATTATTAGATGAATGAAAATGAAAGCTAGTCCGGACGGTATTGATTCAACAATTATGTTACTTTGTTGGGACGAATTAAGTAATCCGATACTAAATTTAATGAATAGTTCATTGGAGACGGGAGTGGTTCCAGATATTGTAAAGATTTCGACAATAAGTCCTATAAGAAAAGTGCAAAGTACTGTAAGGTTAGAAGAGTTTAGGCCTATAAACATGTTAAATGACGTAAGCAAACTATAACTGATAAAACTAGTTGTAACACATTTTGTGCGGAGCATGTTGAGATAAAACCAAAACAAATAAAATTGATATTATCAAGATTCCTCTTGAATATCGGCTAATAAACTCGCGCTATAGAGCTATTCTATACTTAAAAAGGGCATTTGAGACTATAAATCGAAAAGTTTTGATTAAGAAATTCCAAAAATATTTTGGACTGGAAAGAACTGTAATAATTAAATGGTTAGAAAGTTAAATTTATGATAGATATCAAGAAGTTGTGTATGGTAAGGCTACATCAAGTACAAGAAAAGCGGATCATGGAGTTCCGCAAGGAAGTATTCTGGGTCCGCTGTTGTTTGTGATGTTTATAAACGATATATGCAGAGTGTTTATCACTTGTTTGCAGACGATACGGTAGTTTATCTGACGGGCAAGAATTGCAAAATGGTAGTTGAAGAATTAAACCAGGAACTACTGAGATTGGAAAACTGGTTATGTGGGAACAAATTGAAATTAAATGTAAACAAAACAAAGGCGATGATGTTTGGAAAAAAAGTTTACGAAAAGCAGTGGGAAGAGCAAGAACTGAAATTAGCAATGGATGGAGTGGAAATAGAGATGGTAGAAGAAATTAAATATCTAGGGTTAGTGCTGGACAGAAAATTAAAGTTTGAAAGTCATGTTGATTATATATGCAAAAAAATTGCTAGTAAACTGGGAGTACTTAGTAGATGCAGTCAATTTGTATCTAAGAGGGCCCGATTGACCATCTACAACGCTATAGTTTTGCCGCACTTCACTTATGTTGGGACAATCCTGTATATGGCAAACAAAGAAGACATAGAAAGACTGCAAGTGTTACAAAATAGAGCAATGCGATTAATACTTAAAAAAGACAGATATACGAGTACAAAAAGCATGCTTAGTGACCTTGGTTGGATGGATGTAGAGTCGATGGCAGAATATTGGGTGCTAATATTCATACACGAGGTACTCTTGAATTTGATGCCAGATTATCTCATTTCCTCAATTTCAACCTTTGAGGAAATGCATGATTATGGCACAAGATACAGGGGTAACATTGTATTGAAAGATGCGAAGTCGAGTTTTGCTCACAACTCCATATTTTTAAAAGGGGCAGTTGCCTACAATGCACTACCGGCCAATCTGAAAATATCTAGTAGTAGAAAGATTTAAATTTCAACTCAAGAAGCACCTGAAGGAAAGAAACATATAATAGAAAGTTCTATAAGTAGGTCGATTATTATAATTATGTATATTGTCAATTTTAATTGTGTATTTGTATATACCTAAAACTTTATGTAAATGTAAATTGCATAGCCAACTTTGGCTAAATAAACGATATTATTATTATTATTAAAGATAAAATTTGCACCATCATGTAGTACAAGAAAACGTGAATCTTTTCATATGTTTTTCCGCTTCTTCAACATTTTGAATTGGACCCCAGCTTTTTTCTCAAAGTCCAGCTGGTCTGAAATCATCAAAATTTTCAGATGCTTTCAGGTTTCACTTTTCCAATTTCTTGATTTCTTTAACATTCTAATATCTTATCGAGAATTTTCTCGTCTTTCTTCCTATGTAAAAATGAAGTATTGCCCAAATGAAATATTGTCGAAATCTTCGGTACAAACCACGTGGTTTCACAAAACTTCCACATGAATCCGATGTTTCAACCTAACTTACAACTTAAATCCCTTTCAACTTAAAATTTTACCCTAAACAATTCAAATTATTTATCTACTTACATTATTATATTAACAAATTGCTACCAAGAAGAATTTATGTTGGTAATTTTTTAATTGAATTCACTACTGTCAACTTCAATTGTGACATTTATTAAAATTTTTAGATTAAAAGATTAAAATTTTTATTTATTTGGTTAAAAATAAAATTTTAAGTTGGTATATTTAAGAATTTAAATGTCAAAGTCAAAGTTTACTTCTATTTATTTTTAAATTGCACTCTAAAATTTTATATTTGAAATGGTAAATAAACTTAAAATAATTTTTAGAAAAGGTAGATACCAAAATTACTCAATTTTATTAAAATAATGTCACATATCTAGTTATTTTTTAGCTGCCTAGGCAGTTTTACTTTCGCCAAAAACTCTACGCCACGTGGTTTTATGTATGTCGCTAAGGAAAAGTTTGACTTTCGTGTTTAAAATCGATAATGAAACAGCTGACTTTCGTGTCGTTTGGAGAAAAATAGCATGAAGTTGAGAGATCAAAAATATAAAGAAGCAATATTTACTAATAGAGAATTCATATGAAATCAATATAAAGAGTTAAGAAATAAAACTAGGTATATCGTTAGTTAGGAAAGAGAAAGAAAAATATTTTAGGAAAACAATTGATCAAAATAAGAATAATAGTCAAATTATGTGGAAAGATTTAAAAACATTGTTACCCAATGGAAACCACAACATTGAAGAAACAGTGATATTCGATAATATAAATTATGGTGAAGAACAAATTATTATTTGCGAGAAATTTAACAAATATTTTTCAGGCAGTATCAAGAAAATTGTGAATAACATACCAAACATTGGCAATTATAATTTTTATATTCCAATTTCGTGACCCCCAATATAAAAGATAAATTTTTGGATGTTCCTCTTGGGTTTTTTGGGTCAAATTATTTAAATTTGATTATTAATTTATTTATTTAAATAAACGAGGATCATCCAAAAATTTATCAATTATAATTTTATAGAAAGCGTCCATACATATGGTAAATTTTTAAAATTTGAAACAATTACGATTAGTGAATTAAACTCAATTACAAAATCGCTGAAAAACACAGGAGGAACAGATGATCAAACATCAGTAAAAATATTAAAAGATGTTTCACAAGTTATTGGAAATCGACTACTAGATGTTATTAATTTATCTCTGCAAAAAGGAAAGACTTTAGACCTATAAATTGTAACAAATTTTAATAATTTGTTTTGTTTTCTGAGTACGACCCTGTCTAGAATCTGATTTGGGTGAGGTTGAGTTTGCGTTTTGAAAACTCAATAGAGTGATTTCCTGGACTTTGAAGTGAACCTTCGTACGTCTAAGAGTGTTTTTCGTGTCTCGTCAATTTGAGTAAGTCTTTTTACTGTTTGTTTTGAAACTTTGTGGGGAGACACCTAATTTTGACGATGTTCGATCTGTGTTTTGAGTAACTGCGACTTTTTGGCGTTTTGTTGCAACTGCCGCTAGGCAGCATACTTCTTGCAGGGATTATTTTTGGTTTATCGATATCTTTTCCGGAACTTATGACTCTCGTTCTCCGCACCATATCAGGTAGATCAACATCTTGGGGCATCTACAGTAAAATAAGCAAAAATTTTGGAGGCCCCATGAGGGGAAGAGGAATTGTTTGTTTCCCGGCCTGGCTTGTAGTTGGTGCTGTCAGTTATCAGCTATCACCTTGGATGGATTTTTGTGCTGAACTGACGGGCACATTTCGTATGGGGGGTCGGAGAAATCTTTGGGATTGATAATTGATCAAAAATTAAATTTTAAAAGTAGTGATGGACACGAGACGAGAAAAGTAGTACTCAGGGGTGGGGGCACCTGGAGGCACGTGTTCAAAAGAAAAAAAATTGAAAGTAAATTTGAATTTCGAAAATAAAAAGGTAAATAGATTTATTTTAAAGTGGGAAAAAATTTTTTCCAAATTTATTTTCCGTAATGTATTGTTATTTACCTTGTAGGCTTATAAATCGATCCTACTTATCCCTTTTTACTTGGAAGCCATGGAATTGATGTAATATAAAAACCATGTAACGGTAAACATAATAGCTGTTAAGAATAAAGCTTAAACCATTCTTAAACTTTATTTATAATTGAGGCCATGAGATCAAAAGTGGTGTAACCCTCAATTGGAATATTGGGGTATTTTTGGTGAAACGCCTCTCTTTTAATAAAATTTTTGAAGTTAAATTGACGTAATCAAACTTATTGTAATATTCTAATTGATAGAAGTGATATATTGTTTTAATAATATATATGTGGAGAAATTACAACCTTGAATATCTCCAATTTCGGTATTGAGGGTTACACCACTTTTGGGCTCACCGCCTCAATTTATTGATGGAATTTTTCACAATTTTCGTAATAATTATTTAGCTAGGTGGTCTAACACTCATGAATATTCATAGGCATATAAATATATGTAGATACCAATATTCTGATAATTAATTTTGCCAAAACCGAAAAGGAAAGAAAGGCGCTTACAGTAAACGGCGCTAGGTATCGAAAAACTGAGCAAAATATTTACCCCCGTTATATTAACCTTCAGCGATTTGTCGTAAGAAGCCATATGCAAAATTTCAGATCAATAGCGCCAATAATGGCGCGAAAAAAGTATTGCTTTAGTCCCGCTAAAGCGGAAGTAAAGTGAGCACTTTATTCCCGGAATTGTGAAAAGATTGTTATTATAAATGAACCTTTTTATACTTTGATTGGGTTTGTCATTTAATGGCAAGAGGCTTCGATAAGGGATAGGTCAAGTCTACTTGAAAACTATTTTGAGAGAGGCTTGTTCTTTTGCTAGAACCATGACATTACCGTTTTTTTAGTATGAACCTTGGATAGATCTTGTTGAAATATTAATCCACCTTCTAGCAGCTAAATCTGATCAATAAAATGCAGCAATTCTTGTTGTAAAAGCGGCATTGTTCACATGAGTGAAAAGTAACATATTGTAACGAAAATTAAACGTTTGTTTAATTGCTAAAGAGCTAAAATATAAAATTACTTAAAAACACTTAAAGTTAATAACAATAAAACAATTACTACACTAATATTTACACTTCATTCTAAATTACACTATAATTATTAACACTACATAAGTCTACACCCGGTATATTTATGTACACTATTATGTATTTCCATGTTATATATTATGTTCACGCTTCCGAGTCCGAACTCGGACTTGCTCACAGCAAATCGCGCTGCTATTTATAATCAAATGCATAGTTCTAGAATATTCCATAACCTTCCAGGTAATTCTATCAAGTTCTATAGCTTCCTGGAACATTCTAGAATGCATACTCAGCAGCAGGTATTAAAACAAGTTATCATATGTAAATCATCATGCATGCGTCATTACAGATGAGTCATCATAAATGAATCATCAAATACAAATAACCATTGCTGTTTCGTAACAATATGTTCTTAAAGCAACATTTATGGTACCAAAATAAGTTTACCTTGAAAACAACTTTGCAATAATTTCATTTTGTAAATAAAATCATCTTTACACTTTAGTTCACCAGTGCTGTTCACATAAATACAAAGTGTTATGTTTTCTATGAGCTAAAAAACTTCAAGTTCTAAAAAAATTTTGTTTATCTTCAAAAATGGGTGTGTTTTTCAATTTAGCAATAGTAATTTTAATTCCGCTTCTTGCTCTGTACCTTTATATACAATGGAAGTTAACATATTGGCAACGACGAGGTTTGCCCTATCATAAATCTACTTTTATTTTTGGTTTGCGTAAATTTCAAAATCAAAATGAAACTATTCATTTCACGGCATTCATTAAAGAACCATATGACTTTTTTAAGTCGAGAGGTCACGAACACTTTGGCATTACTATCGGAATCACACCAGTTTATGTTCCAATTCATCCGGAACTCATAAAGAACATCATGGTTAGAGACTTTAGTTATTTTCCCGATCGAGGATTATATTACAATGAAAAGGACGATCCTTTAAATGTAAATTTATTATCACTGGAAGGTCAGAAATGGAAAGATATGAGAGAAAAATTGAGTCCCATTTTTAGTGCCAGTAAAATCAAAATGTTGTTTGAATGTGTCTTGAATTGCGGTAATAGAATGATTACCATGATGGATACATTATCCAAAAATGGAAAACCAGTTGACATGAAAGAAATTACGAGTTGTTACACCACAGATGTAGGAAGTGCGTGTGTGTTTGGAATCGATTCCAATAGTTGCGAAGACAATCAAAACGAATTTAGAAAACATGCTCGGACATTCTTTACCCCACTAACAATGTTTCAAATAATTCAATGGGCCATTGCAGCTTACAATAATAAACTAGGTCGTTTTTTAAGAATATCAATATCTCCTAGAGATATGACAAAATTTTTCCTTAACATAGTTCAAGATAATGTTCAGTTTCGAGAAAAAAACAAGTTTTTCAGATCGGATATAATGCAACTATTAATTGAGTTAAAGAACAAGGAAGGACGCGATCGCAAGAAACCAAACTTATCAATCTTAGAATTAACTGCACACTCCTTTCTGTTTTTCAATGCTACAATTCAATCATCTGCATCTACAGTCACGTTTTGTTTATACGAATTAACAAAAAATTTGCAAATTCAAGAAAAACTTAGAAATGAAATAAACGATGTGATAGATAAACATGAAGGACAGATAACTTACGATAATATAATGGAGATGAAGTACTTACATCAAGTATTTGAAGGTTATTTGTTACTAATATTATTATTACACAATAATTTATGATAATTTAAATTTTTAGAAACACTACGAATGTATCCGTCACTCTATGCGACTAGCCGCCAGTGCAGTAAAAATTACCATGTGCCCAATTCCAATGTAATCATTGAGAAAGGAACTCAAGTTTTTTTCCCTATTTCGGCATTGCATCGTGATGCGGATTTTTTCCCAGATCCTGATAAATTTGATCCGGAGAGATTCAATAAAATCAATAAACCAACAATGCAACCGTTTACTTATCTTCCATTTGGAGAAGGTCCAAAATTTTGCATAGGTATAAGTCATTGATTAATTTGATAAATATTTTACTTATTCGTAACATATTAATTTCAGCTTCTCGATTTGGAGACATACAAGTTAAAGTTGGAATTGCAGTTTTATTGCGACATTTTCGCTTTACCTTAAATGAACAATCTTCGGCCATAAAATTAGATCCTTATATGCCTATGTTAGCATTTGAGGGTCCTGCTTGGTTTAACATTGAAAAAATTTGAGAGGTGTATTTATATTGATGTAAAGTTGTACAGTTTAATGTTTCCAATAATCATAGCTTATTTTATGGTTATTAAGTTAGTAGTCGGTTAACTTGCACGGTTTTTTATGGCTTTATCGGGATTTTTTGTATGGGAAAATAAAATTCAATGTTTTTAGTTGTTTAGTATGATATTATAGTGTGCTGAATAACTAATACCCGATTTCTTCACTTAGAGATATATATGGGATAAGGATAAGTATACGGATAACCAATCAAAGCGGTTGTCTGCTTGATCACTTGCTTGATTTGATTGGTTATCGGTATATTTATACTTTTCCGATAGATATCTTAGTGAAGAAAATGGACATTAGCCAAACATAGGAAATTAACATGTAAAAAAAAAAATGCAAGACACAAAAATAATGCAGAAATATAAACTACGAATGATAAGACTATTAGATTTCATTTAACTATTACTTAAAAAGTCACAAAATGCTTTTGAAATTGTTAAAAGTTTCAATTGGCCCTGAAAGTTTCCATGGTAATTTAAAAAAAAAAACAAGGCAGCTGCCTAGGGCGGCAGTCTTTTAGGGGCGGCAAAATTTCTAATTAATTTTAATAAAAAATATTACATAAATAAAAATGCTAGTAAGTTCTTAACTCTCAGAGTGAACATTTTTTTTTACTAATAAATATATGCTGTAACAATAATTTCAATTGTTTATTATACGGGGCGGCAAAAACAATATGCCTAGGGTACTCACATGCCTTAACGTGGCCCTGGGCACCACTGCGGGCAGCAGATAGACGTCAGTGGATATACATTGTAAGGCTCTCCCTTGAAACCACCTTGGATGTAATGTTGGCTTATGTGAAGGAGGTAGTAAAGAATGTCAAGTGTGAGTTGCTTGTAGCTTTAGAAGATGCATGCTTGTTCGAGTTGGGTGTGCGTGAGTTCTTTCCCAGAAGACAGTCCTTTAGATATGGATCAGTTAAAAGAGATCCACAGTGACCGAATTTCGATGCATGTAATGATTTGCAGGACTGAACCCATAACCGTGTGTACACTGACTCCCATAACATTAATAATAATGCTTCTTTTAATTCCAGCAACGTTATCATGTTGTACTATCAAAACGTTCGTGGTCTTCGTACAAAGACTATTGAATTCTATAATGCGGTTCTTTCGGAAAATTATCAGATTATTGTATTGAGTGAGACATGGCTGAATGATAGTTTCTTGAGTTCCGAGTTTTTTGATTGCGTTATATGTTTGGTGGAGACAGATCTCCGGCGGTCACTCAGAAGTCACGCGGAGGAGGAGTGCTGATAGCAACATACCTCAATCAGAGAGGAAATTTGGGTAAGCTTATGTGTTGGGTCTTCTCTCCTGCTGATATGCGCTCTTGAATTTCACCTAATAGCAGTTCAGCTTTATACTTTGAATTTACTACTTCTATTAATAGTCCAGTCAATTTAGATCAATTTTCGGGAAATAAAAACATTAATCGGTAAAGATCTGAATTTTGGTACACATGTTTATTACGGGTTCCTGTTAAACATACTAAAAGTCCCCGTCGAAATCTATTGCGCTCGGGCCGTCATCTTGGAAAAAAGGTACACGCTTTCAGTTTTATGTCTATATTTCGGCAAATTGTGCAGATAACAAAAAAAAGTTGAAGTAAAAATTGTAGTTTATTTAATAGAAAATTTAATAAACTACAATTTTTACCTGAACTTTTTTTTGTATCAGCACAAGTTGACGAGATATAGACAAAAAACGGAAAAAGTGTACCTTTTTTCCAAGATGGTGGCTCGAGCGCAACAGATTTCGACGGGGACTTTTAGTATGTTTAGCAGAAACCCGTAATAAACATGTGTACTAAATAGAATAGTGTACGCTAAATAGAAAGTTGTTCGTTTTCTTATCTTAATGCAAAACATTTGCTGAACAATTTATAAATTTATATCAATATAAAAATCTTAAAATAAAAAGTTACTGAGTTGATATCTGTAGAAATAATATTTTACAGTTTTGATTTAATTAAATTACCATGTATACTTTAAATTTGAAATTCTGATTTTGTCATTTCAAAAATGTTTATCATTAATACTGGCTTTATCCCCTAATTGCGTCCTTGGGTGTATACTTTGTACGTAATACAATAATTTCAATTTTATTATAGGTTTAAGAAGAACACAATGTGAAAATTAAATATTAATTTGTAATTTGTATTTGGTGATTGTATTTAAAATATGGAAATAAATAAAGAATAAAAATATTACGTTATTTATTTTTCTGTATAAAAAGCAATGTCTGAGAAGGTTGATGTCTTACACATAAATAACACGAGACATCCATTTATTCATTACTAGAAAAAAACTTATTATTTTTTAATTACTATATGAGAAGTCAAATTTGTCTAGACAATTGTCTTATAATTTTTCATACTTCGGCATAAATTTAGGCACCAGACCAATTTACATTCTAATTGATCCGGAACTTATAAAAAATATTATTATTAAAGACTTGAGATATTTTCCCAACCGAGGAATTTTTCCATGATAAACAAATTATCAAATAGCGAGAAAGCGGTTGATATGAAAGAAGTTACCAGCTGTTATTCTACAAATGTAATGGGTTCGTGTATATTTGGAATCGTTGTAATAGTTGCAAAGACGACCAAAATGAATTTAGAAAACATGCAAGAGCATTTTTTAAGCCATTAACCACCCTTGACAGAATTAAATGGCTTATTGTAGTTTGCAATGGTGACTTAGCTCGCTTTTTGAAGATATCGGTAACTCCTGGGTATATAACCAAGTTTTTCCTTCGGATTGTTAGAGATAATGTTGATTTTCGGCAAAAATCTAACTTTTATAGACCTGATTTAATGCAACTCTTAATTGATTTAAAAAACAATCGGGATGGCAATAACAAACTAAATTTAACAATGTTGGAGTTAACCGCTCAATGCTTTATGTTCTTCAATGCTGGAATTCAATCAACCTCCACTTCTATTACATTTTGCTGATACGAATTAGCGAGAAATTTAGATATTCAAGAAAAGCTTAGAAACGAATTTAACGAAATTATTAACGAAGACGATGGAAAGTTTACTTACCACAATATAATGAAAATGAAATATTTACATCAAGTAGTGGAAGGTAGGTAAGGCTATTAGTTAGCAATATAATTAACTGAAATTTTCAGAAACATTTCGAATGTATCCTTCTCTCTACATAACTACAACTCAGTGCGCTGAAGATTACAAATTTCCTAAACTCTAATGTTTCATTGAAAAGGGAACCATTATTTTTCTTCCAATTTCTGCATTGCATAGTGACGCCGATTTTTTCCCAGAACCTGACAAATTTGATCCCCGAAAGATTTAACCAAGCTAACAAACCAAAAATTCGTCCGTTTACTTATCTTCCTTTTGGAGAAGGCCCCAAATATTGCATAGGTAAATACATAAATTTAGTAGAATAAATTCTTTTTCAATACATTAGTACATAATTTCAGCTTCACGGTTAGGAGAAATGCAAGTTAAAGTTGGAATTGCAGTTTTACTAAAACATTTTCGTTTCACTCCAAATAAAAAATCTTCAACATTAAGATTTGATCCTTACATGCATGGTTTACCATCGGAAAAATTTAGCTTTTTCTATATTTTAATTTATAATATATTTAATGTAGTAGTTTGATATAAATATTGCACTGTTAAAGACTGAAGATCTTTAATAGCCATAATGCACAGCTTATGAGAACCTCAGCTTCGACTCTTTGTGTTGAATAACAATTGAATAACAAAATTTTAAATATTTGAATCTTTCATTTCCCCAATTGCACTTTATATTTAAGTATCGGTTTCTCTGCCACAAGAAACACGTTTAACACTTATAATTATGACTATGCAAACCTATCTTTATCTTTTTCTTTATTTTTCCCAAAAGATCCCTTTTCCCAAAGGTTCCACATTAAATTAGATGCGAATATCCTGCTATCCTCTTCGCGTTAAATGGAACCGCTACTAGCTAATCCCAGATGAATTTCCTTCCAGTTCTTCTAAATGTTTTGTCCAAAATTACACCTTTTTCTCGTTTTACATTAATTAATTCCACAATCACACCTCGTTCTCGTGCCAAAATTGAATTTATTATTTTCGTTCCGAAATATTTTTTGTTTTTATTTTCACTTTGTGGTTTTCCTCACGTTTTCTGAGGACCACGCGTACGACCTTCCTCCTTGAGGTTTTGTCGTCAACTAATTTTATTTTTGTTATTATTCTTTATCAGCCCGTTGTCTAGCAATTTCATTTTTTTATTACATTCAATTTTTCCAATCAATGCATGTTAATGATAATGCAATTAGTTTCATTTATTTCATTCGCCTGTACACGCACTTTTCCCAATTACATAACAACACCTGAAGTCGTTTAACTTTCAATTATTTATTTTAACCAATTATTAATTTTTTTATAAATTTAAATGTTAAGTTTCTTTGAATTTGTGTTTTTTTTATTTTTGACATAATTATTTTAATTACTGAAATTAACCACTACCTTAAGCTCGATTGCTTGCATTCTAAACACTGCAATATATACTACAGAATATAAACGTCAGTTTAACGTCTAAATTTTAACACTGCAACGTGGAAAACACATTAATTCGATCGACATGTGCTTGCTGAGTTAGGCTAAAAAAAAGCAATAAAAAACAAAGATCATCAGAATATAGGAAAGAATTATCCGCACTATCCAAATGGTTATTGTCAATATTATTGGTAATTTAAAGAATAAAAAACCAGGGTTGGTCCTAAATACTAAAAGCGAGAAAATCTTAGTTAATGTTATAGAGGGTCAATTTTTTCAACAGTAGTTTTTCAAGCAATATGACACGGCAGATTGAAAGTTGTAATCCTCCCCAAGGAGAAACGATTTTTATCTCGATAATGCTTCCGCTTTTACCGAGTTTACAATTTAGTACCTATTTTATTATTGCGTTTGAATTATAATATTATCTTGGGATTCCATCAGGCCCGAACCAAAATTTCCTTTTTATCTCTGATACACTTAATTTTAAACTGAAAATTCTTGTAAATGTAGAGGTTTAGCAAGAAAGTATCATTAGAAATATAAGATATTTTTTTTAATTTTTTTTTTTTACTATTTTATCTTTTAAGAACATTATTCGCCTTATTATGTAATACCAAAATTAAGTTTATTTATTTGTAAATAAAGACACTATAAATGTTTTTATTGTAAAATGTAAATTTAGTTTTCTTAGTATACAAATCACCAAGATTACACCTGAAGCATCAAATGTAACAATATCATACCAGATTTGATGAAATGCCACAAGCAGTCTGTTCAAATTTAATATTATTTCTAGCAAACTTCGGGAGTTAAATTCTAATTACAAAAATAAAAATTAGAAGTAAACATTTATATTTTTAGATATGGTAGTTCATTATATATTTTTTTGTATTTGCATCGAAGCAACAATCTTTCGGTTGCTTAAATTTTAATTATTTTCTTCTAAACTTCATTATAAAAATATAAAATAATTCTACTAATTATTCTCTGTTCTATATTCATAATTAGAGTACGGACTTTTAAGCATCAAAAAATCGTAAAAATAGCGTTTAAAATAGCACAAAAAATTGCCATTATATGCATAAAAATATGAATTTTTTCTAAAAAATTAAATTATTAAATTTTTTTCTAAATTTTTCACTAAAAATTAATTGTTAATTGAGGCGTTCTTAAATTTCACTAAGACGCTAGCTATTTGCTCTAATGTATAATTAAATCCAATATTATTTGCCAATACTTAACCTTTTTTTTTCCAGAAAACTGGAACTTTTGAAATGGTATTTTGAAAGATATTTACCACATCTATAGCTTCTGTTAACGGAAGATCTATTGTTTCCTGCTATACCTAATAGATGAGCTAATTTAGCTATAATAATGCTTTTATAAAAGTGAGTTTTTGTTTAAGCTCCTTTTATATTTAATAATTTAGTTTAGTCTACGAATGCCTATTGTGATTTGATTTCAAACCTATTTATTGCTTTTATCAGTGGCGGAACTACCGGGGTGCGGTGGGTGCGACGCACGCGGTCCCCCGGCTAAAAGAGCCCCCAGTTGTACTGTTTAATTTTTTAATTAAAAATGTATGTTTTAATATTCACAATGAAATAATTATAAGTAATATTTTGGCAGTCTTCTCTTATTAAGGTAAACAAAGTGAGCATCATTTATTATCAATAATTCAATGTTCCCACTAAATTTTCAAAATCAAATCCTGACATTTCCAGGTTTTCCCTGTCATTGAATAAAAATTGTTAAAAAAAGGACAAAAATAATCTTAAATTAAATTGTTTACCTTGACTGAAAATTCAATTTCCTTCACTTGGCACTAAAAATGACAAATTGCAAGGTAGTAAATTTTTTTGTTTTTATAGTTCATGGGGGGGGGGGGTTGATATCCCGTTATACTATTTGCTTTTGCCGGGCAATCTTAGAAAAGGGGAAATTTAGAATATTCTAGAAAATCTTAGGGTAGTCAATAGCGAAAGAAATCTCAGAAACTTGAAAAAGGAAACAAAAGAATTAAGCTAAGAATATTTCTAAGATTTCCTTAGGGAGAAAATGGTATTTTAAAGCTTCACTAAGATTTTTTCATAGAATTTCTTAAGATACCCTAAAATTTGCTTGGATTTCTTTTCACTTTCGTATATTACGATTTTCCCTTCAGTTTTCCACTTAGTACAAAACTAAGGGAAAATCGACGGAAATATTGTGTGTACTAGTGAAGGGAAATCTGAAGAAATTCTGGAAAATTCCAAGACATCTCAAGAAACAGATTCTTAGAAAATTTGTAGAATTTTAGAAATTTCAAGAAAATCTCAGGAAAGTCTAGAAAATATTAGTAAATAGAAAATCGAGAAAAATGCAGAAAACTCTAGAAAAGCTTAGGATATTCTAGGAAATGGAAAATTCTAAGGTATCTTATGCCATCTCAAAAAATCCAGAAAATTTTAAAGCCAATAAAATCTCAAAAAATGGAAAATCAAGAAGAAATATTCTAGATTTCCTCAAATTTCCGCTGATTTCCTTTTTTTTTTTTAATATTTTATTACTGGTTCAACAATACATTTTGTTTTTCACAGTAGTGTTAGGATTATTATATAGCATACATTAAATTATTGGAAAAAGTAACTTCCATGGACACTAATTTGGTTATTAACTTCACTCAATAAATGTCTATTGGCATTTTTCTTTTTAAACGAGTATGGATGTTTTTGTCACCTATTTCATAATATGTCGCTCCTTCGCTCGTATTCATCCTATTATAAAATTGTGTGGTTGTTTTCTTAATATATTTGTGGATGGTTTGCATGTGTAGTTCTTCGTGTAATTGATCGTTGCGAATAAACCATGGAGCACCTACCGATATTCGGAGAACTTTATTTTGAAAAATTTGAAGTTTTTTTAATTTTGTTGAGGAGGCATTTCCCCATACTTCGCATCCATACATCAAAAGCGGACGTAATAGTGATTTGTAAAGCATTAAAGCACACTTGACTCGCAAAGATGATTTACGATTTAAGATTAATTTTGCATATAACAATTTTTCTACTTAGTAAAAAAACAAGCGGGAAATTTGAAGAAATCCGGAAAATTTTTAAGAAATCCAAAACAAGTTTAGGAAATCCAAAAAATCTCATTAATTTTACTTTCTTAGGAATTGTCGAAAATAAGAGGAAATAGAAAATTCTAGAAAATCCGAATTTCAGGATTTTAGAAAATCTTGCAAAGAGGGTATTCACAAAAAATTCTAGGATATTCTAGGATAGGAAATCTAGACAATGTTAGAAAAATCAAGGAAATCTCAGAAAATTGAAAAATAAAAAAACTCATCTTTATATTTTTGATAAGAATTAAGGTATAATTTTCAAATTTTAATAAAATTAAATAGAGGGGGGAGGGTAGTTACTCCTCTTTATATCCGCTCTTGTTTGAAAGGAATTCCTTGGAAATCACTGGAATTGCATAGAAATCTTCGGAATTCCGAGTCCTGTATACAAAATTTTTTTTTTTTGTTTTTTTATGAAAGCGGGGCCCCCGTTAACAACTTCGCACACGGGTCCCTTACCTGCTTGTTACGCCACTGGCTTTTATCCTTTAGGAGTAAACCGACGAACGTCTGCCAATTTCAATTCCCTAGTCAAAAAGCACCCTATATTTACCTCACAAAATTTTGGGACTTATAAAATGGGTTAGATCAAATCGTCATTAGTTCCAGGTCTAAAATAAATGTAGGTATTTATGTATCGACTGCAATTTTTTTTTAATTTAACGAAAATGTGCTAAAATAAGCACTAAAAATGCTTAAAAATCAATCTAAGCATAAAAGTATCAAAATAAGCATATAAGTGCCTCTAACATTTCTTTAATCGATGTATATCTACTACAGCTTATAATGCTATTCTCTAATTTTAATCAATATAAAAATTTTTTGCTCTGTGTTAGGTAAGTTTAAATAATATAGAGTCGAACAATAGTCTATGTAAAGTATTGATTTATACAGCAACATTTTTATAGTATATACTCAAAAACCTGTCTATTCTATCCAAAAAGAAAATTTTTAGAAAATTATTTCGAAAATAGGTATCGGAATAATTTTATTGCTTTACATTCAAAAAAGTAACATAATAAATTATAATAATTCATTTTATCACACTATAACTTGTAAATTTAAATTTATTGTATGGTACAAAAGCGTCCAAGTTATTTTAGTTATTTTTACAAACATTTTTACTATAATAAACATTATTGAAATAGCATCTTAGAACAAAAATAGATTCATGAACCAATTATTTTAATTTTTCAAAACGTAGAAGAAATACGGACAATAAATTTTATCCGCTACACTTAAACACATTTTTATAGCTCTTTGTTCACCTCACTTCGTAGTTTACCTATTTTATTTATTTTTTATATCACAATTTTTCAATATATTAAATTATTATTTTTATTTGCATGAAAATTTGGACTTTTTGGAAGGAGAATTTATGAAAAACGCTGAATTGATAAAAGAAAACGACAACCATTCAGAATGATAGATTTCTCCTAAGGCATTTAACGCAATTTTCTCAAATACAGTAAAAATAGCAATGATCATTAATAGATCGCTTTTCAAGCAATTATGGTAAAAGCTTCAAGTCATTGCCATAAAACATAAAACATAAACACATAACATATTATATTATTATTTAACGATCAATATTACATCATAATTATTATAATCTATTTTTTATGTTTTGCTTCTATAGCATCACGAATAATAAATATTGATTTCATAGCCAATTTAGCAAAATTTTCGCAAATTATTAACCTGCAGAAACAAAGAAAACAAATTTAGTTGCAAAATCATTAAAATATTATTTCCCGAAAATTCTAGTTACTCAATTTCTTCTTTATTGAGGAAATTAATACTTCAACAAATTTATAACTTATCAAAATCTCTGCAACAAATAAAAGTAGACTAATTTAAATATTAACTCCAAATTATAAAATATAATATAAAAATTTACTAGATAATCTTTTCTGGCCTCTCTGAAAATCTCTGTCCTGATTTTCGATATTTGCGGCTGTTGATTTGTTCGGATAAAATATTTAATACGCCATTGTATAAATGTTTAATTTTCATCGTAATTAAGAGTTTTTGAAGCGTTTTTATGTGAAAACTTGAAGCTGGTATGTTGTGATACCAATTATTTTAATGGATTTATAACCTAACGGGAAATTTTGCATTTAAATAGATTAATTTGGTTCATTGTACATTAAAATAGATCAACATAAAGGAGTTAGCACTTACAGTTAACAGTTGTTATTCTTTTTCTGCTATCGGCTAAACGGTATTTGTGCTTTTCATGATATACATTTAGTAAAATTTGCTGCATTTACTATATAAATTTAAACAGGTTTAACAATGAAGCACTTTATACTAAAGCTAATGTATCACGCTGTGCTTCATTAATAAAATCAATGGCAGATGAAATAAAAAAGTTTATCGCTAAATATCCCGTAAAACTTAGTGTACGTCCTAGAAAATTTATTGGGGATAGTTAGGGATCACACGAACTCGGGTAGTTTAAATCATTAGCTTTACGTCACAAATTTCAAGTTTTCCAATAAAAACTGTGTTAGTAAACAAGTCTGGGGGCTGTATGTTATAGAATGCGGAGAAATAACTTTTCCGGGATGTAGTATACTTTTTGTAACTAATTAATTATTGAAAAAAAATTTTTACTTTAATTCATTATTTACAATTACTCTGAATTGTGTTTTACTTAATACATTATAAACGTTTGGCCAAACAATAAAAACGGGAGCGTTAAATCACAATGTATCTCTGCTTAATCTGTACAACGGACGAGATTTAAACCCCCACTTTACCCTTTAAAATGAATAAATTTTTCCTTTGTGTGTATGTGATTTAAAATTTAAAAAACATTTTAAGTACGACTTTGGGAATCCCGAATAAATTCACTTTTTTTCAAATCCGAAAGAAAAAGTTTTTCTAAATAATCCAAAACTAGTAATTGCGGATTTGCATATTTTACATAATCCGGAAGCGCATCGACAATAAACTATTATTATTTGTTTTAATTTATTTTTAATGCACAAGCCAATGTTGTAGAGCTATTTCGAAGGCAGTTGCATAACAGGATTGTTCCCAACTTAAAATTCGTAAACAAATTGTTCCCACAGAGAGTTTCTACTCAAGTAGTTTAAATTCAGTTTCAGACAGCATACCAAAAACTTTTCAGTACCTATATTAACTCAAAAAATGTATTATAAGTAATTAAATCTTAATATATTAAATAAATTTTCGTAACCACCCTAGCAAAAGATTTAAATTAAAGCAATAGGGATTTTTTTATTAAAAAAATCAAGGTAAATTTAACAAACAAGTTTACAACTTGAAATTTAAAAAAATACGTAAACATGTGAAATTTTTCGTTCAAACGATGCATGTGAAGAAGAGCTTGCACACAATATAGCACAACTTTGATGTACGTGTTGGTGTAATAACATGTAAAGACATGTAACGTGTCGATTTAATATTCATAATTAAGAAGCTGCAGTTTTGAATTTGATTTACGCAGCTTCTTTTTACGTGATATGCATTGCAAATTTGAAGTGCCAGAGATATATTGTATGAAACACATTTTCTTGCACTCAATAGTTGGTACTACCAAATACGTAATTCTTTTTATATTTACAATGTACTGACAATGTTGGTATTTTAATTGTAATTATACACACCAATACCTCTGATGGTGAAAGTTGAAATGATAAAAATTTGCTTTGAACATCTAAATTTTATTTAATTCTTTTGCATCATTAAAATTTCTCTTATTATTATTTGAATACAAATTTTTATTATCTCAGCATCCTTTTATCTCCTTTATATTTCTTTACAAAAAATTTTTCTTTTTTTTTAAATTTCTTTTATTTGAATTTTAAAATCTTATTTTTATAAAAAGTTTTTTTTAGTATTAATAATGTAAATAATTGCTGCTGTTGTATACCAAGTGAAATTTTTCACACAAAATAGTACATTGTTTTATTAGGATGGAAAGATTAACTTTTCCTGCGTAGCGAGTTTTTTTCATTTGCGAGGTGAGTGGAACGAGCCGAGCGAATGGAAAACTTGCGTGGCAGGAAAAGTTACCTTTCCACCCAAATAAAACATGTTATTTTTCCTCCAAACGAACAAACTTCAAAAATAAATTTCAAAATTAGCAATAACTAAATAAAAAATTCTCCCCCCTCATTTGGTACACACTCCTCTGTGAATTATCGGTAGGAAGGCATATGCAAAAATTCAAATCGATCGCGCGCAAGAAATTCGAAAGGTAGATAATTTTAGTCGGTCAAACAGTTTTAATTTAATCAAATTGTAATAAAATTAAACAAAAGTAATGTGACATTTTGATTTAATCTGTCAACTATTTTCAATTTATGTTGGTAATTTTTAAATTAAATACGCGTCTGTGAACTTCCATAAATTGTGACATTTATTAAAATTTTTAGGTTAAAAGATCAAAATTTTTATTTATTTGGTTAAAAATAAAATTTTAAGTTACTATATTTAAGGATTTAAACGTCAAAGTCAAAGTTTACATCAATTTATTTTTAAATTACACTCTAAAATTTTACATTTGAAATGGTAAATAAACTTAAAATAATTTTTAGAAAAGGTAGATACCAAAATTACTCAATTTTATTAAAATATTGTCACATTTCTAGTTATTTTTTTTTGCCCAGGCAGTTTTACTTTCGCCAAAAACTCTACACCACGTGATTTTATGTATGTCGCTAAGGAAATGTATGACTTTCGTGTTTAAAATCGATAATGAAACAGCTGACTTTCGTGTCGTTTGGAGAAAAAAATATTTTCAGACAAAATACAAAATTAAAAATTCAAATATTAACAAGAGTTTACTACTTCTTCATCATTTAGAAAATTGGTTGCCAAAAAATTTTTTCTTCAGTTTTCTTCGTTAGTGAAAAACTTTGCTCCATTAGCAGTTGAATTACACGTTAGATTTCGGATTCTTCTCCTAAATTTTCGATTATAGGTATTATTTGTCGTTTTTCTTTAAAAGAAAAAAACTATTAAATTATAAATCCAAATTTTTCCAAATTCAAACAGCTTCAAAAAAAATTTAAATAAGTTTCCAATGTATGTAACTTTAAATTTCGTTTTAAAATAAACCGCATAAAATAGTAATGCAAAATTTATACGATGCCGGTATGCAGCTGTGTATCATTAAAATTTGTAGTTTCTTCGGTAGTTTTTAACTTTAGAATACCTTTTACAAAATTTTATCATTTTATTAATTTTCAATTCTTCTTCATCTTCATCTTAAAATTTTTTTTAATTTTGCTAATTTTTTAATTAATTTTTTTTAAGAATAAAATTTTTATTTGCACACAAAGAACACTACAAGAAAATACTCGTAACGAGTAATAGTCTTAATTATAACCATAGTTTTCAAAACAAACTATATTTCATACTACTCAATGCGATAGATCATTGAGAGAAACCTATGGTCAAAACTAAGTGGCACGAAACCTTTAAGTAGCTTTCCCATAGAGAATTTTCGAGAAAATTCAAGGAAATCTAGTAATTTCACAGTTAGAATTGTTGCCATTTTTCATCAGAAATTGTATTGTTATAATTTTTTTAGGCGATTTAATAAATTGGTCAGTTGCTCTTCTTTTAGATCAGAACAAATTTTTATTTATAGCATCGAACCTTTTAATAAAATTGGGGGAAAAGCGCATTTGTTTGTCAAAACGTGAGTTTTGTATTAAATTACGCGTTAGCTATAATATATAAATCACAGGAAAAGCTTTAATGTTGTCTTATAAAATGTCAAATCTGGTAAATATAACATTAAGGAAGAAAAATGTAGGGAATCATTAACTCGCTATTTAATTTCGTTTCTAGATAGCTGGTCTTTGTTGGTTTTATTTCGCTTTAGAAAGAGAATTCGTGGACATCTAAATTTATTCAGCCATGTGACTAAAGCCATAACCATTTCAGTGTCCACAGCTGCTGCGAATGAATGCGTAGAAAATGCAATAGTAGCCCCATATAAACGAATTTAATATTCCAAGCATAGAGCATCTGAATTCTACTGCTACTCAGAATGTCATTCGTTGGAAAAATGCAAATAGCAATAAGAATGAGTTTTAATTTAAAAATAATATTATTTTAAATTTTCCAGCAGAGCAAAATTATGAAAAATGCATATCCGAGCGGGTAGTCATCAAAACACTAAGTGGAAACTCAGTTTAGCTGGAGGAACGAAATTAGCGAAAGAAATAAAGATAAATTTGCAAAAAAAAAATCCAGGTGTGCAGAATAAAAAAATGTTGCTTCGCGAACTGTTTAGGTCTCGAGAAAAGCAAGAACATTTTAGAATGGAAACGGAAAGAAACGACGGAAATTAAGAAAAGTAGATAAAGCATTTCTCATAAATTTAGTTAAAATTGAAATATGTGCACGCGACACCAATCGTTTATGTTGCACGTGTAACAGACTCGAACACGTTCTTCAACAAATCACAACCAATTTTAGTTTTAATTTCTTTTAATAATTAAGAAATCTAAAATTCATTTTATAAACGACTGGTAAATTATAAAATATGTGCAACGTAGAAAACGCTTACCATTCGAAATACCCTGAAATATATAAATTTCTTTGTCATTTTAATTAATTTTCAAGTTTGGTGTTCATTTAAGATAGTAGTAATTAAATTCGACAGATTGCAATAATGTTCAAACGACGGATATTAATTGTTATTAATAACTGCATATTTCAGTTCGTTTTTAATGACATTCCGCCACAAGGTTCTTAATAAAGGAAGGAGGAGTGCTTAGGCGAAAGCTCGAAGCGAGAAAACTCCAATAAGTTACCATTAGCAAAGTTTTGCCTAATACGTGACTAAACTTACCTTTAATTATCTTTAGAATGACTAATTGAAGAAATTATTTTCGCAAAATTAAAAACTTCTTTATACCTCGAAAGTTATTTTTTTCGTCTGAAAAGGAAAAAAATTAGCAAACATATTCACGCGGTGAGGTGGTAGTTATTCCAAAAGCAATTCTTTATTGCTCGAAAAACAAGGGAGCTTCAGTGGTTTATTTTCCGGGGAATAATTTTAAAAACGTGTTGGTGAAAGCAGATAAGCTACACTTTGAGTGTTTTAAAAAACAACTGCGCAATATAAAATCAGAAAGCCACTATTATAATGCAGCTTTAAATTTTGACGATTTCTTTTTGAATTGATCGCAAGATAATCGTTTAAATAAAATTATTAAATTGCCGACCATTTTATTATCTTCATTTATAAAAAGGCAGTCGAAATACTATAAAGCTCTATTCGCTGCTATGAGTAAATAATATCGCGGAAATACAGCCAATCTAAATGAGCTAATCCCAAATCTCTAGCCAATTTCTGAAACTCTTATCTGATTCTAAGTGTGTATACGCAATATGTTTTGAGGTTATCAGTCCATATAAGAAAAAAAGAATTATGATGAAAGCTGCAGAAGAAAACTCATTAACTTTGGCGTCTTTAAACTTACATGATAACAGACAAAGTAAACTTAATTTTTCTTTCTGGGTTACCATTCTAGACCTTATGGAATACTTCGAATATTGTGTTGAAACATAAAATAGTAACATAATTTCTACTAAAAGTTTTATTTAACCAGCTAAAATAATTTAAGTTACGTCAAAATCGATGTATCAACTGGACGTAATTCCGCAAGAGAAATTCCCAAATGCACTCGACATTATTTAATTAAATTATTATTGAATTAACTGTTAATTTTGATTTTTCCAATTTCTGACAATTTACTGAAAACTAATTATTGAAAATCGTGACAAATTACGTAGATAACTACCAACAGTACAGTTGAATCCAGTTTACTTTTCAAATTACTCTTTTTAGTTTTTTTTTAGTTTCATCTTTCAACTGAAGTTACAGGAGTAATTTTTACCTCTCTCTGCAGTTTTTTAATTTGAAGTAGTTAAATTAAATAATTTTATCCAAATTATATTATCAAAACTATGAGATGCAGTATTGGAACTTATCAACGTCGACAAACGTTAGCTGTGGGGCAAATCACAAGGCAAATTTTTGTACACTAGATTTCCTTTCTAGGGTCATTCCATATGAAATCAACCAAAAATAAATAGTTTTCAAAATGATGGGATCAGCAGTTACGATAAAAAATTCAACTCAATGTTGACAATGGTGAACTGGGACAGGCACCTGACAGGAACTTGTTAAAAGCTTATTTCCCTGTGCCTGCAAATTGCATGGAGCAGGCATCTGGCAAGTTCTTATACAGAGCTTATTGCCCTGTGCCCGAAAATTACCTGCGACAGGCATCTAACCGGGTCCTATAAAAATATTGCAATACAAAGCGATAAATATAATTTCTAAACGAATCGAGATGGGTTTAACCAATCATAATTTAATTTACAAAAAACAAATGCAATATTAATATGTCAGGAAACCCCTTATTCAAAAAAAAAACAGTCATGAGTAACTCGAGTTCAATCTCGTTAGCTCATCAGCTCTCTGGTTATCCTCATTATCTTTATGGTTTTTTAACAAACTAGACCTTATGATGCATTACAGGACTCATTAAAAACATTATTGATGCCGTCAGAATTCGAAAAGCGTAAGTCTAGAATGACAGGAATCTGTTTTTAACTTAAATTCAGCTATAATTAACGAAGTCCAATTTAAAATAAATTTATGATGCAACTGCAACCGACTCTGTCCATTAAAATGAAACAGTTAGCTGAAACTACGTGCAGCTGGTATCCCGCCAAATCTTAAAAATATGAGATCATTGAAAACTACTCAGTTGTTAAAAAAAAATCTACTATAAATGGGGTGGGGAATACTAGCATATATTTTTCAGTTCGAAACGTTCGCATCAAACAACCGGTTACCTTACTAACTTCACGGTTAAAATAAATAAAAAATAATATAATAAAACTAAATTCTCGTCCGATGAATAGATATGAAAAGAGGATATTGCGTATGAACGGACAGCAATAAAACACCAAAATTGTTATTTCGTCGACGTTTCGAAGAATATTATTTCTTCATCCTCAGGACTTGGAAAAATAATATAAATAAGTTAAATATTTAAAATTCAAAAGTGATATCGGGTAGCGAAATGTTGGATATAGCACCGTATAGCCTAGTTTTATTTGGGGGGGGGGGCACTTTTTCATTTTTACTATAATTTTTATTTTAATATCAGCTTGTTTTACTGTTCTTGGCTATAAAAACACCTTAGAATATATATTTTTGAGGTAGGAAAGCACGTGTCCCTAATACCGGCCACCTCAAGCTGTAAAGTTGCAAGTCGATTGATGTACAGCTCGATTGATATGGAACTCAACAGATGTGCAACTTGTTATAGGGAGATGGAGAGACAGAGTCATTTGATGGTTTAATACAATGGCGTAACAAGCAGTTAAGGGACTCGTGCGCGAAGATGTTAACGGGGGCCCTGTTTTTGTAATAATACAAAAACAAACAAAAATAAAAATAATAACTTATATTTTAAGATAAATAAATAACAAAATTACATTAAGAGTCGATTTTACAATAGTCGGATAAGCTTAGTATACCGTTATTCCTGGTATAACAATTGTTATTATTAGTAATAATAGGTCTAACGTTATCCGACTATTGTAAGACCGGCTCTTATAGAATAAAAAATTTAGTAATTATCATTTTTAACAAATTAAGAGTTAAGCCCTTTTTTCCTTTTTTATTGGCAAATACGTCAATTTATTATTTTGCAAAAATCTTTTCCTTTTTTCTTTTTTTGATAAAAAATTCATGAAGGTCACAGCAGAACTAGCGCACATTTTAGCCGAGGGCCCGTGTGCGTTGCACTAACCGCACCTCGGTAGTTCCCCCCCTGATTTAATATATTGTAGTGGAACGCCGGAAAAGAATTAATTTTCCGACTTCCTTTTTTACCTTCCGGTTTGCTAGCTAGCTTTTCCAGTCTGAAGATGAAATCTTTCAGTAATTGGTTTTGTGATTCAAAAATTTTACGTTGCGGCGCGAAAATAAACTCTTCAATCATCCAAAAACAAAAATCTTCCATAAAATTATTCCAAATTAAAATTAATTATAAACTTATAAAATATCCAAATCCAAATTCAACCAAACAAATGCGTCGTTGAAATTTCGGGACAACCTTCAAACAAAAATAAAACAAGAAAATCACTCACTTA
Organism: Cantharis flavilabris; assembly: GCA_949152465.1. Lineage (NCBI taxonomy): Eukaryota > Metazoa > Arthropoda > Insecta > Coleoptera > Cantharidae > Cantharis > Cantharis flavilabris. The sequence goes on along the minus strand of OX424436.1, from coordinate 8,448,208 downwards.
AATCTCAATTTATTATCAAAATTACATATATCCAAAATCTCAAATTAGAGACGGAAAATCAAAAGTCTCTGGACCTTCACAAAAATACGTCCGCATGCTTACACGGACACTATTGAAAGGGGAGATATCTCGTCTTTCTGTACCAACATTAATCGTTAGCACGAAAAGATCCACCAAATTCAAAAATTTTAATGGAGGAAGATTATCATCTCGGATGAGAACCATACTTCCAATTTGGATGTTTTCTGTCGATGAATGCCATTTTGACCTTTTTTGCAATTCGGTTAGGTATTCCTTGGTCCACCTGTGCCAGAATTGCTGTTGAAGTTGTTGAATGCGTTGAAATTTTGTTCTAAGACATCGGGATCGGGCACTGCTGTTATCGGCCTTCCAATCAAAAAGTGAGCCGGACATAATGGCTGCAAATCGTTAGTGTTGAAAGAGAGAGGCGTAAGAGGTCGAGCGTTAAGGATGTCTTCTATTTGAACTAGCAACGTATAAAGCTCTTCATAATTTAAAAGTGAATTATTAACAATTTTTTTAAGTAATAATTTGCACAATTTTATTCCTGCCTCCCAGAGTCCATCAAACTGTGGGCTGTACGGAGGAATAAATTTCCAAGAAGTACCGTCGTTGGCAACGCGTTCACAAATCTCGGTTTCGTTTTTAATCAAAAATTGAGCAAATTCCTTTAATTCGGAATTGACTCCAATGAAGTTTCTTCCATTGTCAGAGTAAATTTCAGAGGGTTTTCGTCGGCGAGCTGCCAAGCGACGTAAGTATAAAATAAAAGATTGTGTAGTCAAGTTACCTACCAATTCCAAATGCAAAGCTTTAGTGGTTAAACATACAAATAGACATATGTAGGACTTGTACGTTTTGCACCCACGTCCTTGAGCAGTTTTAATCAAAATTGGACCAGCGTAATTTATGCCAACTCTCGAGAATGGGGTTGCCGGAGACACGCGTTCTGAAGGTAAATTACCCATATAGGGATTAATTTGTTTTGGTGAAGCATTTTGAACTCGAAACACCAACTTTAATGGCACAAGCGCTCCACATAATTCTAATCGTGGAATTGTTATAGGTTTTAAGGGGATAATTTACATGATGAGTATTAGTTTCGTCTGTAGAGCGGAGATACTCGTAGGTAACATACCTGCGATGAGGGAAAAGTCCCTACGGGACTTTTCCCGATAAATCGCAGGTATGTTTACCCGAGAACATCACGAGAACATCGCGAAAGGTTCGTTTTTTAACAGCGTGCGGGACAAATCCCTCCGAGCAACACACGAGTGATGTTCTCGCAAGCACAGTAGCCTTGTAAGGACGCATCGGAGAAGCCGTGTAATTCTAATCGTTGAGGGTTTTTACAAATGACCTTCCTATCTATCTGAAGATCATTCACATTACATAAATCCGTTCTTAAATCTATCCATTGCTTTTCTAAAAGGTGCGGAAGGGGGTCATCCCAAGACAACTTTTCTAACCATAATTGTTGTAAAAGAAATTTTGCGGGAACAATGCATGGACTTAAGAGTCCGAAAGGGTCAAATATGTGAGACACTTCGGAGAATATTATTCGTTTCGTGATGATGCGACTATTAAATTTAGAAATGCGATAAGTTAGGGTGTCATTGTGAAAGGACCAAACAAGACCAAAAGTCTTTGTCTGACCTTTTGTGAATTCATGCGCCAAAGGATGAACATTTGAAATTTCAACCTTGTCGAGTACTTGGGAGTGGTTTGTGAAGCGGCCATCATCTATGTCGCTTTTATAATTTTTTGCAAAGTGAAATTCACAATCGCATTTTTCAATTCTTAACGGTTTGTCAGGGGGACCGTTTTCCAATTCCCAAAATTTAGCAAGTTGTTCGTTCGAGTTGGAATCGTGGGTGCTACTAAAATTGCAATATATTGTTTTCTTTGATTTAAGTGTCATGGGTCCCGCTACTATCCACCCAAATCGAGTGTTCTGGAGGATTGGCAATTTAGGCCCAAGATTAATTTGATCTATGCTTCTAATTCTCCAAATTTGTTTATATCGCTGACGGAATTGTTATTGTGAATAAGTGACAAAAATAAATCTGTAAATTCGAGCCTTGAGTCGGATGACCCATCGAATTTAGGGATCGGAATTGCAGGTAACTTTACGATTGATGATTACCACGTTGATTACTTCCCGAGGAAGTTACCGAACCACCATGGTTACTAGGAGGAAAACTCTCTTGCTTTGAATTGTTAACAATTATTAATTCTGCATTTGAAATAGCTTTGTAGTAATTGTTTTCAAATTCAACGCGTTGCTTCACTTCGGCATTCATTTCGGTATCATCCATTGTTAATATTTCAATTTCAATTTGAATTTCGTAGAATTTTTCCAACAATGTTTGAGAGTTGTTAAATCGACGTTTTAATTGAATTAATTCGAGATCTGTGAGTTTATTTTCTTCAAGCGTTGAATTTATAAAATTTTCAAAACTTTTCAAAACTGTGCAGCGATGATGATAATAATAATAATAATAATAATAATAATAATAATCATCTATCTAATTTATTGTCTAGACAATTCTTATTGATTGAGAGAAAACCAAATCAAAACTATACTGCGATTGATTGATTATAATATTTTAAAATTGTTTTTTTGTATTTTTTTTTCGTTTCTCTTCGTTTCTCATTGTCTATTTTAAATCATTGTTGTCTTTATGAATGCCATGTGATTCTGAAAATTATTTTTAAATTACCTTACTTATATTTAACAATTATTGGCATAATGAAATGAACTTTTTAACTTTCTATGAAGAAATCAAAAGTTCTCCGCAGGTTAATCAAAATTTCTACTTGATACACATTTCATAAACTGTGCATCTCAACTTTTATTATTATTATCGGTAAATATTGTACATATTTAACATATAATAAACCTTAGTGCCAGTCCTCTCATGTATTAAAATATTAAGAGAATTTATACTAAAAATATTATTAACGACCCAAAGGAATTTAAGTATCGTCAAAATCGATCTATCAATTTTGCTTAATTAAAATAGTTAGAATTTAGTTTGTCAAGCCCCTCCCGAATGTTGTTGATACAAAAAATCAAATTGTTTGAATAGGATAATGATAAACATGCACGTGAAAATTGCAGCTAACGCTCAGTTGCAACTGCAGCTATTCGTGTGATAGCACATGTGGGAAAGCTTCGCTCCCAATTGGGTGGCTGAGTGTGCATAAGTAAAATTGCCTCCGGTGTTTTTCGTGAAAACTAATTTACAATAAATTAGTGTAACCGTTGAATTAGACAAACGTCTCTCTCCGTATTGTTATTTTTGAAATCTCAAATCAGCACTTTGATAGGTAAAGCAATTTAAAAAGTTTGGCATAAAAGCATTATTGTTGTTCTATCAGAAAATCAGTTTATTCAGCTATTGGATGACAACAAAACACTAATAAAAAGAAAGAGAACAAAATACGTAGACATCCCGAGTCGAATCAAATACTCCATCTAAAAGTTTCGATTCCGGAGAGTTTTGAATTTGCTGAATACAATAACCATGTCAACTTTCCGGTCAACCTCCGTTTTATTTACAAAGCAACTTGTTTTTACCAAACTCGATATGCTTTTACATTTGAAAGTTTAGCTTTTTGTCAACCTTTATTTAAAACGTCGTAGTAATTTTATAAGTTAAATTTAATTTTGAGAAACGGCTTTTGGCAAACAAAAATATTAAGAAATTGCTCTTAAAATATCAAACGCACAGCTCTTAGGAAAAGTGTAAAATATATGACCCGTCTAAATTTTACTTTCATATTCACTATACCAATCCTTTTGGAGTTATATGAATTTTTTATACAATGCATTATCACTGCTTTTAGGGCCATATTAAACTTTTATATAATCAATATTTTATGCAGCTTTGTGAAAACTTTTAATTTCGAATTCAGAATTGCTGTGCGAAATTTATAATTTACAATAACTTGATTAAGCGGCAGCACTTTCTTAAATAAACACATTTAACGTTTAATTGACCCCTTTAAGGGCTAAAAAGAAACTCTACTCGAGCTATACGAGCAATATGAAATGTGAGTAACTATCTATGAAAGATGTTGAACAAAAGAACTGAAAAATGTGCGTTTCTATTGTTTAGAGTTAAGATTCTGTAGACGTATAAAGGAAAAGTCAAGTCGGGCAGGAATAAAAATGACTACACATAAAAATACCAACATGGTGCCGCAAACGCACAGTTGTCTACAATTTGAACTCAAATAACAGAATACAAATTACAAAATATACTCACATCCAGCCAAGGTGTCACGAACGATTGCCAAAAAATTGTTTTTCTTTTTCCAAACGCTCACTTTTCGAAAACCTCGTTACAACGTATATATCTATAAAAAAATGGCATTTCTTTTAAACAGCATCATTTATATTTCCATAAGTAAATAGCAACCCTCAAGTTATTTATATGAACTGCGAATTGCAAAAGCGGACGGAATACGAACACATCGTACAATATTATCTTTAGCAAGATAAATTCAATTTATTGTCATAGTTTCGTAATATTGTTTGTTGATATACATATTTTATTTTTTGCTTTCCTAATGGGCTTTGCGCTTATCCTAACGATTGTTTGGAATATTAAACCGATTTTTTGATAAGCTACTAAGTTTCAAAGTACCTTGTATAGTTATATTACATGTTCACGATATTGCGCATTTATTTGTTATTATTTTTTTTTATAAATTATTTTTCACATATCAAAAGTGTATAAAATAGTATATCTGCCACTTTCGGTGGATGTCTTGCTGAATAATATATTATTCTTTCCCATCTTAATTAAAATCCTCAGTTTCTTTCGCCTCCTTCTGAAACTTAATTTAATTATTTATTCAACATGAAATAAATAATTAAGCATATGCCCAAGCTAAAGAATTTTGCAACGGCTTTTTAACCAACTTCTGAACATACAAACGAACAGAAATGTTTTACATTAACCTGTAGCTTCAAGGCATTTAAATGTATAATATTTTTAGCTTCATTAAACTTCCCAAAAAAAATTTTTAAGAAAAAATACTAAAATTTTATTTAAAAGTTTAAAATTCAACTTAATTCAAAACTTGTATCCGACAAAATAAATATAGTAAATATTTACAATTTCTGAACCACTATGTTCAAAGATCACTTTTTGTCAACCAATTATCAGAGTTAAATTTATCACTTTTCTTGAACTCGATAGTTTTTAAAATAAAAAAATCACTTTTGCGCCCATGTAGGTGCTTAAATAAAAAATAATTTGAATTAAATGTAATAATTATGTTTTCAGAAAAAATAACATGTTTTGTTCGGTTCTAATGTACTTTTTGTGGCTCGTGTATAATTCGTGTACTTTAGCTCTAAATAAATAATTTATATATTTCAAATTTATTAAATTAACGAGAAGCTATTCCTGGTGTCTCTCGCCTATTTGGATTAGTTTTGAATATTTGATAGAGCATGGAAAAATAAAGGAACTGTATCTTGTTTACCTGCTAATAAACGATTTTATAGGGAGTAATAGTCCACCAATAATAGAATAAAACATTGAATTTTTCTATTCTCCTGTCGGAGTTTTTTAAAAATTATATTTTTACACTTAAAATTAAGTGTTTTTGAGTTAGTTTCATATAAATCATAAATTTACTTCTACATGAAAATTCAAAAATTCAAAATTTTATCCTTTTTTTTTAAAGATTTCTTATTTTTCAATACTCCAACTGGAAAATTTATTTATTTTATATATTTTAGTTCTCAATTAAATTTTAAATGGCATATCCATAACCGGCTATTAACCCAAGGTCAAAATTTGACAATTTTTTCACTCTATTTCTTTAGTTTTACCAAATACATTAAACTAATGATACGTACAACTTCGCGGGTTGTCAAGCATTTTTTGGGTATCAGGCTCTTTCGCGCCACCTACCATGCGAGTTGGAAGGTTGGAACTTAACGTTCTCTCTCTAACTCATTGGCCTATAGGTTTGCGGTATTGTAAATATCTAGTGACTGTATATTTGTTTTTATTAAAATTTCAATTTTCCGTTGAAAATGACGTTTTGAAATGAGCTTTAAAATCGCAACTTTAGAAAAATTAAAAGTGCAGTTTTAATTACTGTGAGAAAGTTTTTGTAATTTAATGTCTTTAGTACGAATTTAAAAAATTTGTTTCTAAAAATGACTTGCTACATCCACTTTGTTGTTTTGTAATTATACTTTGTAATTATTACAGCTGGACACAGCACATATTGCACCAACTTTACTTGACATTTCATAAAATTTAATTCGACATAATATTATGTCATGAGCATGCATTTGAGCGCATTTAAGTAATATCAGTACCAACTCGGCTCGTAGGTGGCGCCACTTATAAATATTCCCTCAATTTGGCGAAGTTGTAGGTATTATTAGTTTAATGTATTTGGTTTTACACATACGGAAATGATAAAAATATGTTAACTAGATTGCTCGCATGATTTTTTTTGAAGTCTAATTCATATTTGAAATTTAATTATAAATAATCTTCTAATATATAAAAATCACGTGTCACGATGTTAGTTACCGAACTCCTCCGAAACGGCTCGACCGATTTTTATAAAGTTTTTTGTGTATATTAGGTAGGTTTTAGTGAAGAAAAAATTTGGAAAAGTTGTCCGAAAAATAGAAAAATCTGGAAAAAAACAAAAATTACCTCATTTCTATTCCGATAGATGGCGCTACGTGCGCAGATGTCGTTTGACAGCATTTTTAATTTTTGTGACACTTAAATATGTCACCAATTATATTAAGTGCAACAGTCCGGATAAATATATATTCACAAAACCAGAATGGCATACTTGCCAGATTATTGGACATTGGTAATGAGAACATCGCAGTTGACATCTTGATCAGATTCATCTCCTTGCCCACTGCCTTGTGCCGGTCGAATCGAAGGAATATCTTATTCATAGTGTTTTTCCCAACATAGTACAAAGTTTAAAAAACCATAATTGGCTGGAGGAAGGAGTCTATTGGCGGTGAAAAACAAAAATGTCTACGATGAATCAAATCGGTTTTATCAACCAAGATGAATTCGTTTGAATTGTCCGCATTACAATTTGTAATTGAAAGTGGGCTCAGTCATCATCATTTGTGTAACGCAAAGATGCACAAACTTATTGGGACTAGGGACCACTCGGGCAGATTGTGGCGGGCCGCAAGACATAAAAAGTCCGCATTTACGAATGACCTTTTAGTAGCTTTTACTCAACTCAACAGCGCATTCAAAATTATCGACATTACTCTATTTTTTTTTCCCTATTTCTATTAATATTGCCATTCGAGTTCAAACGACTGCAATTCCCTGTGCGTTTGGCGTTTGCGATGGGGGGGACTAGGGGGGGGGGTGTCAAGAAATCTCCAAAATCGCCTCACGTGGATGCCCCCGTATGAAGAATTAGTATCAAATCAATTTTAGGTGGTACGAAGTTTACCGGGTCAGCTAGTAATATATTTTTTTTTAATAATTCTTAAATTTTACGTGTCTTCTACTATTTGTTTATTTGCAATTTCAAATATTTTATATTAATTTTGTTAATTCTTAATTTATGTAATATTATTTCTTCATTTATATACCCAATTTATTATCTTTGCTAATCTTTATATATTATTTCCTATAATTTTCTTCATTATTTCTATCCAAATCCGTTTCATTTTGCAGCTTATGTCAAACTAAATTTAAATTTTCAAACAAAACAATAAATCATTCGGTATTTATGAATACAATCATAACAATAAATTATCATGTGTTTTATCTAAATCATGTGGAACTTGATTAGTATGGAACTTGATTGCTTAGGTTGTGCGGCCTAAAGGCCGCACTGGCCCATTACTTTCCCGTAACCTCTCCATTTTTTTAGATTGATAATTTAAAATAAATCAATAGGAATATTACAGTATCAGATATTAATATTAATATCGTAAATATTAATGATTAACAAATATTAATTGGATAGATATAATAATATTGTTTTTAATAGCGGGTGTGAGGATAAGATTATAGTATAGTGGAATCTCTATAGTTCGACATAAACGGGACTCGTTTCCTGTCCTATACTGAATGTGTCCAATAATGTAAGTAACTGAAGTCTGCAAACATAATATCATGTTATTCTCGATTACGTTGAAATTTTATTCACTATGTAGTACTTAGACAGCAAACTTGATGATTTAATTTAAATAAATTTTGCAAAAAGAATTAATTCGCCAATATTTTGTTAGATCTAATAAACTTTAAAATAATTTGCTATTTTACAAATAAGTTTTATAGATTAAATGAAAAAATTGTGACGACACGCGTTACAAAATTACAAAACTATAATAGTAGTATGTAAATATGTATTTTATTTTTATAAATATTTATAATTTCAAATAATCGTTCTTTCAAATTTAAATTACTCTTTATTTTAACATTAAGAATGATGTTATTTTTCTATTATAATGTAAGCATTATAACGTAGGTAATCGATCTGTCTGCCTACGTGTTCATCTCCGAGTCGTGGCGAGATAAAACTTACAACTTGTCGTTAGCTCATAAGCATCTCTCCATTAGCACGAGAAATTCTCAGAATTGTCCAATTAGAGGGATTAGAATTACAGCGACTTTAGTGTGTCTTATAATATTCCGGGAATTTCTATCTCCTTCGGCTCCTAGTTCTCCATGTTTTGAATCATTCAATGCAGTGTCTCACTTAATACGTGAGTAGTTGAAACATTACGTCAATATATCTTCTCTGTCTGGGTTGAATGTGGCTCTAGACAGGTAGCCCCGAATAATATGGCTGCTTTGAAGAGTGAAATTGACTTACATGCAAAGCAATCTGGAGAGAGTAATGATTTTACTATTTATTTCATGTAGTTTTATTTCGTGGTCTCTAGGTGGAAAACTTTAAACTCATTTTGGAGTTAGTGGCGAAAAAGTGAATTGTGGTATCTTTGGTTAGGTAAATATTTTGCTTGGAATTCAGCATATATTCCATATTGTTAAGTATTTCTAATATCGTTTATGAAAATTTGATTTTTTTTCTTCTTCAGCCTTGTAGAAAACGGTAATTTATATTACTATTGGTAGAAATCATCAACCCATAACCATTTGTTGTTTAAGTAAATTTAAAAAGACATTTCTGCTTTATACTGAATCATTAATCAAAATAATCGCATCTTACAAATTTCAAAGGAAAATGAAAATGAAATAAAATATTTACCGACAAGACAATATCCATTGAATAGGTTAACTTAACACATTATTTCGAAACAATACACAGATTTTATCATGGCCTGACGTAGCAGTCAGTTTTGCCTGTAATTGTTTATGTACAAGATGATCAAAACGAAGTCGTAACGTAGCACGTTACACGTTTTAGCGCTTGTAAATACCATTCGACGAACTTGGGCTTACTTTTTATAGATTTACTTTTACTGTTGAATAAACTTCTTTTAAATTTTTTTATAGTGCAGACTGGCAATTTAAGCAATAAAAAATTTCTTCTAAGAATTATTACTTACCACACCCTAAGAACCGTCTAATAAATCTAGTTGCCCCTTTGTCAGAGTTTTCACAGCGAAGTATACCTTTGAGCGTACGGGTTGGTACAACATACTAAAAAAGAAAGCAGACAATGATTCTTTTAAAGATAGGAAATAGGGTAATAATAGTATTGAGTTAGCGACAAATCAAAATAATGGAATGAAACGAAACTAAACAAAGAAGCTCTAGTAGAAGAAAAGAAAAATTATACCTAAATACTTACATCATATTATTTTTTGCTATTTTACATTTTCCATTTTTCCTCATTGAAAACTTTTACTTAAATTTAAAAAGCAAAATTCAAATAAGAAACTTCACATGTTGAATTAAAAAGAGCACTCAATCAATTTGAAAATCCTCCAAAAGTCAAAATAAAAAAATCCTATTACTTAAGCGCTTACTTTTCACGCGCGAAACGTAATGTTTCTAATGCATTGAAAATGTATTAAAATTTAAAAGCTGTGTGTTCAGGTTAAAAAGAATGCAAATTAATTTGTGTGGGTAGGCAATGGAAAACTCTCTTAATGGTATCTGTCATCTTTCAGAATATTTTTTCACTGTAAATAATTAATCGTTGTTTTCTAAAATTGGATTTGGGAGCAATGTAAAATATGTGAAGCTTGATAATTCTTATCACACACTTCCATTTACGTATAGTCAGCCATTTCTCATTTGGTATTCTCTTTGATTATTCAGTTGAATAATTTCTGCAAGTCTCTAGACTTTAGTTGTGTTATTATCTTTCTAGATTTTATTTTGAAAATAGAGACCCTTATAATCGTGCAGCTTAGCGTAATACAAACTTAATCCTGGACGAAATTTTAACTTTTTTTCAAAAGTTCTTTCTGCATTTACCGTCCAAAGCCGATTACTTCCAGAAACGGATTTAATTAAAAATATAGAAGACAATAACATTTATATTTTTTTTGGGTTCAGCGGTTGCTGGTTTACTTTTAAAAATAAAATTGCACACAATTCGTATCTATGTAAATTTGATAAAATAAAAAGTAGGATGCAAGGTTAAAATATCATCTTAAAAGTTAGCAGGATAGGGAAACAAGTAACATAAACGCAAAGTTGCAACAAGATACCAACAAAAATGCTTGATACACTACACCGAGAAATAAAGATCAAAACGAGTGATGTATAAATAAGTAAATATAAAGGAAACAAAATATCACTTTTAAGTTATTGTCAGATAAAACTGTAAGTTGCATCTTTAATTCAAGAACTTAAACTTTGAAAAAAATTCTTTATACCAACTGGATTTAGATATCATTTTCGCATTCGTATATTGTGAATCCTCTGTTTTAGACTTGCATTTTGAAAGTGATCCTACTGAATTGAATACAACCAGATAAGGAAAGAGTAATTACCGAATCGCGAGAATAGCTGTGAACAACTCTCGGTGAGTCGATATTTTAAAGAAACTTTTAATTATTTTTTAATTAATTAAGCAGCATTTTAGTTTGTTAGCTTCAAAGCTTACACCCGTATATTATCACCAATGTTGAAATCATATTAAACTTTAAAGGTGTTTTTTTTCATTGCCTTTCTCTGTAGGATAATTCGTATTGTACCATACATATTTTGAAATGATTGATATTACTTTTTATATCATCAATCACAAAATGAAATATTGCATTCCAGGTAGTAAAAATGACCTACCTACCTTGTTGAATTATATTGTCATTTAGTATTATAATTTTAGAGCAAATAGGATTTTTGCTCTAAAAGCTATAACTCCTAAATTGTAGATAGTATTTTACAGTTATAAATCATCTTCGGATATTGCGATTACTGTGTGACAATATTAACAAAAATACTCTATTTGTGACACAAATTTCTTACTGAGCTTTTCTTTTCATTTTCTCATCATATTGGCAAGATATATTACAAATTGATAATATATTACAAATTATGATATATATTTAGTTATGTTATCAAAAATTATTTCAAGTTTAAAGTTTGTTCAATAATCTATGACAGTTTAAATAGAACGTAAATTTTTTTATCTGCTTTTGTAGCTACTTTCGTCATCAATACGAGCAGCTAAAGTAGTTACGCATGCATTAGTGCATTGTATGTTATATACAGATCCAGCGTATTATGTAACTTTGATATTGAAATGTTAGTAATATTAATTCTAAATTGTAACTTTTTAAAAAATAGTAATAAAAATTGACAACCTTTGTTTTGTCAAACCGAACGGAAATAAACCGTAGACGTAACATTCCCATTTAAAAATTTTTAATTACATATGCATTTTATATATAGTAGATGACTTCATAATATTATCTTCTAATTAAATAATTGTTTTAAATGTTCCGCTTGTTTTTTATAAATTACCATAAGTAATAATTCGAACCAGCAATTTTCGCTCTATAACTCAACCAGCGATCACACCAATTCACTGCTGTGCTTTGTACATCAGTTAATACTAGCAATTATTTACGACAGGGGGTAAATATCCCGAAAATTTTTTGTACACATTTGAAATTCCCTTGGAAATCCTTAGCATTCCATGGAATTCATTGGAATTCTTGGAAATTTTTGGAATTCTTTGAAATTTCTTGAAAATCTTGATAATCATTAGAATTCTTTGAAATTATTTGTAAATTTCTGGAATTATTAGAAATAATTGGAATTCTTTGGATATCATTGGAATTCTTTGGAAATCTTGGAAATAATTAGAATTCTTTGGAAGTCTTTGGAATTCTTTGGAAATCATTGAAATTATTTAGAAATTTCTGGAATTCTTGAAAATCATTGGAACTTTTTAAAAAAATTTTGAAATCATTGGAATTCTTGTAATCATTGAAATTCTTTGGAAATCATTGGAATTCTTTGGAATTCTTTGGAAATCTTAGAAATAATTCGAGTTTTTTGGAAGTCTTTGGAATTCTTTGAGATATTTGGAATTCTTGGAAATCATTGGAATTCTTGGAAATCATTGGAATTCTTTGGAAATCATTAAAATTCTTTGGAAATCTTGAAAATTATTGGAATTCTTTGGAAGTCCTTGGAATTCTTTGTAAATTCCTGGTATTTTTGGAAATAATTGGAATTCTTCAGATATCATTGAAATTCTTGGAAATCATTGGAATTTTTTTTAATTTCTTTTAAATTATTGGAATTTTTCGAAATAATTAGAATTCTTTGGATATCATTGGAATTCTTTGGAAACCATTGAAATTTTTTGGAAATCTTGGAAATTATTAGAATTATTTGGAAGTCTTTGGAATTCTTTGTAAATTTCTGGAATTCTTGGAATTTTTGGATATCATTAGAATTCTTTGGATATCATTGGAATTCTTTGGAAATCAATGGAATTCTTTTGAAATTTCTGGAATTCTTGAAAATCATTGAAAAAATTCCTTTTTTGAAATTTTTTTGAAATCATTGGATTTCTTGTAATCATTGGAATTCTTTGGAAATCATTGAAATTCTTTGGAATTCTTTGAAAATCTTGGAAATTATTAGTTTTTTGGAATTCTTTGTAAATTTCTGGAATTCTTGGAGATATTTGGAATTTTTGGAAATCATTGGAATTCATGGAAATCATTGGAATTCTTTGGAAATCATTAAAATTCTTTCGAAATCTTTGATATAATTGGAATTCTTTGGAAATCGTTGGAATTCTTTAGAAATTTCTGCAATTCTTGAAAATCATTGGAATTCTTGTAATCATTGGAATTCTTTTGAAATCATTGAAATTCTTTGGAATTCTTTGGAAATCTTGGAAATTATTAGTTTTTTTGGAAGTCTTTGGAATTCTTAGTTAATTTCTGCAATTCTTGGAGATATTTGGAATTCTTGGAAATCATTGGAATTCTTGGAAATCATTGGAATTCTTGGAAATTATTGGAATTCTTTGGAAATCTTGGAAATTATTAGAATTATTTGGAAGTCTTTGGAATTCTTTGTAAATTTTTGGAATTCTTGGAGATATTTGGAATTTTTGGAAATCATTGAAATTCTTTGGAAATTTCTGGAATTCTAGATATTTACTTCTTTGTTTTGGCTGCTAGCGTCCATTTAACTTATTGGAAGTATTGTCTTTCTGTACTATCTAATGAAAAGAAAGTTTTGGCTCTCAACGTTACAGTCAAAAGGCATTTTTCTTTTAAAATTAACCTTTGAACTAAAACCAATATGTATACTCCTTACTTTGGATATTTCTTTAATTAAATAATTATACCTTTAATTTTGTAATTCAATTTTAACTTCCAAATTTAAAAAAATTAAATATACCTAACATTTGATGACGGCGAAACGATCGACGGCGAAATAACTAAGGTAAGAAGTAAAAGGCAGAGCGACTGCCTTAAATAGTCTATTGTGCTCTAGAATGTCAATAAAAATGTCATAAAAGCTTTTGAATCAATTTTTTTGCTTTATTATCAGGTTTGTTTCATTACTCATTTTTTAATTTTATTCTTATTATATTCTTGTATATTTTGCGCCTTGATCAAATGCTGCTTGCTTGTACCTTAAACCAACAAAAAATTCTAATAAAAGGTTAGCGATTTTTTGTATTTTTCGGAGAAATGCAATTCTAACTTGACAAAAATTTAAACAAACAAAACAAATCAAAACTACGTCGATAAACAATACAGTTTTGCGCAAACAAAAGTAAAATACAAAACTGTTCATCAAATATTTATAATACTTTTTTTGTTTAAGCTGAATAGTCTGGATATTATATAAAAGTATAAACTTCTGCGAATTTAAAATTTTAGTCATAATTAATTAACACATTAAAACCAAAAAAAGCATATGTCGGTTAGCAGCAGAATTTTCGATTCCCGCACCTGAAAGCCACGTTGAAGTATATGCTTTTATAGTAACTACATCTAATATTAAAGTTCTTTACTTGATGAACAGAAATAATTTAATAACTTCAAGTTCATACTTTTAAAGTAACTACTGCTAATCTTAAAGTTATCTACTTGAAGAGTAGACATAATTAAATAACTTGAAGTTAATCTCTTGAAAGTAACTACTGTTCATCATAAAGTTCTTTACTTGAAGAACAGATATAGTTTAATAATTTGAAGTGAATAACTTTGAAGTAACTACTTCTAATCTTATAATAACTTAACTTAATAATAACTTTTAATTATTAATGAATTATTATTATTAAATAATTATTAAATGTTCATAAACTTAATACCATATTTGTTCTGAAAGAATGAATGACTTCTATTTCATAAAATTAATCACACAACATACAAAAAATTGGGGGGGGGGGGGAATTATAGCCAGTACTACAGTATTTCAATTTAAAAGAAAAGCACTTATACGTACGCATCATACAACCGAACACTTTACACCATGAACTGAATGAGTTAAGTAGTAACTTATACCGTGAAGAGCGTATAAACCATATTATTCAGTGCCTTGTTGGCTATAATAATAATAATTAAATTTTACTTAAATAGAATCATTATATTATGTTGATGAATGCGATTTCTCTTTATTAATTTTTAATTATCTATAAAATGATATGAATATTTATATTAGCAATAAATATCATTTTATATTGATGTGGTTACAAAATTTATATTTGTTTAATGCCAGCTTTTAACAATAAGTTAATAAATTTAAAATTTAGATTACCTACTTCAACATCTAAAATTTTGATATTAAATATTTACTTTTAGTTATTATGAAAAGATAGCATGTAATTACTTATGGAGTCAAAATTAATTTTATATCTCGTAAGTTAAGAGAATATTAAATACTTTTCGCAAAATTGGGAAAATCGCGATTCGCATCTCGTCTTTTTTAAACGAAAAATGATAATGTGATGATTAATTTTATAATATATTAACATTTTTTCTATGTTCACTTGAGTGCCAGGTGAAATTAATAAAACCAAAAAAATAGTGGAAACTAAAATACTTCAGGCTACAATAATTATTCAAAAATGTTATCGAGTTTTAGATTAATAGAAATTTAGTAAAATAGGTACTTGAAAATAATAGTAAAATATAAGAAAAAAACGTGGAGTTTGAAAAATAAATCTGCAATAGAAATACGGAACAAGAAGACGCTGTGCTTTCAGGAAAGTACGGTAGTTATGAAAACAAAGAAGCCGTAATGAAATTCTAGTGGCGCTCCTGATTTCCAGATTATTAAAAAAGAAATCTAATTAAGCAAAATTGTTATTCTAGAATTAGGAAACTAAAGTTAAAAATTAAAAATAATTTGGTTAAAATTTTAATTAAAATGTAATTACTTTTAAAAATCGTTTTTTTTTTCAAATAATAAGATACTCATCTTTTTGGCTTCGTAACTGAAAATTGCTGACAAAACCTAGCATCTTCCAAACTTATTTGCTTAGTATCACTTAGTATATGAACAGTTAGTAATTATAAATTCTGAGCTTGAATGTCAAATTGAGAGTAGGTGCCATGCTAAAAGCAGCTGACGCACTAATTATCCTCAATTTCTCGTTAGTTTACCACTTTTGTGGTCCCGAGTTTCCCAAAGGTTGCTTCTCCTGCTTTTCTCTTAAATTCCAACTTGCTACCTCTGTCAGACACAATAGAATAAACGTTCATTACAAATTGTTATTTGCTGCTGTAACTTTCGCATTCTTAACGCCCACCATGAACGAGCGAAGTCCTTTACAATGCCACAATTTTGTTTGATACAAAAATGTAACTTTGTTTCGATATAAATTATTAAGTAAATGCTGTAGGTTGTTATGCTCTACCTTAAAATTTTATTTTATTGAAATAAAATTTTAGTGTCTCCTAAAACTTACAAAATATAAATAAGAAAACGATATCTAAATCACCGTTCAGGAGTATTAAATTTTATCCTCATGAGAAAACTTTACGACGGTCTTTTACATAACAAATAATTTGCATAACAGTGCCAATTATGTATTGTCGTAAAAATTTAGTGTAACAACATTACGAGTTTTACGATTATCATCTCATAAAGTAGCAAATCTGTGATACAAACAAGAACGAAAATCTTCAAGATAGTTAAGATCTTTTTGCCAACAAAGGATCATAAACTGATCTGCCCATCAGAAAGTTTCACAAAGTGGTCACCATTCGACCGTTCCACTTCGGTGCACTGAATAACTTTTCTAGATTGTAGATAATGTCGTAATAAAAATAAGGACATAATTTTAATATCGTCACGGATTATTTACTTTAATTTATTTAAAAACCTAATCATTTTAGAGTACCTAATTGGGGAAGAAAATAAATATTAGAAAAAAAAGCATTTCTTTTATCTCTAAGGTAATAAATAATAAAAAAATTGTTTTTTTGAGTCAATAACACTATGAAAAGTTGCTAAAAGAGCAATAAAATCAGTCATTGTAAGAAAATGAAAAAGATAAAGGAAGTGGGGAACGGAACTACCCCATCTACTTATAAATGTATAGGATAGAAGGACTATTTACATATTCCAACTTCTACTCCACCAACACGGGTGTTATACCACTTTATTTATTCATTTTTACATTGGTCACATTTTAGGCTTTGCCTAGGGTTGGGTTAACTTTCGCTTCGATTTTATTCTTTATAAAACAAAAGTTATTTAGATGGTAAGATAACATTTTAAAATTTTATCCTTCGTAAAATTTAAGTCAATGATGCAGCAAAAATCAATTTTTAAACATCTTTCAATAATGTTGTCAGTTTAAACATTTTATGAGTTCAAAAGTTATTGCAGTGCACTATAGAAAATTTATAATTTAAGCTATATATGTCAAGCAGTTTGAATCTCTTAACTGCATTAGTATTATTATTTATTCCAATAATCATTCCTAGAAGTTTTTGTTACAACTATCCTTACAATTAGGATTACAAGGGAACTAAATGTAAGAAGAACTATACTAATAACTACTTAGTAGAAGTGACCGGTTTTGTTCAAAAATGGTGTAATGTAGATTTGCAAACAATTAATTTCTAAAATCAATAGTTTTTAAAATTTTATTTGAACCAACCTCGTATATTTAAATTATTACATTTTTGTTGTGTAATTTGCATTATCAGTCACTTAACCTGAAATGTAGCATGGATTGCCTTTAGTTTTAAGTCAGCACTTATTATCAAACATACTTGACTCGCAGGCCTCTGAATTCATTGTAATTGTAACAATGCAGTAATGCGGAATCCCAAATTTTGAATGTATTAATAATAAAAGGGCAAAACACAGCATTTAATTCAGCTACAGCTTACTTATACGCTTACGCATAACAATCCACTTCTCGCTTTCTTATCTTCTTTATTTTCACTTACGTCAGCGATACCCTTTTCGCTTGTTCGGATCATGTTAATTTTCATTTTGTTATTCGGGACTACTACTTACTTTAGTGACAACCAGGTAAAAGCCAAATCAGTTTAGGGTTTAGGGAATCATTTGTAAGGAAAACTTTAATTTGTACGGAAATCAGATAAATTTCCTGTATAATCGTTCTGTTACATAAATAATTTTGTTTAATAGCATCGTAAATTTCTTAAAATACTTTCCCACTAGATCATTGTAAATTTCTTCAAAAACTCATAAACTTTTTTGTCATTGCTAATTTCTTGAAAAATTACGCGTTGTTATTCAAAATTCTCTGAAAAACACCCACACTAGTCGATGACATGTCGAAGTCGTGACCCAAAATAACCAATAGCGAACTTTTGTTCAAGGTCTGTCCCATTTTTACTTGACCTCTCACCAGGGGCGGAACTACCGGGGTGCGGTGGGTGCGACGCACGCAGGCCCCCGGTTAAAAGGGCCCCCAGTTGTTGTACTGTGATTGAAAAAAAATTTAAAACTATTAAAAATTATGTATTTCGATAAAAAAAAGGCAAAAAATCTTAATTTTAAAATTAAATTAAAATCAGTAATTTTAATTAAAAAAATTTTTTTTTTAATTAAAAATGTAACTAAAATAAAAGTGAAAAAAAACTTTAATTTAATTATTAAAAAAAATAGAACAAACTAAATTAAATTGTTTTCCTAGACCGAAAATTTAATTTCCTTGACTTGGCACTAGACATGAGAAATTCCCTGACAAAATTATGGAAATCTTAATGACTTTTCTAGATGTTCCAAAGAAGTGGGAATCCTGTAATTGTTATATCGGGAATAACCAGTGGATTATTTACGGGGCAGGGGGGCTAGGGGGTCCGGGCTCTCTCTGTAACTAATCAATATATTAAATAAAATACAATTATTTGTTATTTAAATATTTAAAAGTCTTGAGCGAATCTTAAATCCTGATTTACTTAATAAATTAATTTAGGTCAAACAAAACATTAATTATTAATTAAATTAAAAAAAAAAAACTATTTTTAGGAAAACTTATTTTTGTATTTTTTAAACTTTAAAAAAATCGCCTGCGGTTAGTACAAAACAAAATTGTGAAAAATTCAAAGACATCTCAAGAAACAGATTCTTAAAAAAAATTTGTAGAAATATAGAAAATCTCAAAAAATCCGTAGAAATTTCAAAAAAAATCTCAGGAAACGCGAGAACATTTTAGTATATAAGAAATCGAGAGAACTCTATGAAATGGAAAATTCTAAGGTATTTTAAGATATTTCGAAAAATTTTAAAGCCATCGAAATCTTAGAAAATAGAAAAAGCAAAAGTGTATAATAATCTAGATTTCCTGAACTTTCCCCTGATTTCCCTTTAGTTTTGCATATGACAATTTCTCCATCATTTTTCCACTTATTAGTAAAAAACGAGCGAGAAATTTGAAGAAATCCGAAATTTTTTAGGAAATCCAAGAAAATCTCATAATAGAAAATCTTATATAATATAGAAAATCATAATAGAAAAATATCCAACATCTAAAAAATGTCAGGATCTTAGAAAATCTTGTGAAGTGGGGAATCACAAAAAATTCTAGGATATTTTAGGAAATCTAGACAATCTAAACTAGACAAAGAAATTTTAGAAAATTGAAAAATAAAATAGTCACCTGTATATTTTTGATAAGAATTAAGGTATAATTTTCAAATTTTAATAAAATTAAATAGGGGGTTATAGATATATAGAATGGCCGGACAATGCCGTCAATGCACATTTACGCTGGCCATTAACGTCATTGACCGACCATTGACGTCAATGCCCATTAACGGTGGGCAATGATGTAAATATTTTCATATGATTGAAATATTTACGTCTTTGGCCGGTCAATAACGTTAATGGCTAAAATGGATTGGAGAATGATGATGTTATAGAATAATTACTATAAGGAACAGCAATATGGCGATGCACTTCAACTAGGGACAATTATTTTTCGTGTACGCATTTTTCCGTGTAAATGACAATAACTCGGCCCTTTTCTAGGCTTCATAAGTGTACAGAGATTTTTATTTAATTTAGACAAACGATCATTTTAGGGTGGATCCATAATTTGTCGTGTTTCCGTCAGCCAAAGCGGCCAGGAGGAAAACTTAATTAAATTTAATTAATTCATTTTACTGTAGATCCGTGATTTGTTGTATTTGCGCCAGGCGAAACCGAAAGAGTGATAGAATACAGAATCTGTAGAATTGTAATTTCATCATTGTTCACGTTGTATTGGACATTAACGTCATTGTCCGGGCAATGATGTAAAAACCACATATACAATTTTAAATGTCAACATTGCCCAAAATGCATGGTCATTGACGTCATTGGCCGGTCAATGACGTTAATGCCCAACTAAACTGGGCATTGACGTTATTATCGGGCCATTGACGTTAATGGACGAATTGTCAATATTGACCGTAACATATAGAGACCCCGCCCTTGTTTGGAAAGAATTCTTTGAAAATCCAAAATCCAAAATTATGGTTATATAAGTTATTTATTATTTTCTTTTTATAATAGGGCCCCCGTTAACAACTTCGCATACGGGTCCTTCACCTGCTTGTTACGCCACTGCCTCTCACATCAGGTCACGTAGTCAGTCTGAAGGAGAATTTCAACAACTTCACCTTAAAAGTAACGCCTAGCGGCTAGCTGGGATAGGAATGTTAAAATTTAAAAATTCTATGTCAATTGAATTCGAATAAAAGTATAATTCGGGTGGAATAAATTTTCACTGGAAAACAGGCTCGTATGCGTTGGATCCAGAGGTGGGCTGAAGAACTTTGAACAACCGGCTCGCTATTATTTCTAAGAGCAAAAAATAAAGTAAAATATATAACATATAACAAAACAAAACATTTATTGCACAAAAAATCTGATCGAGAAGTTTCAAAAATTTTAACAACCGGCTCGCGGGAGTCGTACCAATCCGGCTCCAGCCCACCCCTGGTTGGATCCCTAATTTATTTAAATTTCATGTTAAGTTTCAGTGGGAAAATTCCCAGTATTAGTGCCCCGTATGCGGAACATAAAAAAAAGAAACCACAACCACGCTTTGCCATCTTGTATTTTACAAGAACATCTCTTTTGGTGATCTGCATCCAACACTCAACATCGACCACAATTATATTTTTGTTCTACAACCCAGTTGGCATCACAACTTTACATACCAGATGTTACCGAAATTTTGCATCTTGCTCCTCCTGCTTGCTACAAAGGTCTTAATTTCAATACATCGTTTTCCTGTTTTATGTGTTTTGTTTGTGTGCAATTTGTAATTTTCAGTGTAAAGTTCAATTAAGCCAGGTTGGGCAGGAAGCCCATTGTTTTATTACAGGATCAGTCGAGTTGAGTTTTGGCCGCTCGATTCAACAACTCGGACTTGGCCAGTGGCGCTCTTATTTTTGACCCCGTAGATGGCGGCATTATTTTTTTAGCAACTCGCAACTTTAAGTAAAATTGAACCACCCCTCACGCTGAGCTTTACCGGCAATTCATGTGTTGCGTGGTTGTGCGTTGCGCCGAAAAGTAGTGTAACACATTCCTTTTAACGTCGCGTCGGCGCTTTTTTGAAAATTTGAAATTTGTCATGAAAATTCATGATTGCATGCCGTATATGAGAATATTTAACAAGTGCAGGTAATATTGATCTATTTAATTTTAGATTAGGAGTAGAAACAGTACCTAGTTATTACTATTTATATTTCATCATGCACACCTACCGCATCTTGCGCTTTGTGTATTTAAAATATTAACCATTTACTGTAATACGAAGACATAGAGACATTCAAACTTGTAGGTAAATTGGTAATGCATGTTGATTATAATCAAAATACATTGTATAAGACTATAAGGCATTAAATTGTAAACCTCGGATCGGTTATGCTTAATCGTCATAGGATAAGTCATTTTTCTTTTTTTTTTATATAATCATAATAATGCTAATCTGCTAATTGCATCATAATAGTTTTTAATTGATGATGAAACCGTAGCTTTTTTGATTTGTTATTGTGTTGTCACTGCAAGTGTGAGTTTTCGGTTGGATACTTTAAACACTCATATTTTGAGTGCTGTTTTATTTTCAGTTACCTGCAGAGCGGATCCGCAACTCTTGCTCGCCGCAAAAAAAAATAGCAGAAGTGCAGGACTTTTTAAAGTTTGTACTTGGTTAAACTTTTCTTTGTCCTGTCGGTTTAAATTCAGATTACCAAAAATAATATAGTTATAATAAAAACAATTTTTTAAACCTTTTTATGTATTTTCAAGTTGTCCAAAAGTTTCTTGTATACTTATTAAAAGAGAGCTGAACGCAAACTGAGTTTATTTAAAATAGATTTGAACATAATACAACTACATGCATTGTTTAAGTATGCAAGCAGCGCTACATGTTCAGTGTATTTGACAGAACTTTAGTTCAGACCGCGTGGCGTGTGCTTGTTTTTCTCAAATAAAATAATTCGGCAAGAATTTTATTCTTGTGTCAAGATTCATGGGTTGATTTTGATGGTGTAAGTCGCGATATACGTTAAACGAACGCCACCAAGCGGAAAAATATTGAGTTAATCTAATACGTATAATTGGTATAGAAAGTTTTGTTTATAAACCAAATGTTTGCGTTCTTTTGGTGTTCTATTTTGTGAATTATCATTTCACTACAGTTTTACGATAAAATAATTCAGAATCAAATTCAAATCAACATCAAGTGTACGTAATAGAGCCGCCATGTTGTTGACATTTGGTGGCATCACAAGCGCCTCCAATAGTAAGGTAAATCTCCAATACTCTTTTTTTAAAGATTTTAAAATGGATTACATACTTTCCTGGTTGGACGTTTCACTTGATTCAATTTCGATAATTACTAATTTAGCAATATTAAATCTTTTCCCTTGAAGATGAACTGCAGTTCAGCATATATTGTTAAATCACAAAAATAGGATATATCACAGCTATAAAATCACACAAAGTGTAAGTTTGGTTACATAATTGTGGTATTTACAGTTTAGATCTGTTGATATTTCCACACGAACTTTGCATTGTCCGTTCTGTGAAAAGAATCTGCAAAGCTTTTGGTTACGACGAAGGTTTAGTTCACAGCTTGGGTATTTTATTTGACGATCACGAGCTTACTACGAGGTTAACGATGGTATTTGGGGTTCTTGATGCTGGAGTTTTGTAAAATAGACGCACAAAATTCAGAATTGCAAATCGAATAATACAAATATCTACCAAATTGTGCAATTCATAATTGACAAGTTTAATTAAAATAAATTTCATCCAATTATGTTTAATGTGAGAGATAATTAATATTAACGATTACATCCCGAAACTCCAATAGTTATTTAAAATATTATGAAAAGCTTACGAATGGAAAAAATTTGAAGGAAACCCAATGGAAAGTTGAATTTTAATGACAACATCTTTTCTCTGATGCATAACGCACAAACCTTAATTCTGTTTATGGCATAATGTTGAATCTGACATTTTATGTCATTTTTCATCATTTTGAATTTTTAGTAAGGAACCTAATGTAATAAAAAGAAAAATATTAAAAATACTTTTGAAGCATTTATTAATTTTATTCTTTTCGTAAACTAACTTTCCTTTTGCAGCATAAATTTCGCCGTAAGAAAGCATTAAAAAGTGCAGCCTTTGAAATATTTAATTAATATTTTATAATAATTAGAATTTCTAAATTATTATGTACTCAACCTTTTTAGAAAACTTAATCTGAAAGCATGTCCATGACTTATCTTTTCCATTTGGGAAAAAACAATAAAATCACTGTTGGTTCACCAGGCGAGTGTAATTAATGCAAATGGATGACGGTGCCCGTATTATAAAGAAACAAAAATCACACAGTTTTAGCCAATTTGTGTTTATAAATCATTCCAAAATATAAACGAACACTAAATTAATCTTTACCGCATTACTGAAGCTGTATTTGACAAATTTCGACAATTCACATGCTAATCAATTTGGCTAGACTTAGAAAGCCAATATCAGTTCTCCAAATTTGGCAGATAGCCTGCAGCGTATAATTGAGTCAGCACTAAAGTCAGAATTTATGTAAAATTAATTTGAAAACAATTTCTGAAGGACAACTGTGAAAACAAATGAAATATAATGAATGCAAAATAATAAGAATGAAATAATAAAATAAAAACCTAATTATAAGTTTTCATCGAAACATTTAAAACTAATTTAATAAAAGTATAAATACATTTCATTTTAATAATTCCAATTATCTTCCTTTTAAAGTAAATTACAATACAAAAACAAATATATAAAAATCACTTTACGAACAAAGAATGGAGATTTTTTTAGATAAGAAAGAATTTAAATTCATCAACATTCAACACTGACATTCGGTCGTTTTTAGTTAGATTTTCGTTTGACTTTTTCATAAAGATTAATTTCAGAGATTTTCTCTTTTTGTATTCGTTTATTTCATTTAATTTTCTTTAAGTAATTTTCAATTCAGCTCGAAGAGTGTCTAAAGTGATCACAAACATAATTTTGATATCGACTCAGCTTAAATTATGTATTTTATGAATTATAATGTTTTAGTATACATCAAGTCTAACAAAAGATCTTAAACTAAAATTTACACAAACAAACTAATGTTGTAGACATTACATACATATACTAACCTGGAACTGCGGTTTGTAACCGGAGTGTCGCGACACACTGGTTTGTCGTGTCGTAGGTCGCTTTTCATGTTTTTACATATTTCAAAACAAAACTGGCTGACCTAAGATACAAAACTGTATAGTTTCATAGCGAGATAAAAAAAATGTGTTCAAAAGTATTGAATTTCCATCAGAAAAACTTTTTATATTATAATAAAAAAATTAAAAGCTTTACTTGTATTATATAAAAAATATGACGGCAACTGCGGCATAAATAGAACAACGAACACATGTTAAAAGATTACATTGTAATTTTGGACAATTTATTTTGGGAACGGAAGTGTTAGCTTTCTTTGTTAAAATTTCTTAACATAAAACACAGTGGTAGGCTTTGTAGAACTTACAACACAATCCACATTATAATTTATTCCACAGTTTAAAACTTTTAGCGGTAATCTTCCCATTAAATTTTTTCAGACTTATTAAGTTAGATACTTTTTTTTACTTTATTTTATTATGTAAAGTATCTCTCTAGATAGTGTTTTACTATGCAAATAGTTTAAACTCGGAAATTAAAAATTTTATTAAGGCATTTCCAGACCTGATGCAATATCCAGTCCAGAACAAACAGATTTTATTAAAAATAAAATAACATTAATGTTTTCAGATATTACAGGATTTTGTTATAAATTAAAGAAAGCAGAATACTACTGCTATAAAATAAAATATATTAACTGCTACCATCAAAAAAATTATGTAAAATAATTTATCTTATTCTAAAGAATTTTAGTTTATGTGTTTTGAACTATAGGGGGGCGATCACCCCCATCGCCCTCCCCTGGATCCGCCACTGCCAACCTCTTGAAATAAATTCTCTAAATGCCTATTTTAACATTAAGAAATGGAATACTTAATTTCCGGCAAAAGGGCGAATGATTACAGCAAAGTAGCGACTACGGCGAAATGACGACGGCGAAATGTTCCATTCTCCTCTCATTGAGAGCTATTAGCTCTCAATTAGAGCTGTTTTTGGACAGGCCGGTATGACCTCTTAATATTCGAATGAAGTGACACTCGACTTCAAAGGTTGCAGTAAACCCATCACGTTCAGGTAACTTTCCAGTTTTCTAGGTTGGTAACTTAAAATAAACCAACTGGAGATGAAAATGCATTAAATATTGACGTGTTTTATTTTGGAAATCGATTTTGGCTTGTTTGGCTAAAACAATAATAACCCCAAATCTAGTTTTAAAGGTGGGGGCCCTGAAACCGGCTCAACTCGAAAATCACTGGTCTAAAACGGCTGAAAGCCGATTTATTCCCTAAGCTGATTGGAAATAAAGTATATTTGGGAATTTGCGGAAATCTTACCGATTTTCTAAGAATTTAAAATATTTTAATTTTCTTAGGGAAAAGTAAATTCGGTAGACAAAATTACTCGACACATTTGCAAATAAAATAGCATCTTTAATTTCTGGTAATCTTCCATGTAGATTAAATAGAGATGTAAATACGATGTCACTGTTTTCCTCGAGCAAACTTCGTAAACCAAACATTCCTGAAGCTCATCGAGGAATAATGGCGGAATTTTTTATACAACATTTCCGAACTGTTAAGAAACATCGATCCAAAATTCAGCTCATTATGAATAATTAGTTTCATTATTTTGACTATACCGCACATTTTCCACCAGTAATTCAGAAAACATCAACTGTAATTCAGATTTGTCAATTATATTGATATTCAAAAAGTGTCAAATGAAAATCAGAAAACGTCAATTATAATTCGGATTACTTATAAATTATACAGAAAAAATTTATGCCTAAACTGAAATTTATTTTAATTTAGGATTTATCGGAATAAAAAACCTTAATAAAACCAAAAAAAAAGAGAATATTTTTATTTATTTCAGCATAAAATATTTCACAACAACCGACTGTTACGATAGTAGTTATGACAAGAAGGTATTTGAAAAAAAGAACTCTAAACCACAGAATTGATATTGTTGAATTACATTTGACGCTTTCTGATTTTTATTAGATGTTTTTTTTTAATATTATCAACTGATTTATATTATCAACTGAATTAAAGTTCCATTATGATTGCACAAAATTAACCCGAATTTAAAATAAATTAAAAATGTGTGGTAACCCCAAATTATAAGAGTAGATCATAGCAATATATTATACCAAGGGGTAAATATCTCAAAATAACTTTGTACACAGCACTTGGAATTGCAATGATTTTCAACAAGGGGGGAGAGGGTAAAGGGCTAACTGTCCCCCTCCCATGATCCATCAAAACCAATAAAATTACTAAATTTTGTAAAAATTTAAAAAATATATTTAAATTCTTATTACAAAAATATATATTTACCCTCCCCAGCCTCATTTACCTCACCCTTGAATTTCTCCCGAGTCCGCTCTTGTGTAGAACTGAAGGGAAAAAAATTAATTTCAAAAATATACCTAAATAATTATTAAAATACATATAAACAATAAAACTTTGATTAACAAGTTAAATTCAATAATATAATGAAAATTATATTTTTAAGCTTTCGGCGACTGTTATGGCCTTCGTCAGAAATTTTTTTTTTTTTAATTTAACTTGTTAATTAAAGTTTTATTGTTTCTTTTCTCACAAGTTAAGATTTATATATTCAAAATATATTTATTATCTCCATGAACTATGCATGGATCCGCCTTTGATTTCCTAGTTCCAAAATAAAGAATTTCAATGATTTCAAATGAATTCTAGAGATTTCCAAATGAATTCCAAATAAGTGTACACAAATTTTCGATATATTTACCCCTTTTTACAAGTTTTAAAAACCACAAAACTATTATGTTTCTGGTGAAAAGTGCAAAAAAATTATAAGATGACAACTTCAGGTTAAAAAAAACCAATTAATGAATGTGAGATATAGCAATATATTTCAAATTGGATCTTCCGCTGGAATTAGCAAGCTTGTTGGTTCTTTCGTGGCTGTTAGCGCAATGATAAACATGTTGTAAACTATCTATAAAAGAAATTCGCTTTATATAATTAAATGCACATAACATCTCAAGTTTCTCAAAGTTTTCTAAACACAGATTACTATTAGTGCACTGTTAAATTGAATTACTGTTATTAACTGAATTTGTGGAACTGCAGCTTGAAAATTAGCAATACGATTATAGTTAAATCTGTTAGCACTGCTGCACTCCTTAAATTTTTATCGGCTTTAACTTGTTGCTATCACCAATGATAATCTTATCACTTTTTTTATATTATCCCCACATTATTTTATTACTAATTTTAACTTTAAAGGTAAAATACTGTACAAAATTTTTAGTTAGAAATAGTAAAATAAACAAATTATTAACATGGAGGAATTTAAACTTTCCTATGTCAAAAAAATTATGAAAGTTTTGAAGACAAAGCCGACCCTAAAAATGATGCATTCTTTTGTATCAATTTTGATATATTGCTTACCCTGGTAGATGTGCTTTATTGACGGAAAAATTGATTTATCAAAGAATATTTTTGAACCGTGACTTTTTATGGCTTCCAAAAAGTTTATCTGAAGAAGAGCATAAAAAAGAGCTTAAATAAAGCTTCGTGGACAAAAGCACATTTTCAGCCACTATTTGTCTATTAAGGAACAACTAAATAGTATGTAATCCTATATAGAAAAGCTCACACGTTAACAATCGGTGAAACCTGCAATTTAAAAAACTTATAATTAATATTTTAATTCCGATGTAATTTTTCGTTGTGAGCTAGAATGTTCCATATTATACGAGTATTGTAGAACATAATTTTAGTAAAATTTTCACACGTGTTAAAATGGTAACCCAAATTGCGCATACCAACAGCACTCATGTATTATTGAATTTTTACTGAAAAATAAAATTGTTGCTAATAAATTACAAAATAAATCCACTTTTACGGCTTCTTTATGATAAAGCTTTAATTTGCTAATAAATAACGCTCCGAAAAACCACTGTGAACAAATTTTTTCATGCTTTTATTATTATCACAATAGTAAATCTCTATTAAATTTAATTAAGAAAAGTAATTTAATCATGGGAACGGTTTAATGGTAAAAATTTTATCGTTGTACGAAATGGTTTGGTTTCATGTCATGTCTTGTTAAAAGTTAGTCATGCAAGCGAACCAGTAGTGTAAAAGTTTTATTAAAACCTACTCTTATTTCATGTTTACTTTAGGCTCAGTTCCGGGATAATAGAGGATAAGATTTTACTAGGGAAGCGATTATAGTTCCCTAAAACTCAAAAGGATTAGGAAGTAGAAAGGTCTTTGAGGTTTGAAAATGAAGAAAAGCGGCTTGAAAGTTAGGAATTATAGGGCCATATAGGGGATGTTTTACTTATTATACAGAAACCTATTACAAGGGATTTTCTCTAAATTATCAGCAATGAACAATGCGGTTCATTAGCGCGAGCGCTTCACCAGATGTACTTCGCACGTTTTAGTTACAACTGGCAAAACTAAAAATTTCTTATTTGTTGAATTTACGACAAAACACGTCCCAATTGATACAAAATTGGGTTAATTAAATTGCGAAACTAATTTCATTTTAACGTTTGTCGTTCCGTATACATTTTTAAAAACGCACTATTATGCAGCAATAATTAAAAAGTCAACAACAATGCATGCAAAAATATGCAAACCTAATGCGCGTTTACTTTTCCTGAAAAATCTCCATGCTGAAAACCAAATAGTATAAGTATCGCGTTTTAATAAAAAATTACAAAAACGAAAATTAATTTTGCATTTCAACGGATTTTAAATATTTATTGAATAATTGAAAATTCAATTGCATCCTAATGAAATTAATTAGTTACACCGCTAAGTAATTAAAATAAAAAATAAAATACGTTTGTTCAAATAAAAACAAATTCTTCGGTACTTGCATTCATATTATTGTCTTGTTTGTAACGATTTTTTAATTTATTCCCTCGAGAAAATGGTCTGCGCTAAACAGAACACAAACAATCCTACGAGTATTTGACTTTGTTTATTTCCAAAGCAGGATACCGCTTCTTCAAAGTTAGTACATATTATACAAGTTCGAGTATGTAGGTTTAGGATTTTCCCTAACGAAAAGCAAAAATAATGGTCACTTTTTTAAGTTTTTCATAATTTAATTTAATTTAATTTATTAATCAGTTTGGTAATTGCAAATTACGAAAAGGATAATTGCAAAGACGAATTTTGCATATCGTGAATTCTTCTTTGAGCGTGAATAATTATCCGCCGATATAGAAGATTCGTCTTTGCAATTATCCTTTTTGTAATTTGCAATTTACGAAATGCTCAGCACCAAAAGTGTCACTATGACTTTTTTATCTATTATTAGAATTCCGTTAAAAATATGTTTAATTGTCTGTATCTATAACTGATTTTTTCTATTGTTTTGCTTAATAGTATATTAGATAGCAAAGACAAAGTACTAGATTATTAATCAAGCAATAAATAACCTCTTAGAAACCTCAAAAGAATTTTGATCTAAAAAAATCTAAAATTGCAAAAGAATCGTAATAAAGAAATTGCAAACAAAAAGAGGAATTTTAAACCTCATTCTGGAGTTACGGAATTCGTCCTCTACAAGGAAAAAAAGGATTTCTTAAATGAAAAATAAATATTTTCTTGAAATTATTTATTTCATTAAAAAATATAATTTCTTCGCGCAATAAAATATGCTTGTATTAAAAATATCAGATTTCTTCTAGCAAGAATATTTTTTACTTGAAATATTATTTAGATTCAAGAAAATTTCATTTTAACGAAGAACACTATTTTCTAAATACATCAATATTAATATATTCTTAATCTAAGTAACTTAATTTCTTTAAAAAAAAATTTATAATTGTGAAACTTATATTACGAACTTGTACACACTTAACAGTTCGACTAGTATAGTCAAATAGTAATTGTACCCATCCCACGATTTCGCAGCTGGAAAACCTAAGTTCGAACCCCACACCGGAGAAAGGTTTTATATAAAATAAAATATAATATAATATCCCGCCAGAAGTTCAACAGATGACCTCGTAATACTACCCACTCTTCGGTTACAACACAATATACAGAAACCCAAATATTTCGGAGTAATTTAGTGAAGAGAACAGAACTTCTTTATTCAAAAAGTTTTTTTTTTAAATCAAATAAATTTTTAACTACTTCATTTAAGAATATACTTGTATGATCCAAAAAAACTTAATTAAGAATATTTTTTTCTTACAAAAAGAAAATATTTGCGTGCGGCTATTGAAAGAAGTGAATTTCTTGATTCAAATGGTACTTATTTGAACCAAGTAATTTTTTAGGCCCATCAATTGTTCTTATTTTTGCTTCCCGCTCCAGTTCTCTTCTGATACTGCACCGCTAAAAGAATTTGAAAAGAGAAAATCTCAAAGATACACACAGTATAGTTACAATCCAATGTGGATTTTGACTACTTTTTCATTTTATGAAGGTTTTTCTAGACAGATTAAGTCAGTGGTTTTTGTAATTGCCCGCTGAGGGAGGGCGGTTACATAACAGTCCTCACTTTGCTCGGGTTCGACCGTAGCCGTATTTTCTCAAACGTCAGACCTGATACAAATGAATTTTCTGCACTAAAAAGCAATGCGAATAAATTCAAAAGAACTGGAAGTGTTCTGCTGTATCCTTCTCGACACATTATAAACACCTGCTGGTCGCTGAGTTGCCTATTTCCTTTAAATATAGAAATTGAAACATTTGTACGGATGTTTCCGGTAGCCGGATGAAGCAACTGGAATCATACCTTCTTTCTCAAGAGCTAAATATACAGTAAAATTTCTGTACACAGAACTCGGAATTCTAGAGATATCCTAAAATTCCAACGATTTCCAAGGAATTTCAATGATTTCCAAGGAATTCCAATGATCTCCAAAGAATTCCAACGATTTGCAAGAATTCCAACAATTATCAAGAATTCCAATGAATTCCAAAGAATTTCAACGATTTTCAAAAATTCCAGTGATTTCCAAGAATTCTAGAGAATTCCAAAGATTTCCAAAAAATTCCAATTATTTCCAAAAACTTCAATGATTTCCAAAAAATTCCAACGATTTCCAAGAATTCCAATGATTTCCAAATAATTCCAACGATTTCCAAGAACTCCAGTGATTTCTAAGAATTCTAGAGAATTCCGAAAATTTCCAAAAAATTCCAATGATTTCCAAAGAATTCCAACGATTTCCAAGAATTCCAGTGATTTCTAAGAATTCCGATGATTTCCAAAAAATTCCAATGATTTCCAAGAATTCCAAGGATTTCCAAGAATTCCAGAAATATCCGAAGAATTCCAGAGATTTCCAAAGAATTCCAGGAATTTCAAAAGAATTCCAACGATTTCCAGGAATTCCAATGACTTCCAAGAATTCCAATGATTTCCAAAGAATTCCAACGATTTCCAAGAATTCCAGTGATTTCTAAGAATTCCGATGATTTCCAAAAAATTCCAATGATTTCCAAGAATTCCAAGGATTTCCAAGAATTCCAGAAATATCCGAAGAATTCCAGAGATTTCCAAAGAATTCCAGGAATTTCAAAAGAATTCCAACGATTTCCAGGAATTCCAATGACTTCCAAGAATTCCAGTGATTTTCAAAGAATTCCAGAGATTTCCAAAGAATTCCAGAGATTTTCAAGAAATTCCAGGGATTTCCAATCCAAACAAGTGTACACAAAATTTTCGAGATATTTACCCCTTGTTCTTTTCCTTTCAATCACCACTAGACCAACAAAAATAAATAATGTCCTTCGTACTTGATGTTTGTCGCTGGCTGCTCCACGCTGACTGCTCCACAATTATGATCGATCTGAGCTTGCTTCACTAGACCGAATAGTCTCCTCAAGGTATATGTTTACCGTCTCTCAAAGGAGGTCATAAGAGAAAGATATAAGGAATCATGGACTCCTACAGGAGCCCCACTATATTTTCCAATATCATTAATAAACATGGACGCGAACCAATGGATTAGTGAGAAACATTTTAATAAAGAAATTACACTATAGAGTAATCCATACCCCTAAACCCCTGATTTATCTCTATTGCTTTGTGTCTTATTTAAATTTAAAGTTGAAAAAGTCTTATGGGCCGAAGCTTTGGGTTTTGAAAAAATTAGTTTCGCTGCTATAGAACAAAAAGAAGACCTTCGATCGGTCTTGTAGTTATTGGCAAACCGGGGGGGTCTGGGAGGTATCGAACACCATCCAGTGCACTGTTTGCTTTTTATTTATGAACCAATACTGAAAAGTTACTCAGTAGCCTATGCTAGGGGTATTGCATACCTTCCAACTCCCCAGGAGACAAAAGTTATCGAAAAAATATCAAGAAAAAAACTAAAAACTGAGAACGCAGTGAAAAATTATTAAAATTGTTACTGGATTTACTGGCTTGTACAATTATTGTGGCAAATATAAGTAAGAATAAGCACACAGAACTATCAACATTTTTATATTTGCGGTTTTCCGTTTTCAGAGCTGGTTTCCTTGTAAACTAGTGATATAACCATTCTTGTCCTCCCATATCGGGTTAACATTTCCAAATCTGAAGCGTTTAAAAATTGAAAGCTAACCGTTGGATCGGTAACTTATTTTTAATTGAAATTTTTACAGAATTGAAAACTAGTTTTCGTAGTATTAACCCGAATACAGAGTCTACTTAAAATTATCTACAAACATTTCAGTTCAACAAATATTTAAATTCATCAAACGTACTAGTTTAGAAAACAATTTAATTAAAGTAACATAATACTAAATAGACACAATTCTTGTAACAATTAATTATATTGTTATAAAATACAAAAACAACTCCACTAACAATACAATTAATTTAATTTAATTTATAGTTATTTAAAGAGGCCGTTAAACCGAATAATCTCATTTTGTTTGTTTAAAAAGGAAATACTAAACATTTACAAAACTTTGTAAATAATTTGAAACTTTCTCGTTTTCCCGCCATGTAATTGAGTTTAGATCTGCCGGGTGGGAGAACGAGGTCTATTTGCCGTCAATATGGTCGCAGGAACGGTAGGGAACTTTTTTTCTCGGTGATTTAATGTATACTATATATTATGAGTGAGCTTGGGTATTGATATTATTGAGAGAATAAAGTGATTTTTCGTTTTGTGAGTAAGATTATTAATTATATTTTTAAAATTGTTTTTTTATGAAATTTGGACCGAATCTAAGTGAAGAGAGATTATTTGGATTAATAGATAAATTTGAAGATTTAAGACAATTGGAAAATTTAGATCCTAGATCCTATCTAGGCCATTTTTTTCTCAAGTTCTTAAAGTAGGTAGCTCAACATCTTGAAAATGTTAACAACCACTGTTTCATAAAAACAATGTTTTAGTTCTACAGAGTCCAGTCAGTAAAACGATTTTATCTTCAAAAAAGAGAGAAATTCCTAAGAGAATATTTGCTTTTGATTCGTGTCAACGTTTCAAATACGAATTTGCTAGCGTTACATATTCCCCTTACAGAATGCTACTGAGTGCGATTGATTCTAGAACTAATATTAATATTGTTTTTGTAAAACTTAGTTTCTTATTGACTTTGTAAGAATGTCGAAAGTAGACCAATGTTCATGTTACTTTTTATCTTTTATTTTTAACATCGCTGTTAACAGGAGCTGATGGGTTTTAAAGTAAGAAATTTATAGCATAACTATTAGAAAATTTCGTTCAAATTTTATTTTCAACCTCGTAATACAGAGTGGTGCAAAATAAAATCAGAGATCTTGCTGCTACAGCCATGAATAGAAATGATTAATTTCAATAAATTATTTATTTAAAAAGTGCCGAAAGTGCTAACGTTGATTTACATTTAAAATAGATTAATTTTTATGTTATTGCAGGCTTTCCTTATGATTTATAGTGAAAAAATTGGTTATTTATTACTAAAGAGTTTAAAAGTTTGGAGTGAAATATTTAACACCTTTCAGCAAAATTAGTTAGTCCAAGTTAAGATGTGAGTTTAATTTTGTAAAATTAATATGATTTACCAGCAGGAAAAACTTAAAATTAAAAGCTTCGCTTTAGTCCTGTAGGATATTTTAACTTTCAAGCATTTTACGGCTTCGTAACACAGTTTTCGAGCTTTAGTGAAAATGCAGTAAGCATTTTATTGCATGCTTTTAGAATCTGTTTATTTGGTAAAATGTGAAAATTGTACTAGCTTTTTTTGTAATTTTATTGCAATCCGAAATGCGGTCTAGCTTTTATATTGCTTTAAAATCACAACTTGAGCTAGTAAATGCCCTCCTTTATAGCTGGTTACGTTCAGACACTGATTATTTTCTTTTTATGGCTTACAGACATTTATTAACCCTTTCTTGACGTAATATAATTTATTGCACAAGTAACGTTGTTGTCAGTATAGCCCCGCCGGGATTCAAACTCGAAGCGTACCGGCGCAATTATAAATTTTAATAATCAAAGTAATTTGATTTAATCTCCGATATTACACTTTTATCTCAAAATTAATACCTAATTTGGTAAACTTCACAAGTCATGCGGTATTATTAGGAAATTAATAAGGATTTTCAATTAATCGATTTAAGTATAATTATCGTTATATAAGCAGACACGCGCTCGAATGACAGTTTAATTGTATTCTACACCAAGCCTAAAATCCTTTGATTTCAATTAGGATTCATCTAGCTAAATCCTTTAGCAAAGACCGTCGGCGTCCTGTGGTATTATAAACATTGATTACCATGCAAATCGTCTCCAATGGAAGTTCAGGCCATCACTAAAGTACCAAAAACTGCGACATTTTGATGAAAAAAGCACAAAAAATCAACAAAAAGCTTTTAATTCTGCCGGTTCTAGTACATGGAGAATTTTGTTGGATTTACGTAAAGTAATAAATTTGCCTTAACATTTCACAGGCATGCACAAATACTATAGAACTCCGTTAGTTCACTTCGAGTACAAGCAAAGATAAGCTTTGAAATACACAAAGCCAATGTAATTAACATGAGTGGTAAATTTCGATAAAAACTTTTTGAGAAAGTATTTTATGCACGTGAAACTTTTGACTCAAAAGTTTCGATATGATAAAATACCCCGAACAAGAGCACTAGTGGCTATAAAAATTTGAATTTTAAATGTTTTAAGATTTTAAATGAACACAAGAAGAACCAACTAATTTTGCCAATTCAAATGTAAAGTTAAAATCAATAGCGATTATTTCATTTTTCTAAATTTAAATCTTACCACTTTATTCGAGTAAGTGCCCGTTCCTTTTATTTTGACAATAGCAAAATTGATGTTTTAAGTCCGCAGGATTTCAAAATTTGCAATCCATAATACAATTCAATCACTTAAGAGTTAAGAACCTTTTTATGTTCTCGCTTTAGTTAAACTTTCGAACCCTATTGAATTTATTAAATCAAGAATTTCAGTTTTATGTAAGTAGCTGAGAAAACAACACCGCTGGATTGCGTCTTCTGATTAACCGCTCAATTGCCGAAACGTATATTACGGAATCAAAAAGTTAAGCAATAGAAAAACCTGTCATATTTACTTCGTTCCTGAAGTAATTATCTTTAAAAGTACTTTTTCTGGGAGGCTTATTTCTCGTTGGAAAACTAAACATAGCAAAAAATGATGATAATATAAAAAGTTTAAAAGCAATCGATTTAGAAAACAATTTTTCCGTTACTTTGATTAAGAAAGTTTTATTATTTTTTAAAACACCTTAAGGAAAAACGAGTTTACAGTTAGAAATTGAACGTAGGAATTTATGATTACGTAAGTTTTCCAACTTATGTAATCTTCAACTAACTGTGAGAAAATTAATACCGCTTTATAAACGTATAAGTTTATATAGAACTTTTCGTTCTCTAAACACTGAGCACCTCAACAAAGTTTGAATCGAGTTACTTTAAGTTAGCGCAAGTTTTGCATAAATATTTACTCAACGAAAAGGATTATAATATTCAGTGTATAATGTTTGGTTTAAATTTACTTCCTTTTATTAACCTTTACGCCAGACCATTTTTATTTTTTATACATTAAATTAGCGAGTTTACTTAGTCCAAAGTAAAGATTTTACATAAAAAACGTAAAAATATACTAAAATTACGAAAGTGATCAAATGTAAAATTTAAATTTTTTAGTAAACATTAAATTGTATTTAAAATAAATTACAAAGTAATGCGAGTAATTGCCAAGGGTAAATAATTTTTTTTTTTAATTTTAAAACACCAATTATAATTCATGAGAATTTAAAGGCCTAAGTAAATATAAATATCGATTTATTGACGACTGTAATAATATTTAGTAATGCAGTCTATTTTTATTTTCATACAAAATATTTTTGAAACCAAGAAATTGTTGTATATGATGAAGAAGTTTCATAACCGTAATCGAAATCGACCAAATCAAGTTTTTTGTATTACATACTTCAGTACAAAAATATACCTTAGGTTTCTCGGTTAGCGATTAGTAATGAGTAGGTTTGAAATAGATTTTTGATTACACTTTTACAAGATTCTTGACATTTCAAATATCAAAGTTTGAAGAGAATTTGAATTGAAAATGTAGTTAAATTTTATCTTTAAAAATTTAATATTCTGTTAAAGTAATATCAATTTTTGATTAAGTTTGATGTTTAATAATACATAGTACGATACTGTATTATGTAGGTTACTCCAACATTTAACTATCATTGCTATAGATCATTGCATATTCATGCCAGATTATATATTTCATCGGCGTAACGTTTTGCATAATTTAATGTATACTATCTACAGCCATTTAATTTGTAGCTATTAGATATATCACTTGAAGCCTAAACCTTTCAAGAAAATTACAATAATCCAAACATTCATGATAGCTCAGACATATTATGACAGGTGAAAAGATAAAACAGAACATAATTGATCTCAGTTTTTCTTTTATTCTTTCTTGCGTGTAAGTAAAATAAAACAAGTAATTTATTTATTCAAATTATTCTTACCCAAATAAACAGATATTTAAGTGTAGTACCTACTTGAAGCAGGAACATTTTGTAAAATATCGTCAAAAGTGTTTACTCTAAAAGAAAACCTCGCGCTCCTTATGAGAGGATGGAAAACCACTTCATTTATATCTTTGTTTATATTTGTGTAACGGCCCTGATGGCCGTTTAAGCTAGCTTAAGTTTTATAGCGGAAACAAAGAGTGTGGAAAGCTCCCTTATGAATTTCATTAGCCTGATTTGACACTATTCATAAAATCACAGCAATATAAATGATGCCAAACCTCCAATGACAAGTCAATCACGATCTTTTTTTTTTTTAATTATTTTAATAGCTTAATTCGAGATTAA
Source organism: Cantharis flavilabris (assembly GCA_949152465.1). Classification (NCBI taxonomy): domain Eukaryota; kingdom Metazoa; phylum Arthropoda; class Insecta; order Coleoptera; family Cantharidae; genus Cantharis; species Cantharis flavilabris. The sequence continues at coordinate 8,410,293 of OX424436.1, read as the reverse complement.
ACTAAACAAAGTTTAAATTTCGAGTTAAGGGAGTAATAATACTCCAGTAACTGAGTAAGAGTATGCACTTGATTATGAATTAAAGTTGCAAGTTGTGCCACCTGTCAGAATCCGATGAAAGAAATGTAGGTGATATGTTATGAAGGAGATACGAAGATTAAAGTATAAAGTTATAGTCGCAAAATAATTATATACTTATATCTGAAGATGAGAAATCATTCTCATTTTTTATAATTTTTATAGTCAATTGAGAAGAGAATCGTTACTTGCTTTACAGATCCGATTTTTTAATCAGGTTTACTGTCATTTCCATTACTCTTCATACTGGTTGGTATCTTCGTTACCAACCTACGTTTGTAGTGCTTCATCATCAATGCAATTCCATGCAACTTGGAGGTCATTGATGTGCAACTCAAAAAATGTGCAATTTGATTGGTATGCACCTCAATTGCTGTGGACTACAATTAGTGTGTATCTTGATTGATGTGCAGCTCGATTGAATGAATACAGTATAATTGATGCCCAGCCCGTATACGATTAATACAGGTTCTTCGGTTAAACTGTAAATTAATTTAAAATTAAACCGTACAATAGTTAATCAATGACAATAATTCTCTTCTGTGAGGCTGTATTCTGAAAAAAAAACAGCAGTAAGGAAGCGGGCAACCGCGATTCAATTCTTGGTGTGATCTAAAGCCTAAATATATCTGTGGGCTATGGAGAAGGCAGCGGGAAACCACCCTATTAATTAAATTCCGTAGTACGTCATCTTGGCTTCCGCCAAGTGATCGCCTACGCATTGCATTATAGTGTATGGCACTCGAAGAAAAAATTTTTTCTTCGTTTTCCTCTTAATTTAGAACTACGTCCTGCTATTTCCATGGAATTTACCAAATTTACACTAGGCATTCATGGTTCTTTGAGTACTTAGCGTATAATTATTCTAGTAGGTTGCTAACCTTGCTAGATGCAAATTAGGGTTTAGATCATAACAGTGTAGTTATTCGGTCTCCCACTTTGTTGCATGTAAATTTAAGCCGGTTAAGAAGATCCTGAAAACAATACATTTTTCAGATGACATATATATCAACTTACGAAGTTGAGCCTCTTTATTTTAATTTTCACTTTTATTTTTGAATATTTGCGGTATTTTAAAACATTACACTATCCCATCTTCACTGAACTACGTAGGTGGTAATCTACCTCTAGAAAATTGTTCAGGTGCTTTTTTATTATTTTGCACTGTGACACTACCTACCTACATAGTTGTTTGATTTTTTTGTAATGCTATATCCCCAGTTCGAACCCAGGCCGAAAAAAACCTTATTATGGTCATTTTCTTTTGAGAAATATTGGAAAATCACCGAGATATCTACCAAAAGAACCCTTTTAACAACAAAAAGAAAGTGGTCACTAAGCCTTTACGTGGAGCGAAAGACTCCGAGAAAGATAGAGACAGAGGAAACTAATAATTATATTTATTACTTTATTTAATAACGAAAATTTAATATCCCAAACATTCATTTTCAATTATGTTTTTACTTCAAAAGTACACTTTTTGACATTTATATCCTGTACAAAATGTTAAATTTATGATCATTTATTTATGTTAAAAGTGGTTTTAAAAGTGATCTAGTGGCTTGGAAAGTATTTTACTTTAAATTATTTTTTTATTATTTATTATTGTATTTTATTTTATTTCTTTTTTAATATATTTATTAATTAAATTACGCACTTTCTGTTGGTCCCTTACTTTAAAGTTGAACCAGAGATACATTCCAAGTTACAGAAGGCAAGCCTCAAGCTGAAGTAAACAAATACAAAAGTAGTACTGAACAAAGAGGTTAAATGTAAGGCAGAGATACCAAAGTGAATAAAAATAATTAAAATTAAAATAATTTAAAAAAATAAATAAATAAAAAATTAAATTTCTGATATTTTTTCGAATTTTCTTTCACTTGTACACCAAATTCTTTTCTTGGTCCAACCCCGACTTTTTTAAATAAAAAAATTTTACGACTTCGTTTCTGGGGTAGCCTCATTTTATTTTTTGGATAAGTATTGTGGAGAAAGCATCTATCTTTTGATAGTTCTTGCAATGGAAAATCTACTTTTTCATTTTTTTTTAATTTTAATAGTTTAATTAATACGATAGTTGAGGCTAATGCCTATTTGCCTCCTTACTAAAAATTATTAGAAATTTATTTTTGTACATGGATTTTTGAGACCTACATACGTCAGAAGAAACCCACATCGTTAAATTAAAATCTTACTCCAGCAAACCAGCAAAGTGAAAATCGACTGGATACGAAGCGTGAAATTGCGGTTTATGCCAAGATTTGCTCTACGGGCTATGCATTTAGCAACGTTGGCACCCTACTAGAATATTATTCAAATGAGCACAGAACCATAAGCGCAGACTGTAAACAGAACAGATTAAGTGTGCTTAAAAAAATTAAAGAAAAAGACTAATAATAAGAAGAAGAAAAATATCTGACAAGATTACTGGCAAGTAAGGAATTACTCAAATGAATTAAATTTAATAATTTATTGTAAATTTAAATAAAAATCTACATTCGTTTATTATTCAGTAATAATAATCCAGGCGTATTAGCTGTAAAATTGACCTCTATGCTAAATTTGTGCCCTACAAAAGCTTTTTTTTTATTTTGTTCATTTGGATGTCTTGAATAATACTTGGTAGTTACGCCACGATACACCTGGAGGATTTTGTGAAAAAATTGTAATATTTACGTCTTTGGCCGGTCAATAACGTTAATGGCCAAAATAGATTGGGCAATGATGATATTATGGAATAACCACTATAAAGAACAGCAAAATGGCGATTTAAATTTGACAGCTAACTGTCAAAAGACTGTCCATTAATTACGTAAGGACGATTTTTGTAATTTTTGACATCCTCCCCACCCCTCATATAAGGGCACGTAAGGTTTTGGCAACCCCCCCCCCCCCCGTTACATCTTACGTAAGGATTATTAAAATTATTTTCATGACAAAAAAGTGCACACAAAAAAAGAAAGGTCGACGGCGTACATAAAGAACAGTGAAAACCGGAAAAAGAAAGGTCCTGAAAAACAAAGTAGGGCGAAAAAAAAGGTCAACGGGGTATTTTAAAAATTTAATTTAAAAACGGTATTTTACAATACTTACGTAAGGAATACATTGGACCCTTCCCTCCCTCCACGTAAGGGTCCGTAAGATTTCCGATACCTCCCCCCCATCCCCTAAATCCTTACGTAATTAATGGACGGCCCCCAAGTGATATTTACGTACATATGTTGTGTTCATTGTATTCATGTATACTTAATCATTATTTATTTACAAAAATAATATAAATTAAAAAATAATAAAATAAAATTTTTTAAATTAATCATTTTTATTCTGGTACGAGAGTAAAGTGTGAATTTGTTGTTGCGCGACACGCACATTTATTTTTTTTACATTTACCCTCGCAAAGACAACGCTTGTAACACTTGCCTCCTAAAACACTGCTTTGAGCTGCTGGTTGTCTAAGAGTAATCTCATTTTCTTTGGTCGTATCACTAATATTTTCTAACAAAATTAACTTTTCAGTATCCCTTAATAACTAATATTAATTGCAAGGGTACATTTAATATATTACTTTCAGATGGAATCTATAGAATAATAGTTTCATCATGGCCCACCCCGTATTGAGCATTAACGTTATTGCCCGGTTAATGATGTAAAAACCACACATGAAATTTTAAATGTCAACATCGCCCGAAATGCATGGTCATTAACGTCAATAGCCGGTCAGTGACGTCAATGCCCAACTAAGCTGGGCATTGACATTATTGGCCGGCCATTGACGGTAATGACCGAATTGTCAGCATTGACCGTAACATATATAAACTTCTCTAAAATGGGCCGGTTGGCATTTAAGTGCCCGAGCCGGTCTGATGTATCCCATTCGCCCCTGAATATTTTTCAATATTTTGGTTAATTTTTAAACGTTGCTGAAACCGGGCATGAGCGCAACATAACTTAAAAAGTACCATTTATATCAAATTAAAATCTGAAAAAATTTTGACTCGAATAATTTTGTGCTAAATTTAATAAATTAAAAACGGAATGTAAAATAGCAAACATGCAGCAATTAGTTTAATTAAAAATTGTTAAAATAAAAGTCAATTCATTTACATGTAAATTTTTTATGATAAAAAAATCTATGTTAATTAGTTTTTAACTTGAAGTTTTATTTTATTTAGAATAATTTACTTTTATGTAACTATGCAAGCAATCAGATTATTTTTTCAGTTTTTCAAAGTCCGAATATGGTTAACGAAAATTTTCTTGTTTTTAAAGGAATTTAACATGATTTTTTTCGTAATTTTTCCGGGAAAACTTTGATTGACATTTTAACCAAATTACCGTCTTATTATTTTATGATATTTTGGATCCGCAAGAGTAATTACCATATTATGTATATTTAATTTGCGATGCAATGTTCCGTTTGAAGTACATACACAGAATTCTACTCTTAAAATATGTTTGATTACTATTTCGTGTAGCTGAACAGACTGGTATATGACTGGGTAGATTAAAAATTTACAACGGATTTATAAATATTTAATGTACATTAGGATAATTTAAAAGTAGCCATCCTTCTTTTCAATCCGTTTTTCTCAGTTGCCATTATTTTAAGAGCGGATTTTTAAATTATTTTTGCCGCAAAATAGTATGCACATTTTTTACCTTCTATTTTCTTAAAGTATTCCAGGTAATAACGTCGACGTTCGTTATTGCCAATACTAAAATTTATTGATTAATGATGTGATCTCTCTTGCACATGTGTATACTCCGACATCTAAATAAATTAGAGCAATGTGAACTATAAATACAGTTTATTGATTTTTGTCTTAGAGCAGGTAGATATACAAATTATTGTATTATAGTTTGATTAATTTATTGTACTATATACATTGTTGCTTTAATTGCTAAGATTATTGGTGTCATCTGTGCAACGGATGTTGTATTTCAGGCATTGTTGTTTCTGAATTTCACATACTCGAATAATAAATTTCATTAGATTTTCATAATATGAAGAACAGGATATAATTTATAATTAAAATTAATTTTAAATAATTAAATATTAATGAAACACCGAAAAACCATTTTATCTTTGAGGCATATTGATAATTAAGGTAGACGAGAAGAAAATTAATATCACGCACAATTTATTACATCGCGATGCCTAACCACTATTATATCCTGCAGGGCAATTAGGAGTAAAATTATATTTAAACTTCTTCACTTCATAATTTTACGAGAATTTCTCATCAATGGCAATTAGTGTATGGATTTGCTATATCGCGTTCTAATCAAGTTCAAATTGAACCAATATAAAATTACGTAACTTTCCACTGTTTGCTTTAAAACTGCAGGTTTTTGCTCATTTACAATATTAAACTACTAATAATAATAATTACAATTAGTAACAAACCAGTCAATATTCAGAAATTTGCTTTGTTTGTCTGTAGTACCCCATAGTGGCCCACTTCATAGGCAATGTATTATAAATCGTTAATTATTATAATTACGTGCTCGTAGTTATGAAATTAATTAAATTTTAATAGAAAACTTTGTGCCGTTGATGTAAAACCCATTTATTTCAGATTAATTTTATATTTTTGAATTATTTCAGAATATTGCTATAATTTAAATTTTTTGCGTAATTGTTTAGCAATGTAATTAAATTGATAATTAAGTCAGCGCCGAATGTTCAATTCAAAAGGGTTTTCATTAAAAATAATTAACGTAAGAGTATACACATTCCTAATGCAAGTATTAACAGAACATAATTAGGCTTTTAAGTAAATTTGAAAAACATTAAACGAATGAAAACGAACTGAGAGAGAAATAGAAATTTTTAATTTTAATATACTTAACTACTTAACTTATAACTTTCAAACTTATTGAAAAGTCTACCAGAAATATAATCGCATTAACATAAATTGATTTGAAGCTATGAGAAAAATTCCAATTTTATTCAACGTCTTTTATGCTCTTACTTTCTGTTTGTAATGTTATTCCTGTATAAGTTATAACCTTATAACGTAGGCAAAATATAATCTAGAAATTTTTAGCAGAAAGCATCTTATCAGAAAAGTAATTTTTGCTGAACGAATAGTTAAAATTCTGGCGAATAAATGTTGTTTGTACAAAATTTAGTTACGCAACAACTACTCGGAAAAATTGTGATTACAAAATATTATCTATAAAGTAAAATCTGATTTACATAAATGTGAAATTTTTTTTGAGAGTACTAGTATATATTATGAAGATCAAAAAGATTGCAATCTACTTAAATATTCCCTCGAGATATCATTCACTATTACAAAGGTGTCTTCTGCGACAGTTTACTTTGAAGAGACCCTGAATTTTATCATAATAAACAAATTAGGATTCAGGATAGGCCCTTAGTCCGCCGAAAAGCAGTCGGGCTTCAAATCAGTAATTCAGTACTCCAGAGTTTATTGTACATACAACAAAAGGAGAGATCGTGACACACTAAGTCAAGTCACTAACTAACTCATGAACTTTCTCTACGCAATTAACTCTAAAACAATTATCTTGTTACATTTACAAATAAGAATTTCATTTAAAATTAACTACGTGCTCACATCATGTATTTTAAAACGAAAATTTAAATTTAATTTAAAAGGAGCTGTACGCTGTTTATTCTCAAAACTTTAACGCGGGAAGGATAATTTAATGTACCTAATACACCATAGGTAGAGCAAATTGGTTGAAATTAGCAAATTTTCAACAAACGAGTCTACATCGCTCAAGTGTCTGCTCAAAATTTATATTGTAATGCACTGTAATCATATTTTAAGAACTTACGTACGAGGTTGTAACCAACTGTTCAATTTTTTTCTAAAATTGGATAACATATTTTTTCACCAAACTAAACGAGAATGAGCTGTTTTAGTACTAAATTTAAATTTTGACTTAAAGACAAAGTTCTCCATACCACCATGAACATAGCACGTGACGTCAAGAATTATTCAAATCAAAATAAATTAAGAGATATGACATTTAATAATTTTGACGAAGTTTAGTATCCACCATTTTATAAAACAATTTTTAAGTTTATCTATCACTACAAATACAGGGTGCTGAATGAGTTAGCCGAACATAGGAAATTCACACGTAAAAACTTATTTATTCAAATTTTTGCTTGCCTAATATTATATTAGAGAAAAAATAAAAAACACAAAAATAATGAAGAAATATAAACTACGAATGATAAGAGCATTAGATTTTATTACGCTGCGTTTTAGCGCAACGCACAACCGTGCAACAGATGAATTGCCGACAAGGCTCAGCGCGAGGGGTGGTTCAATTTTACTTAAAATTGTGCGTTGCCTAATGATGAATAAAATAATTCCGCTACCTACAGAGTCAAAAACCAGGGCGCCACTGGCCAAGTCCGAGTCGTAGAATCAAGCGGCCAGTACTCAATTCGACTGTTCCTGCAATAAAAAAACAACGGGGTTTTCTTTCAACCTGGCCTGATCGAACTTTACACTGAAATTAATTACACAAACAAAACATAGAAAATAGGAAAAACAATATATTGAAATTAAGACGTTTGACCTATGTAAATAATAATAATAATAATAATGGTTTATTAGCTAATGCTATATTACATGTTCATATAACAAATTAAATTAACACTCAAATTCAACTAAAACAAATCATTCCCAAAAATGCACTACAAGTTATTTACAGTTTCTTTAATATATACAGCCAATTCCTTCTTAAAAATCATATAATTATTACATTCCCTTAAAACAACAGGCAAAGCATTGTACAACAGTAAACCCATGCTAAAGAAGGAACTATATGTTCTAGATGATGATGTAACATTTACATAGAAATTGTCTCTCTGTCTCGTATTATACGAGTGCACCTCATTCACACATCTTAACTTTTTTAATAAGTATTTTGGAGCCATACCATTTTTAATTCTATATACAAAATCCAAAACTCTATATCTTATTTGCTGTGACACACTCATTAAATTTAACACATTCAACATATCTCTAATTGGCGTCATTCTATTACATTGAATCATAATTCTCATGGCCTTATTTTGTATTTTCTGAAACTGTTGTGTTTCAGTTTTACTCATAATTAAAAACAAAGTTGAACAAAACTCAAAATGTGGACTTATCAGAGATTTATACAATAGCACCTTTGTGGATGCACACATACTGTCCGAAATACGTCTCAGAAAAAATACCTTGCGCGACATTTTTTTCATTATATAATCAAAATGTTTTTTAAAATTCAAGTTCTCATCTATAATTACTCCTAAATACTTAATTTCGATTACTCTATCCAAAACAATTTTATGAATAAAAATCTGCAACCCCTCAGTTTTTATACCCTTCAAAATATTCTGTTTTCCCAAAATAATGTACTTAGATTTTTTACAATTCACACTTAATTTGTTATTACATAACCATTCAAATACACATTGTAATTCAATATTTAGTATTTCGTACATTAGTTTGATATCCGTACCACATATGTAAATCATAGTGTCATCAGCAAACATTTTCACTTTACACTTTCTAAGGCATGTCACAATATCATTTATATACAAAATAAAAAGTAAAGGACCCAGAATTGTTCCCTGTGGCACCCCATATTCAGTAAAAAGTTCTTCTGAAAAACTGTTTTTAAACTTCACTTTCTGTTTTCGTTTACTTAAATAACATTTAAACCACTTTAATACTGTGCCACTTACACCAATTTTTTTAAGTTTTTCTATAAGTAATCTTCTATCTATCGTTTCGAACGCACGTTTAAAATCTAAAAACACTGCCAAAACAACTTCATTTTTTTCTACACTTCTGGTCCATTCCTCACAACAATCCATTATTACGGATTCACATGAGTGAAACCTCCGAAACCCAGACTGCTCTTGAACCAATATATCGTTTGTTTCACAAAAATATTTTAATTGATCATGCACTTCATATTCTAAAATTTTTTCATGTATGGGAACTATATTTATTGGTCGATATTCTTCACATATATTTGTGTTTGCAATCTTTGGTATAGGCACTATACTGGATGTTTTCCAATTCTCTGAAACAACTCTATTTTTCAGTGACGCATTAATCGTGTTCAAAAAAAAACTGGCCTACTACTTCAAAAGAATCCTTAATTACTTTGGTATTAATTAACGTATCTGGATCGGTCGTGTTTTTTAATTTATATATATTTTCTCTTAATTTTTTCATAGTTACTGACTCAAATTTTTCCCAGTGTTTGACATGTTTGACATTTTCTAAGACTCCATCATGATTGTCACTCGATGGTATTTCTGCAATCAACTCTGCAATGCTCTCTAAAAAATATTTATTAAATTTATCTGATATGTTTTTTTCATTTCTTTCGTCAATTCCTTGAAATTTTATTACCTCTTGTGTTCCTTTATTTGTACCTGACAGTAATCCCTTTATTTCCTTCCAAAAGCGGTTACTATTGTTGTTTTCGGAGACCAAATCATAATAATACTTCCTCTTATTCACACGTATTTTTTCTGTTACCAAATTTCGATGTTGTTTATATATTTCCCAATCTTCTAATTTTTCAGTAAATTGAAATTTTTTATACAAATTATCTCTTTTCTTAATAAGTTCCACGACATCGTTCTTCATCCATTTGTTTTCTTTATATTTGCTTCTAATTTTTATAGTTTTAATTGGGCAGACTTCGTTCATAGTATTAATTATATTGTTAATGAGTTGACTCGCTTTATCTATATCTGATACTTCCACATCCCATTCTCTTTCAAGTAGCCTCTCTTGAAACATTTCTGTTCTGTAGTTTTTTAAATTTCTATTCCTGATACTGATGTATTCATTTTTCAGAAATTCTCTCCGTACACTGATTGTTATTATGTAATGATCGCTTATTCTGGGAATCTGAAGAATTTTTACTTCATTTTCTTTATTATTTGTTATTACATAATCTATAGTTGTTGCACTTCTATTTGTTACTCGTGTATATCCATTCACCTGCTGATAATAACCATATCTCGTAATAACATTCTTCAATTTTTGAGTATAAAAATCATCTTTTGCGAAATCCAGATTCATATCTCCAGTGATAATAATATGACCGTTAAATTCTAGCGATTCAAGATACGTTTCCATGTATTGCACAAATATACCATCACTACTCTGTGGTGGATGGTAAATACCAGCTATTAGTTTATTTTCTCCATTTATCTTTATTTGAACTGATAAAATCCATAAATATTCGTTATTTGTGTAATTCAGTATCACTCTATATTTTATGTTATTACTCACGTATAAATGAACTCCACCAGTTCTGGAATTTTCTGTCAAACATTTCTCCATTTTATAACCAATGATTTCAAGCTCTCCTTCGTATATGAATTCCGTTACGTGGGTTTCTACTAGACATAACACAATAGGCTTCTTTTTTTTAACCAATAGTAATATTTGATCCCTGTTGTTCAAAAATCCTTGACAATTAAAATAAATGATCTCGTTTTCATTTTCTGTCGATGGCTATATATTATAATTTATTCGGCTACTCTTTTTTTCTATCTCTTTTCTGTAACAGGGACAGTTTAGATCCGTTGCGCAATGATTCACGTCTACTTTAATATTTAACCTTTCCACCGCTTTAATGCAATTTGCACATTTTAAGATCGTAGAGTTACATTTTTCTCTATCGCTGTGTTCTTCAGCACATTTAAAACATATTTTTCTGTTTGTACACTCCTTTGCTATATGGTTAAATCCCGCACAACTGTAACATCTTTTAATATTTACGTGATAATGTACGTTACATATTCTCCATCCCATCTTTAGTTTTTCGCGTTTCATAATTTCGTTGTATGAAATAGGATCAGTTTCCAGTACGATACTACCTATATTCTTCCTAGATTTTTTTATATATTTGGTTACAACCTTGACAGTGTCAAATACAATGCCATTTTGTTCACTTATTGCCGATACAATCTCTTCCTCTTGCAGGTTAATGAAGTCCTCTTCCACTCCTACAACAATGATTCTTGGATTCTTCTCAGCTACTTTTTCCACTCTGTATTTTTCACTTAATACCTCCTGCACTTTACTCTTAATTAATCCCTTTGAATTTGAGTCAGCACAACTAATCATCACACCACCACTTCCTATGTTCTTGATACTATTAACACCCACTGCTAATTTACTCGGATCTATTTGTGTTTTTATGTCCTTCCTTGTAACATCATTACGCTGTTCTACGTTTATTGGTTTAATCATTATCATCTCCTTATTTTTAATTAGCACTTGTGAATAAGATTTCTTCTCAACAGTCTCACCCTCCTCATTCTTGCCGCCTACAGTTCTTTTATCCAGTCTCTCTATAATTTCACTATAAGTAGTTATAATCTTACCTTGCTCATGTAATCTCTCTAAGCATTGTTCTACCAGATTTTTCAATTCATTTATTTGACCACGCATATCAATTTTATTACAAGTCTTGCACGTAAAATTTTTTTTTTCATTCTCATTTACTACTTTCAGCTCCTGATCGGTAAACTTTGTACATTTTATATGCAATCTCCCATTACAAATCACACATTTAACATTCTTATCGTTTCTTCTAATCTCAATATCACAATCCATACACAAGCTCGCCATATTTGTCGATATCAATGAACTGCACTGATAAGTGCACTTAAATAATTACTTAACCAATTTATTAAATTAATTAAATTAATAGCAACCATCCGCAACCATTAGTAGTATACGTTCACACGTTCACTTGTTCACAGTTTTCACTGTTCACACAAAATCAAAAATATAGTAAGAATAATAATTGGTTTTAATACATTTTTACAATTATGCAAATTTTTAAGAAATCGGTGCACCGCATCAGAAAAGTTAATCAAGAGGAGCAAATTCCAAATTTGGTTAAGATCCGGTATATAAAGTTGTGATGGCAACTGGGTGTAGAACAAAAATGTAGTTGAGGACGATGTTGAGTACTCGATGCAGATCCTCCAAAGAGTTGGAAGATGCAAGGCACGGCGTGGTTGTAGTTCCCTATTTTTATATTCCGCACACGACAAACTAAATAATTTTGAGAATGCTCCCACGGTAAATTACTTTTATTCGAACTTAATTGACATACTTGAAATTTTCAGTTTTTACGTTCTTATCCGCACTTGGCGTAATTAAAAAAAAATTAACGGAATGGAGTCTACTTAGTTGTTAACTTGATGAAAATCAACTTTCTATACGACTAAGACAGAATACGAACATTCTGGCTCAATTTTCAATTCAGAAAATACACATTCTTCGCACCTGTTACAGAATATTTCATTTTGTAACATCCCTTACAGAATGACTATATTCTCACATCTAAGAATTATTAAAACCTGGTAGTGACATCTATCTACAAGTTCTTATTTTTTATTTTTTGCTTTGACGAAAATAAAATTTATTATTTTTATAAAAAAAAATATCAACATGTTATTTTACTGGTTTTATAACGCCAATTCTATCAAATTGGCGTATTGCAAGAAATACACTAGCACTGTGCGTCTGTCGTATAGAAAGTATAGTCTGGAACTCGTTTAGAATGGCTATTCTGCACTCGGAGACCGTCACACTCGCCTAAACGGCTCGGGTGACAAACTTTCCCCTCGTGCAGAATATGCCAATTCCTAACTCGTTACAGAATATACTATTATGACTGACTTCTTGATCTAATGTAAGAGGTTATGTAAAATTTGTTAAACCTTGACCAACAGTTCACTATTATGGTTAATTTGAGCGTCACTATATCGATATGTCATCAACTGTTGTAGGTGTTTTTCAGAAAATTTTGAATAACAACATCTTTCAAGAAATTTTCAATAACCTAATCAAGTTTAGGAGTTTTTGAAGAAATTTACAATGACCTAAACAAATTTAAGAAATTTTACAAAGCTATGAAATTAAATTACTTATGCAGCAAGGAATATACAGAATGGATTAAAGCAAAGTGTCAAAGTTTTAATGTTAATTGTTATTTGTCTGATTTTCGTATAAATTAAAATTCTGCTTACAATTAAATAGTCAAAAAATGTTTTTGAAATTGTAAAAAGTTTCATTTATCAGACTGGCCATGTAAGTTTCCAACGTAGTTACTTTTGAAACTAGAAATTAAATTGAATTTATTACAAGATCAGTCCGATAAATGAAAATTTTAACAATTTCAAAAGCATTTTTAGACTTTTTAAGTAAAAACTAGATGAAATCTAATGATCTGATCATTTGTAGTTTATATTTTTGCGTAATTTTTGTATTTTTTATATTTTCTTTAAAATAATAAGGGAAGCAGAAATTTGCATAAATAAGACTCATTTAGCACCCTGTATATTGTCATGTTCCAAAATTCTCAATTTTATATATTTTTTGAGAAAATTTATAAATATTTTTAAAGTTTTTGATTTAGTTGTATAAACGTGGCCTTTTTGCTAAAAAAACGCCGACTTACTAGATGTCTAAGTTTGCTGGTCTATGAAATTTTAATTTGATTTTGTATAGTTGGGAAAATTAAATTAATATTTTTATTTGGAAAATATTTTAATTAATTTATTTGGTTAGTTTTGAAAAATAAAATTGAAGCGGAATGTTAAAGTAACAAAGTAAAAATATTATATTGTATTAATTACGTGAGGTGATTTTGACGATTTTAATTTTTGATGAGATTTGGCTTGATCCCCTCCCCCCCTTCTAATCTCAAGTGAGATTTTTTTAAATGCGTATTTTTAATGTAAATACATTAATCTGTGCTTGATTGTGTTGAATTTATTAAAAAAGCATAATTTTCTTAATTATTTTTATTTAACAATAGTTAACACAAAAAAATTACGTGATATTTGCCGAGACCCCCCTTTCCCCTACGTGAGATTTGGTGAGATTCCGCTCGACCCCCTTCCTCCCTAAATGCCTATGCCTATAACTATGGACGCCCCCTAACAGTGAAATTTATAAAAATTATTGAAAGTCAAATGGTGTACGGTGAAAATTTTGTAAAACATTCAATTTAATTTTGAAAGACCGGATTATTTAATTCAATAAGAAGACACCCAGGTGCATGTATTATTTGAGAGAATATTTCCATTTTTATAAATTCAAAATTTATTGAATTTTGAAAATAACCGGTCAAAACTTTTTATTTGTATTTTTCCGGTGATTTGAATTTATGGATATTCAAGGTTGGAAAAATACAATATATTTTGTATTTAATTTTAATTTATTAATTTAAATATTTAATATATAAATAATATAAATATTAATAAAAATTATTAATTAAATTAATTAAAAATTAATATAAATATTAATTTAAAAAATAATAAATTCAAACACTGACTGACGTTAACATTTTCGTACTTAACCTACAATCCTTTGAAATTAAAATTTTATTTTTAACCAAAATTGCTAAAATAAATAGAAATTATGTCTTTCTTAACTATAAAAATGAATGAAATGCGATAATTAAATTTGTTTAATTATCACCGAATCTTTTGCTTGCCCGTAGGTTTTATCACAAGAGCCAGCTAACTTGGTCTATTTAGAACATGGTTCTGAGAGCATGGACTATTTAATGCTTATAAAAAGTATTTTAATAATACGAGGATGCTGTTGATTTGTTAAATTCTGATCACTTTAATGCTATAATCCAAATATATAAAATACTACTAAGTACAACGTGTCATTTTTTAGTTGAAAAACACAATCTGATTGGTCGATTTTTAATCCAAACCGGGAAATTTGAATTTTAAAGCAAACATTGGGGAAATTTAAACCTTTGGCATTGAGAATATTAAAACTTGGAAAAGCATTTATTTAAGTGCCTTACGGCTCAGAGTTTAGCAACAACTTTTGCGTTACTTTGAAAGTTAACTGTCGAAATTATAGCCAAAAGTGTGAACCGAGAGCTCTAGGTGAACACACTCCAGTACAAATAATAAAATTCCAACTCTTCTAGAATACCTACAGAAGACAAAATAATTATACTTTCGTCAAAAGAGACTGGGAAATTTTTTGTTTTTGAGCAAAAGTGAAGGAAATTGAAACGTTCAGCTGAAGAAAATTAGAATTTAAGAAAGTTATTTATTTTTATATTATTATAAAAAAAAAGTTTAGCAGCAACTTTTGGCGTTATTTTGAAAATATAGAAAAATGGGGAATCCCATAGTAGCGGGAAAAGAAATTAAATATTATACCGCTAAAAAAGAGATCAACCGTCTAACTGCCCGTCCGCGGACGGGCTTTCTAGCTAGTTATTTTATAAAGCCTAATATATTAACCTGTCAATTTAAATTAAATTCAAAATATTAAATAATCGGTAATTTTGGCTTAAATCTAAAAAGGAAAACATCATACCTATACCTATTTAGACAAAGCAGTAAATGAAAATCGGTGTAAAGTGCATCAACCTGTAGTTAATTAAACTTGGAATTTTGCGATTCAATTAAAAATTATAGTTTTTTATAATTTTTTATAATTTGCCCAAGGATAAATTTCTCAGACTTCTGACATAATATCTTTAGCATTCAACCATAATGAGATACTAAATTTACTAAAAATATAGAAACTATAAAAGTAGAATATTTGACACCCTCGGTTAGGAACTGCAACAGTTGTGACGACATTTTCCAATGCAAAGGGCATATAATGCGATATAAAATTTAAACATAAAAATTCTACTTACTTGCAGGCTTCAAGATGCAGAGTAATAAACGGTTTATTTAAGTTCAACATTTATTCGGATAAGCGTTTGAGTTTCACAGTAATTTTAAATTGATATTTTTATATACCACTGTAGAAAATAAAACACAATACCTTCTTATGATGGGAATTAAGCTTTTTAAGCTGGTTAGTAGATGTAATTCTTTGTTCGTTGCTAAGTAGCAATACATTTCAGTTCAAATTCTTAAATTACCTACGCGTTTCATTTTAATCAAACATTTTAATCAATTCACATGTTGAAATCATCTCGGACGGTTTACTTAAGTCACCGTGATGATCTTAAATTGAAAGCTCCAAACGAGCTTTTGATGATTTTTGTGAATGCGGTTTCAAAGCCCATTTTTTATAAATATTAAAAACGAGTTCTCCGGGACGCGGATTCATTTGTCCAATCATAAAACCATCTCATTTATTTGATCTTCGTAATTACTTCAATTTTTCGAAGTTTAATTCTTTTTGTTTTGGTATTTTATTGTTTGTCGCGGGCGAAACCGAGTACGTAAACTAGCTCTAAATATAGGTTAATAACATTACTCTAAGAAAAAATTTACTTTTCAATTTGAAGTGAATAACTCGGTTCAGTAAATAATACCTTGCATTTACAGTAATTTATTAATACATAATAGTATATAAGTAAACCGCTTACTTCGAACGGAATTTGAGTTTTCCAGATTCAATAGAAGCTCTAACGTGTAATTCTCTATAATATATCAAATTACCCGAATATCAGTGCATTCATTTGTTGAATACCATGACGTTATAATTATATCGTAATGCTTTCTTACCTAGAGCTGCTGCAATTTAAATTAAATTACATTTCTCTAAAACCATTTGATATATTTATATGGAAGTATACGAGGCTTGATCAGAGTTTTTTACACTAGTTAATAAATGAAACCGGAAAGATTTATAAATTCCATAACAATCAGAAGGCCGAAACAAAGTTTCCAAAACCATCATCGCTGAAAAACAAAAGTTTCATTGCTGTTTTGTTAATCAGAGCAACTAAATTTTAATTTTACGACTGTTAAACTTCCTCAAGTAATTTTAAATATTTGCTATTAACTTTAACGTGTTTCTGTGTGCCTGCTATATTATTCAAATTCTTTTATTATCCAAAAAGCAAATAAAAGCTGAAAATTAAACTTTGTCCATTACAGAATAATTTTGTATTATTACTAAAATACACAAAAAAATGTTTAAATCT
This sequence comes from Cantharis flavilabris, assembly GCA_949152465.1. Taxonomy (NCBI): domain Eukaryota; kingdom Metazoa; phylum Arthropoda; class Insecta; order Coleoptera; family Cantharidae; genus Cantharis; species Cantharis flavilabris. The sequence continues at coordinate 8,393,259 of OX424436.1, read as the reverse complement.
TATCTGTAAGTTAAATTCTGCGAGAAATGTAAATTTTATGCCTACCAGTAGCGACCGTAAACTTGAAACAAAGTTTAAAATTTATCACAATATTTTTCGTTTTATCGTAAAATTTTAGCTTTTAAGTACTGTTTTTTTGAAAGTGTGTTTGGGAGTGTGCACTTTAAAAGATCACCCAAACATAAATATGTCTAACGAACCTTTAAAGACCACTTCTAATAATTTATAATATAATTATTTATTTAATCTAGAGTAATTAATATAAGTTTTAAAAAGGTTTTAACACTTCTAGTAATTTATAATATAATTATTTGTTTAGTCTAGAGTAATTAATATATAAGTTTCAAAAAGGTTTTACATGTAAGGGTCGTCTCCGACTCAAGTGTTTACGTGTTCTAAACACCCCACTTTCAAAATGTAACTTTCGATGCATTTATTTTTATATTTTAAATCAGTTGCTGTTTTGCATCTAACTTGAACAGTTGTATCTTTAATTTAATAAATATTCAATTTTTAAAAACATTTGTTTTAATTGGATAAACGTAATTGGCGCAGTCGGTAGGATACCCAAACAATTCTATCGAAGAATTGGCGATTTTTAAATCATAATTGGGTAAATTATAAGTGCAACGTTCCAAATTGTGCATATTGGTGCAAGATCCACTGGTACCTGCTACAGAGAGACTTCTACCGCAGACGGACTTCACCCGCAGTGCAACCCGGAAACTACACCACCAGCAATTCACCCGCTAGACATATTCAACATGTTATTGGCAACCTTAGTTTTGTAAGTACCGCTTATTATTTTCCTTTACCTTAAATTTTGTTATACTGTATTAAAATCTCTATGAGTTTAATTCGCGATAGATCACCTATTAAAATCGCGGAAAATAATTCGAATAATTCAGATTTACAATTAGAAATTAGCGAAATAATTTTTAGTCAATTAAACAAAATTAATCCATTCGAAATGTCTGTTAATTTTGCAGAAATTAAATTGGCTAAAGAGACCATTCCTCAATATGAAGGAGGTAGCAAAAATCTATCATATTTTATTCTTCAATGTGAAAAATTTATTAGGGCTTATAAAAGTCCAATTGAAGCTAGTTCATTAAATAGTTTACTTTTTGAAACTTGTTGCTCGAAGTTAACTGGTGTTGCCAGAGACACTTTAGTAACATCGGATTGTTCCACCTGGGAAAAATTAAAAATATCACTTTTGAATCGTTTTGGAGATCAAAGAAATGAAACCTTATTATTAACTGATCTTAATACATGTTATCAATTATTAAACGAAACATACGATTCTTATTATGAAAGAATTAAAAATAAATTGCAATTATTATTAGAACACGTTACAATTAGGGAACAAGATGAAGGTCTTAAATTATATAAAATTAGTTTGCATAATAAAAGCGCGTTAGATACTTTTAAGGCAGGCTTGTTAGAACCATATCGTACTCACATTTCAAATCAAATTGTAAATTCAATCGAAGATTGCATGCTGCAATTGAGAAATTATGATAATTATAAACAACAAGTCGAATTTTTAAATTTCATGCGAAACAAAGCTCCAAAGCATAATAATACGCACAAAAATATTAATCAAAAATCATATAATCCACGGTTTAACTCGTTTACGCCTCAATCTAATAATCAATTTTCAAATTATCGAACTTTTAATCAAAATCAAGGATATACTAGTAGATTTAATAATAATAATAATTACAATAACAATAATCATAATAATTATAGTCAAAATGAATTTCCGCATGGTCCAGTTTACCAAACTAGACCAGTTCAAAATAAAATTTTTACAAATTCGCAAGTATTCGGAAGAAAACCCGAATCAAAACCTACACCAATGTCGATATCAACAAGAAATACATTTAACCCTTCTCGTAATCGACCAAACGCGTCTCATAATAATCATTTTCAAAAATCCGGTCCAAATAATTTTATATCGGAGGAATTGTATAATATAGAAGAACCAGATCAAATGCAATTAGAAAATCAAGAATATTTTGAAAATATGAATGAACCAATTGAAAATTTTCCAATACCAGCCTCGGAACAATCAACATAGATTTAAATATATTAGCTAGCAAACCCAAATTACCATTTATCACTATTCCTAATTTAAATTTAAAAATTCTCCTGGACAGTGGAGCTTCAAACTCAATAATGAATTCAAATATTGCACATGATAATTTTAAAAATTTTATATTTAAAAAACAGTTTTTAATTAAGAGCATGAATCAAACGGTCGCTAATGACGAAAATGTATCTTTCCCTATTTTGAAAGAATTCGGTATAAATAATGCAATTGATTTTCATGTAATCAATTGGCATGATCGATTTGACGCTTTATTAGGAAGCGAAGATTTATGTAAATTAGGTGCAAATATAAATTATAACAATAGAACGTTAGAGATAGGAAATTATAAAATTCCTTTTTTTCTGGAATTAAACCAAAAAAATTTTAAGCCATTTAAGCAAAGAGTTAAAACTCATATAAAAATTCCCGTGAATATTGATGAAGGCGAAGTCCTTATACCTGAAATTAATTTTAAACAATTTTGTATCCCCGAATCAATTGCCTTTGCAAAGAACGGTTTTTGCGAAGTACCCATAGAAGAAGTACGTAAAATAGACATTAATTTTAAACAACAAGTAAAAGTAGAACCAATAACAAATGTAGAAATTAAGAAACCAAAAAATCATTTTTCTAATCTAAATATTCAAAATGTTATTCGTACGGAACATCTTAACCCGGAAGAAAAAGCAGAAATTTTAAGTTTATGTAGAAAATACAAAGATATTTTTTACAACGAAAATCACGATTTAACATTCACTAATGCAGTAAAGCATAAAATTAGAACAGTAGATAATGAACCAGTTTTTTGTAAATCATTTAGATATCCTTATCATTTAAAAACAGAAATTCAAAATCAAATAAAAAAACTATTAGACGATAAAATCATAAAACCCAGTATTTCACCGTATAGCTCGCCAGTTTGGATTGTACCAAAGAAAATTGACGCTAGTGGAAAAAAGAAATTCCGCCTTGTGATAGACTACCGTAAGCTAAATGAAAAAACAATTGAAGAAAAATATCCCATTCCTAGAATTGATGAAATTCTGGATAATCTAGGAAAATGTAATTACTTTTCCACCTTAGATCTCGCGCAAGGTTTTCATCAAATTGAGATGGACGTTGATTCAATCAAGAAAACCGCTTTCTCAGTAAATAACGGCCATTGGGAATATGTTCGCATGCCATTTGGGTTGAAAAATGCCCCTAGTACGTTTCAGCGAGTAATGGATAACATTTTTCGCGAATTTCTTCATAAATTTTGTTTTGTCTATATGGACGACATAGTAATTTATTCAAAATCTCTCCACGAACATTTGGTTCACCTTAAACTAATTTTTGATAAAATTAGACAGTACAATCTAAAAGTTCAACTTGATAAATCCGAGTTTTTGCGAAAGGAAGTTGCCTTTCTTGGTCATGTAATTACTCCAGAAGGTATAAAACCTAATCCCCAAAAAGTTATAGCTATACAAAATTATCCTCTTCCAAAGACAATTAAAGAAATTAGGTCATTTCTCGGTTTAATAGGATATTATAGAAAATTTATTCAAAATTTTGCTAGAATAGTGCAGCCCTTCACAAAATGTCTTAAAAAGGGAGCAAAAATCGAAACAAGTAATCCCGATTACTTACAAGCATTTCAGAAATGCAAAGAGTTAATAACAAATGCCCCCATATTAGCTTATCCCGATTTTGAAAAAATCTTTCACGTCACAACTGACGCTTCTAACACAGCTATCGGAGGTGTGTTATCCCAAAATAATAAACCCATTGCTTTTTATTCTAGAACTTTAAATAGTGCCGAAAGAAATTATTCAACAATCGAACGCGAATTATTAGCAATTGTCGATACGACAAAACAATTTAGGCCATTTGTTTACGGAAAACAATTTATTATTGAGACTGACCACAAACCGCTGGTCTGGCTATTTTCAATTAAAGATGCAAATTCTCGCCTCGTTAAATGGCGATTAAAATTAGAAGAATTCGATTATAAAATTCAATATAGAAAAGGCAAAGAAAATCAGGTAGCAGACGCATTATCGCGTATAGAAATTAACGTAAAAGAAACTTTAGATGAAAACTTAGATTTGATGTCAATGACACCAAATGTTGGTGACGATTTAGAATTGCCATTAGATGATCTTGACGACATAATTAACGCCCTTGATAAAAATAACGAATCAATTATTAACGCTAACGATAATACTAACGAAGATAATGAATCTAATAATACTAGACATACGTCACATGAAAACCCCGTGTTTACTATGCCCATTTCTGATAAACCGGTAAATCAATTTGCGAATCGTATAATCTTACAATTAGGAGATCAATATAACGTAGATCATAAAAGAATTTTTGCGAAAAATAACTATACAGTCACTATTAGAAGAGGTAACGAATTACAAAATCTCTCACAAATGTTAAAGGAAATCGTTAATCCTGGAAATTTATATGGAATTTATTTCAAAGATAACGAAATAGAATCAAAATTTTTAAAAATCACTCAAAGTCTATTCAATAATCAGGTAAAATTTACAAAAAGTAATATATTAGCAAAAGATTTAGAAAATTCAAACCAACAAGATGAAGTAATAGAACAATATCATTCAAGTAACCATAACGGCATCACCGAAACTTATAATCATTTAAAATTAAAATATTATTGGCCCGATATGAAAACTAAAATAAATAAATTTATAAATGAATGCGAAACTTGTCTCGCTAGTAAATATGAAAGGAATCCTTACAAGATTCAATTTTCGGGACCCCTACTTTCAAAAAGACCTTTTGACGTTATTCACATAGATACATTCAGTTTTGAAAGTAATAAATTTATAACTATAATTGATTTATTTTCGCGTTACACACAAGCTTATTTTGTAACAGATATCACCGGTATAACAATATTAAATAAATTACGCCATTACTTTTCTCATCATGGCTATCCAAAGAAAATTGTTTGTGACGAAGGTAAAGAGTTCAAAAACAAAGTATTTCAAGAATTTTGCGAATTATTTAAAATTGAATTACATTTTACGACAAATTATAATAGTAGTTCTAATTCACCGATAGAACGAGTGCATTCTACTATTTTAGAAAAACTCAGAATAATTAAAGAAAAAGACCCAAATGAAAGTCCTCAACATTTAATGATATCAGCCGTATTAACTTATAATCAATCAATTCATTCCGCCACTGGTTACACCCCATTTACATTATTATATGGCCCTTATGAAAATTTAAACGCACACGAGTTAGACCTAAGTAAAACGGTTTACGAAATTTATAACGAAAAAAGAAAAGACGAATTATTGCCATTCTATGAACAATTATACCAAAAACAACTCGAAAAAGGTCAAAACAATTTGCAAAATCATAATAAAAATAAAGAATCCACTGTTGAAATTAGTGAACCCACAGTATATTTTACACGGCAACGAATCAGAAAAACGGACCCGTATTATGATAAAGTAAATGTAACATCAATTGAAAAAAATAAAATAATTGGAATACGAGATAAGTCAAAACGACAAGCAAACATACACGTAAGAAAATTAAAAAGACTTAAAAAGAAATTTCCGTTACAGAATAATGGAACTGACCAGTCAAAACCAGGCCCTTCAGGTAGACAAGATTGACACGAACGGATATTTTCCCGAAGACCTAGGTCCAGCAAAGCTCCTCGGTCATTATCATAAGTTTTATTTTTATTTTAATATAAGCGATCTAGAATTAAGTTATTTTAAGTTATTAAGCAGTACTACTATTTTACAGTCAAAAACATCAAATTCAAATCATCTTACACAACAATTAGTTAACATACTAACCGATAATTGCAAATCAATTGAAAAACAACTATCGAAATTTAAATATCGTAACAAACGTGGACTCGTTAACGTTTTAGGAACCGCTATTAAATTCATTACCGGCAATCCGGACAATCAAGATTTAATTGATATTAACAAAAATTTAGATTTACTATATAATAATCAAGAAAAGATAGTTAAACAAATAAACGAGTATAGTTCATTTGCACATCACATAACAATGCGTTACGCGAAAGATCTCGAAACAATTCAAAATAATTTGAATTCATCATTTAATGCAATAAATAAAATAAGTAATTCTCTTGATACCCAGTTAATGATAGAGTACAACAATTACATCAGTCTAAAATTACTAAACATTCTCCAAAGTATTGAAAGAACCATCTCATTAGCCTTTTCGGAAATTACAAATTTAGAAATAATATCGGACGAAGAATTAATTGAAATTATAAATCATTTAAAACTAATTTATAAAAAATCAGAATTACTCGAATTAGATACCGTTCATATTTTTAAGATTTTAGAATTTTCAAAGTTTCAAATTTTTGCAACAAGAGATTTTATTACATGTATACTTAATGTACCTATCCTGGATCCATCCATTTACCAATACACAAGAATTTATCCAATTCCCGATTTGCAAAACAAGGTGCTAATTCCGCCATCGAAGTACCATCTGCAAAGTGTTAGAAAAGAATTATGGACTGACGAAAAGTGTCAAGTGATCGAAAACTCAATCGTGTGTGTAGACAAACCCCAAGTGAACAAGTGCTCTTTTATTCATAATAACAATAATTGTACTTATGCATTAGCTAACAATAATTATAAACTTTACGGACAACTTAAAAACGGAAAAGTTCTAACTTCTTGTAAAACTAAGTTAAGCGTAATTGAAGAATGCAATGATAAAATTAATAATCTCGAAGTGATAAACAATGCGTTAATTTCATCTGAAAACAATTGTAAAATAATTATAGACGATCAAACTTATGTAAATACATTTAATAATTTTACTTTTAATAATCCATTAGCAATTCAAGATTATCAGGCTAGCGCAATTGTAAATTTGCAATTAAACCATTTGGACAATTTAGATGATCTAAAAGAAGAAGCAAAAAGTTTGGAACATCACATCAAAATACATCCTGTAATGCATGTTACACATTTTATCACAACTATTATTATTGTTTTATGTATTTTTGTTGCATTATTATATCTCTTTAGAAATAAAATTAAATCATTAGTTAAGGGGAAGAAAAATGAAGAATTTGAATTATCAGAAAGTCACAGTGTCCAAGCTTCACCGGACACGTTCTTTACTAAGGGGGGAGGAGTTATGTCTAACGAACCTTTAAAGACCACTTCTAATAATTTATAATATAATTATTTATTTAATCTAGAGTAATTAATATAAGTTTTAAAAAGGTTTTAACACTTCTAGTAATTTATAATATAATTATTTGTTTAGTCTAGAGTAATTAATATATAAGTTTCAAAAAGGTTTTACATGTAAGGGTCGTCTCCGACTCAAGTGTTTACGTGTTCTAAACACCCCACTTTCAAAATGTAACTTTCGATGCATTTATTTTTATATTTTAAATCAGTTGCTGTTTTGCATCTAACTTGAACAGTTGTATCTTTAATTTAATAAATATTCAATTTTTAAAAACATTTGTTTTAATTGGATAAACGTAATTATATGTATAATTCTATAAAAGTCTAAAACAAGTTTTAAAAAAAAGTTGCTCGTAAAGAAAAGTCGGAATTATATTCGCATAAATTTTTGTTAAACAAAAATGTAAAATAAAATATTCATTAAATGTTACCCTTCCTACTTAAAAAAAGTTATATTTCATTTATAGGCGAGAACGAATTCGATTTAAATTAATTTTAATTGCAAAATTAAAAATTTATTCGACGGACCGATTTTCTTCCTAGGTATTTTTGGTGATTTAATTTCTGATTTAATACTTAATGAAAGGTAAATAGAAGGTCCTGCCTAACTACTATCCTATGTTTGTATTAAATTTCGGGTCGGTTAAAATAACTTGGTATTATTTTCAATTTACAATTCCTTGCCATAGTTAAACAAAAATTATAATAATTTTGTAATATTAAATTACGCTTGATGGTATGCAAAATGTATCAAAAACATAGGTTGCATATTTTCACTAATATTAGCATTTAGATGTATGAGAATGTAATCGTTACAGCGGTTTTTCTCTCACACCCACGGAACGCCATATCAGTGGCGTAACTACCAGTGTTCGATGTGTGTTGATCGAACTAGGGCCCGAACATTAAAAGGGCCCAGTCGCTATCACGACCAAAAAAATAAAATATTTTAATGATTTAATGCGAATTCAAATTTTTGTGATTTGTAGCACCAATATAACCAGAACAGAATGTAAATCTTATGTAATGTAATAAAATCAGAAAATATGCGACACTTTTTCAAAATAACTTGTTTACTCTTTTATTAGGGGTTTTTTTTGTCCCCAAAAGAGAATATACTACGAATGATAAGAGCGTTAGATTTCCTCTAACTTTTACTTAACCCGGTGTCATTGGGGCCGGGTATCTCATACCCGACTGTTTTTAAACCTCTAATAGCTTTAAAACAAAATACACTCGTTATTTTCCGCTCACAGTAGCTGAAGTTGTGGACCTCACTAACCGTTTTAGCTATTTTAATTAGTGCCATTGCGGCTACGGTGGAATTTGCACGTCTGTGAAGAGCGCTCCGGTAGTTATACCCAGTTACAATGGTTACGTAACATTTGATCTCAATAGCGATTAACTTAGCATATACGAAATAAATAAGCATAAAATATAATTTTATGTTAATGTGCTAAAAAATCATTTATATTTTGTACTTAAATTGTTATTATTTTTTGTGTTTGAATATAGTTATATTCAAAGTTATGTTCTAACAAATTTATTCATAGAAGAAGAATGTTTACATTTTTAATGATTACAATAGGTTTATTTTATATTATTTATAATAAATAAATGTTTAATTTTTATAAATAATGTTTTCAATTACCTAATACCCCAATATAGAAAAACTAATATGGACATAAGGTTGATTCAGAGCAATAATGTACTTGGGTATAATATACCCGGCCACAACGGCGGTGTTCTGTTTGGTCGCCACAATGACGCCGGGTTAAAAAGTCTTTTGAAATTGTTAAAAGTTTCAGACTGGCCATGTAGGTTTCTCAGGTAATTATTTTTGAAGATAGAAATTAAATTGAATTTATTTCATGGTCAGTCCGATAAATGAAAATTTTAACAATTTCAAAAGCATTTTTTAGCTTTTTAAGTAAAAGCTAGATGAAATCGAATGCTCTTATCATTCGTAGTTTATTTGGTAATCAGTGCAATAGTTATTTAAACTGCTAGAAATGTTAAGATAAATGCAACAAATTTTTTCCATTTCAAATTAACTAGGATTAATTAGAAATTCCTTCGTCATGCTTACTTGTGATTATATTAGATGAATAATAAAGTAACATAATGTCGTAGTCGTGTACGTGACAATAGCATTCATATTTCAGGTATTGAAGTGAAAATGCATAAAAATTTTAATTGCATACATTCAGTCACCGTTTCATTGATATTAGCCGGTTTTTAATTATAATCTTCGAATTTTGTTTATAAGTAGTATTTAATATTCTAGGTTTGCACATTATAGATTTATGGGGATAATGCGGATTTAGCATACATACTATTTAGTTAGTAAAATTTAATTATCACGTTCTGAAATTATAATAATTTGCTGTTACGGTGTAATAAATATTTAGATAAGTTAAGGCAGTAATCGATTATGAAGGATTATGTTCACTTTGGTTTACAACTGTTGCATACTATAATATCCTTTCAAGAGCTTGCATGCATGTAAAATTTTCATACGGGATTAGCTAACTTTTAATTAATTTAACATTGAATAACAAATTGGAAAAATTCTATCTAATTTATCCTATTAAATACCTAATTTGTTGTAAAAAAAAATTAAATTAATTAATTTGTTTCTATAAATTTAATATTAAAATATTAATATTAAGCCCGTTATTGCATGTAAAAATAAATATTTTTTTAATTTACTTTTGTGTCATCATAAAATTATAATTTTGTAACAAAACTCTCATATTACAAATATTATTACATCATCCAGTGTCAATAAAAGTTTTTCAATTTATTGGAATCTATATTCTCTGAATGGATAACCCAGTTTATTGAAGAATTTCAAATAATGATGTTCATATTTTTCTACGATATCTGAAATTTTTTAAATTTAATAAAGAAAACCCACTTTCATTTAACGCGCAAATAAAAATACAATGAAAGATTATTTTTTATATTTACCCAAGTATTAATAGAAATATTCATAATATTCCACTAATATTCTCTTTGTTACATCTAATACTTCCTTTTCTCGTAATTTTTTTTTTGGTATTACACTGAGTTGAAAAAATATTGCAAATGTTATCTGCAGGATAAGATACACCGAACCTATGTAACCATTTTGATAATACGATTCTTGCTATTGCTATTCATACGGTATACCTTGTTCCGTTAATAAGAAAACGAAATACAACAAAATAGTAAGATATTTTAAAATCAGTAAATAAAAGTAAAAACATTTAATCAAATACCTCTATTTTTCAATTCTGCTCCAAAATTGTTACTTACCAACCTGTTACTTACTGATGTAAGTAAGTAATTTCAACTACAAATAACTTACTTTCCGATATTTATTAAAATACTAGCTGGCCCGGCAGACATTGTCCTGTCCAAATTGCAATATTTGCCCACGTGAATTTTCTGGATCCAATCCGCATATTATAGCCTTGCGACTTATTTATGGTCATCGCAAATACCAAACGTATTAAAAAAGAATTAATTAATTAATTAATAAATAAATGTTAACGAATACAAATCAAGGTTTAATAAAAAGTTGAACAAAACTGCAAAGTATTCATAAAAATCACAATTTCACACAATCACAATATTACACAAAATCACAAAAATTACTAATTTTATTTTTGCCAATTACTGTTCTTCCTGTTCCTCCTCCCCTTCTTCATCCAATTAAAATTTTTTTTAAATTGCACAGGAATATTGCCAATACCTCTCATTCTTTTTGTTCTTCCTTTTCCTTCTCCCTTTCGTCTTATAATAAAGAATTTCCAAAATTACGCAGCGCTATTGCCAATTCCTGTTCTTCTTTCTGTTTCTTCTTTATATAGGCAGCAGCCAATTCTTCTTCTCTTTTTCATTTTGCAATAGTTAATGCATCACTACGCATGTGGTTTCCGCCAAAATCTTGCAATACTTCTTTTAAAAAATTTATAGAGGCTTGTGTGAATTCCTCTTTTACTTCCCAATTTTCGTATTTTGAATGAAATAAAATGTTCGAAATCTGAAGCTTTCTTCGCTGTTTCTTATGAACTTCGAGCAGAAAATGCGAATGCCGCAGTCTGATTTTTCGTAAATATGATATTTTTGGATTTATGGTGCTTTAAACGTAAGAAATTCGGGGTGACTTTGCCCTCATCTTATTTCTCAATTTTTCACGGTTTTAATTGCTTGCGCCAAGTTCCTACGGCTGTTTCGAGCGCTAGGCATCCAAATACATCGATTTAGGTAATAAAAAGACCAACTAAATTTTTTATCAAAATTTGAAAATTAATGAATTAATTGATTAAATTTTTTGGCCCAAAAAATGAAAATTCGAAATCGGAAGCTTTTTTCACTATTTCTTATGTAGTTTGAGCAGAAAATGCGAATTCCGCAGTCATATTTCTCGTAAGTATAATATTTTTTGATTTATGAAGCTTTAAACGTAAGAAATTCGGGGTGACTTTGCCCTCATCTTACTTCTCAATTTTTCGCAGTTTTGATTCCTTGCCCCAAGTTTCGGCGGCTGTTTCGAGCGCTAGGGATCCAAATACGTCGACTCGAAAATTGCACAGGAATATTGCCAATACCTCTTCTTCTTTTTCGTCTTCCTTTTCCTTCTCCCTTTCGTCTTATAATAAAGAATTTCCAAAATTACGCAGCGCTATTGCCAATTCCTGTTCTTCTTTCTGTTTCTTCTTTATATAGGCAGCAGCCAATTCTTCTTCTCTTTTTCATTTTGCAATAGTTAATGCATCACTACGCATGGGGCTTCTCCCAAAATCTTTCAATACTTCTTTTAAAGAATTTATAGTGGCTTGAGTGAATTCTTCTTTTACTTCCCAATTTTCGTATTTTGTGACCAGCAATTGGTTTAAAAATACTTCACCAGATTGGTCGTTCTGCATTCTGCAACTCCACGCGTATGTTTATACTTAATTTGAGTGTTTCCACAAAACGGACGACTTCAAGCATGCATTAAGTTTATCGGCTGGCGTTGACCGTGGAATTACTGACAATGTTTGGCAAAAATCACCTGCCAACAGCATCATCACCACCAAACCGGTTTTGATTGTTTCGTAGATCTTGCATTGTTCGGTCTAATGCCTCCAAAGACTTTTTATGCGCTATTGTACATTCATCCCAAACGATCAACCTGCATTGCTGCAAAACTTTGGGCATCGCACATTCGCACAGTTCTTCAAAAGGTTGCACATTGGAGTTTCATTGATTTGCATATTCAATGGCAACTTGAGTGCTGAATGAGCTGTTCGGCCGCCTTCCAACAACGTAGCTGCAATTCCGGAAAAACACTTCGAATGAGCTCTTCCTTCGATTCGGCCAACTGGCAGAAATCAGTGGGCAATGTGATGAATACAGTCGAGATGTCAACCCTGATTTTCCGATTCAATCTGGCAAGTATGCTTTTTTGGCTTTGTGAATGGATTTATGTAACAGTTGCACATAATATAATTGGTGACATATTTAAGTGTCGCCATCTACCAAACACCGAATATTTGAAAATGAATATTTAAGAACGCCATCTGTTGAAAGTAAAAAATTGCTATTGAATACATTTTTCCCGAATTTTGTAATTTTCCGGGTAACTTTTTTAATTCTTCTTTCCGTAAAAACATTCCTTAGGCTATTACAAACATTTTCTTTTTTTAAGTAACAAAATCGGTTCAGCCGTTCTCACGTGATGCGATGACAAAGGATTTTCAGATTCATTTTTATTTATATAGAAGATAGATAGATAGATTTTAGTAACAGATAACTTACTTACAGCAAATATTTACTAAATCAATGGAATCCTTTCTTTTGAATGTTAAAAATTCAATAAGAAATTCAAAAAATGGATAAAAGTTTTCAATAAAAGAATTCCCGTGATTTGCAATATACAAGGAACAGTCAGATGAACCATGCCAGAACTCAGTTTCGTAGTGAAACATTAAACAAATGAAAATAAACGCGTTAAACCACTCTGTATTTCTAAAGCTATTTCATACATGCGGTAAACGAGAGTCGCGAATAAACACTCAAGGGTTAAAAAAAATGTTGAAAAGTAATCTATAATGATTTTAATGAAAATGTTATTTACATACAAAGAAAGTTCAAGTTTGATTTTATCAACAACCCTTTATTTGGAACAACTTATCCTTCAACGACTAAAGTTAACTCGAAACTGCAGTGCAGTTAAATTTTCAATTAAAATTTAATTTTAATTGAATTTAATCTGCATCATAGGTATTTATTACAATAAATTCTCGACTTTCCATATTGCCAATTTCAATTTCATTAATAAAATGAAAGCTAGCGTCCAATTCCGTTATCGTTTAAGTTGACGACTTCATATATTGTTAAATTGTGGCTAGTAGCCAAGTTAAAATATTTTTTATTTAATGTTGATTTATGCTTTCAAACATTCGTGTCTGTTTTTTGTTTATTTGAAGTTGATAGCAATATCAACACAAATAATTTGAATTGTTAGTTTTTTATTGTTCCTAAAAACTAATCAAAAATGTATGATTTTTGATTTATCCAGTTATATTCCAAATTTAAATTTCAATTATATAATGAAATTTTATAAAGTAAAAGTTGAAAACTAAATTTAGCAGACACTGAGCTGTAAAATTAGTCCTTTGAATTAAACTTGTTTAAAAATAATGTTGGGTAATTAATTATGGGTTTATATTTTATTATTATTTATTAATAATAAACAGATCATAAGCAATGTTAACTTTATTGAAAAGTTAACTCAACTATTTACTTCTTATTAGTATAAATTAGTTGCTGGAATTTTCATTAAGTTTAAATTGGTTTTTGAAGTTTGTCAGAAAAGCAAAGTTTCAAGTCAATAACTTCTTCACTAATCATTTTAAAGCCATTTTAAGTAAATTAATAAATATCTTTAGTAATTACCCGTCTATTCGTACTTCATAATTTGTATTTCTGAGCAATCATTTCTAATTGAAGTTCAGTGGTATATCAAATTTAATTATTTTATTATAGAAGTTCAGAAAGTCGGATCACTTACAAGGTAAACTGTCGCAAAAGTTGACAGAAAGAAATCTCTGCGATTTACTGAGAAAATATAATGGTAGCTTATACAACTTATTTTGATACAATCAAAGTTTGTCTAATGCATCTGTAGGTTGAAATTGCTTTTTAGTCATTCATTTTCATAAATCAAAAGATTTTTATTTTAATACATATAATTTAATTTTATTTAATTTGTTTTAGGGGCTGTTCTGCCACTATCCTTCACAAATCAATTAAATAGATAAACAAACATGACTTGGGTATATAAAAAATTTAAATCTGAGTTGTATGGATTTTTATTATAATCCAGTTTTATTCAAAGGAAAAATTCCAAATTGAAAGTATATTATTCTTATTAGTGCAATTTTAGAATATGCCAAAGTTTCTACACATATTGACAGAGACAAACAAAGTAGTTTTCAGGAAATATCCTTGAATGTTATGTCGTAACCAAATGTTAGGTCGTTTTATTTAAAAGCTTTCCCAGTTTCTGCAATTTCCTTCCTTTCAACGCATTTGCCAAACGACGTTTTAATTTTTAAGCTTAAATATGGTCTACTTAAGTTTCTGTTATTTTTCAGGTTTCTTGTTGTTTATTACAAGTTTGTCTGGACGTAGAGGTGAAGAGGAAATTTCGTTACATTTCGAATAGTTTTTAGAATTACTTTTTTCGGAATAAGATTAAATAATTTTCAAGAGAGATAAATTTGTTTTCAATTCGTAGTTTGGTTGGAAAAATCTAGAAAAATTTACATTTAAGCCGATTTTATTCTTGTGAGCTTTGGTCGTCCTCATTCATCTGTATGATGCGATTGTAGCCATTTCAGAATAAAATTGTTTGTAGTAAATAAATTTAACTTTTTAATAGCTTAATAAAATTGCTAATATAATTTATAATTTTCCCGATCTTTTGAACAAATATTTTTTTATACAATATTTGGCATTTTGATTGGAGAGCTGGATTTATTTATATTTAAAATACAAACCGACGTGTATAAACTGCACTCTAATTTAAATTTGAATTAAAAACTATAA
The DNA here is from genome assembly GCA_949152465.1 of Cantharis flavilabris. Classification (NCBI taxonomy): domain Eukaryota; kingdom Metazoa; phylum Arthropoda; class Insecta; order Coleoptera; family Cantharidae; genus Cantharis; species Cantharis flavilabris. The sequence goes on along the minus strand of OX424436.1, from coordinate 8,377,848 downwards.
ATTTGGCTAAATTTGTTTTTGTTAATTAAATTAAAAGTAAATAGAATACAATTTGAATTGGTTGCTACTTTTATCGATAACCATAGCTCGACAGCGTGACTAGTCTAATTATTTTATATTGCAAGTTAATTGCTGAATATAGTCGTACGTTTTAATAATAAATTAAAGTTCGACACAGTTTGAAGTCCAGTTCATAAAATATTTGTTACCTATTTGACATATGGATGGTTTTCCAGTGATGGAATTGTCACATTATTTAGTTTTTATAATACAAAATTACACCACATTGGCTGAAATTCAATGTTGTAAATCAATGATTTATTCATAACTAGAAATTAAGCTACCCAAATACTTCCGTGTAAATAAATTTGACTGGGCTACACAGAATTATTGAATGATTTTCAGAAAAACTGAAATTGTCTCTTTGCAAACATATTAAAATCACCAGGTAATCCTGTAAAGCTGAAAAGTGAATTAAAATATATAAATTATTAAGAGGTAGTTTTAAATAAATATGCTGAAGGTCTGAAGATACTGTAAAGGAATTTCTTCCCACTTCTCCCTTTGGATTTCCGCGTGATTCATTCATTGATTGATGAAGTTATAAATCAAATACAAAGTTGTAATATTCAACAGTTTTGTTGAAAAGTGGATAATAACATGAAACATTCTTATGTGGCCTTTATGTAGACTTATTTGAATATTCAGAACTGCAAGTGCAAATGCAAATTCTATTGATTTTGGAAGCTGGATACTGCATTCTTGTCTTTGAATTGAATGCAGACTAAATCTCATCTCAAGTTAATAAATGGAAATGAAAATGAAAATTAAATGGTAAATAAACTATTTAAAAATGCATGGAAAAGAAAAACTAATAGCTCATAAAATTTAAATGTATACTGTGGCAAATTAAAATCCGTAGCAAATCATCAGTAATTTTAAAAATAAAATTTTTAATTTTTAACAAGTTTAAAATATTTCAGTGAAACTCGGTACAAAATTGACTTTAAACAATTTTTTAAAATTGGTCTGGTAAATTAAGATTACAGAAATAATATTTGCAAAAACAATGTTGTTCATTTTCAATAAAGTTACAATATACCCAACTTCACAAAGGAAAGAGACATAATATTAGCTTCTTCTCAGCAAATCTACCTTAAATATAACATGTTAGGCCTATCAAAGGGAATCTTTGAATTCCGATATAACTGTCAGAAAGCGTGAAATGTACCTGTTGCAAATTGAATGTGATAAATCATTGAATGATAAACTAGGCCTGATAGTAACAACTACAAATTTAGTCAAAGCAAAATAATTAGGGTATTTGCATCTTAATCCAAAATATACATTCGTAGTTTATCATCTATAGATTAATATTTGAGACTTTTTAACTCTTTGCAACTTTCAGTTGCCTTTCAAGGCCTTAAAAGTAGACTTACTGAAAATTGGAACTTACTAAAAAAAAAACATTTTTAATTTACTGACTCACCTAGATCTTTTTAAAATTTTTGAATTTAAAATAAATCTATCTTAAAGCATTCAAGAAGGATTGAATCTTGTTTTAATTAACTCTGTCTTGCGTGGAAGTAATTCGTTTCCGTTGAGGGTTTCGGGAGACAATCTTATCTTTAGATTATGAAATGAATATATTTTATACTAGATAAATTCTTTGCATTGCTCTTTGGAAACTACACGGTGACAAACCCTCGTAAGCATAGATTAACCCATATTTCTGGGTTTAAACTTAAAGAATCCACCCTGTGTAGTCAGCTATTTAAACTGAACAAAAATGATATTTCTTGAAATAAGCTGATACATAAAGATTAGCATTTTAATTAAATATGAAGCAGTTAATCCACTAAAATGCCGTAATCACTAGTTATGGCAATCGTTGATGTAACACAAAGCTGATAAACCACGAAAAACACCTGACATTTAAAATCTCTGCATTATAAGTACAATGTAAATTCTAAAAGCTTTTTCAAACTTTTGGTTTGTTATTCTAATTTTGTCGACTATTTAAGTGCTTAGTATAACATTTAATTAAAAGTTTTGAAATTCTATAACGATTTTAACTGTTTCTAAATATTTTAAACGTTTAATATAATTTTGCTAAAATTGAATAAGTCTACCTATTAGTGAGTAAACTTTTAATTAGTAAAAGTTTTTGTATGTCTCAAAAAACGCTGGCATTTGTAAAACAAAAACATTTTGTATAATCAAGTTTTTCAATTTAATCATAGTTAGATTTATAAATTCATAGAAGATAACCGAGTTCTAAACCTTCTGAATGGTTGATTTTGTAATCAATAGGTTCAGGTTCAATGATTAGAGGCTTAAGATGAATTATTCTTGATATGTTTTTTATGTAATAAAAATGATATATGACCATTGCATTTAATACATTTATAGTTAAGTCAGGGTATTTTATTGTCGCTTTTATGAAGGCAGTTAAATAAAAATTTGAAATTCATCACAAAGCTGAAGTCTATAAAATGTAAAATCCAACTATAAACTGACTTTACTGCTATAATAGAAAATAGGTATAAAATTAAATTGTATAATAAAAATCGATGTTTCAATAAAACTGTATTAGTGCACTCCTTTACCTAATACATAAACATGCAATGATTAATTTTGCAAAAGCTACTAAAAGCTCTGGTGGTGCGCACTTGACGCATAGCGAAGCTGCTTTATTTCAAACCTTTGACATCTGTTCCATCTCGTCTGGGATTTACGATGGTAGCATTATTCCAAACCACTAAACAGCACTTCGATACAAAACCAAATGCAAGGACTTGAGTTGTACGAACTTCATAAAACTGCAAATAGTGTTAAGAGATTGAAAAAGTGTTAAGTTTTCTAGGTGAGTTTGCAGCATTGAAAGCAAATTTTGTAATTTCCCTGGAGACTGGCCACCTGTCATCTAACGTTTCTAAAGGGAATTGTGCACGCTAACATTATAACCTTCTATGCAACTACACAACCACTTTTATAATACACCAAATGTACGTACATACATTTTGGTTTTAATAATTCAGCGGCCTGATACATCAAAGTCGTGCTTGCAAACCATTTCATAACGTAACAATGTTACTCTAACGTGATTTATTGTAGTTGATTTAATTTTGGATCGGCATCCGATTTATAAAGTTCCAAACTAATTGTGGTAACAATATAAATTTTGTCGACGGTGATTCCCCTAAAAATTACAATTTTTTTTTTCGTTGAAAAGATTTGATTCGTCGTAACCGCCAAAGGATAATGCAAAACATTTAACTGCAAAAACACAAAAGTAAACATCTTGGAAAACTCATACAACTGAATTTTTTCGCATGGAAACTCACGTCCCCACGTACATAACTTGATTCAAAGCTTCCTTTAAAATGTGTCGACAAGTGTTACGATATTCATCCTGCAACGCGGTCCCCCTTATACCTACTATATATGATTTTTATGTGCTAAGTCTACTAAAAACCCAACAAAGGTTTTACAGCAAGCAAACAAAACTGGCACAGTGCTGCTACGGTCCTGAATAGGGATAATCTTTATCAACAAATCTTTATCTTACTTTATTATCGAGATTTTCGTTTATTATCTTATAAATCTGATTAGGCGTAGTTTAAATTACGAAAATATAGAAATGTCTCAAATGTTCTGCAGCGCAGTCATACTGCAACATAAATTGTACAATAGAAATCCCAGTCTTAATTAAATGCCTCCGAGTAATTTGGATGCCTTGCTAATAAAGATATTTGATGTGAAGCTGGCGTAACAAGTTTAATTTTATTAATTATAATTGTTTTGTCCATAAAATATTTTCAGAAATAATTAAAATCTTGAGAAAACCTTCCGAAAAGGTTTTTCGTAGTTACAACGTAAAAGGATTATCGAATTTAATATTTTCGGAGCGGAATAAAACTGATAAGATTTAAAGCAAATGTATCCTCTTTATATAGATGTCTAAGGAAGCGTGATGAGATGAGGGTGGGCGATAACCCCCTTTGATGTGAGTAACCGGATGTGTTTGTAACATTAGTGACACCCGGGTCGAGTGAAATTTACCTGATTATTTCTGCTCTGATTCGCGTTCTCTACAAAGTTACAAATTTAATAATATGCCGCTTTACAGTTTCTATCTCTATCCTTAGATAACGACAAACGATCTTATATATTTACATTGTCCTTATTTACTTATTCAACTAAAACTAACACTAGATGAAAATTAGTTCATAATTAATTTAGGTTAATTAACGAAATTAGGCAATTTAAATGCATTAATAGAAATAATTTTCACGAAACTATTTAATAAGCAATTAAGCGTCTACGTTTTCTCTTGAAAAACCAATTTCTTCGAAAACGCACGTAGCCAAACATAATTAACAACCTACGAGTGTAATTGATTGAGAACTCATTTAAACCCATTTTTCATATTCGTAAATAAACCAATACGATTTTCTTATTCCTCAATTCGGAAAAATACAGTTTTTTCCAACAGCAAATTTTACTGTCGAATTACAATGATTGAACATGTGTCCGTAACGTTAGCAATTGTAGCAAGGATGCCAAAGATAACCAAGGATTTATACTTTGTAGCACTTCAGACTTTATGCTGTATGTGCTTTAATTTAGTATATAGCTGTTCTAGAATTTGTGAGTTTTAAAATTTAGTGATAGTATGCCGACTGAAACTAATTTCAAAATAATAATTCTAAAAAAAATGGTCAGCTGCATCGCGGAGGAGAGGTTATGCGTCAGCTGCACGCATGAAGTTGTAAGAAATAAAAAATAAAAATAAAGTTATAGTATGCCGAATGATATCTTACTTCATGATTGTTTATAGAATTAGAAGTGTAAAAACAACAATCAGCTGCATTTGTAGCGATGAAAAAACCGTCAGCTGACGATGACGGAGTAAATAGTAAATACAAACAGATAAGTTTCGTTTGTCTCTCTCAAGCACCGACGATTAGTGTTGAATCCAGAGGGTGCCACCCCCACTTTCACTGTCTCCCACACCCACACCCACACCCATCTCGGGTGCGTCAGCTGAAGCGCAGTTTACTTATTAGAAATACTAAATCTATCGAAATGGGCAACAATTAATGACTACCTAAAATATAACGCTGACTCGCGGACTATAATAATAAAACAATAAACTTAACTACTTAAAAAATTTAATACATTTTCTTTTGGTTACTGTTGCAATAAAACGACTTGTTTTAAACTATCGTTGTTTATTACTAATACACTAAATAAAATACAATAATGTCGCCTTTAATACGAATGTTAATATGTGTTGCTGGTTTCAATGATTTCTACAGACTGTTAAAAAATGGAACTTAACTATTTTAAGCTATAAAACGTGTGCATACGTATACCAAAATGTAATAAAAATGAACAATAACAAAAACTGGAAAATATAATTTAACAACTAGTAAATATGATTTAACAGTTACTTATAATTCAACCGTTAGTGGCGCCACGATATGCCGCGCAGTTTGCCAAATGTTGTAAAAATTATAAATGTTGTAATAAATTAATTAAACATTGTTGGCAAATACCTTTGGCACATACCTTGCCTCCTTTGCCTCCTAAACCAAGACAGTCGAAATAAAGTTTTTACTTCGTCCGGGTTCTATCCGGTAATCAAATGATACATTTGGATTAATCCATATGAAATATTTTCAACGAAATTAGTGTCAAGTTCAAAACCTAAAAAATGTGAATTTTTTGAAAAAGTATTTTTTAAGTTTTTATGTTTTGTAAATTTTATACAAACGGGTAATTTTGAAAAATTTTACGATTCCATGTCAAAATGTCGAAAACAAAAACGTCGAAAGCAAAAACGTCGACGTCAAAACGTCGAAAACAAAAACGTCGAAAGTCAAAAACGACGAAAACAATAACGTCGAAAAGCAATAACGTCGAAAAACAAAAACGTCGAAATCAAAAACGTCGAAAACAAAAACGTCGAAAATGAAAACTTCGAAGTTTTTAATATATCAAGTTTTATAAGTATCAGATTGGCTAATATATTTAGTGCTATCTATTATTCGTAATTGAATAAAAAGTTTTATTTAATTATTTTAAATTAAATTATATACAAGGGTGAGCAAAAAAAGAACATTTTTGGGCCGAATTTTTAAAATACATGTATTTTAATAAGCCAAGCCGTCCCAAAAATGTATTTTATATTTTTTTATCCCACCCCTGATTATAAAATGTAAACGTTAAAATCAATTTATAAATTAAACAGGATTTTTTCAAAGAGTTCGAAGATATAGATGATGCTAGGCCTATGGAAGATGAAAATTCGGTCGGATACATTTAAATAAAGAAATTCAACGCTCCAAAATATTGCATGTTCAGTTTTTATTATGATTTAGCAGTAACGGATCTAGGGGGGGGGGGACCTTATGACACTGTATACTTGTGTATTTGTGAAATACTAGCCTAATATTTCGTGTATTTTTTTTATTAACAAAAATGCTAATAATATGCATGGAGTTTTAGCCCTCCTTTTGATATTTTAGCCCCCCTTTAATTAGGTCATAGATCTGATTAATCGAATAAGAAGATACCAACAGCAAATTATAACTATATACTATATATAAACAAAATGTTTACTCACCAAATACTATCCCTAAAAGTCAAACATTTAAACTTACTAGTGAATATGGAATATATTAAAAGCCAAAAGAAAAATAACCAACTTTCTCATGAAGGTTTTCTCTACAAACGATATGGTAGTAATAAAGACAGAACCTACTACAAGTGCGTGGAATACTCGAAATTTTTTCGCGACTTTTTGTCGTATGGTGAACGTAACCTGGATGACTAACTGACTGGTATCGCCTATAACTTTGAATTCCAAGACAGTTGACGAAATCGTGTTTAAAAGAAACCTTTTGACTTTTTTTTGTGATATGATTTATTTAAAAAATGTAATAAAATTAAAAGTAAAAAAAACTTTATTATTTTCGACCTTTTCACTTCGACGTTTTTGACTTCGACGTTTTTGTTTTTCGACGTTATTGCTTTTCGACGTTTTTGTTTTCGGCGTTTTGACGTGCTACCAGACCGTTTACACAGAGTTTCATTAAAAAGTCCAAAATCCTGAAAATAGAAATAAAAATGCATTAATAATGTTAACTGAATTAAAATTCTGATTTAAAAATTTAAAAGTGCAGAATTTAGATAATAGAAATTAAATTAAAAACATAATTGTGGAAATCATCATAATTTGAGAACGCTAAGGGAAATTTGCAATAAAATGAAAAATATCCAATTTAATCAACATGTTTTAATAATAATCATATTTTTGGTACATTTTCTACAAAATATAAACGAAAAATGGTAACTTGTACCATAGATAAATACAAAATTTTAAATTTTTAAAAACCTTGCAAGTAGGCTTTATTTTAATTTAGTACCATAATAAGGCCTATGGTTTTAACATACTTAAATAATAAAATTATACGTAATATTATTTGGTATTTAAAACCAATAAACACATAAATGCAACAACTAAACATTCTTTTAAAAAAAGTATTAATTACAACGCCTTGGAGCATTCAAAATCATCGATTTCTGACCACGTGGCTCGTTTAAGAGGCATCGGCTCGAATCACTAAAAATAACGCTCAATGCGCCTACTAATTATTTACATTATTATATTCAAATTTTTAAGATCATCGAAGCATGTATTTATAAAGATAAAAATTTAATTTTATATAGATAAACTGTAATATTACAAAAAATATTTACGATTTATTTGAACGGATTTTTATTATTTGGGGCTGCACGGTCTCACTTTATGATAAGTGATGTAACGCTGGGGGCTACAAATAAGATATTCAGCTCTCGCAAAATTTTAGCAGCTTTTATATGCAATAGGTGTCTGTAAGTGTGGTATTGAGCGAGGGAGGCTATTTTAAGTAGGATTTTTGTGGCTTAGGCCTTATATCGTTCAGGTACCTTAATTATTTTCTAACAATTAAAAAAATAATTGTATTTAGTAAAATATTTTCACATGTTAATAACTAGTCCATATTAAATAATTAACAAATGACGGAAAACGCTGAATTGACATTTAAGTTCATTGCACCTAATAGTAAATAGAAAAAAAAAAAGATTCCATGAAACTTGACTAATGGGTCTAACTAATTTGAAATTAGTTTTCAAATTGACCACCACAGATTTCTTTGAAACTTTGGTAAATTATTCTCTTTAACATCCTGAATTCAAATATGATTTTTTTTAAATTCTAAGTGCTTGTTCACAATGTACGTAAGACATAAGACGTACATAAACATAAGATAAGCATAAAACGTAATGTTTACATAAGTGCTTGTTCACAATGTACGTAAGACATAAGACGTACATAAAACATAAAACGTAATGTTTACATAAGCCGCAAAAGTGTTCACAATGAACATAAGAAATTTATTCAACTGCGCATGCGTATAACCAAAAACGAAACTTTAAAATTTTACATTCAAACAATTGAAAATAAAATCTCAATCAAATTAATTATTTTGACACTAGTCAAATTATAAAGTTATGTCAGGTTATGTTAATGTCAATTTATTTTAACTAATAACCAAACACTACCAATTTCAAATCACAAATTTCACTAAAAGTAACATAAGAATTACGTAAGAAATACATAAAATTGAAATCATTTCAATCTTATGTATGAACGTAATCCGAACATAAGAACTACGTAAACCAAAGAATTACGTAGGCACACTGTGAACACTTACGTTGATTTGCTACTAGTTCAACTTTACGTTTTATGTATGTCTTATGTTCATCTTATGTCTTACGTACATTGTGAACAAGCACTAACTCTTATAGTTTTTGAGTTATTTAATTCAATCATACAAAATGTTATAACTTCAGTTCTATAAGTCCTACAGAGCTGTGCAATAGCTCATTTTAAAGATGACAATAATAACATACTAAAAAACCAAAACCATGGAATTTTATTTTCCTATAGAAAAAAAATTCCAAGTAAAGACGTAAAAATACGTGCAAGTTACCAGACCTTCAGAGGAAATAAATTTGAATTTTAATTTGTAACAAATTTTAATATTTTAATAATAAATTATTAGGTATAATTAGTTAAATTAATTTTAAAATTTTAAAGATAGTTTTTGATACAATATTAGTTTATTCAAACTTATTATGCACATATTTTAATGTATTTAATGTAATGGTGCCAGTCACCTATTTTGGTCAAGGTCTGAATTTGTGCTATTCGATTTGCGACGAAAGTTTTCCATATGTGTGAAGATTTATTTAACCAACCTAAAACAATGGTCGAATCGGTCCAGAGGAAAACTGAATGAAATGTCACATTTAATGATTTGACAACTTTATCAAGGAGATTGGCAAGAAGAAGAGCACCACATAATTCAAGGCGCGGAATATTTAAATTTTTCAACGGTGCGACTCTAGATTTGGCGCATAAAAGAGAAACGTGAACGTCGCCGTGGGCATCCATGGTACGGATATAGATGCAAGCGCCGTATGCCATCTCGGAAGCGTCTGAAAAACCGTGAAGTTGAATTTCCGTCGGATTTTCGCACATGACGTGCCGAGGAATTATTAAGTCATTTAGTGATTGCAAACCGTTCCGAAAAAGAATCCACTTTGTATGAAGGTCGGACGGTAAAGATTCGTCCCAATCTATTTTTAATGACCAAAGCCTTTGTAAGATGGACTTTGCTATTACAGTTACTGGTTCAAGAATGCCAAGCGGATCAAAGATTTGAGCCGTAGTCGATAAAATCATGCGTTTGGTAATAGATTGATTTGGGTTACGCGCTTTGATAGAGAATTTAAAGATATCGGAAGATGAGTTCCACCAGAGACCTAAAGCCTTTGCGTCGAAATCGCCAATTTGTAATAGCTCAGAATCATTATCGACCGCTTCGACCAATTGTGGACTATTTTGCCTTTGAAATGCCTTTGATGGGCTCGCGTTCGTCGACTTGTTTCATATGACCTAAATCTTCATATTCCTTCATGAAAGAGACGTATTGGAGTTTGAGAGCGCGATTTTTCTCCAGTTTGCGTTCCAATGACAGAAAGCGGTTTAGTGCAGGTTGGCGAGATTCCCCTAAGCGCGAGATAGATTCATTGAAGGGTATAGTAACTGTGAAACGACCGTTGCTATCTCGAATAGTAGTTTTAGAGAAATTGTCTTCGCATAATTTCTCTACGATTGATAAAGGCTGAGATGCTTGTAATTCTTCAATTTCCCAAAATTTAGCGAGCTGGTCTTCTATAGAATTTTTCATTGTGAAATTACATTTAACTGATGCAGAATTTATGAGCGGTATGGAAGACATGGGTCCAGCTAGTATCCAACCAAAAAGAGTTTTGTGAAGGATTGGTTTGTTTTTGCCCAATCTGATTTGACCGATACATAAAATATTCCAAAAAAGATCCGCACCAATGAGAATGTCAATATTGTTTGATATGTGAAAGGTGGGATCTGCAAGCTTTATATCGCTAGGAATATTTAGCAGAGAACGATCGAAAGTGACTGATGGAATGCTGCCCGTTACTCGAGGCACAGTGAAGCAGTGAAGATCTATATTGAAAGCGTTGATTCGCGACCGAATGTTTACTACGGTTTTGTGAGAAAGTTTAGATTCCACTTGGTTTATTCCAGTTACAGAAATAGACACCTTTGATTTTGGTAAGTTCAATTTGTCGCAAAGACCTTCCGAAATAAAACTTGATTCAGATCCCGAATCTAAAAGTGCTCTGACTTCTGTGAAAATGCCTTTGTTGTCTTTTACCTTAATTATAACGGTAGAGAGTATACAATGAGTGGAGAGACCACATACCGTGTGAGAAGTGACTGCTGCTGATTCCTGATTTATTACTAATAAGTTGGGTGCAGATGTGCGTTCAGAAATGTTCGGAACCGTAGGTAAGAGGGGGGGGGGGTGATTGAACATTATCAATGTTTAAATGGAGCAAAGTGTTGTGAGACTTGCGGCATTTTTTACATTTTAAAGACTTACAAAATCTATTAGAGTGACCTTTTTGTAGGCAATTGATACAGAGACGCAATTCACGAGCTCTCTGAATTATCTCCTGAATCGGGAGATCTAAAAATGTATTGCAATTACTAATATTATGATTGGAACCGCAGCTAGTACACGAAGTATTAGAAGTAGCAATATTGGCTACGACTTTATCGCGTTTATAAATTGAACGTGGTTCTACTAAAGTTTGTTTGGTTCGCTTACACTTCTCAAGCATTCTGCAACGCGTTTCCAGAAACTCTATTAATTCTGACATCGTAGGCATGTCAGAGGCGTTTTCATTTGTACCTTCCCAATCGCGTAGTGTTACGGAATCCAGTTTTTGAGTTATTATGTGAATTAATAACGTTGACCACTGGTCCACCGGTTGATCTAAAGCTTTGAGAGCGCTTAAATTTGTCGAAGTATCATTAATCAGTTGACACAAACCGATTAGAGATTCCTTAGCTAATGAAGGAGTGCTTAAAAGAGCTTTAACATGATTATTTATTATTAAGGAACGGATTAATATGTAATTAAAAAAACAAAATATGTACATATATATGTATTTATTTTAGACAAATATTTATTTAAAATTGTAGAATATGTAAAATAAAAAAATCCATTATTTGTTTAATCTTTGAAATTGTTTGCAACAACATGCATTTTTAAATTCTCAAATAAAAAATAACGCCGATTTGGCTTTAAAATCGATTTGTATCGGCTGAAAGAACGTTTCACATCGACCGATGTGACTGGAGTATTTTTGAATGCCCTGATTTTTTTTGAGTTTAATTCGATTTCCAAATTTTCGGAAACTTCCTTCCCATTGTGTATGTCTATACACTCATCGAGTCATTAAAAAATTAAAAAACCATTCAAAAGGAATGGTCTCGAAGATGAATGGGAACACAACTTTCCAATAATTGAAAATAATAAATAATAATGTAAAAATAGTAAGAATACACTGAAAAAAATGGTTTATCATATTAATGAAAAATTTATCATTTTTACACCGATGAACAAAATTCATCATATTGATGAAGAAATTCATAAATACATTGATTTTGTTCATGAATACTATGAATTTTTCATCAATATGATGAATTTTGTTCTTCGATGTAATCGGTCATCGGTCTTATCATCAATATGATAAACCAATTTTTTCAGTGTATCTTACTATTTTTACGAAATATGTAACAAAATATATGAAAACATGTAAATATGTAAATATATGTAATTTTACAGAAATATGTAAAAATATGTAAAATAAAATTGGCTTAAATCAATTCAAAATGTCTCAGAAAGTCTAATACTGGTTAATAAATGGTGTTATCTAGCTTAGGAAAAAATATGTATTTACATATAAATCCGTTCCTTATTTATTATTAAATGCTTATTATCGTACCGATCGCGTAACAATGTCCAAGCAGTGGTGTAGTTAACATTAGTCACCGGTAATGAGTCTATGAGTCGGAGAGCATCTCCCTTCAAAGATGATTTCAAATAATGGAAATTTTGAACGTCGGGTAGATCGGGATCGTCATGAATTAGAGACATAAATGTGTCGTAAAATGATACCCAGCTCTCGTAAGCACCATTGAATGATTTTAATTCTAAAACCGGCAGGCGTACATTTTTTTTAAATTGAGAAATATTCGAGTCGTGTAAAACTCCCGCAAGACAAGACCTCGCGGTTTCTGGCACCTTTTGATTGTCGCGAATTAATTTATTAAAATGAGCGACTACCTCAAAGTAGAAATTTTCAAATGTATCACGTTCGTTATCATGAGTAGTGCTTTCATCATCAAGCAGTTCTATGTTAGTTTGAATATCATCGAATTCTTCAAATAACGGTACAATTTTTGATAAACGAAGTTCTAGTTGTAATAGGGCAATATCATTAATTTCCTTTAAACTAGCTAAATGATTGTGAAATTTAGTAATACGTAATTTAACGTTACCACGTTTTACCTTTAATTAGGCGATAGTGGCCATAATTAAAAATGAAAATTATAATAATTTAAAAATTATGATAAATGAAGCAATGAAAATTAGGAGGTTTGTCTATTGCAAAAAACGTCTATTAACACAAGCAGTAATATTAACTAAATAAGGAATATTGGCAGGATAATAAAGGACTGCACAAACCTTATAGTTTTTACCAACAATTTGATTGCTGTCGACTCCGGACCTGTCTTTCAATTCGACCACGAGGACATCGGCAAGTGTGAAATTCGTTTTAATGTAGAATTTGTTAAGTTTTCTTGAATGGGGTCACCAGATAGATGCACAGATGAATTAACTTACAAAAATGTGTGAAATCAAATACTGTTGATATACACCGATAAATGCATGCACTATCACGTCGGGGTCACCAAAATATGTTGCTTGCTTCTTGGCTTATATTAATAATTTCGATTATTTTGGCTTCTATTTGATTTACTTGATAAATAACACAACAAATATTTACATTAATTATATATACAAAATTGGAGTTCTTGTAGTGTGAACTCCGAGTTCTTATTATGTCGAAACAAAATTTGAGACTAAAGACCAAAGAGTTTCTTTGGTCCGACGTTAACAATAAAAATATGTGCTGATACCTGCTGGGGAAAATCCCAACAGGTTAAACAATAATACATAAAAGAAAAAATATTCAAAATGCACTTAACACTATTAATCGTACAAAGTACATTTATCTTAACCCTGCTGTTCTCCTCGGGTCAATATGACCCAAATTTAAATTTATGTTTCAATAACTTTTTTATTTATGAATATTTTTTCCCAATATTTTATGACTTTGTCTATTACTTGTCAAGTATTAGATAGAATTTATATTTTTGTAAAAAAGATTGTGTGTTAATGTTTAAAACTTAATTGTTACACTAATACTACTCTTTGGGTCTATATGACCCGAAACAATTTTATATTGATAACTTAGGCATCTTGTTCAATAATTTTCTTGTAATTGATATTATTGCACTTATATGAAATACATGCTTGTTCAGCAGCAAACAATTACATAATATCTTTGTCTAAATAATGCCAAGTAATTCGAAACAAGTGCAGACATGCAAGTTAGTTCAGATATAAATATTGAATATTATATGCACCCTGAAGTTCTGTTCGTTGCTTCACTGAGTGAAGTAATATTGATCTAAGTGAAATATTTTCAAATAATAATAATTGCGTAAAAATTACTTAGTGATGAAGAGATGGCGAGCATAATTGAAAATCTGAATGACAATGACGAGGATGTTCCTGAAATTGAAGATCATATTAGCGAGGACAGTAATTATGAACCAGAGTCAGATGATGATGTTTTAGAAAATATGATTCTTGAGGAAATACTACAGTGGAAGCATTGTAATCTGCTCAATCAGTTCCGTCCAAAGACAATACTATAAGTTGAAAGCTAGAACCATTTCTACGGCAAGGATGTGAAAGTTACACCAGGTCCGACTACTTAGATACTGCATATCTAGAGTCTAGGATATAAAATCAACATTTCAAATAATTTTCAATAATTTTCTGGAAAATAGCATTCTAAAAATAAGTAATATTGAATGCCGTAGGCCCGTAGGGTATTTAGTGACAATTGGGATGAATTAGACGACCTTCCTATGCAAGCTTACATTGCTTTGCTTACTGTTAACTGGTGTTTACAGATCACATGGTGGTGAATGTGCCAAAAGTTTATGGAATGCAAGTAGACCTCTTTTTTATGCAACAATGTCGTTGAAACGATTTTATTCTACATCATGAGTGTTACGATCAGGGCTGATTTATCCATAGGGCAGCAGTCTTTTAGGGACGGCATAAATTCTAATAAAAAATGCAACATAAATAAAAACTAACTATGAGAGTTTTTGCTTTAACATTTTTTTTGCTAATAAATATATGCTGTAACAATAATTTCCATTTTTTATTATAAGGGGCGACAAAAAAAATATGCCTAGGGTACTCACATGCCTTAACGCGGCCCTGGTTACGATTTGATAATAAAAATGATCGTCAGGAAAAGAGACTACATGATTAATTTGTGGTTTTTTAGTATGTATTTATGGTTAAATTCAAAAAAATATAAGAATAATACAATACGTAGAAAATCAAAATTCAAAAAATTTAAAAAAGAGACAATTAACACAGAACAGGTTTGAATTAAGAAAATTTGAAAAAATGAAAAATTCGTAATATGATAGTACAATATAACGTTATTTCATGGTTATTTCCATTCTTCAGTTGCACATAATCGATTAAATTGTGAAATCAGAAAAAAATTTCAAACTAAACAAAAATATAGACTAACGTGTACAAAATTGACTTACCATAACCTCCAAAGATTATCAAAACTGAGCTGGTTACATGAAGTATGAACAATTTAAAAATGATTTGAACTAAGAAATTCGTTTACCTAGTACTGCTAGTTTGAAATACGAAGGCACTGCCCTCTTAATATGATTTCTAAAAACTTTGAAAAAATTCAAAATTCAAAAATTTACCACGTTTTTTAACCGTAAGGGGTAAAACTAGAAAAAGAACTCAAAATAAAAATTATTTTTTTTTGAATTTTGAATTTTTTCAAAGTTTTAGAAATCATATTAAGAGGCCAGTGCCTTCGTATTTCAAACTAGCAGTGCTAGGTAAACGAATTTCTTAGTTCAAATCATTTTTAAATTGTTCATACTTCATGTAACAAGCTCATTTTGCAAGATAAATTTGCAAGATACCTCACCAGTAGCTGATATTATTATTATTGGTATTATAGAGATTTTTATTAGACCCCATACACTCATCATTTCCATCGCTAATGCCTCGTACTTGCGAATTTGTTCTATTTCCGTATTTAAAACATTTTTTGACAATATTATTATTATTATTATTCTAAGATTAGTTCATATTTAATTGTTTTATTATATTTAAAGTTTTGTATTACAAAAATAAAGTAATCATTGCACAAAAAATTTTGTTCTTGTCGGTTTGATTATTTATTTCAGTGGCTCGGGTCAATATGACCCGAAGGAGTACAAGTGTGAAGTCTCTCCGAGGAGAACAGCAGAGTTAAACAAATTTTATATACAGGTTGGCCGTTTAAAAACGAAACAGACGGGATTGTGGCCCGCCGAATTTGTTTTCAAGAAATGCAAAAGCACGTCAATTTTATCATCGAGGGGGACAACTTTTGCAACCAATGTCACTCCCGTATTGTTTCATCCCTTCGCGCTGTGATGACAACCCCGGAAATGTAAATAGGGATGATATGGCAAGTGACACCTCATTTGAAAGGTCTTGCTTCCCTGAATTCAGTGCAATAATTTTTTTGAAGTTTTATCAATTATTCAACAACAAAATTGAAGCTGCAAAAATGCGAAATAAATACGATATTTCAAGACATTTAAAAATAAAAAAGTGAAAAACGCTTGGACAGGTTGATTTTAATTTCAAGGGGGCTACATTTACTGCTATTCATAAACATTCATAAAGTTCAAAGAGCAAACCACGCTTGGATAATGCACCCATATACCTAGCTAAAATCGTTGGTAATTATATCAAAGACATTAATAAAAAGGTTTTGACATGACAACCACAAGCCCAGACCTGTTACCAATAGAAAATATCTCTTCCCTATTAAAATCTCGTATCACCAAAAGTGCACCAAGGAATTTAACTGTACTGCGGAGTTTCATTGAAGTGTTTTGATATAATATAACACTAACGGGGTACCAGAAGCACACGCAATCATTACCATTAAGATTGGCGATTATGTCGAAAAAGAACAGAGCAAATTGTGACTATTAATTTATATTTTTAATTTTGTTAACCTACTTTTGGTAGATGATTTTTAATAATTATTTTATGATATGGATATTTAAGGTTCTTTACTGGAAATTTTTTTTTCTTGAATTAATAAAAATATAAGAGTAAATTGCATCATAAGGCAAAAACCAACCTCGTTAACATATTTATGGTATATCAAATAAACTACAATATGCAGTAATATATACATCATGCACAATAAATATTAAAATATTATTTTAATTTATTACTCATACATGAATTTATCTTAAACGAATTTTATATAAGACAAATTATTTTATTTCAAAAATTTAAGTCCTTTAGTAGTGCAATGTATACCGACAGCGTCAAAACTTTTTTTTCTGGGAAAAGTATTTTTCTTACCGGAGGAACAGGTTTCATTGGAAAAGTTTTAATTGAAAAAATATTAAGATCTTGTCCAGAAATTGATAAAATTTACATTCTAGTACGATCTAAGAAAGGAAAATCACCCCAGGAAAGAGTGAACGACATCACGAGTGTCGAGGTAATAAACATTTTTAAATTTATTTGAATAGGACAGGGCACTGCCTGAAAGGCTTCAATCGTATTTTAGTATAGGGAGAACGGCAAAATCGAAACGAAAAATATGTTTCCTCATAGTAATCATACATAGTTACAATAAAACAATATAGGCTTTCTCAGTGTGTTTATGCTGTACCAAGGACGACAAGCCAGTGTCTATTGCGTTTTTCTTAACCCTAGAGGAGTACAGGGGTTGTGTGCGCACCCCAGACAACCGAGTTTCTTATGTGTTGAATATTAATTAACTTTTTTGTTATTAATTCTATGCTATTAAATTTTTTAAATCTTTTTCCAGTTATTTGATACTTTGAAAGAGAAATATCCTGACGCGATTGAAAAAAAATTGAAGCCGATGCTAGGTGATGTATCGCAACTTGGTCTAGGTAAAAATGTCGTATGAAGAAAGAAAAGCTTTTACCGATTTTAATTTATAGGATTATCGGAAGCGGACCAACAGGAACTAATAGAAAACGTTTCGGTAATTTACCACGCAGCAGCTTCAGTGCGGTTCGATGATCCACTCAAAGATGCCATACTGATGAATACCAGGGGTACTCGAGAAATTGTTCAACTGGCTCTGGAAATGAAACGAATCGAGGCAAAATAAAATAAATTTATTTAATGGAGCAAAACTTTTCACAGAGCAATTTTAGGTTTTTGTCCACGTTTCGACCACTTATTGTAATACGGATAAGAAAGAAGTAAAAGAAATGTTGTATCCGCCGCACGCGGATTGGAAGGATTCCATTGAAATTGCCGAAAACATAAACGACTACGATTTAGACATTTTAACTCCAAAATACATTGGCGGATTGCCAAATACTTACGCATTTACGAAATCTTTAGCCGAACACGTGGTGGTCAATATGTGTAGGAATAAAATTCCTGCGGTCGTTTTCAGACCTTCGATTGGTAAAAATTTGAAATATTTTAATTTATTATCTAATCTTGAATTGCAGTAATTGCGTCGAGAAATGATCCCGTTTCTGGTTGGGTCGATAACTTTAATGGTCCGGTGGGACTTTTGATTGCGTCGGGAAAAGGTTTTCGAAATACTCATCAAATGCAATTTTTCCAAATTTTATTTTTTAGGAATTTTAAGAACCAATTACGCGAATCCAAATTTGAAAGCCGACTACATGCCAGTAGATATTGCAGTTAAAGCTCTCTTATTGGCTACTTGGCAAAAAGGAATAGCACCGTAATTACTAATATTACACTTTTTTAATATTTTCTATATTTTTTACCACTATTTTTGCTTCCGTTTAGGATAGAAGAAAAATTAGATGTCGATTTTTACAATTGCAGTAACAATGATTGGCGTCCCATTACCACGAAGCAGATGTTAGATTTGGGAAAACAAATATTTTGGGAAGCTCCGTTCAATAGCATTTTTTGGTATCCCGGTGGAGAACCTACCACATGTAAATATTGGAATTATATCCGAGTTATTTTACTTCATCTTTTACCTGCAGTTTTAATCGATTCACTTTTGAGGCTTATGAATAAAAAACTGATGTAAGTTAATCGAAACATTTATAACGAAGTACTTTATTTCTATTACCATAGATTGGTCAAAATTCAAAGACGAATTTATATTGCAAACATGGCTTTGCAATATTTTTTAATCAATCAATGGGTATTTCTAAATGATAAATGTATGGCATTGGAGAAGAAGCTACTGCCGAGCGAATACGATGGTTTCGGATACGATCTTGATAATTTCGATTATTATGAGTATTTTAAAAATGCAATTCTTGGTAGCAAACGATATCTTCTGAAAGAGAAAGATATGAATATCGAAAAAGCCAAACGGAATTTATATCGGATGTATCTTCTAGACAAATTTGTCAAAATAATAATTATATTTGCTCTTATGTATTGGATAATTGGTATACAGGATAAATATTCTAGCCATTACAAGAAATAATAGTATATTATTTAACAAATTTCAATAGCTTATTAAATGCGAGGTTGGTCGTATATCACGAGGTGCAGCCGAGTGATATACTATCCACACGATCGTTGAAATTCGAGTTACAATATACTATTTTATCTGCACCTGTAGACATAATACTGAAATTGACAAATTAATTAAGAATTTATAATAATTTATTTGCGTTATGTACATACTATACTCTATACATACATACCCAGCGATCTTGATGATAATTTAATTATACAAATTTTTTTAAAAGAATTATTTTGTAAAAATTTTATTAGTTACAAATCAATTTTCTAAAATATTGTTTTGTTGGTTTAGTACATATTATTATTAACCCTTAGAATTAAAAAAAAAATTTTGTTGGTTACTTATTGTGCTGTAGTTAATGGGAAAAATAAAGACAAAATTCTAATTATAATGATGTTTATTGAAAAATCACAAATTACTTAGGTGTTGAATAAACTAAAACAATTTCTGTCTTTAGTTGATTTCTGAAAAACGAATTAACTACAAAAACGGCACTCCATTCCTTGACGGAATATCGACGCGTCTTGGACGTTTTTCAACCCGCTTTTTAAGGTGGATTAGTCCCCGTTTCCTTCTGCCGGTTGATCAATATTTTTACAATCCTCTTTTCGTTTTGGCCTCTTCCACGACCCTTCTCCATCTTTGTCTATCCAAAGTAGTTAGGTTGCAATTCCTGATCTTTAATATTCTTAGGTCATTTCTTATCTCATCTTCCCATCTCATTCTCGGCCTATCTCTCGGTCTCACCTCGTCTGGTCTCCACCTCATCGCACATTTAATTGCACTAGTTTTCTTTGCTCTTAGTACATGTCCAAACTAGCTCAATCGCATCGCTTTAATGTGTTTCACACTGTTTCGTTCGGTTTCGTTCTTTTAGTTCCGGTTCTATTTCTTCGTTTGTTCTCTTCCTGTACTGTTCTTCTCCAACTTTAACTAACCCTAGAATTTTTCTCATTATTTTTCTCTCAAAGATCTTCAGTTTATCCTCGTCGTTCTTCGTTAGGTACATTATTTCTGTTCCATACGTACCTACGGGTCTTATCAAGGATTTATATATTTTTATTTTTGTATTTTTTTGTAACTGTCTACTGTTGTTGCAATAAAACGCTTGGTTCCCAGCCATTATCATATTTTTGATTACGTTTTCTCTCTAGTTAATGTTGTTAATTTGCATTCCAAGGTATCTGAAGGTTTTTACTTTTTCAAAAGTGCAATCTTGTATTCGCATTTCCTTCAACGTTTTACTTTTTCCTCTGTAACACCTCATGAATTTGATCTTTGAATCGTTTATTTGAAGTCCTATTGTAACGGTTCAGAATTGGTAGATCAATTAATGGGGCAAATGGCAAATGTTGCCGACAAGGCATCTCCCTGTCTTACTTCCGTGTTTATATCAAATTCTTCGGTTATTCTTTTTTTTTTTGTTACTACCGCTGTTGATTTTCTGAGTGTCATTTGTAACAGTTTTCAAAGTTTTGCTGGTACCTCTTAATCTCTTTCATTTCTTTCATTAAGTTACTTCTGCTCACTTTGTCGCTTGCTTGAAATCAACAAATAACATCTCAATTTGTATATCGTGTTCGTAGCATTTTTCCATTATCTGGTTCACTATGAATATTGCATCGATTGTCGATCTACCAGGTCTGAATCCTTGTTGTTAGTAGTCACGGATTTCTTTATTTACATATTCTTGAAATCTTGAGTGTATCATTTTCGATACGACTTTATAGGAGTTATTCAAGAGATATTCCTCTGAAGTTCTTGCATTCCTTCTTGTCTCCCTTGTTGTATATTAGAATGATCTTTGCCATATTCCATTCCGTTGGCATTATTTCCGCTCTCCATACTATCATCATTAGTTCGTACATTCTTCTTACCATTGCTTCTTCTCCTGCTTTCATTAGTTTGGTGTTTATACTATCCATTCTTGATGCTTTTCTATTTTTCGTGGAGTTTAGCGTTTTATAAAATTCTTCATACGTTGGTTCTTTCACTGGTTCTTCTTCATTGGGAGTTGTTGATTTATCATATTTCATCTATTGTGTTTTCGTTTTGGCCTATATTTTTCTATATTTCTATATTTTCTAATATAGAAAATCACAGGTTGAAACTAAAAGTTTGTCTCGGGGAGGAAAAACTTACACCCCCCACACCTACACTTTGATCATTTTAATTTACATAAAAAACGAGATTGGAACAATTATCAGCCAGTCGTCACCATGTAATCGTTTTTGGCCAGTCGTTTTTCTCGAGCCGTTGTGTTTCTTCTTGGATTAACCCAAAAGAAACGTCGCTATTAGCCCTTTTTCTTGTAATTTTTCTTTGAATTTTTTTAAGTTGTAATTTCATATTTTTTTTAATTGGTCTTTTATTTTCAAAACAATTCATCCTAATTAATTTTCTTTAAACTCACCACATCAATCAAAAATCTAAACAAAATAAGATTCAAAAAAGAGTTGCGACTGCACCTGGAACTTTTCCTTTTATATACATCACGTCGTAAATAAAAATTTTGTGTGTGCACCAGCATCAATAAAAGGCAATTTAACTTAATTTTTGCAAATGTTTTATTTTATAGTTTTTTTTGTATCTTCGAAACAAACCAAACTTACGAGTCGAGCTTAAAAATCTGCAGGTCAAATTAATTTATAATCAACATAAAAATTATTTATATTTGTGACCTCTTTCTCTCCCAGATTCCTTCGCTCTACGTAAGAGTATAGTGACCACTTCTTTTTCTTTAGAAGAGTTCTCTAGGCCAATACCTCGGTGGTTTGCCATTGCTTGCCGAGGGAAGACGATCAAAATAAAGTTTTTACTCCGACCGCGATCGAACCGATGCCGGTGACCATGACCTATGTGAGGGTAAATCAACATTAACGAGAAATGATCTCGTTTCTGGTTTGGTCGATAACTTTAATGGTCCGGTGGAACTTTTGATTGCGCCGGGAAAAGGTTTTCGAAATACTCATCAAATGCAATTTTTCAAAATTTTATTTTTTAGGAATTTTAAGAACCAATTACGCGGATCCAAATGCCAGTGGGGGCGATTGTAAGTTCCACCGGTCGGTCAAATCTTTTTTAATCCGACATGTAAGTTCCACCGGTCCCTTTTGGGTCACTATTTTCTGACATGTAAGTTCCACCGGTCGGTCAATTAAGTCGAGGTGGTCAAGGTTAATGTTAATCTTTTGAGCCTTTTTAAGCCTTTGTTGTGTTGTGGAAGTTGAGTTTTATTCAAGTTATACAAAAATATTTAGATTTATGACGTAATTTGACTTGGTTTCGATAAACTAAATAAAGGGGCAATAAGTATTCTGATTTTACAAAATAAAACGCTGCGCAAGCACATCTAGCAAATAAACCACATTTTTATTTAATTTTGTAGGTACAGCGGGGTCTTAAAGATAGGTTTGTAGTCTTGTGCAGGACCGTATATAAGGAGGTGTTTTTGGGTGTTCAACCCCCCCCCCCCCCATAAGTTAAGTAATTCGAAATAATTTCTACATTACAAGAATTAATTTAAAATTGGTCTTGTGCTTTACATTTACTTATTTGTAATATTTTTACTAGTCGGGGGTGGGAGGCGGGGAAGCTTTAATTTGGTAATTGATTATCGGATTACACAACAATTAAGTACTATATAAGGAAAATAATAATGAATAATAATATATAAATACAAACAGAAAACGAGAACATTAAAAACTTCTAGAAATCCCACACTAATTGTCGGTAATATGGAAACACTTTCAGAAATATTGGGTGTTCGTGGTAATATATTGTTAGTTTACAAAGGATTCAAATTCTACAAACAAACTGTTTTATTGAATGGAACAATTAAGTGGCGCTGTACCAATAAAAATTGTTCAGCAAATCTATACACCATGGGAGAAGGAGAACTGCGTATTATTACCAAAGAAAATGATCAACATAATCACACGGAAGATCAAGAAAAACTTCTACGTCAAGAGGTAAGTGGGGTTGTCAAGAAAAACGCTGTTGAAGATATTTCAGAAAAACCATCAAAGGTTTTCCCTGCTGCTTTAAGAAGTCTTCCTGCTGATAATATTACAGAACCTGACGTGGTGCGTATTAAAAGGAATGCATATAATGCAAGGCGACAAATACAACCGCCTTTACCATCGTCAATGTTAGATGTGCATTCCGCTTTAGATGCCATCAATGTTTTGACATGGTCTGACGAAGAATTTTTAATGCTAAATGATAGTAACAATAATTTGATCATATTTTCATGCTTAACTAAGCTACGGTTTTTGACTTCAACTGAAAATGTCTTTATGGATGGTACTTTCAATTACTGTACCAAATTTTTTACTCAGTTATTTACTCTACCTGGGTACAGTAACGGCTATTATATACCTTTGGTGTTTTGTCTTTTGAAAAACAAGACACAAGATACGTACCGTCACTGTTTTCTAAAGTTAGTAGAAATTTGTAACAAACACGATTTACAGTTCCAACCAAACTTTGCCACTGTAGATTTTGAACTTGCAATACACGCTAGCTTAAAATACGTTTGGGAAAATATTACACTCATTGGCTGTAGATTCCATTTAGGTCAATCTTAGTATAGGAATATTAAGAAATTTGGATTATCTGGAGAATATAACGATCCTTTTTGGCAAATTGGTAATTGGTTGCGATACAGTTTTGCTTTGAAATTTTTAAGTCCAAATGAAGTCGATCAGTCTACAGCAAAGACCTAATATCCATTATATCGGACGATCCACGGTTGCAAAAATATTCGGATTATTTATTTCGCACGTATATAGATGCAAATTCTACATATCCTCCTGAGCTTTGGGATGCAAATTCAGCTAGTATGTGCCGAACCACCAACGCGTGTGAGTCGTTTCATAATATGTTTAATTCACAGTTTTATACTGCCCACCCACCATTATATACGTTTCTAGAGAAATTGTAAGAAGTACAAGCAGAAACGTATATCAAACTTAACAGCCTTCACATAAGAAAAATCAGTAACTCTGATACTATAAAAAAACATAAACGGTTGGAGCATTTACTTCAATTATATTCTACTAAACAGATTAGCAGATTTCAATTTGTGCAAAGTATCTCGAACCGCTTCTGCGAGATAAATGTTGATGAATCTTGAAGGAGGGGGAGTTTAGTAAATCATTTTTAAATTTAATTTTACATTTATGCTACTTCTATACCTTTATTTCAAAAAAAAAATTAATAAAGACATCAGAGTTTGAATTTGTAAAAAAAGTATGTTTTTTTAAGTTTTTCAAAAAAAATAATTTTTGTCAGTTTGAATTATCGTTGCAGTATTGCGATAAGTATTATAAGAAACTTTCGGGGATTAATCCATTAATTCTTTAAGTTGCCATCGGTGGAACTTACATGTTTACCTTCGGCAGCTTAGCAAAAAAAAGGCTTAAAACCTGACCATCGGTGGAAGTTACTACTGTCCGCCAGTGGATCATATAGTCAGGGCTCTCTTAATGGCTACTTGGCAAAAAGGAATAGCACCGTAACCATTAAACCTTTTTGAAATTTTCGATATTTTTTACCAATATTTTTGCTTAGAAGAAAAATTAAGTGTCAATTTTTACAATGGCAGTAACAATAATATGCATTCCATTACCATGAAGCAGTTGATAGATTTGGGAAGACAAATAATTATAAGTTCCGTTCAATAACACTTTTTGGTATCCCTGTGTAAAAGTTACCGCATGTAAATATTGGAATTATATCAGAGTTATTTTACTTCATCTTTTACTTTCTGACTCGCCGCTTTCTTGTTTCTCTTTTACTGCATAAAAACGCTATCGTTGTAAAACCATTAATATCAACTGCATCACAGTTTTGTGATGACTGCGGCGAATAATCGGAATCCCTGTATTGAAGATTGTAATAAAAAATTCCTTCTCCCCCTCGGGGACCACCCGAATTCCCAATTCCCGGCTTCGCACACGAATTATGCCCGTCAGTACAGCTCATAAATCCACCCAAGGTGATAGCTGATAACTGATAGCACCAATCATAAGCCAGGCCGGAAAACAAACAATTCCTCTTCCCCTCATGGGGCCTCCAGGGAAAACGATCAACCAGCTTTCATTTACTGTAGATGCCCAAGATGTTAATCTAGCTGTGGATAGTGCGGAAAGCGAGAGTCATAAGTTCCGAAAAAAAGAGAACTATAAACGAAAAAGGATAATCTTTGCAAGAAGTGTGCTGCCAAGCGGCAGTTGCAACCAAACATCAAAAAGTTGCAGTTACTCGTCTCAGTTATTATCCTTCGGAGAAACATAACTAAGAACAAGCAGCATGAGTTAATTGTTGAACCAAAATAAGTAAATAAATTTAATTATAAAATGAAATATTAAACATAGTTAATAATATTTAACGTTGGAAGATTTGCGAGCGAAGATAAAGCTATCGATAGATAACCCGCATGAGGTTGGTTCCATACAAAATAATTTACCATTGCAAATTATTTAAAATAATATTCGGCAATTCCAGTCAACACAAAACAACAGATCGAACGAGTAAATAATATCTAAATATTATTAAACTAAATAAACTAAATAAACATCTATGAAATAACATTGTACTATACACAGGGTGACCGACTGTTCATCCAAACATAGGGAAATAACATGGAGAATTAATTTTTTTTAATTCCTGCTTCTCAATCAGTACAGGGTGGCTCAATTTCGATGCCTCTTATGGAAAATCAGTAACTATAGGAGATATCGTAAAATGGACGGCGCTTCCTCGATCTCTTTTTTTGAGAAAAGTTTAATGTTGAGACCCCGAATTCGATATCTTGTTTCATTTTCGAGTTATGACCAAAGGTTCACTTTTCGACTTTTCGTTAAATGTCGATATTTCGGTTGTTTGTAAAGTTCTAAAAAAATATCGATCAAATCCCCTTGAGGCAATTTATAAGTAAAAATAAAACACTTTCCTCAAGTTAACTATATAATGTGTACTAGTTTCGGCTCAAGCCTTCTTCAGCACACTCGTCAAATTTACAGATGACAACAAAACATTTTAAAAAATTGTCTAAAACCAAATTTCTCAGAAATACAATTAAAAATTAAATTTAAGAACGAAAGGTACATAAGTGAAACAAAAATCTGGATGTTAATTTAGAAATAAAGAGAAGTCTAAAGAAAACTGAGGTGAAGTATCAAATACTGGTAAGAATTTATTTGAATATTTAATTTGGTAAAAATTTCACCGATAGAGTTTTGAACATTTAATTAAATATTTCATTTTTGGAGCAACAAAACATTTATTGATCTAATAAATATCAATTTAATATTTAACTAACTGACAGTTTCTCAATTGTTAACAAAAAACTGATCATTGCTTTTCAACAGGGAAACATTTCGAAAGCAGTGAAAATTTGCACTTAGGTATTAAAATATTCTTAACAAATTTTTAACTGCGACAAGGACTTTCGAGTCTATAGACTCGAATGTACCCGAACTCCTAATACTTACTTACTCCAAACCAGAACTAAATAGTTATCTCACGGACAATTTTATGTTTTCTGTTTAAGAATGAGTAAGAAACATAATCTATTTTTACCTTTCTCTCTGGAAAACCCGACACAAGAAAGCGTTGTTAATATCGCAACCTGTCAATTTATCTTTCATTTTCTTCATAACAGATATACTGTGGAAAAATCTTTTTACGGATTGAAAGCATATTAAGCAGAACTTCGAATAAAAATTTCAATTTGGGAGGGTCCGAAGCTGATGCTCTACAGCAGAAAATATTGATATAAATATTATTTAAAAGTTCATGATAAGAGGTCTTTAATTTTACTGTATTCGGACGTTAAAATTTTGACAGCACATTAATTTCGACAAAGGAATATTGCGTTTCAGAATGTTAGATAAACTATCGGGAAATATGAAATGCTCGAATCTTTTTCATCTCTGCTCGTCAAATAAGAATAAAAATTTAATTTGAGCTGATTGATAGTCGATAAGAGCAAATAAATGAAAAAAATAGAATGGAAACTTCTTGCAGGCCGATTAAATTTAATTTCGAAAAATTTAATCAAAAAAGTTGGCAAAAATTTTGTAGTGTTTTGTTTTGTTTTTTTGATAAAAAAGAATACTCAACACAATAATAACAATTTATTCGAGGTCAAGATTTACGATCGAAAGCGCTAGCAAATAAGAAAAAGTAGATCTCGAGGAAAATGCTTTGAATCGAGATGATAAAGAATTTTATTTTTGCGAGTAGTATTGGATGCTTTTTGTGAAGACGATTTATTATAGGGAAATTCTTGCATGGGGATGTGAGGGCGAGTTTTTGTTGCTAAAACGTCGTAGTTTTAAAAAAGAAGATAAGAACGTAAAATCGAAAATTGGCAATATAATAATAAAAAAATTAAAATAACTTTTCGGTACAATGCGTTTCTAAAATATTTGAATTTTTGCTCTTATTTTATTTGAATTCGGCACTTTGCATAAAATTGACTTCAAAATCAGCATTGAAAATTCCAATTTTCTATCGCTCGTATATGCGAATGTTCCTTTACGAAAAATTATTAAACCCATATAAAATTGTCAATTTGAAATTATTAATGCGTTCAAATTTGAAAAACGAAACGAATTTACAGTTAATTTAATATTTAACCAAGCATGTAACATATAACCTTTTTTTTACTGTTCAAAAATAAACTTGGAAATTTTGAAAGGGTATTTCTTTGTTAGTCGTTCTTTTATTTTGCTTTGAGGCTATAAAGAAAAGTAAAAAATGGAGTAAAAGTTATGCAATATTAAAATTAAATTTTTCTGCTTGTATTGTGCTCTGGCAACATTATGTAGATAATGAAAAGAGAAATTAACGCTAACGTTTTGGATTTGAACTAAAATTAAAAGTTAATATAAAACGCACGTCAAATAATTTAAATTCTCTTTATTCGGGAATAATTTCTGGCTTCTGTAGATTCAGGGGTGGCATTGTTTGGCAAGACTATAACGTGGTTGGAAGATATAAAGCTTGTTGGAACATCTCATAAAAGCTACGTCTCATAAATAGATAAGTGAATCAGTTTTGACAATGGAAGGTATAATTACATAGGCACTGCAATAATAAATTAAGATTATTATTTGTTATTTCTCGACGTAGAGGAATTTAATTAATTTGAAATAATGGCGACTGACCTTTTTCGTGCTATCTTATATTTTAACGAGGAAGTGGGTTAACGTGTAAGGAAATTTAGTTAAGTTAATTGTATGTAGATACGTATAAAGTTTATGAAAGCAATTGTTATCATATATCATACATGTTTACACGCCCTACTGCAAAGTTAACGCTGTAATGCATTGTCCCATTAGCAAACTGGGTGGAAATGATAACAGCCATTTTATTACACTTGTAATTTACACGTATACGTTGCCCTCAACTTACTAAATTTTAAATTTACTACGTTTCTATCTTCAATTATTTTTAATAAAATAATCCCCCCAAGAACTTCACATAATGCAATCACATTTTACATTAAAGCCTTTCCCAACCACAATTACAAAATAAGTCCAGATAAAACGATCTCATTAAAATTGTCATTAGTAATGAAAATAAACTTCGTGAAAAGTTTTAGATTCGTTCTTTCTTACTTAAATGTTTTTCTGAATAGACGTTTAAGACAATTTTTAGACTTTCCTACGTTCGCTGATAGAATGTCACGAAAAGTACATTTTTCTAAAAATCCAAATCCTGATTTAATTTTATTTTCTCCTCCTTTTAATTACTCTACGTGTCGTCTCCGTGAGAGCTTTCCCGAAAAAAAAAAATAATGAAAAAAATTTACTGTTTAATTGGTACTTTTGAGAGACAAATCCTCTTGATGGTTTGCACAACGACGCAAAAACTCAATAAGTCGTTATTTTTTACTAGCATTACTTAATGCTTTGTTTTATTTATTATTACACCGGATAATCATATAGAACAAAAATAAGGCCTATATTACAAAATAAATGCATTTAATGAAACAGTAAGCCCACTAATGGCAACTTTCACAATCTCCTTAGCCCTTATCAGACTAGGCTTTCCACCTGTCATTCGCTTTCCTCTCACAGGAATTGTTTACTCCCCTAAGCGTGTTTAATAATTATTTTATCACACCATAAGCTAATTAAAACCCTAATCATTAAATAAATTTTTCCCGTCTAATAAAGTAGACTGCTAATGAATTATTTAAAAATATAATAACTTTTCGAGATGTTAACGTTAATGATTATCAAGAACCGTGAAATGGTCTATTATATCCGATGTTCTAACGAAAAACTGATGAAAAAATAAATTTATTATTTATATTAGACGCACGCTGTTCTCCAAAACCTCACTCCTGAAACGAGTACTTCTTCTATGACTGCATAACTGAAGAAATAATATTTTATAATTTTTATTACTAATTGTTGCTATAATAGTAAAAAGTTTAAATTTGTTTTAGCTAAATTTAATGTAATAATAAATTTTTATTTAGTTAAAACTAATTCATTAAGCAGTATTAAAGGCAGCTTTCTCACGATTTTCAAACTGAAGGATATCCTGATAAAAATATTAGCAGGGAACCCAGATTTAACCAAATAAAACTTCGAACACAGCCAGGGAAGCAATCAATATTTTCTAAGTGTTCAAATCTCTCGTTTTGAATATTTATTAAATAGTAACATATTGGTTTTAATTTGTCCACCCTGTATTCGAGTCACGTTCTGACATACCCTGCAAAATGCAGTTATGAGAACTAAATAATTTAGTAGAATGCATTAGACTAATTTGATTTAAACATTACACGTAAGGTTTTAATTAATTAGTCTAAAATACTTTTTATGTAAAAAATGAAAAAATTAATTTTATTTAGTTATTTGAATAATTTGTGGATGGAAAGCTAAAAGTTATATTGATAATATCTGTTGATATAAAGATATTAATTTTAATGATGGACTTGAATTTTCGATAAATTTACAAAGTGTATCGATAAAAAAAATAAGCTAAGAATTTTCTCCGTTCATAATTGTTTTTGATGTGGAAACGCTTTGAAACTTAATTTATTACCGACGGTGCTATTTTATACAAATTGAAAATTTGATTTAAATTTGCTAAGCGAAATAAAATGCTACAACATTAATTAATTTAATTATTGTGGCTTTTATGTAAGCTTTAATGTAAATCGTTTTTGAGCTCTTCCTACCAGAACCTCAATATAATAAGCTCCACGACATAACAAAACGGCATTCATTGCCTTAGAGAAACGGTCTAAATCTTCTACTTCAAAAACTCTAAAATATAGAAAATTTATGATAAGACAAAGCAAAAATAATCCCACATTTACACTCTCGAGAAAGCATAATATTATTTCTATGTATATGAAGAGATTAAAAGACAAAGCATGCAAGTATCATTTAAATATTATTTTATACTAATATTCAAGAACATTTCAAACCTATGCAAAGATTTGCCTTTTCATAATTTGAACAAAGCTTCCGGTTATTTTGCTTGTTGAAAATATGGTATTTGAGAAGCTAATTATTGAAGAAGCCAAACTCCACTTATTTACTTACTTATTTACTCTGCTGTATTCTTTCTGAGATCGCTTGTAAACGAACCTTAGTGATTGTGGTTGGAAATATGTTTTCCATTTGTGCTATAGCGATTGTCACAATCACAGTTACAATAACCAGTTCATAGCTAGGGATCGGATTTTTAGGCCTTTGCATGTTTTTTCTGCGTACAGGCACGTGAGAAAAAACGCCTTTCTGAGTTGTTTTATGTAGTTATTTTGCGGGGGGTAAATCACCGAGGAGCTTTGGTGTACACTGGACAAGAAATGTGTGGGAGATGTGAGGATATGTGAGGGAGATGTGAGGAGATATGAACAAATGTGAGGAGATGTAAGGAGATGTAAGGAGATGTGAGAAGATGTGAGGAGATGTGGGGAGATTTTGGGGAGATATGTGGGAAATGTGAGGGAGATGTGAGAAATATAGAGGAGATCTGAGAGAGGTGTAGGTGAGATGTCGGAGAGATGTCGAGGAGATGTAGGTGTGATGTAGGAGATATCGGAACCATAATCAAAGCAAACCAAAAATAATTATTTAAAAAAATAAAAAATGATTTCAAGAATATTTAATATTTCAATAACAAATAAAGAAAGATAACACAACTACTGTTTTGAACACCCATGAAATCGACTCTAGAAACTATAGATGCAAGGCTGAAATTAAGAAATTAATGAATGATATCAGAATGAACAAACAGAACTCAAAATCTACCTCAACGTAGAAAGACTAAATATCATGGAAATTATATATAAACAGCCCCACTAGAAATACTTTTTGCATTTCTAGAAGACAAAAATACAAACAACTTCGAAGAGGAACCCTTTGGACTCCTCTTTTCAAAAAACAAAAACCCAGTACCTTTCTGAGTAAACCCTGTATTCAGGGATTACCAAGAATAGGTACCGCGAACTGGCAAAACACAAAACTAGAAGAAAAAAATGAAATCACAGCCTTTTCAAGACGAACAAACACAAAAAACAATCCACAATGAGGGAAACTGTCACAAGAAAGAACCAAATGACCCTGTATAAATTGGACCCAAATATCTAGATGAAACCCAATATATTAAAAGAAAAGCAATGAATCGGAAGAAATAAAGATCCAAATGAGTTTACAACACAAGAAATCTAACAATGAAACTGAGAATCTTTCTGTGATTGAAAACTTCGTTACCCTTAATTGCTATCTATGCTTTGAATTGAACGCTCATTCCATGATAAAGCTAGTTCGACTGTACAGAGATAATTCCCATTTTTTACAAGCGTGTATGTTTACACCATGGCTTTTCAGTTCTCAACCTTGTGAACAAATTTTTCGGGCAAGTCGATCCTTAACATCTACTTTCTCTAAGGTTGTTAATTTTCCTTAAAATCCCCAAAAGACTTGATGAACTTCAACATATAAATATCGTTGTATCTGATTTGTTGGACAAGATCATTTTTCTTAAAGAAGTAAAAAATACGAAAATGGGTAAAAACAACTTTGGAAAAGAAGTAGTTGATTTCAATAGTATGACCGATCAGGAGATTGAAAAATGTGTTGTGAATGCACTATACGATGCAAAAAAAGACTGAGAAGAACTTAAAATTAAGCCTTCTAATGTGGAATCGTGGCAAAAAGTGAAAGTTTTTAACACCAATCGAGACAGAAATATTGAAGAATATGACATATTGAAGGATGAAAACGAAATCGATCTCCATATTCATAGTAATAGCAATGAAGCTGATATTATAAATAAATATATATATATATATATAAACTAGCTCAACAGGCCATGAAGGCCCAAGGCTTATTGCATAATCCTTCTCAATAGTTCATTGCCTTGCGCTTTCTCCTTCCATCCACCAACTCCCAGCAGTTTCAAATCCATTTCCATCGCATCCAACCGTTCTTTCGTCGTTCTCTCTTTTTCGTATCCAATACTTTTCCTTCCATTACCTTTCCTGTGACTCAACTTTCCTGTAGCATTAGTTCTTCTTTTCCACTCCTCATCCACTGTCCTCCCTCCGTAAATCATTCTTAGAACCCTTCTTTCCCCTATCTCCAAATTTTCCAACACATTTTCCCTCATATCCATAATCTCCTTGTCTCCTTGTTTGGTCTCTTGCAACGCCATAACATCTAACCTGTACCCTGTACCCTTTTACTTCCTCGTACATATTCTTCTAACCTTACAAGTGGCTACCAATAGTTTTTCCTTTATTCTATTTCTTGTGTTCTGTTGTCTCGTTTCATTGTCCTTTTCTTCTGTATTCCATCGTTTCATTTCGTTGTCCGTTTTTCGCCTGGTCGTCCATCGTATTTCTTCGTGGTCGTTCAACTTCTCGCAGTTCACCGACCTCTTGATTCCATTTTAGCATCCTACCCTCATACATCAATTTCTGATAGCCCACCTTTACTTGTCTTCCCTATTTTCTCAGTTTCTGCGCCTGTTTTCTTATCGTTGCCTGGATTCTTCTTTCCATATATGTTAGGTGGTCGTCAATTATAGACTTTGCTTCCAGGCAGCTTAATCAACTTATATTTGCTCTTCATTACTACCATTTTTTCTCCATCTCGATTACACTTCTTTCGCTTCCCACCTTGTACGCCGTTAATATCTTTATGTCGACATCCAGGTTATTCTTTAAAAAGATACTAATACTATCCTTTAGGGGTATCCGTCCATTCGCATCTAATTTCATTCCTGTCACCACCAATCTGCTTTTCCTTTTTTTTTTCCTTTCTTGTTGTTCGAGATTGTATTCCATTGTGCCTAACTTATGTTCAAGTTCTTTTATTCTTTCATCCCCCAACTTCTTATCGTGGTCCCAGTTTATCTTAGTTTCTTTCAACTCCTTTCTCACCTCTTTCAGTTCCTCTGCTTGCATTTCGATTTGTTCTTGAATCTTCCTGGTGTTTTCTCTTATCTCTCTTTTCACTTCATAATTTTCCTTTCTCATTTGCTTTATATCATCACTTATCGTCCTTAGAAAATCCTTAATATCCTCCATCTCTTTATTTTCTATCCCTATATCTTTATAGTCTCTTCTAAGTAGCTCCTCCATTTCTTCAGGTCTTCTTTTTTTAATATAGTATCGTCCAGATTTCCAGTACTATTTGTTCTTCTGCGTGTTTCAATTTTTAGTTGTTCTTTTTTGAACTTCTCTTTGCTACTCATTTAGATCTACTGCCGTACTTACTTTTTTACGGTTACGTTGTAAAACAGATCTTTATCACCACTTCCTTTTTTTTTATCTTTTTGTATTACAATTATTTTTCTGCAATTCCAATTTATTCAATTTCCGTTTGCATTCAGCACCTCATTATATGCAACCTTTAAACCAAGAGTTCACAACGTATTGTGTGCTGCCTGTATTTGTGTTAAAAACAATCACCCAAATCGACTTAACGGAGGTTTACGTTTTATTCTAACCTATTTCTCACTTTTATTTTTAATTTCCAAGAGGTATCTTATTCTGGTTTTCCCAGGTTTACCACTTTTTCTATCTTTTTTCGCTTATATTTTATATATAATCTTCACTTTTTCAAACCCAAACACAATCAAACACTTCTTTTCCAGCCTATGTAACGGAGCCGTTGTTTACGGTTATCACGTTGACATACCAATATGACTGAAGAAATGATAAATAAATAAACAAATAAATTTAAAAAAATAATTTAAAGTTATTTAAATCTTAAAACCTCGTGGCAAACATTATTTTTATCAGGGAGGGCTTCAGGGATACAATCCGAGTCATCCTGCGGGAAGGGGGGCAATTGCCCCGTTGCCCCCTTCTAAATACGCCACTGAAACCAACAGTGGTCCGCTTCCAGATATTGCCGATATTATTGAATTAGGTGATAATACGTATGGCAAATTTTGAATATGCCTGACCTAGGTACTGAACATAAATCGGAACGTCCTTTTCTCAAAATTAAAGTCGATAATAACATCAGAACGATCCGAAAATCTTCACTGTGCTGGCTTTTTAATGAACAATCCATCAAATTAAGTGCTGATCGACTCATAATAGTTTGCGGTAATCCGAATAAAGGGGAATCAAATAATTGAACTTATTTAAATATCAATTAAACAAGTAATTGAATGGTAAGGGAGATTTGAAGAGGTGTGGGAGATATGAAGAGATGTGAGGAGGTGTGAGGAAATATGGGAGGTGTGAGGAGATATGAGGGAGATGCAAGGAGATATGGGGGAGATGCGAGGGGATATGGGGGAGATGCGAGGAGATGTAAGGGAAATGTGGGGATATGGAGGAAATGTGGGAAGATGTGAGGATATATTGGGAGGTTTTAAGGAAAAGGAGATGTGGTGTACATATTTTTGTCAGGAGATTTACTCCTCATTATTTTGCCTATAAATGCATATTTGTCGGTTTATTGCCTATAAATGCCTATAAATGCTTATGTTGGCATATTATGTTGCATATTTGGCAAATTAAATTATAAAATTTTTAGTTTTTACAACTTTTGAAACGAATTAAATGTTTTTTATTTTTTTTTGTTTTTTTTATTTTAATTTATTTTTATTTTTATTTTTTTAAATAATTTAATTAGATTTTTTTATTTATTAAATTTTATATTATGTATAGTTGATCAACATTTTCAACTTGACCAGTTCAGAATAGTAAAAAATTAATAAATAAAATATTCAAAAACCGAAGTCAGCTTCATCCTCAAGAAGTTTCACTTCAAAAATATTCCTTGAGATGTCATACTCAGTGGCGTATTAATGCTTTGGGGGGGGGGTAAAGATTTTTTAGAATCTCGTTGTCAGTTGTAACTTATCCTAATACATAAAATCCCAGCACGCTTCTGCTGCTCCTGCAAAAACGTGTCATTTTTGGTTAAACTAAATTAAAACTTGGAAAGCATATTTATTTAATTACCTTACCGCTCACGGAGTTTAGCAACAACTTTCTGTATTACTTTGAAAGTTAATTATAAAAATATAAAGTCAAAATTTTAAACCGGGGGGTCTGGGGGGTGTGGAACACCCTCCAGTACATATCGCAGGATTTTCACTCTTTTAGAATACTTGGGAAGATAAGGGATTTATAATTTTACAAATTTCGCCAGCAAAAATGAGGGAAATTTAAATCTTTGGGTAGAGAATATTAAAGCTTGGAAATTAATTAAAGCTGTGAAATTTTTTGTTTTTGAGCAAAAGTGAGGAAAATTAAAACGTTCGGCTAAAAAAAATTTCAATTTGAGAAACTTATTTATTTTTATATTATAAAAAAATTTTTAATTGCCTCACGGCACATCAAGTTTAGCAGCAACTTTTTGCGTTACTTTGAAAATATAGAAAAACGGGAATCACTACAGTAGCGGGAAAAGAAATCAAATGTTTAAATATTATACCGCTAAACAAGAGATCCACCGTCTAGCTACCCGTCCGGGGACGGGCTTTCCAGCTAGTAAATAAATAAATAAACAAATAAATAAAAATAATTTAAAAGCTAATGTACTATAAAAATGAAAATTCATGAGCGAATGGGTTAAATTTCAAAACTTCATGGTAAACATTATTTTTATCAGGGCCCAAAGCTAAAGTGGGCGCAATTTTCAAATACCAAAAGAAAAGAAATGAAACAATATTTTGTTATTATTATTATTATATTATTATTTAGTTATTATTTTATTTCTAAGGATGTACTCTCTGTAGCTGCAGTTCGACGTCAACTGAACTTCTAATTAAAGTAGTTAATTCATTATTTGCATCAATTGCCATCCATCACTTTGAGGCAAAATAAAAAATTTTAGCGAATATTTAAGTGCTTATTTTGAAGTTTTTAGAGCATATTTGCTGCATATTTTCAAATTTTTTAGTGCCTATAAATCCGGACCGTAGTCCGGATAGCTGATAGCATATAGCCTATATGATAGCTGACTTAAGACAGGGGTCAAACTATGCTACGTTTCAAGTTCACTAGGACCGAAGTTAAGATGTAAATGAGGAGAGGGGAAAACTGTTTATGATATTATTTCTAGTTTTTTTAAGTTAACTGCTGCAGATTAACATTTCTACATCATGCAGATTATTGCAAAGCCAAGCATTTTATTTTTAACTTGCATTAATTTAACCAGTTAGGTATTATTAAATAATTTTAATAATTTAATTAATTAATTTAAATAATTTAAAATTAAAAAAAAATCATAAACTAACAGTAACCTACATAATCGATGCATATCTTCGCGCGGATATCTCTTTTTTTTGGACAATATTAATATTATTAAGGAATTAAAAAATTTAACCCTATAACAAAAGATGGCAGTTTGGAGGGCAGTTTGCCCAGCTTAGTGGCAACCTTTTAACTCGGCTGGCGGTTTACTCTTTATGGTTAAATTTGGAGAACAGTTTACCTATTCCCATCGCCCAATCTATTTATCTACCCAATAAGTAAATAAACATTAAAACTTCTCCTTATAAATTTGTAGTAGAAGGAATGTATTTTTTTGTGTCCCGTCAGAAATGTATGCTGTTATAGCACTTAAGTGTTAGTTTTTAGTTAAGTATTATTATTATTAAGCAGTAATTACTGCCTAACACTGTCCTTTACTGTCATTTACTGCTGATACTGCCCCTAACTGCTTCATATTACCTATAATACTGCTATTTACTGCTGATAAATGATAATATCATCTAATACTTCTATTGACTAACTAACATTGCCTTTAACTACTTACTAGATACTTGGTAATTGTTGATAATGCCTAACTTTTAATATACCTTAATTTAAAATTAATCTGTTTTACACTGTAAAAAATGTCCGTGAAAATTTCCCTGGTTGCAGTCCCCTGGGTCCTTTAGGTCGCAGAACCTGAGCAATATTTAAATTGCAACCTAATATAAATTTGAAATAAGACTAAAAAATTTTAAATTTTAAATAAAAAATTAGGTACCAGGTGGGGGGAGGTAATGATGTAAGGAGCTAAGAAAAAGGTCATAGATATTATTCCCGCACTTTACATTCGGCATTTATTTATACATTTATTCCTATATTTATTTAAATATTATGTTTTTGTAATTAAAATTAAAATCTTTGAAAAATTTTAACAATAGAAAATTTAAATGCGAGAACCGTTTAATTACTAAGTTTAACAATCCTAGCTCTCCGCTCAGTGAAGCGGTAGAGCAACGAAATTCTTATAGGTTCATCTCTCATCGATTGTGAACATGTTCCTTTGGGTAGAAATCGAATCAATTGAAGTTGAACTGTTTTGTAACGGTTTACCAAGGAACTGACATTGAAAGTTGCATCCAAATGGAAACTTCGTGATGTGATTCGTATTTTGACTGGAAAAAATATAACGACGATGAAAATTCATCAAGAATAATTGTGTAGTGTATACGGTTAACAGTGTATGAGCCTTCAAATAGTAGCGCGATGTAATTCGTAAACGGTCCAAATCCAAATCCAAAAAATTTGGCGATTACCTGAAATAGTAATAAAATTACTTTTGTGTTCTGGCTTCTTTTGGGCAGTATAATACGAGCGTTAAACTTAGTAATTAAACGGCCTTCGTACACTCATCGCTTTCTTCCTTCGGAATTTCGGGAATGTACACAGTGAGAAAGTGACAGTGAATAGATACAGCTGATGAGAGCTCCTGGTGTAAAATTCTATTAAAATTTACAAAATGTGCGTAGCTTACTTTCATTGTAGGATATTCGACTACCACCAATATATTTACATTCGCAACAATGATTAGCCAGTCATCATCCAAACAAGTAACAAACATCGATGTGCAAAATTATTTCCTTATAAATGTTATTCTTCCAATTATTGTATTCTAAAATTTTATTGAAATTATAAACTCCCTAAAAATAAACCATTATCGATTGAATAAAATCACTTATTACCTCCCAATAACTAAAAGATTTACTTTCGCTAAACTGGTCAAAGACTTTCGATTTTAATGCTGTGTAATCATATTCTTTACATTTTTCTCCCAAATATGTCTCTCCACTTTTTACTGCAGAACCAAACCTGACGGAAGTCTTTCGAAAGCATTTATAGCAGGAGTTCCTGAGAAATTTCGAAAGGTAAGCTGCCCACTATGTCTCTTTTTGTCGTTCCGTTTCTTTCTCTATCGTCCAGTCTTTTTGTTGTAATTTTTGAACAATTATCCATTTTACTAAATATTTATTGTACATACATGTTTAAAAATGTAAGTTATCAGGATGTAGATACCTTATATCAGCGGTTCCCAAACTGTGATACGCATACTACTAGTGGTTCATTAAGCTGAATCAAGTGGTACGCTCAGGCTCAGTCGCAATACTACCTATACTTATTAATATTTTATTTATTTTTGAATAATTTATTAAAATCAGATAAAAAAATGTGTGGCTAATTCACAACAACTTTAATTGGCACCCAATTAATGGGGCTCAAAAATTTTTATTAGTAACCAATCGTAGGAAGACGGATGAAGGAAGGAATAAATATGGCAGGAAAAGAATTGATTGGGATTGCAAAATTAGAGGCAATACTTTTAGAATGGAACGAATCATAAGAAAGTAAATTCGAAAATATGAACAAAGTAATGGAAAATAGTATCAAAAAACTCAAAACGGCTACAAAGTAGTTGCGCGAAGAAATGAATAAGGGTTTTGCAAAAATGGAAAAAAAATTGAAATAAAGGAGAATAATAAAAAAAATACAAGTTTGATAGCAATGGGCGACAAAGAAGATTTTGAAGAAAATATGGCCGAAGAAAACAAAAGTTCGGATATGGAAAAGATAAATAAAAACGTTATGGTTATAGGAGAAAATTTGGATAAAGAAGTTTTGAGAAATGAAAAATTTGATGGAAATAGAGCCGAAATTAAAAAAGAAAATTTGAAGAATAATTGTAGCAGGAAATATGGAAAATAAGGATGAAAATAAATTAAATGGACAAAACCAGTTTGGACAGTTTAATTAGAAGTGGACAGACAACTTCTACATTTAACGTGAGTGAATTTTGCTTCATTTGATTTGAAAACTGTCCGAATTTGGACAATATTGGGATTTATTTGGATTTGAAACGTTAAATTAAAATTGGATCCGTGAATTTTAGATATTAAAATTAATAAAATTGTTTTAAAGAGTTAATTGGTTTTTGAATATAACGTTTAAATTGGAAAACTTAATAAAATTTATGTTGATGGCGAATCAGCTGGTCCGAAAAGTGGCATTATAAACACCGTTTCCATTTTAAAATGTAAAATTTATTTTGAAGTTATTAAATTGGGGTCATAAAAACTGGAACCGGCTCCTGAGAAGTCTCCGCTTCCGACTGGAAATCTGGCTGGAAACACAAAGTGTGGAGAAGGAAGTCGGGAAAAATTCTTCTGGTGTTCCACTACAATGCATTTTTTAAGGTAAAATATGAAATTACATCATTTTTAGGATAAATTTACTCTTATTAACCAGGTAAATTTCAGAGGTAAAAGTAAATCTAGAGTTTTTCAAACTTTTATTAAGTGGATAATTTTCAGGGGTAAAATTACATCCATTTTTTATAATGTAAGGCACCTGCGCCTAATAAGGCCTAGCTAAGAGAGATTTGCAATAAAATAAAAAATATCCAATTTAATCAACATGTTGGATATGGGATATTCAGCTCCCGCAAAATTTTAGCAACTTCTACATAGAATAGGTGTCTGTAACTGTGGTATTGAGCGAGGGAGGTTATTTTAAGTACGATTTTTATTGCTTAGGCCTTATTAGGATATAGGCCTTATTAGGCGCAGGTACCTTACATTTTACGGCTATTGCTGCCACCGTCTTTATAAAGTAACTACTCAAACCCAGTGAGTCCCCGTCCCCCATGCATGCACATTTTTACGATAATTTTACTTTTATTATAAATATAAATATAAATAATAAAAAATAATAAGAACGTCTAAATACTAAATGTAAGGGGTGTCAAGATTATGATCTATACCATTTATTATTACTATTTATAGTAAAATATTTGTAAAAAATCCATCGTATCGTACAAAATACGACGCGCGCCTGCTGAAAGGTTAAAAAGGCCAATGCCTAAAGTAGTAGTTTTGAGTTAATGATTGTCTAAATATTGTAGTATTTTTGCCATTGTCAATGGGGTTTCAACATTGACCTCCTTTATGTTGACTATAACAGTAACCCCAAATCTTTTAGTGTAACAAACCGCCTTCAGGTAATTTAGATAAAATTAATTGCAAATTACAATTTAGCTCGACTCGTGAAAATATTCATTTCAAATATTATTTTAAAAATTATCAACACGATTACGAAAATTCAATCATCTTCCAGACGTTCAAAGTAACTAAAAGGCTCAATTGGATACTCGACTTTAAGCCCATAAAATTCATTCATACCAAGGGTAAAATTTTTGGCCCCTCGGGTTCAAAATTATCGCCACAAATTTTACATAAAAGAGAGGTCGAGCCTCTTTCTTGGTTTAACCCCAGGGAGACGTCGTGAACCCCTTTTTCTCCTTTCACTTTTGTATTGAACTTTTTCAAGTTCAATTTTCCATTTTAATTTTTTTTTTATTCAATCAACCTAATAATTTTTTTTAAACTCACCCAACATCGTTAATAAAAATATTGTGAGTGCTTCAGCAACAATTTAGAGGTTATAATAAAAACTTAATTTTTACAAATGTTTAATTTACATTTTTGTGTCTTCGACATAAACCAATTTTTTCGAGTCGAGTTTACAAACTACGGGTATGATCAGTGATCAACAACTGATCAAATTAATTTTATTAAACCCAACATAAAAATTATTTTGCTTTATTGTGTTTTTAATCCATTTGGTACCTAAATCATATAATTTAACTTCCCTTGTAATCAACATAAATACTTTTATTTTCTTTTTTTTTAATAAATTAGTAATTGAAATTTTAAGTGTTTTTATTTTCTTATTCAAAGATAAGAGAATTAAAATTTTAGTTTAATTCCTACGTCTTCCGAGCTTGCTACGTTTTACCATAAGTTTTGCAAATTTTTCTTATCTAAAAAATTTTTATGGTGGCAGCGACCAAAGAGGAATCTGGAAGGAAGTTTCGACATCCAAATCCATCGACTTCGGACGCTTTGCAGCAGTAGCATTAGTCTTTCCTTTTTCAAAGGATCTAGGGTAGTTCAATCGCTGGCTGCTGTGTTACATTAGTAATTAAGTAGGCATGCAAAGAAGTAAATACATGAGCTATGAAATGATCAATTGGTGCTCCAAGCCCTAGATATATAAAATAGCAAAATTGTGTAAAATGGGTTAAAATAAAACCGGTTTTAACCATTTCTTGTAACCGGTTCTTGAAATTTTATTAAAATTTCATTTCTTTTACTTTGCCTTGCAGACCTGCCAATTACAGCAATGGAAAACAAGAAAACTGCAATATTCATTTGAAATATAAAGTGTTGAAGTATGTAGAATATTGTGGCGCCCTAATCCCATATAGGTATGCTAAAACCACCCAAGAAAAAACAACCATTACGTGACGTTATTGTCACAATTCCACTGAGTATTGTGGAAGCAAGCTTACCATAAAGGTTGAATGCTCGATCTAAACTTGAAAAAAATAAAAGCTTTTGCAGCTATGAAATATTTTGTTATGAAAATTATGGAAAATACATCAGGCTAAGATATTGCAAAATTATTGTGTCTTAACATTCTCTCCAAATTGCACTATAACCTAGTTATTCGCTAGGGTCGTTAATTTGGGATGACGATGTAATTAATTAATCACTTGAGAAACTATAACTATTAACGAGGTACCTACCTACCCATATTAAAATTTGAATTTCACTAAAAAATGTATCTGACATTTAAGAAATCGACTTAATCTGAAGTAAAAATCTGTAGCTGTAGATCGGAAAGTACTTTTTTGATAGCATAAAGTTTATGTTGGTATCGACTCTCATGCGACTTAACTCCTACACATTTATAGTGAGGTAAGAATCATAAAGGGTGAGATGCGATGTAACGCTTTGAAGATGTAGGTCGGGAAATGACAAAAGATCGATCTCGACTATAACTTGTATAACTCTCAGAGAAACTTTTCATCTGCTCCGACTTTTATTACCTACTTCGGCTCGGGTGCACAAAGCATGGATACGTAACGTGAACTCATCAAATTCCCAATGGTTCTATTGGATTACTGCCAAAATGTATTTTTTTTTCAAAACATAAAACTTTTTAAAATATGTGATTGCTTTTTCTACT
This sequence comes from Cantharis flavilabris, assembly GCA_949152465.1. Classification (NCBI taxonomy): domain Eukaryota; kingdom Metazoa; phylum Arthropoda; class Insecta; order Coleoptera; family Cantharidae; genus Cantharis; species Cantharis flavilabris. The sequence goes on along the minus strand of OX424436.1, from coordinate 8,334,677 downwards.
ATTAGATATTGTTGCAAGTTTTCACTGTCAAGAAACTAATTTTCTTGAAAAGCCGTCTTCATAATTCACCAGTTCATCTCTATATTGCAGGTACTCTTCATCTGTTCAAATAAAATTTGATGTGTCTTGGATTTTGCATACTATAACGATCGATGATTTATTTATTAATTAAACTTACCGAATTTGCATACTTATCTGACAAAATCACCCTAATAGATTAGGGTTCGTGATAAAGTCTTGTTATACCCAAATTCAATATGGAACGAAAACAAATTTCGACCTTAACTCATAAATTAATATATGTAAAATTTTAAAAATGTTTTAAATGTGCAGCAGGTTTCCGCCTTTTAAGGAAGACTTTTATTTTTCTTTTCACTAACGTTAGTCTTCTCCAGGGAGAATGTTCATCACAATTTCAAGTTGTTTACTGACTAAAAGGTGTAAGCCGGTACCTTATCTTAATGCTTATCATAGTTGAGCACTCCAAAGAAATTTTTATCAAAACTACTCGGAAGTTTAAAAACTCGAAAAAAATGGAAAGTTAATCGTGAAAACGACGTTAGACCTTAATAAAATCTAGCCGAAGAAGATTGCCTTTTGTCTCGATCTTTTTTTATGCTTTAGAAAATCATAACTCGTGCAATTATAAAGTTCATTTCGAATGCACCATTTGCTGGGAGTTTATCGACAATAAGCGGTACTTCTGATAAATTTAATCCTTTGTATTAAAGCTCCGATGCTTAAAATAAACTATTAAAAGTTTCTTAGCATTAATTTTGATGAATCGAGAGTTTTATGTTATTTCTTTAATTAATCCGTCCTCGCTAAAATTTTATCAAAATACTTGAACTTTCCAGAAACTTTCAAGAAGAAGAGAAATGAAAGAAATGATAAAAATAATTATTCATATTTAATTTAGAAAAACATTAATACAAACGAAAAACTTTTGTAAAATTTTTAAATGTATTAATGTGAAACATCTGCGATTTTAGCCAGGTTCTTAATCAAGTTAAAAAACTTCCTCGTTTTATAGCAATTATAAGGCGGTCTTTGCTAAAGCCACATTTAAACTAAAACTTTTCATTTTCTTGGCAGATGTTTTACCATTTAAAACTCTTTAAAAGTTAAAGTTTCTTCCAAATTTATTAGCATTTATTTTATTATAAAAAAATTTAATTAAAATTAGCCATTCATACGTTCCAAAGCACTATAAGTTACGCTCAAACTGAGCACAGCATTCCTTGACAAGAGGAACATGTTGAAATATAGGTTCGATGGGGAGCACTCTGTATAGTTACTAAAATAAACATTATTAAAGCTATTTGAAGACCACAATAGCTTTCAATTTGCAAAATGTATTCCTGTATGACATTCGAGCTTAATTAAAATGCATTCAAAAGCTTGCGGAAAACTCAATATCTCTACCTTATTTATCTTTTGGCTTTATTAAGTATTCATTTGGCATTTTGCTGAAATATAAACAAGTTCGTTTGCATTTAAAATGTAAAAGGTTTACGTAATCATTTTAAAATTAGGTTCAAATCCCGAATTTGCTTTTTGCTGTTATTTATCGTTTTCGCTCAATAGCTTGTTGGGGTGACGGCCATTAAACTTTGCATTTGACCATTAATATTTCACATTCAATTATTTTGCATGCCTTCTGTAAACTTAATGAAAACTAAGTGCAGGGCAGACCTATCCACGTGGATCATGTGCAAAATTCCACATAAACTGGCCGCATACATAGAAATGAGTTTTTATATTTATTTGTTTGCTTTTTATCGGTGCAGTTCCAATACCAAGCTATATTCAGTTTTAGTATGATTTCGTATGGTCAATCTGTAAGTAAACTATGTTGTTCTGTTTTATTCTTTCTTTCAGATCATCGGAGTCGGATGGGTGACCGCATAATGACCGCCGATTTAAGAACACCTTCTGCTACTGCTCCCCTATCCCGATGGTTGTATGCGGCTTTCAGACTGTTTTGCATTGTCACACCGTAAGTAGCTGTTGAATGAAACTTTACACAGAAATACAATTAAGTATAGAAATATGTCCAAATATGCACGATTAGTAGATTTTAGTCGAAATATGCAATATTCTTAACAAAATAGCCAAATTATGCAAATGCACATGCAAATATGCCAATAATATGCAATAATAAATGCAAATGCATATTATGCAAATATGAAAATGCAAATATGAAAATGCAAATATATCTATATTAATAGCACCAGAGGCTTAGTAGGCCCATGGCTTGTTTTATCGCGTGGTTCCACTGCTTCCTATTTCTCGTCTTCCGTTCCCAATCTCTCACACCCATACCATTGAGATCTTCCTGCACTTCACTCTACCATGTACTCCTTGGTCTGCCCCTTCTCCTGGTACCACCAAAATCCATTTCGCATATCATTTTTGGCACTCTTGTCTCACTCATTCTTGTCAAGTGTCCCAACCACCTCAATCTCTGCATCTTGACGTACCCCACTATACAATTCTTTCAGTTTCTCATTTGTTCTTCTGATCCACACTCCATTCGTCTTTTTTCCTCCAAAAATTTTCCTGAGAATTTTTCTTTCCCAAACTTCCAGCATTGTTCTATCTCGCTTTCTTAAGTTCCATACCTCGCATCCGTATGTTACTGTTGGTCTTATAATTGTCTTATATAGCCTTAGTTTCAGGGTTCGCGAGAAGATTTTGCTGTTTAAAAACGTTTTCATTGAATACAAGCTCCGTGTTCCCGCGGCAATTCTGGCTTTTAATTCTTGTTCAAAATTTGTATTTGAAATACAAAATACGAAATATATTTGTTTTCGGGTATTTGAAATACAAAATACAAATACATTGAAAATATGTGTTGAAATACAAAATACAAAATGTATTTCAAATACAAGTATTTCAAACTGTTGTCCGCCATTATAAACAACTCTTTTGCACCCCGAACGCTAGTTCATTTGCGAATGTTCCTCAGCTAGGACATCTGCTTTTATCAGTTCTCCATTGGAGCAGCTGGTACTTTTCTACCCTCAATATATGTCCCAGGTAAGCGACTTTTCTACACTATCAGTTCTTGCTCTTTCCAAGACTCGTTCATTTGTGATCCTCTCTATCCAGGATATTTGGAGCATTTCTTCTTAGTAATCACATCTCAAAGGCCTCCAGACGGTTCATTGTGTGTATCTCGAGAGTCCATGCTTCCGTGCCATACAGCAGAACAGACCAAACATAGTATTTGACCATTCTTTAAGATTTAAATTATTATCACAGTATAGTGACCTCATTTTATTAAATATTGCGCAGGCGGTCTCGATTGGGCACCTAACCTCTCTATCTGGGTCCAAATTCTCCGTGGGCAAGATAACTAAATATTTAAATATTTTCCTCCTTTCGATTTGTTCAACTTCCAGACAGATCGTCGCATCTTCATCGTTTTGTCGGCTGATCACCATGAATTTGGTCTTGAAGATATTGATGTTTAGTTCCAATTGATCTCCTTCCTGTTTTATTCGGCATAGCAGTAAGTGAAAATCTTCAACAGATTCTTCCAAGACCACAGTATCGTCCGCGTACTTAATTGTGCTAATAATGACGCCCCCAATTTTGATCCCCAGACTGTATCCGAATACAAATTAAACAGCAGAGGAGAGAGGACACGTCCCTGTCCCACTCCTCTTCGGATCTCCTGTTCTGAAGTTTTGTAGTGTTCAACTCTGCGCTCTCCGCGCAGTATAAGTTCTCTATTATTCATATATTCATTTTTTGGAATAAGCACAAATCTTCCCGGAGTCATATATGTTGTTGAACAAGTTTACCACAAGGTCGATATTATCTTCATTATACTTCCGACTTCAAAATGTGGGGCCCCTCAGGCCTATTATTATCGTCTGTCTCTAAATTCGGTCTGTTGTTTTTGAACAGTGTGGCCATATGCAATTTCCACTCTCTTATTTTTTCCTCTTCTTGAAGTATGATTTTGTTATTGTTATCCAGTAATGTTATAGGTAACCACTTCTTGTAGAGTCCGGCTATCTCCTTCACTTTTCTATGTGCACCAAATAGGTCGTTCTTCTTCATTAATTCTTCCGTTTCTTCGCATTTCTCTGCCATCCATTGCGCTTTCCTATTCAGATTGCTTTCCTTATTGAATTTTGGAATTTTTTATACTTTGTTTGTTCCATGAGGTCCAATAACTCCTCTGTCATCCATTTCCTCTTTCTGATGCGATTTGAAGTTTTCAGACGATGTGTGCCTGTTCTCGGTAATGTTTGTTTTATTTTATTCTACTGTTCATTTGTATCAGCAGTATCAGTTCTAGGTATTTGTTTTAATCGGTCATTGGGATCCAATGCTACAGCTTCTCTTACTTTTACATCTCGTAGTCTAGAGGTATCAATGTTCCTAGTGAATTCACTTTTCTTAGTAGCCTTAAGCCTCAGTTCCGTGTCAGCTACAAGAAGACCAGGATATATTTTAATTCTTTCAACCGATTTTTTGAATCTTTTGTTTATCAGTAGATAGTCAGTTTGGTTCCTAGTAGATTCTGGACTTATTTGATTGTCATTTGGCTATTTGAACCATGAATTAGTTACCACTATCTCCGCTTTCTTTGCCTTCCTCCAAGTCATAATCCCCTACTATGGCTTCTGTTCGCCCATGACCGATTTTTGCATTAATGTCCCTCATATGGGGGATATGACAAGGGTTATTTCATTCTTCTTTAGGCTTTTGAGGACTTTCTCAACCATACTATAGAACTTTTCTACTTTGTCATCACACTTTCTTTCCGAGGTGGGTGCGTACACCTGCAAGATGTTGACATTGAGTGGCTGATCCTGTAACTGCAACAACAAAATTCTGTCAGAGATGGGCACGAAGTTTTTCACATACTTGGTTATCTGTGGATCGATCAAGATGCCTATGCTGTTTCGATGGTATCTGCTCTTTTCATTACTTCCAGAGTAGTATAGCGTTCCATGATCTTGAGAGCATGTTCCCAAACCTTGGCCATCTGAGTTCGATGTTGCCCATGATGTTTATTCGCATTCTTTGCATTTCTTTGAGTGCATTGTTTAGCTTCCCAGCCGCAACTAGACTTCTGACATTCCAGATGCTTACCCGGATTGTGGAAATCGACGAATTTCGATGCCTAGTGCTCGAAACTAAAATTGCGAAATAAGATGAAACTGTAACCTCTTCCCCTCTCAATATGACCTGTCGGCACGATATTGCAAGTAATTATTTACCATTTACAAAGACTTATAGAACTTATTTTTTATTTTCTTTATAGGAATATATTATATTAATCCTTGACAATTGCCAAGCTGATATTTAAATAATTTTGTTTGAGTTGAATACAATTAGTATAATTAAATTACTTGTTTAGCCAAAAACTGTCAACTGTAAATTAAAAGTACCTTAATATCACGACATTAAATTACTTACAAAACTTCAGGTCTCTCTATCTCTCTATCATCATCAAAATTAAATACTGCTAGCTTAATAAGGCTAAAGCTCGGAAATATTTCATTTATTTAAACTTTATGCATAATTATAAATTTAATAATATACGAATACTAATGAATAAAGTTAAATTTCTCGGTAAGTTTCCAAATCCATAAACATTCAATTTTTCAATAAAATAATTCCGAATTACTGGCAACTTTTTCATAAACAATGAGAAAGTTTTTGGACTGTAATCGAAGCTAATAAATCAGGGTGATGTAGCCCGAAAGAAATGGAGACGACGGTAAAGTCGAAGAATTGTCAAGGGTAAAATAATATAGATTTAAGACACTTCTATCTTTGAATGTGACTTAAATTGTAAAATAGTCTTTACAACAAGTGTTTTCCAGAAATGGACTAAAATGAGTTCGCAAGACCTGTCCAGTTACATTTATGGAGATTTACCGAAGTTTAGTCAAACTTTTTTAGTCAATCAATTCACAAAATCAGTAAATTTTATTAAAATAATTACATATTTCTAGTTTATTTTTTACTTTACTCCATGGGTTTATGTTTATGTTGGTAAGGAAAACAGTTCGCTTTCATTTAGTTTGGATAAATAGCTTAAATACGGTTCTTTTGTTTGTTTCTCAACTTTCAAAGTTACTTTTCCAAAGATTTTATGTCCTAGTTGGTTTATTTTTAGAATTTTCTTTCGCACCTCACATACCGCGAAAGCTCTTGATGAGAAGCCGGCTAGCTTTATTCAGATCGGAGCAGGGAAGCTTTCGTTCAAATATCAGAACTATTTGATCAACATTTTTTAGATTATCCAATTTGGGGAGATTCGGGCTGACCGACGACAAAATAAAAATTTAATAATTTATTAACTGAAGGTCACATAAAATTTGTAATATAAATAAACTTTTTAAAGAATTCCAAACATTTTACAATGAGTCTAGTTTGTTCCGAAATAATTTAAAAAATTCTTATAATCCGGTAATCTATATTATTGTGTACTTAAATAATATCCTAAGTGGCCAATTAATCTCAACAGTGATAAAGCAGAAATGATTCTTCCTACTTGTTTGGTTAGTTTCGTTAATATAATAATTAGTTTGAACGACCATGACCAAGGTTGGTTACGCAACACGAGTAGTTCCTGATGCTTCTTTGTAGTATCGAAATAAAATTCACGACGTATCAAGTGAAGTGATAAGTAGATATTTTATACCGTGACATAGCATTCTTGTATCAAAATGAGTTTGGAATTAAAACTTTTGAGTTTCGAAAATCCTGTGTTTCGCGGATATTTCACTCATGCAGCAATTTTGGTATTGAAAATGATGATCATGTCCATTTTAACAGGCCAACAACGACTTAAGTATAAAGTAAGTTTCTAATTTTTTACTAAAAATATTTTAATAATAAATTAAGTTAATTATAATTTTGCTGAAAAATATGCAAAAATTATTTATAAAAGCAGAATTAAAACGAGTTTCTAAAAAATGTATAGCTTACCTCTCCAAGAGATGGCACTATCAATTTTTTTTAAATTTCAGGTTTATCCTTCCCCGGAAGATATTAAATATCTTAAAGTATTGAAAGGAAATAAGGAAGCCGTGAGCAGACATGATGAAGTAGAACGTGTTCGAAAGTAAATATAAAAGCAAATAATAATTAATCACAAAATTCGTATAAAAAATAAGGTACAAAGTAGATATTTATTTTAGGGCCCATCGAAATGATTTGGAAAACATCCCGATTTTTTTTATGGCTGCTTTAGGTTATCTCCTGACAAACCCGAATCCAGTACTCGCTTTAAATCTCTTCAGATTATTTACAGTCTGTAGATGTGCTCATACGTTTGTATATGCAGTCTATGTCGTTCCCCAACCAGCTAGAGGACTTGCGTGGGCTGGAGCTTATTTTGTTACAGGCTATATGGCCTTACAATCTATTTTATATTTTTGTACATTTTAGTCTGTATAGTTTCGAGTGGCCATTTTCATATATGGTCATTGCTTCAAGCTACTGTATTTGCAGTAGGTATTAAAATAAGTATTATTGCACTGTTTAGAATTCATATTACGATTTTACATAAATAAAATGTTATTTCTACATATACAATTGGTTATAAACTGCGTGAATTTTTTTTTTTTGAATTTTTCTTATATAATTATAAATTCTGACTACTTTAACAAAATAAAATGTAAACCTTGTATGTAAATCTTGTACTGTAGATTTACAGTATATTTACATATTTGAATATTGACAATTTATACTATAAAAAATGTAATTTTAACATTGAAAGTCATCCAGAAGGGCATAACCGTACGAAATTTTATCATGTAATTTTACAGTAAAATATTTTATATCCAAGACCGAAGAAACTTTAGAAAAACCTTCAAACCTGAATAACCACGCTAAGAAAATTTATTTTTCTGTTCGCTTTTATTCAGATCACCACTTTCTGTTCATCTTTATTCAGGTTCAATTTTAATGATTTATTATTTTGGAAAGGTCCGTCTTGAAGTAAAGCTGCATAATTGGTTGGCATCGACAGAGCCTATATTACCATTAGGCGCATTAGGCACGTGCCTGGGGCCCAATGGCCAGAGGGGCCCGAAAAGAGAGAACAAAAGAGAGAATAAAATGGTAAAATAAAAATCAAATACTGATAAAATAACCCAAAAGTTGGACCATCGATGCTATTAGTTACACTCGAATCTAAGGGGCCCAAAAATTTGCTAGAGCCTAGGGCCCAAATCACTTCAGTTAAAAATAGACCCTGGGCACCGAAACAATTCTTTACCCAGAATGAAATTAGTTAAAATATCTAACGTAAATTAACTATCAAAAAAGAATTAAAAAGTAACTTATCGTACCTACGTGAAATTTGCGACCGCCAGTGAATTTTGCAGGTCTAAATGGGTAAGAAAGCATTAAAGAGTTACAGATTTCCAACTTTCAGTTTTTGTAAAATTTCAAAATAAATATTACTGATTGCAAAAATCGCATTTTTCGCTTTAAACTCATATAAAAAATAAACTATCCTACTTATGTGAAAACTGAAAACGCCAGTCGATTTCTCAGGTTTAAATGAGGAAAAAATCATGAAAAAAGTAACAGATTTCAAACTTTCAGTTTTTGTAAATTTCGAAATAAAGTCCTGATTGCAAAAATCACCTTTCTTCACTTTAAAGTCAAATAAAGTCAAAATGAATAGGAAAGCATATGTATATGTTACGGTCAATGATGACAATTCGGCCATTAACGTCAACGGCCGGACAATATCGTCAATGCCCAGCTTAGTTGGGCATTAACGTCATTGACCGGTCATTAACGTCAATGACCATGCATTTTGGGCGATGTTGACATTAAAAATTTTATATGGGGTTTTTACATCATTGTCCGGGCAATGACGTTAATGCCCAATACAGGGTGGGCAATGATGAAACTACTATTCTAGAGATTCCATTTCTAGTACTCTTAGAGATAGCCGTCACTCACATTTCGTATATAGTTGGGGCTTCCTAGGAAAGGTCGGGTTTCCCAGTCGAGGTTGATTGATTTTGGGGATGTTTTTAGCGAGTAAAATAGATTCATTTTAGAGAGCTTTTTTAGAGCGCTACGAGCCGTTTTGGCTGGCGTAACCACGGCAAAACAAAATATAAATATAATAATAATATCATCAATAAATGGAAAAGAGAGTCTCAGGTTATTCGGACAGGTTAAATCAAACAAATTTATATACTTGTTTGGTGAGTGAATTCAGTTTTTTTTAACATTTCACATACTTATTGTTGAACTTTTGTTTCCATATCAGTCCTGAAGATGGTGAGAATATAATCCTCCGCAACGTCGGCTGACAAGTCATAAATTTGTTTGATTTAACCTGTCCGAATAACATGAGACTTTCTTTTCCATTTCATCATTTCACTCGGACGAGATTTGGTTTTCACTAATATCATCATTGTCCACCATTAACGGGCGTTGACGTCAATGGCCGGTCAATGACGTTAATGACCAGCGTAAATGGGCATTGACGTCATTGTCCGGCCGTTGACGTCAATGCCCAATACATACAATACAATACAATGCCATATACATATGTAAAGAGGTACAGATTTCAACCTTTCAGTTTTTGTAAAATTTCTAAACAAAGTACTGATTGTAAAAATTGGATTTCTTCGCAAAGAGGGTCACCCCTTGGTCAGAATATTTTCAGACCAAAATTTCATCACAACGTATGTTGCGCGACTTCAAAGGCACCCATGTCGAAAAAACTGGTCTCCATAATTTCGGCTGATCGGCATATCTTAAATCAAAAAACCAAACGGCATTTTAATCAGTGAAGCTGTGGCTATGAAATGAACTAGAATCATTCCAAAATATTGAAAATTGAATAATTGACATGATTTTTAAAATTAATTATTTTTAATTCATTAATTTTATTTAATTAATAATTATTCGTCAGATTTTATCTATCATACTACGTGAAATCTGTGGCCGCTATTCGAATTTTCTCGTCGAAATATGTAAGAAACCGTGGATTTCATACAGATTTCCTACTTTCAATTTTTGGAGTGAAAAAACACCAAAACCTACCGTTTTTACAAAAATCTGAAATAAAATACATGACCTTTTTACTACTTAAATCGACATATCTGAATCCATATAGTTCGAAAAACACATGTGGGCCTGGCGGTGAAGTAAAATTCTCAGGTGGGAATAGAATTTGCACACTCAAGGCTTTCATAATAAAAAATGGAATCACTGTCATTTGGCCGAAATTTATTTGGCCGAATTCTATTGGCCGACTGTTTTTGGCCGATAAATCACTTGGCCGACATATCAATTGGCCGACAGATAATTTGGCCGAACAGTTTTTGGCCGACAGATTGTTTGGCCGAACAGTTTTTGGCCGACGGTTATTTGGCCGATCAGTTTTTGGCCGACAGTCACTTTGCCGATAAATTTTATTTTTTTGGTAAATAAATAAATATTTTGTAAAATTATGTTGTTTTATTTAAATTATATTAAATTATTATTAAAATACACAAAAAAACAAAGTAGTACATTACACAAAGTAATCGAGAAGTGGTTTTAAAATTTCTTCATTTTGCAGAAAAAATTCGGTTTGCAGCAAATTCTCGAACATAAGCTCCACATTCTCTTGAGGAGCAAAGGCTAGAGCCGCCAACTTTCTAATATTTAAGGGAAACGATGGATCAGCCAGATTTTCGTACCGAACTCGAATAGGATTGTTAGCCTGTATTACACGCCAAATACATTGATTAAAATGAAAAAAGCATCCGTGGTGATGCCAGGAAAAACACGTTGAAACGCTTTTTTCTGAGCAATTTCAAAATCAGTCATAATACTTACAGGTTTTAACTCGGGTTTCAAGTTTAGCATAGCTTCTAGAACTCTAATATAAGTGTCCTCCTTGTTATTCGGAAGAAGGACAAACACAGACGGAATTACCACCTTATACTTGATAGAATGGATCGTGTACAGTTGGAAGAACAGTGATGGGGCCGACTTGAATGTCCCATCGGCAAACCAATGATCGCAATCAGCCAATAATTGTAAATTTTCTGCGGTACTAAATATAAGAATCCGATTTTCACTGGGTCCGCTATCATAAAGTAAGAAAGGCTCTCCTTTGCCAGTTTTTCCGTAATCTCCTTCAATCACTAAATCAGTCAGGCTGTTAGGAGATGTTGGAACAGCAGGACCATTCCTATTACGAGTTCTGCGAATGGTCTGTTTCAACAAGTTGGTGGAAGGAAGATGTGGGGCCACTGCTGTATCAAGATTTAGAGTAGCATCTGCCAGAATCTGTTGGGGGTTTTCTTTTGAAGTTTTCGCCACTTCTTTAATATTAGCAAGCACAGTTTTTGCTGCAACTTCACTACTTTCCACCGTGTGACCAATATGAGTGCCACTAAGTCCAACAAGTTCATCGTTTTCAGTGATTGCTCTTGCTTTGCACTTTGAAGTGTTGTATTTGGCACATTTCCAATAAATTTTTGCACCACCTTGTTTATCGCGAGTAAACAGAAATCCATTATGTAAAAGCTGCTTAACTCCACGACTGCTTTCGACATATTCCAAAGGCATATTTGATATAATTTTAATTTACTTTTGATTTCTTCTTTTTCTTCTAATACTTATAATTTCTTCTAATTCTTTCTACTTACTGATTCTTAATTACATAATTGTTTATATAGAAAATAACAAAAGGTAATCGGATAGGATTAACGCGGATAATTTTAATACCGCGTCGTTCAGAAACGGTATTAGTTTTTTTATTAGATTCGTCCTTGGGTGACGTTGCTTTCTATTGGTCTGCTCATAGTCAGGACCATATTCCTCGACTATACGTGCTAACACGGCCATCCTGCAATTGCCACCAAATAACTGTCGGCCAAGTGACTGTCGGCCAAATACTGTTCGGCTAAATGACTGTCGGCCAAAAACTGTTCGGCCAAATAATCTGTCGGCCAAAAACTGTTCGGCCAAATAATCTGTCGGCCAAAAACTGTTCGGCCAAATGATTTATCGGCCAAAAACTGTCGGCCAAATGATTGTCGTCCAAAAAAATTCGGCCAAATGACTGGATACCGTATTCGAAGTTTCTGACCCGAGATTTCTGTTTCTCATCTTTGACTGGGTTTTAAGCTATACCGCCAGGCCCAAATGTGTGTTCCAGAATTTAAGTAATAAAAAAAACATGGATTTTTTTCAGATTTTTGAGAAAAACAGAAGGTTAACACTCTTGGGTGTTTTTTCGTCTCAAAAGACTTTTTTAAATAAAATAAATAAAAGTCTAAAAAACTAACGAAAATAAAAACTAAAAGAAGTAACTTTGCAAAAACCCGGCATAAAATAAAGGCTTGCCTATTTCTTTGGATTTTTATATTGCAATTGTTAAATATTATATTATTTGACAAAAACCTGGGGGGAGCTCGAGCCCCTCATTGCCCTCCTTCGCGACGCCCATGTGAACAACCACATAATTTTCATAAAATAATGACTTAATTTTTGAATGAACAAAATTTGGAAAAGAATTTTTTTATTTAAAAAAGAATCGGGTCTAGTAATTATGTTAAAAGACCCTCAAGTTCCATAAAAAGTGGGAACAGCAAATTTGCAATTTGCTGAAATATAAGTAGAATATAGATGCAATTTAATCATTAACCCTTAAATGCATACTGTTGCAGAAATACAACATACCGTTCTCGACGTTGTAGTTATAGTAGGGTAATTTTTGAAAGGCAAACAACGACAGCGAGACATTTCTACAACATTGCCCGTTCATTTATTTCCATTTTGTTAAAAATTTTGTTTGCATTTGTGTTTTAATTAGAAAAACAACTGTTTTAAAAAATTTCACACAGAAACAACTGAAATTAACATTGCATATAAAATGCATATATACAACATATCTTTGTTGGCAATTTTAATAGCCACCGACTTGAAAAAAATTTTTTTTGATATTTTTTATGAATAAAGGGTATAAATATATTTTTTTTATTATTTTTAAAAAAATCATGCATTAAAGGGTTAAGTTTAATTTTAGTTATATTTTAAATTAAATTCTATTAGAATATTTTTAATTTGATTTAAAAATGAAGAAAGGTGCAAATCCAAAAATTATTTAAAAATGTTTTTGGAACCTTATCCTAATTCTAAATCTAGCTCATGTGGATACGGTCATAATGTTTAATAATTTTAAGGACAATATAAAGGGTTTGTAATTTGTACTGTAAAGGTGCGATCTATCTACCGCATTTAGTCAAAGCGACTAAACGTTACGACAAGACGGGCTAATTAGTCATATGCACTTTGCATTTGTTTGGTCTATCTATATGGAAAAGTAGCCCCATAAGACGACTCGTTTAATATGCAAAGTACATTGACTAATTAGCGCGTCTTGTCGTTACGTTCAGTCGCTTCGACTAAACGCAGTAGATAGATCGTACCTTAAGAGTAAGGGACTTCCAACGTAAAACAAAAACTGTGTTTATAATTATAAGTATAGCCAAGTAGTGACTTCTTAAAACGACATTTTCATACAAATTTTAGCTAATCCTTCGAGGTCAAGAAAAACAAAACAGATACTAATTCAGTATTTATTGGGCTGACAAAATGTTCAACCACAACATAGCAGGCCAAATAGTAAATATTAATACAATATTATATTTACAAACAGTACATGGTGTGCTACCACACGTGGCCAACTGCCTGTGATGAGTAGCCCTAACACTGGATTATAGTTAAATTATTCTTGCATTACAGTAGTAAGTTTAAGGGTACAGTTGAGATATAATTAATAACAAAATACTGAAATGCAAAAACAATAAATACAAATGACACCGGGTTACAATCCAAATCAGTGACATAGAAACAGGTACCTCCAAAATATTTACAAAAAAATATTAGTAACTTAATACGGAATGAGAGCTCAAGGGCTTTTTTAGCACACAAAGTGTTACTAATTATTATTAAAATATTATGATTATTTATTTTTTATATATTTGTATATCAAAAAAGTTATCGACCTTCTCATTCCATATATCATCAATATCCATAGATAAATTACCAAACCCACAATAAGTGGACGGTTATTTTACATAATTTGGCATTTTAACGATGTGATGTATATTATTTCACTAAAAAGTAAATCGAAATAAAATTCGATAAATAAAAGTTTATTGTACCTTTTTCTCCACAATATATATATATATACTATATAGAAATCTACAAATAAATAAGCAAAAACCTACATAACTAAATATGTATAAACAATAAATACATTTATAAAAATATAGTACAATATTTCGATCAAAAATCGATAACTATTTTAAATTTAAGCAATATTTTCATAATTTGATTATGGTTCACAAAAATTAAGTGGTACAATCAAATTTGTTAACTAAAAAGCTATTTTATTAGTGAAGCATTCATTACCTATTATAATAAATTAAGTAATCAATGCTAAACCAAAACTGTAGTAGTAAAACTAAGTCAACTTCAAAAGCTGTAATTAATTAAATTAAATGTGACAATTTTTTTAATAAATTTAGGGTAACTAAAAAAATTTAACAACTTTTAAAAGTAGAAAAAAACAATATTTAATAATTTATGTACTTTCGTCCTCTTATCACAGTACCAAAATAAACAATCAATCAAATCTATTAACGCAACAATAACTTTATTGTCGTTAGAATGTCAGCTCTGAAACGTGACTAGAAATTACAAAAGTGTTACAATATCGGTCCTGCTCTAGTTTCAAAATTATATAATCCACTATTTATAGGTAAGAGTCGATTAAAATTTACAATAATTCCTTTTCGGTCGTGTGTTGTACCGGACGAGGCACTTTTTGTTTCTCGAAAAAATGCCCCGTCCCAAGAATACAATCCTAATTAGACAATTATTATTGAAAGCCCAATTTACGTTATGATTTTACATAAAACTAATTATTTTATTAGTAAAAACTTTAAAACACCATCAACTTGCATCATTTTTGTGTCCGTGTGCCCACTTATACTTCATTTTTAAAAAAAGGCATTTTAAAAATATTTTCCTTATATAACTGTGATGTATATTTCTTTTATAGGATATATACGATTTAGGAAACTTCACCAATATTCGAATATTTAAATACGGAGGGTCCTATGCACAAAAGAACTTACTAACAACAAGAAGCGTTCATAAAAATTGTTTTTTTCTATACTTTAATTTTTCAACTAAGTTTAACACATATTTTATACAAATTAATTATTCGATGTTGGTCCAATCAACAGATTCTTGTAAATTCAATTTAATATCGACTAACTTCTCTAAAATTTTATCTCTGGCTGCTACGCAAACGTCCCGAATTTGCCTTCTTTGTCTCCATACTCAGCTTGCTTGGAGAGCATTTCACTTTTTCTTTGCTACTCTCCACTTCTGCAATTGTATCTAGCTCTCCCATCGCTTCTTGGATTGCGTTTTCCAGTTGACCGTCTAATTTACGACTTCTAAAAATAAAATTTACGTTAGTCATTTGATTTTCGTGCGCATAAATTGGATTGTTTTGATTTCATGTACGTCATGAGGATCTTTGAACAGTTATTCAACTCGAATAGCAACTGAAATAATTATATGTTTCAAAATTTAAAATCACTGATCAATTTGGTAACGAAAACTACCAAATTGTTCACATCTGGAAATTGTAGTCCCCAAACTATGTTAAAAGCTAAATTTATTTGACTCTTTTGAGGGTGCATAATGCAGTCAAACCAAAGAAAAAAATTTCGTAGCTTCCCCTTGTAAGTGTTTCCAAATCTACCATAAAATAGAAAATACCATAAAATTACTGCAAATTTTTCTTTAACGAAAAAACAAAATAGGTACAAAAATAGTATTTTTATACATTATTAAAATACTCGCCACATGCATAAAGAATAAACTTCGAACTTATACAGAGAAAATGATCGGTGAATTTCGATGTGGTTTCAGAAAGCTTAGATCGGTAACGGATCAATTATTTGTTCTAAAAGAGATTCAAGGAATTAGCCATGAATTCGGATTGGAAACGCACTTGATATTCCTAGATTTTAAACAAGCATACGACAGTGTTGAAAGAAAAGAGCTATATAACATTATGATGGAAATGGAAATTCCCAGAAAATTAGTAAGACTGGTTAAAATGACACTCAATTGCACTGAAAACAAAGTCAGAATTAACGGTGAGCTTACTGAGAGTTTTGGAGTAGAAGTAGGACTGAGGCAAGGAGACCCGTTGTCGTCAATATTATTTAAAATTGCTTTGGAAAATGTAATATGAAAAGCAGGATTAAACAAAAGCGGTACAATTCTCAGACGAAGACACCAATATCTGACTTTTGCGGACTGCACGATCATTACACGCACAAAGAAGGAGCTGCAGGAAACTACACAGAAATTATTGGAAGCGGCTAAGAGAATTGGATTGGAAGTAAACAAAAATAAGACAAAATACATGATATGGAACGATAAGAGGTTTGAGTAGAAGAAATACATAAGTATAACAGTGGGAAATAAAACCGTAAAGTTTGAAGAGGTGTGTGCCTTTAATAACAAGGAAGCCAGGGTGCGACGAAGAAATTAAGACAAAAATGGCTGCTGGCACAAGAAGTTCGTTTGCACTGAAATCGATTCTCAATGGTAAGGTGTTTACCAAGACAGTGAAAACAAGAATATATAGAACAATCATAAGACCATCGGTTACGTATGGAGCAGAAGTGTGGACGTTGAGAAAGCGTGAGCAAGCAATGTTAGAAGTATGGGAAAGGAAAATATTAAGGAAAATACACGGTGAAAAATATTTAAATGGACAATGGTTAATAAGGTCAAATCAGGAGCTAGCCGAGTTATATGGGCAACTGAGCATAGTTGGATGTGTGAAGGCACAAAGGTTGCGATGGTTGGGACACCTGGCAAGGATGAACGAAGAAAGAACGCCAAAGGACATTTGGAATATTGAGTTCGAAGGCACAAAACGAAGAGGTAGACCGAGGAACCGTTGAAAAGGTGAAATGCAGGAAGACCTTAACGAAATTGGGTTACATATCAATACATATTCAAAAATGAATAAAATCGCATTTATACTTTTTTGGAATTAATTCCTACAGTTTACAATATTTTTATTAAGACCAGGCTAGGCAGTTTCGGCGCAGGACCGCTTAGCGCAAATAATGTACTGTAGCACTACAAACCTTGTAGACCCACGGCTTGTTTATTTGGGCATTTAATACAACAAAGATGTTGCCAGCATCTTGTGAGGGAGACACGGTCGAAACAACCAGATGTACCTAGTCAGGGATCGAACCCACGTCTGCGGCGTAGCAATCTAGCATTCTAACAGAACAGATTCTAACACTAGCCTACGACCGCGCTCAGCGCAAAGAATAAACATTTAATTTAACTTGAATTTTGTTCAACCAGACATAAGAAACCACGGTTACTGTCAGTTAATTTAGACAAAAAATTTCACTATTTTCCTATATACTGTTAGAAAGAGGACAATTTTTTAAGTACCTATATATTAAAAACAATTTTTGCGGATTATCCATTAGTTTTCGAAAAAACGGAATTTGAAATTCAAAAATTTCCATAATGTTTAACATGGAAGTATATAGAAATTGCAAGTCACGGGTTCTCTGTTGACGTTACGTGTGCCATAAAGCTCTGATAGTCTTAGTGATAGCCACTACATGCGGGGCTTCCCTGGAGAGGGCAGGCCTCCCAATCGAGGTAGATTAATATCGGTGATGTTTCTTGTAATTTAAGCGCCAGCCAAAAGGGCCCGGAGCGCCCGTAGCGTAGCGAAAGGCTGCGCTGCGTAGGGTCAGTTTTGGCTGGCACAACCACGGCAAATCAAGGATTCACCGTAAAATGGATTAATTTATGTATGCTAGTTTACATGTAAAATTTTCGATCTTTAAGTGCCAGTTTTTCGAAAACTAAAAAAACTATTTTTAATATGCTTAAAAGATTGTCCTCTTTCCAATGGTATATAAAAAAAAAATGAAATTCGTGGAATTAATTCCCTGACAATTTCCACATTTTCTATAGATAAAAGTATTTTATTATAAATTTTATATTTTCTCGTTTTCCCGCCATCTAGTTGGTGCTATGAGAGCAAGGTGAGGAAACAAGAATTTTTGTTTTCAAGACTTGGAAAAGTTGTCTCCTGCATATTATGTGATTGTTGGTATGAGGTTTCTAATTTTTACAAATAAATTTATTTTATATTTTGTGTAAGTTGATTCTTAATTGTTTTTGGATTTAAATTGTCCCAAATTTGAGCATAGTTGGATTATTTTGGATGTGATGAATTTCTGAGACCTAGAATACTGAGATTTCAAATGTACTATACACAATTTTCACAAAAACTAACCAATTCAATTTTTATAAGCTCATCCGAAAACCAATTGCTGTAGTTAAAAGTTTTAACCAAACACTACTTTCTGTCAAATGCATAATTTATGTGGTATCGCTTATCCAAGTCAATTTTATTTTATTAAACTACAACTACATTTTACTACAAAAACACTTCTTTGAATTTTTGAAATTATATTTAAAAATTTATTTTAAAGTTTAATGTTAGTCTTAGGGACCAAGCAACCCCAACCCAAACATTATTTCATTGAAAAGCAAATGTGAGAAGCAATTTTGCCATTAGTGATTAAATATTATAATAACCCCCGGTTGCACTTGGAACAAATTTCAAACTTAGTAATAATTAGTAAATCCCAGTGTGTATCAAAGATCCTCATTTTAACGACCAAACATAAACAACCAATAAAAACACTCCAAATTAATATAAAAATGTGTTGAGTAATATTAAGGATGTGGCTAATTTCTAACTGAAATTATAAGAATGACAACTCACTTCCGGCAATTTTTTCGAGCACGATGATGTGCATCAAGGCCCTGGGTGAGAGTTTGCAATAAACAGGGATCAACTTTGGTGAGGGTTTTTTCACCTCCAAACCATCTTACCAATACAGTTTCATCACAAACTTCAATTAATTTACCGGGCCAGGCAGGGCGACCTCGTGCGGGCCCCCATACCAAATCGCCGGTTACAAATGTGTGAGGACTCTTAGGACTCGAATTTTCATTTTCTGAGGACAATAAACGACAAAATATGCATTACTTGTTGATTTACTATAATTAATGTGCCAAGCTTTTAATTGATCAAGAGTATGCAGTGATAAACATAACACATGACTGTACAAATAATTTTCGTTACAAGATGATTGTGTAGAATGGTAGAGCATGAATTATTTACATAATGGAATCACACACACCGTTTTATTTTATATCCAATATGTGTAAGTGTTAGCCACACCAGTTAATATCACACAACATTATAGTTTCGCACCATTATTGTCATATATGTACAGTACGTCTGTAAACAAAATTTACATTTTAAATTTAAATTCAGAAAACAAATATTTCAACTTTTCATGCAAAAATTTACTACTGTTAATTCAATTTCTAACACCACTACTCTAAAAACAAGATCGGAAAGTACAAATATAGCTACAATTTTAGTTTCCACAACATTAAATGACATAAAAAGCTAAAATTGTAAAACAAGCCAATAATCAGATTCATTTTTAATAAAAATAATACAAATATGACAATACAACATTCGTACTAAATACAATCAAATGTAATGGTTGTTAGTGAGAAGGTGCACAATGCAACAGATGTAAAGCAAAAAACTTAAAATTACGTGCAAACTAAAAAAAAACAGAAAATGAGGTTTTACGATGGCACTCGAGAGACTTCTTTTGCGATATCTCTGGCACAGCACATCAAAATAAAAATAAATAAAATTTACTACTGGAAAGTCGATATGCATTTCTAGCTATAATCCAGGTTAGAAAAAAATAAAGGAACCTTATTTACTATTTGATTTTTGTTTGAAATGCTCATAAATTAAATTGCAGTAAACTATTTGTATTTCCACAAATTATTCTTCTGACGTTGAACATTGAACTATATAAATGCAAAAAACAAATTCTGGGTGGTTCCCCCACTTTCTCTCAAGCTAATTTGACGAGCTAAAAATTGAAAAAGTAATCCTTCACCTTCTAAATCACAAATATGAAGCAACCAACATGCCAAGCTTCCTAATAAGTGCAAACACCAAAAACGTAATCAAACATACATACCTTCATCGTTATCAAATAGCGACAACTGCATATGCCTATTTTCCATTACAACCAAGGTATCACTATGCTTTCTCTTACTACTTAATTTCTCGAAATTCCTAGAACTAACTACAGCCTCTTGGGGTTTCATGTGATCTGTCACAAATTGTATACCAGAAACTACAGTGGACGATTCAGCATAAGCCATATGAATGGGATCAGACTTCTTTGTCATGTGCAAGTGTCCACCAACACTACTAACATCGGAAAAATCTTGCTTTTGTTGCATGTGATGCGACTGCACCCAATCATCTGAACACTGTAAATTTATCTCTCCGGAATCAGGTTCGCTACTCGAAATGCAATGCACCATAGCCTAAAAGTATCAAAATTTTAGTAAACATACAAAGAAGGCTAATTGGACGATACTGGCCATTCCTCTAAAGGTTTTGGCCAGGATCGTCGCGTAAGAAAACTCACCATAGAACAAGATTGTTGTCTGTTGTTTTGTAAAGTGACAATATCTCCAAAAGAACCAGAACAATTAGATGGTGCAGGTGATAAACCATCGTCGGTACTTCCACTGTGTGTCGTGGTATCAGCTGTCGGTGGACTGTGACCTTCCAGAGCAAGAGGGCTGTGAGTTGTAGTATCGGGTGGACTGCTAGTCGAAGCAGAAGACGCGGTTTGACAAAAGGTGTTTGTGGTCACCGCATGACTGTTTTGATTTACTGCCGTTTGAGTGGAAACTGAGTGTCTACAGTTGGCCGACATTTGAGGACTTTGGCGTTGGACAAAAACAGCTTGTAGTGGTCGGTTGTCACCCGAATTAAGTATAAAATTTTGGTCAACATTCAAAGTTGTGGTTCGACTAGCTAAATTTTGATTATTCTGCTGATTACTTGGTTGTAAATTAGGTAACTGTTGATTATTTGCCACCATGGTAGTTTGTTGCTGCACTATCGTTGTGTTTTGTTGGACATATGTCGTATTCTGCTGATTTGCCGAAGAAACCGTGATGTTTGCAGTGGGAACCATCAACGTCTGGCCCATCTGTCCGCACTGAAGAAATTCGGGACTCTGCTGTTGATTTGGTCCGTTTGGTCTGATAGCCTGAGGGGCGGTACTAAAAGTTACTTGAGTTGGACTGACGTTTGCTACAAGTGGACTCAATTGTCCACTAAATTGTGCGCCGTTAACAACAAACTGATTTCCATTTGGTGATAAAAACTGTGCTCCGGGACTGTGTTGCTGTTGTATAATTTTACCCTGCGATGTACCTGGCGTTCGAATTACCATTCCTGCAGGTCCCGCTGCAAGAATACTCTGACCACCGTTGAACATGTTACCGTTTTGAACTGGCGTCAATACATTTTGACCGTTCACGTTTTGCAACTGTAGTTGCATACCCAGATTAGATGTGTCCTGCAATATTGTCGCCGTGCCGTCCGCACTCATAACCATACCGCCCAAGTTAGGAACAATAAATTGTTGTATAGTGGGAAAATTTTGTACCATTCCCGTGGTGCCGTTGATTAAATTTACGGGTTGTAACAGATTAATTTGTTGATGTGCTTGTTGCGAATTTGCTATGAGTTGTTGCGTACCAAACTGGCCTGGATTACCAACAGGTTGGCCGTTCATAACAAGCTGGGGTGGTCCACCACCTTTTCCTGGTACGATAGTTAATGCTTGCATGACAGGGCCGGTCGTTAAACCTTGAGGACTGTGAGCCATTTGAATTTGTTGTGGAAAACTTTGTGGCATCATAACCCCGGCGTTTTGTTGTGAAGCGATCTGCAGCATGGACGCGATCGTCTGCGACGACATCTTGCGTTTCTTTCCCTTTTTCTTCGATTCGGGAGACAACATAGAAGTTGCACGCGATAACATTCGATTCGAGTCGGATCCGTCAACTTGCAACTGTTGTTGGATTACATTTCCGGTAACTAAGTGTGGTAATTGTACGTTCTGACCGACCGTCATGCCGTCCATGGTCATGGTGACTCCAGGTTGAAGAACAAACGGCGTTGGTAAGGCGTTAACAAGAACCGTCTGTTGTCCAAGCACTTGTTGGGCGACAGCCGGTATAACTTGAGTAACTGCAGCTGTGACGTTTGTAATCATGGGAGAGACCGAGATGGGCGGCATGGAGTTTGGATGAGAAACCAATTTTGGAGGTGGAGGTGGCATGACGCTTGGTTGCCCGTTACTTGTACTTGCCATGATCAATTGGCCACCCGACGACACCAAAATGTGACCAGGTGGTAGACCTTGCGTTGGAGAATGTTTAATAACTTGTAGAGGCGATATTTGCTGATGGTGGTGCAAATTGGGAATGTTGTGTTGACTCTGAGGTACTTGGATACTGCTAACCACACTTTGAACCATCTCGAGAGGCGATTTTGATACGTTTACGCTCATGGCTTGGGAGTGTATGGAATTTGCGGATATTAACGCGCTGTTCTGATTAGAAATGATGGATGGTATGGTCGTTATTGGCATATTTACGGGACTGTTGACCGAAACTGTCGACGTGTTAGCGCGGCCCGCCAAGACTGACGTTATGGTGTTGCTACCTACAGTTCGTCCGCTAGCCATGGTGGTGACCACGCCAGAACTCAAAACACCGCAGTTACCGTACCGCGACATAGACACAGGTTGTTGTTGTTGTTGTTCCATTTGTGAGTACCCACAGTTGTAGTCTTCGGGCCTGGAAGTGTTGAACTCTCGAGAACAATTCATCATTTGGTTCATTTGCGGTGTACCAGAATTGCGTGGTTGTGGTGTTGTTGAGGTATGAGGATTTGGAGTGGATGGGTTCGATTGGGAACCATCCGCCGGCGACACGTTACTGGTACTGATGGTGCCTCCTTGAATTGGTCGGGAATCGGGAGAATTCGCGGCACTTGATTGCTTATCAATAGAAGTTGAAGACGTGACAGGATCGTCGGACATATTTGACGAACTTGGCGTGCTCGGTTGACTATTTGGTCGTGAATTGCTGCTATGTTGGAAAACTCGATTTTGCATGTGTTCTTTGGTTAGGTATTGATTTGAATTTTCCAGGTGTTGTTGCTGCTGCTGATAGTGGGCATTTTCGGCGATACATCCTTGACACTGAATATGCTCGCTGATTCCGGTACTGTCGGCGGGTCCTTTTGCCATAATGTTTTGATTATAAAGCTGACGCACGTCGGGGTTTTGAGGAACACTCGTATTTTTAATAACATTTTGTAAACACTGATTATTACGACTGTTAAAATTGGGAGACTGTTTTGTTTGGGAAACAAGCATATTACTAGGCAAAGGCACTTCGTTTGGTTCAGAACCCGTTATATGTTGCAATTGTGTGTTGCGCATCGACGTGACCGGACTATTACAAATAAAACCTCCGCAATTATTTACACCTGTTTGCCTTGATATGGTACTATTTAGAAGTGCCGTTTGTTGCGCCAAGTAACCACTGGGGTCTTCCATGAAGGAAGGACTCGAAGAATCTTGCGTAATTTGTGGAGACTGGTTGATCACAAGCGGTCTTTCGTTTTCATTTGGTATTTGCCTGACGTCGATATTTGGACAAGCAGTGGGAGATTCCATTTGGGAATTTCTATGAAGATTTTCGTACAAATTGTACGTTCTCTTTTTCATTCCTTTGGACATTTTAACTTTCTTTCTGCTGGTGTCTTCTGGCCAAACGTTCGAAGGAGTGTGCTGATGAAGAGGCGGCACTCTTTCTTCGACGTTCGGAACGTTTTGCGTATACATTGCAGTGTTGCAAGGACGATGTTGCCAAGTCCCTTTTTGCTGCTGATGTATCAAAATGGGACTGGGCGAATTTTGCAATGGCATATGATTTGTTTGCTGTACAATCGTGCCGTACTGTTGGCTATCCGGTTTCATGTTAAAAGGCGGCCTGATGTTTTTGTGGCCGTCGAATTGTTGCATCACACCTTGATATTGGAAGGAAGGATTGCAGAAGTTTTGTTGCTGGACTCTTTGATGACTTTCTGGCCTTGGCTGGTTCGAAGAAATGACGGGAACCATCTGGACGTTCGCTTTTCCGTGAACGTTCGGCCCCATTTGGTTGTTGATGAAAACTTTCTGATGTTGTTCGTTGGGCATCATATTTTGACCTTGGATTATGATGCCGTTCGACCCGTTGGCTAATACTGTTCCGTTGCCAATGATTTGGTTTGGATTCACGTTATTTGGTTGTTGGACGCTTTGGTGAACTGAACCTTGAACGCTGATAACTTGAGCATTTGGACCTAAGATGTGTTGTTGTTGAATTTGCACTTGACCTGTGTTTGGAGGACCGCAGTTTTGCATATGATAATTTGGAATGCTATTTTGTAGAACGGATTGACTTTGATGTTGTGATATGTTAGAAGTGGATGCAGCTGAATGAGATATCATAACTTCACCTGCATGTTGTGGATCCATCATTACCCTGTTCATTGGAGATTCTTGATTTTGATATCGGAAATATTGTACATTTGGTCCAGGCACGATTGAATTTCGCATGTTCTCTTGATAACCTCGATTCGCCGGATGTTGTTGGTTCGCCAACGATCCAGGCCAATTCTGATTCGAAAATTGTGGATTACCAGATCCTTCCTTACACAAAACCGGATGAGTTATTGGAACTTTTTCTCTTGGGGAGAAAACTTGCGCGACGGGAACCCCGGAATAAGGACTGTCCAATCTTCTCTTCTTCCGTTTCATTGTGAAATCTACGACAAAAAATTGTATGTTAATTTTGAATTTCAAATTAATACATAATAAATAAAACACGTTTATCTTATTGCGATCGCAATTAATTCCAAGGAAACTTGTAGTTATTTTAATTACGGAATTAAAGAATAAATAAGGAGATACATCTGCTAATTAATAGAAACTTTATATCGCTGTGAATTAAACTGTAAAATCCTAATTGATCGATTTTAAATGGGACAAAATTAGTCAGATGTTCTTGGTACCTCCTGGGTAATTTAATATTCTAAAAAAATATTGATATAGGAAGGTAGGTAGGAAGGTAAACATTTCTCCAAATTTATTAAATATAACCGACGTAACGAGAAATAATTGATCGTTCATTGAGGCGCATAAATTTAATGGAATGTGGAAAACGTCATCCGACAAATGAAATTAAGATTCAAATACAAGCACAATAATTTGAATAATTAAATCACGAGACACGCAATAAACGTCTAAAAATACAGCAATTGCATTAAAATGTCAAAATATAATTTAGTTGATTAATCGTAAAATTTTTATCTAATAAACTGTTAAAGTTTTTGACGATGAACAAACAAAATTCGAATCGAATAAATTCAACTAAGTTGGACTAAATCCAAAAGCTATTTGGGTATTTGCCAGGTTTAAAAGCATTTTTAATGCTGGTATGAATACCGTTTGGCCTATCTCCATAAATAAAATTTCAATTGCTCTTCCAGTTTCTACGATATTAGAAAATCTACGTCAATTCATGAGCTTCCGATGGTAAGCGATTGCGACTCCAGGATATTCACATAAAAATGTAAAAAAGTGTTTGCCAAAATCAACTTAAGTCATTTATTGCCAACATTTTTAAAAAATCGTCGACTTGTTTTGCTTCTTTCGACGTTAGAAATAAAATATGTGTGTTTAGTGAAATTGGAACAATATTAACGATTAATTTTCGTAAATAAAATACGAGCGACGAACGGCGCACGCGCACGGTTAGTATTCTGAACAGCCGAAGTTCAAATCTCGATCCCGCCGTTTCTTTTTTATTTTTTTAATTTCTTCTTCTCAACACATTTAATTGAATTGTACATCGCCTTTTAGACGACAATTAAACGGTGTGGGATTTGTAGTTTTTACAAGATTAGAAAAATTTTATGAAGTGATCGTTTAGAAACTTGATTATCGAATAAACGAGTTTTTATTTTAGAAAAAGTGAACATTTGTATTCGCGTTATATTCAATTAAATCGGTAGACGTATAAAACCAGATCCATTGAGAAAGTTGTAGATCTTTATTATGACAAATTTATGTGGACAAAATCGAGCGACGAATTCAAAAAGCGACGACAAAAACGTACGAGTATACAGCATATTGTATAAAATATTGACGAGAACAATGGCGTAGGATATAAAATTTTACGACAATTGCGTGGTCATATTTGGAAAGCAACAGTTTGGATGATAATACACATCTTTATCTGGTATCGAAATCTTCGCTTGCGAATCTCTTTTTTTATTAATAATGGCAAGTCGAACGTTGAGACAAACGAGTTATTCAGCAGCAATAAAATTAATAATAATGTTAATTTATTCCGAAACACTACCAATTACCTCTGACCAAGACTATAAAGTTGCTGTTTAAATAAATGATGCTTGCCAAAGTATCTCGTATTAATGCGTGTTTGTGTAATTTACTACGATGGCCGACACTTTAGACCTAATGGATTACTATTAGCCATTTGCAGTAATGCGGTTTACCTACATGCAATTACTTATTTCGTTAAATACTTAAAAAAAAACATAATTGTTTATTCACATGATATAGCGCCAAAAGGAAAAACCGCTTCCATATTAAGAGTTTCCCTGCAAATATATTTATGGTTCGCATACACTGCCAAATCATAATTTTAATTTAATCCAATAACGACTGCACGTATAAAGTAAGGGCAAAGTTTTAACTCAAATTCATTATTTATGGAGATATAATTTTCGATGTAATGGAAAATGGAGAGAAAATTTAATGCAAAGATTTAAGAAAATTAAAATTCCACCCAGCACTAAATTTTTATTCCAATTTATCGAGATTCTTACGATTCAATAACATTTCTGTTTAAGCATTCATAAGTTTTCAGCGGTTGTAAGTGCACATTTCCTCCTTATTTTACTACTACAGGAAGTTTCCATGCCATCTTTCATTTTTTGCCCTTGTTTTGATTCTCAGTTATACCATAAATAGGACTCCCCTTACTCCTTTGGGATCATATTTACATATATTTTTGGAATTTCTTACTAGTACGATTTTTATCACGGAATGCTTCATACGCATTCATGATTTATTACGTAAGAGATGTAAAAAGCAGCTTTAACTGGATTAAAAACTTTCAGTTTTTTTGTTAAATCTTGAGATTTTATTTGCACATACAGTGGTGTTCTATTTTTAGACTTCAAATCGAAGTACATAGGTATTTATTTACTCTTCAGTCTTGCTAACTTTATTATGCACCACCCTGTATGCCCAATATAAAAAATATCATTTCAATGCAAACTTTAATCCTCTACTTTTCAACCCACAATTTTTTTTTAGCCATTAGAAAAGTATGAAAATTTTTTTAATTAGTTATAAAATGCGTTTTTGTAAATTTTTTCATAATTTTTCAGCCATAATTGGGGCCTTGAAAATAATATCCGATTTTATATTAAAGTTATTGTATCCACTTTTATATTTTGTTGGAAATTTTTTTAATCACACCTAGACCTAGACATTGAAACAAAATAAAAACATTTTTATAAACTCAAGTTTTTTAGAAAGTAGAAAAAATGTTTATAGATAATTAATTGCTTTTATAATTATTAACTTAAATTTTTTTTATTTTACGTAATTAATTTCTTAAACCATTATCAATTTTGTCGAGTTTTTATTTGCCCAGCCAAAACCATTAAAAATTTAAAAATTTGTATTTACCAGCTGCAGTTTATTACACAGAAAAAAATTTGTAGCAATTTTTACTACAATAATTGTAGTACAAATTACTACAATTTCTAAATAGATCGAGACATATACAAATTGTAGTAATATTCTATAAGATTTTGTGGTTTTCCTAAGATTGCCTTGGATTTCCTACATTTCTTTGGATTTTCTTTCACTTTTACGCCAGATTTAGTCAGCGATCTCCTCCCCTCGGTATGGTCATTACTAGAGCTCGGATTTATATGCACCAAAATACTTGAAAATATGCGCATATATAAATGCATCGAATTTTCTTAAAATATGCACTCAAATTGATAAAAAAATAGATAAAATATGGATTGAATGCAAACTAAAAAATATCTAATTTACGAATTTTTCAATTTTTTTTCCAAACTTTCAATAATTACCAATAATAATAAGTTATTATTATTATTATGTAATAAGTTCAATAAGTAAGTAGTAATACCTAGATTTATAAAATTTAACAATTTCAATAATTTTGCATATTTTTAACATTTGGTGCATATTTGAGAAAAAAATGCATATTTGGGCTGTTTTTGGTATTTTTTGAAGAACTTTAATAGAGAATATAAAAAATTATTAATAAATTTTGCTAATTTAAGCAATTGTTTTATTTAATTATTAGCAATTTCATTTTTTATTTAAAAAATTATCAATTTTTTAATTTATTTAAAAATTAAAATTAAATAAAATAATTCTTTAAATTGGCAAAGTTAATAATAATTTTTTATTTTCTCTATTAAACTTCTTCAAAAACACCAAAAGTGGTTCAAATATGCACCAAATGTTGAAAATATGCAAAATATGCATTTTGACAGGCAATTTTTCGGATTTGTTTTTACCTAATTTGTCCAGATTTCAAAACTCGACTCTACTCATTACCAAAGATGATGACCAAAATGTGTTTTCGGTTTATTTTTTATTTATTTCGAGTTTTACCAAGATTGTACAGACAATGAAATCTAAGAAAAAATTCAAAATTTTGAGCTTTTTTTACTATGGTCCTTCCGAAATATCCCAAAAAATTCTGATATAATAACTGTTCCAACTGTGAAAAAATAAAAGTTAAGATTTTATAACTTCAATATAAAATCGGACTTGAAAATCTTTTTTAATTAAATCTAATTAATAATTTAATTTTTTAATTATGGCTGTAATTATAGCTGAAAAATTTTAGAAAAATTCACAAAAATGTATTTTATTATTTATAATTTTCATGATTTTTTTCATAATTTTCCATCAACTAGAAAAAAAAATTATGAGTCGAAAACAAAAAAATATTTTATTAGGGGTGGTGAATTACAATTTTCATCGCTCTTCAATTGTCAAAGAGCGTCCAGTTTGTTTATAAATTTATTGATGCATTATTTATTTTAGTTTCAAATGAGTAATATCAATTTTTGATTGGTGAGAAACCCCTTCAGGATAATTACCGGTTAGAAGCGAAAGAGACTTTCCTTAGTTTTATTACTTTAGTCTTCATCAGCATAGTCGTCAAGGAATCACACACAAAAAATCTGACCCCGTCTTATTTTTGGCCCCGGTCTCCTCTACTTACAGTACCTACTGCGCATCGTTAGTTCTAAGGCAACAAGAGAACAAGATTCTTTTATTTAGGTATGCTACTCTAGAGCGTAAAAGATGTTATCACATCCCCGCTGGCTTTAAACAGAAACACTTTGTGGTTGTAATAATTTACTATTATATTTTTATGCAGCGGTAGTACCATTGCGTAGCAGTAATTTTAAATGGACCACATAGCATGACTATATCTTATTATATTATTATTTACACGTTGTTTTCAATGTAAACAATTATTAAACAAAGCCTACCCTTCACCACCGTTTAATTAACAAAGTTTACCTTTCAAAAGATAAACTTGAAAAAAAAAAATGCAATCGAGAAAGATTTCAGTCGTAATTACAAGAAAGTAAATTTGCTAAACTGAAGCGAAGTAAATTGTAGTAAATGTGTTTCTAATCAGCGCAAAACTGATTTGGATAGAACCACAACAACTTAAATAGCAAAACTTTTAAATATTGCACATTTGTTTAACTGTTCGATAAAATTCTAACCATTTGGCGACTGTGGGGTTATTCAGGAGTTAAACCCGTACTTAAATTCTTGTCTGGCAAGCATTTTCTTTCGTGAGTTTTTCCAGCAAATCTCGTATAGTATTAATGACTTCATTGCAATATTTATTACTTGGGCAAAATAATCTGAATTGGAAATAAATTGCAAAATTTAAGATCGCTATCAACAATTAGCTGTGAATTCTCAATAATCATTTCGTTTAATTAGGATAATTGACAAGTCTCTTGCTTCTCTTTTATCAACTGAATTGCAGAGTCACACCATAATAATTAATATTTGAGTTAAAATTTGGAGTAAATAAATTGTAATTTATTGTTTTTCGAAATATTTAATAGTCTTATTAAATTCGCCCTTGGTTATTATTTCAAATCGGGATCAGATAAATAAATTATAATTAACAAAAAAACAACAATAAAAATTATTTATGTTGAGCGTAGGCGAAACGATACTGCACAACAATAATTTTTTTAACAATGACGTAATCACAAAAGTTATCTTTTAATAAATTGATCCATTCAATAGAAATTAGGTGAAAGCTATTAATATTTAAATTGTTTAAAGAAATTAAAATTAACGTTCGTCATAAAATTATCATTTAAGCTATAATTTCATGCATACCTAATTACTTATTATAAAGTAGATTTTCTGTTTGATATCCTGTCGATGCTCACCTGCCGAAGAAGAATAAGAAGACCCCAAAGTTTAGAATTTAATTAGAGTCCTATCCAAAATTCACACAATAATTTTTCAAGTTACATGAAAAAATGTGCCATGTGGTAACGAAGAAGCAGAGAGAGCTCTTGCAGAGCTGCATACGATAATTGTTTTTTAGTCGGATAAGTCGATGAAGGAACCGAGACCAAATACGGTCGAAACCACATTGAAATTAAATTAACTGATTCCCTGTGGGTGTAAAACCAGTCACGACTTATTGCTATGATAGTTCATGTATTTTGTGTTCATGTTATAAATCTGGTTATGTATGAAGAGAAAGTTACAAATAGAATAATCGAGTACAAGACAAAACAAAATTTAGTATGCAGCTTTTAGGAGATTTAAAAAAAGCATTAAAATTCAAGTATCACATTAAAGCGTAACCGAAAAGCCCAAATTAACTGAAAGAATTAATAAAATATAAGGAAATGTATAACTTAAGTCGGAAGAATAATAAATTTAAATGTAAAATGGGAATATTTAAGTGGCAAGTAATTAAAGCAAACAACTACCAAATAGCTTTTTAAATTTATTGTTAATGATAGTAATGCATTAAAGCGCAGAAACTTAAACGGGCTTCTCAAACTATGTAATGAATTGCGAGTTAATCTTGGATGTTATAAAAATAAGTTATCGAAAAAATACCGTTTGGCGAAAGCATCATTAATTAACAAAATCAACAGATTAGAATACAGGTAGTGGCCCGTTTAACACTTACGAAAGTGATGCCCGATGCGGCAAATTGATTTGGGTCGATGGCCCATACCAACAAGACGACATTTTAAGAGAGCGAGGGAAAGGCATCCTGCAGGAACAGACGCTGACGGTCATTCACCGATGACCCTTGTTTTATGTTTGTATGCTGCTTCTGCATCACCAGCAGCCAGGTATAACACCGTGGCTGTGATTAAACTATGCAGAAGATTAAGCAATAAACAGACACCCACATCATTTCATTCCAGTTGTTAATATTAATCTTTTCTTTTTTATCAACTCGCAATTGGTTACATGCAATAACAATAAAATACAAATTACAGATTACAATAAACAATATTTCGATCATCCAGAGTTACAACTTTCCGCTCATATTTTCAAGATATTTATAACAAGCTTGCACTCGGAACACGCAGCCGTATGCGTAGTCGTGCGGTTAGAGGTTCGGCCGCATCGACAGACATTACGTGCCAGACGCGTAGCGTAGAAGACACTGGCAATTCAGTTTTTTTATCAATTTTATCAAATGTTAATTTTAATTTCTAGCAAAATTGGATAATTTCTTATGTGTAAAAGTTTAATGTAGTGGAAATTTTTTTCATATTTTTCTTAAATCATAATTCTTAATTCACATCAAACCATTTTTCAGAAAGTTTAATGAGGCGGATCCAAGAAGGCGTATGTTTTATTTGAAATTTTTTTTATAACTAAAACCTGTTATAATGACATAATCTTAATCATTTGGTGAAAACCACATCAAAATTAGTGTATTTGTTTTTTAAATATTGACATATTCTCATACAATCTAGCAGCATCATACCTGCTTATGGTCTATCAGGGATAATAAACAAAAATTTCTTGGCTTAAAAAATCTTAAAAGTAAACATTGCCCCACCCCCGTTGCTAAAATTTCATGGACGGCCATGCTAAATTTTTAAATACAACTACAAATAAGATAGAGGTTCTTTTGTTTAATTAAAAATATTTTTAATTCGAATATTACACGCGAATTATTCTAGAAGTTTGAGCTGAGGGATATTCTAGAGTAGTGGTTCTCAAATTCATTTGTATGGCGGCACCCTAGAGTCATTAAAAAAATTCACGGCACCCCTATCGTTCCCTTTTTTTAGGTAGGTAAAATGGGTAAAAAAAATATTGCGCACAGGCTTGATAATGAATATTTCGTACATTTATAATAATGTATTATTTTTATAATATTTTTTAATAATACTACATATTTTAAAATTTTTAATACTAGAATAATATGTAGGTAGGTATTTTTTAAATTATTATTTTTATAATAATGTAAATTAAATTTTCCAATTTGTCCAATAAAATTAAAATATTTAAATATATAAATCTTAACTTGTGAGAAAATAAGAATAAACAAAAATAAACAAAATAACTTCAAATAACAAGTTAAATTCAATAATACAGTAGAACCACTCTATAACGAGAGCTCAAGGGACCAGCCTACTTACTCGTTATAAGCAGATTTTCGCTATAAACAGTCAGTTTAGCATGTAAACAAAAGTCAAAGAACTAAACTTTTACTCGTTATAGCCGATAAATCGTTATAACCGGACTCGTTATAGAGGGGTTCTGCTGTATAATGAAATGAAATTATATTTATTTATTATATTTAACTTTCAGCGATCGTTATCGCCTTCGTCAGAAATTTACTTATTAAAAATAAATTATAAATAATAATAAATAAATTTCTGACGACGGCGATAACAGTCGCTGAAAGCTTTAAAATATAATTTCATTATATTATTGAATTTAACTTGTTATTTAAAGTTTTATTGTGTAAAATTAAAATACCTTATAAAAAATAAAATATTTTTTTTAAATATAAAATATTTTTGTCCAAAAAAATTTCGCGGGATTCCTGTGAGTGCTCGCGGCACAGCATTTGAGAATCACTGTTCTAGACATTAGTCCACGACCCCCTGGTCGTACATGGGTTTTTTAAGTTTAAAATTTACTTAATAATCATTTAAAGAAAATATCGAAATGTTTGTCCCGGTCAGGTGGACCTTGTTTTACCCAAAAAGTTCCAATTTTTAAGAGGAAAAAATAAATTCATAAACGAAGTAAGCAAATCTTTTTCGTTCATTTCTTTATTTAAAATAGTCTTCAGTCAAACTTTTACTGTATTTAACTAATTTTGTTAAGTTAATTTTAATTTTGAAGCGGCTAAGCTCCCCCCCCCCCCCCGCGTCCCTCGGTAGTTCGTAATTACGCACTAGTTGTATAAACAGTAAGTTTACATTTGACCAAGGAGGGATTCACTGGGGGAAATCTTGTGTACAAGTGAAAAGAAATGAGAGAAAATTTGAAGAAATCTAAAGAATTAGAAAATCCGAAAAAGTGTAGAAAATCTTAGGAATACCATAGATGACTTTCTTTTGCTTTTTCAAGTTTTTTGAAAGGAAATCTTAAGATAAATCTGAAGGAAATCGGAGGAAAATTACCTTCTAAATTCGTAAATTAAATTAATTGCGTTTGTTGTTTTTATTTACTAAATGCCAATGCCTGTTTACCATCGTTTGGAATACAAATTTATTCCGAATCACCATTTGAACAAAAGTTTAATAAACAAAAGGAAAATAAGAGTCCGA
This sequence comes from Cantharis flavilabris, assembly GCA_949152465.1. Taxonomy (NCBI): domain Eukaryota; kingdom Metazoa; phylum Arthropoda; class Insecta; order Coleoptera; family Cantharidae; genus Cantharis; species Cantharis flavilabris. The sequence continues at coordinate 8,300,662 of OX424436.1, read as the reverse complement.
GGAGAATACTTTTGAAAAAGCTCGAAATAAATTTATTGGATATTATTTCTTTGTGTTGTAATTCGCTGATATTATCATTTATACTGTCTTCGCAGTCTTCATTCAAGCTATAAGATGATTTTTATTTTATAAGATGTTTGACTTGTTACACTCTGCGAAGGAAAACATCAAGCAGTCAAGTTGTTTCTGTGGGAGTAAACTTATTTTCTCTGTAATCCTTCTGTGCGAGTATACTATATTAATAACGGATATATCCGTTATTAATATGCACGTTTATATTAATTTTTAATAAGTCACATACACTGCAGTCAGAAATTATAAGACCACTTTTATAAAAAATATATATAAAATATCATAAAAAATTCATAAAAAACGGTTTTTATCAAAATTTGAGATAGTGGGACAGGTGGGGGGTTTTCTATCCATAAGCAGCATTATGTAATTTAAATTAGTGGTCTTATAATTTCCGACTGCAGTGTACATAATTTTGTCAAACGAAACGCCACAAGTTCGTTAAATTAATTATCCACCCCCACGTGAGTTGTTTTCTTCGTCAGGATCCTGAAGGAATTATAAAAAATTAAACATAATTCGAGCGAGTTAATTGAAATTTTGTAATTTAATTAAACATTATCTTATAATTGAAATCCTTCTTATAAGATTAAGTTAATTAATATTTGCTAAACAATTTTATGGTATTTTAATTACGACAAATACAAAACAGACATAAATATCACATACAAAGTAACTGATGAACAAAAGTGTTAAGATTGAATTGTAAGCATTATTATCGAGAAATTCAATTATTTATTTAATTATCTCTTGTTAGTTGTTAATCAGTATATAAATGTGCGATTAAATAAATTATTCTGAATTTAATTAATTACAAATGTTGATTCAAATGTCTGCTTTCTTGTGGAAAACGTGAAAGATCTCGTTAAAAAAATTATACGAGTGTAAACGGAAGATTAAAAACGATTTAATGGAATAGCACAAATCAATTGCATTATTTGTGGTAATAAACGGGATGTCGTTTCTTGGTTCAATTATCTTCGAGTACGCTTATAAAATACATAATATATAAATGCGTAATGTCGTTAATATTTATTATTGTATAATACATAAAATGTTAACCAACATCAAACCATATTCTATAGATTAAAAGTAACGTGTCATGATATGAATAACATTATGGCATTCATAATTCATTTTCACTCTTTAGCACACAAACAATAATAAAACAGATTTAATAGTTCACCTATAGGTACAATAGCAATAATCATATAAAACACCATTCGTGCAAACGTCTTTTTCATAAGCAAGTTGAAGATAGCTCGAGATAGCGGTTCACAATAACGACCCTTTTATTGTAATCACGCAAGTTATTACCTAAAATAAATAAAATAGTGACAGCATGGTATAACCCATGCGAGTCCAATAATATTAACGGTCATTATGGTTAAAATTAAAAAAGTAATCTAATTAAAGATTAAAAATGCAATCATACTAAACGAGACGTAAACTCAAAAAATATAAGAATAATACAATACGTAGAAAATCAAAATTCAAAAAATTTAAAAAGGAGACAATTAACACATAACAGGTCTGGATTAAGAAAATTTGAAAAAATGAAAATTTCGTAATACGAAGTACAATATAACGTTATTTCATGGTTATTGCCATTCATCAGTTGTACGCATCGATTACGATTACATTGTAAAATAAGAAGAAAAAATTTTTCAAACTAAACAAAATTATCGACTAAATTGTACAAAATTGACTTACCATAACCTCCAAAGATTATCAAAACTGAACTTGTTACACGAGGTATGAATAATTTAAAAATGATTTGAACTAAGAAATTCGTTTACCTAGCACTGCTAGTTTGAAATCCGAAGGCACTGCCCTCTTAATATGATTTCTAAAAACTTTGAAAAAATTCAAAATTCAAAAATTTTTACCACGTTTTTTAACCGTGAGGCGTAAAACTAGAAAAAGAACTCAAAATAAAAAATTTTAAGTAAATTTGTGGTTTTTAGTATGTATTTATGGTTAAATTCAAAAAATATAAGAATAATACAATACGTAGAAAATCAAAATTCAAAAAATTTAAAAAGGAGACAATTAACGTATTGTAATACGTATTGTATTATTCTTATATTTTTTGAATTTAACCATAAATACATACTAAAAACCACAAATTTACTTAAAATTTTTTATTTTGAGTTCTTTTTCTAGTTTTTCGAGACGTAAACTGTTTCTGCACATTAATTGTAAAATTACAACCGAACACTCCTACATAAAACAGCAACCAATTACAGTTATTGAAAAATGACTGCTTATTATATTTCATTTACAACGATTACTGGAACAGGTTATCATAAAACCGAGTTTCTTCATTTAAATTCGTTATATCGCCATTTTAATATTCAAAATTGACACACTATTAATCTCATTTGCATACCAGATAAATAATTACCCACATGTAAAGTGAAACCCTTACAAAACATGTCAAAATAATTCCCAACAAGTCGAACAAATTCCACTTGGCACATCTTCAATCAGAACATGAGCCTCGCGATGGGCGCCAATTTCGTACGGTTGGCGCGTAATACGACCTACTTGATAAATCGTTATTAGGATAATCCAAAATTCGTTTTTGCATCTCTTACGTTTTCGTCATTACTATTCACTTTGTGTACCTTCAATCCAATTCCCCTTTTTGATTCCGTTTAAAAAATTAATGAATATATTAAAATTGTCAAAGCATATTTTACTCGTATAAAAATTAAGATTCAGGTCTTTAACGCGACATGTGTTATTAACTTCCACTTCCTATTTTAAGTAACTGGGGTGGTTTTTTGTTTTGTACTCATTATATATTTATAAAACATCTTAGCTTTTAGGGTGAAAACCCCTAATAACGAATTTCAGATATCGAACAAAAATCGATACTTGATGAACTAAACCACGATATACGAGGTGTTAGCGGTAAGTTTCAAATCCTCGAGTGAATTTTTTTCGGAGTTTATTCAAAAAACAGCATTTCGTGCCATCGAGGTTTTTAGTAGATATTAAAAAGCTCAGGAAACTTAAAATTGGATAATACTTGAAAAAGTCATTGACTGGTAAATAACAATTCAGTTTCAAACTCTCGAATGCGTTAGTAAATCACTCGAACACAAAACTTAATCCATTTGAAGTTGTCTAGAAGCTTTGAAAAGACAGTTGGTCATTCCGCTTAGTAAAATCAAAAATTTAAAACTTTTCAATATGTTTGTGATGTTTAATATACTTTTAAGATTGTGTTTCTAACTTCTATAAAGTATAAGTATAATTTACTAGTTACATAACAAGTAAGCAGTCAGTAGATAAACTATGCAAGAGCTAACTCACTTTCGGTCAGCTAAAGTGGTACAGTCCTTGCATAGTTTATCTACTAAAATCAAATTCCTACTCTTTCAGTACCTTAACTTTTCAAGATTAATATATATTGCTGTCGGGAGCTTTTCAATAATAAATTTAATTCTCTAAAATATAGTCTATCAGAAGTATGGCTCACCTAGAAGTAATTAAAAAATCGAAAAATTCAAGGCAAATTGAATAAAAGCTTTTAATAATAAAAAGCACCTCGGAGCTTTTAGAAAAAAGTCTGAAGTAAAATCTTTGGCTCGAACAATTTTTTAAAACGTCCAGAAAACTTGAAATTGGTTAATATTTGTGAAGTTATTGGCTGTTAAATAGAAGTTTAGTTTGAAACTCTCAAGTGCCTTCGTAAATCACTAAAAGCTCAATAACTTCTACAAAAGTTGACCAATTTAGATTTTTTTTGAGCTTTATAGAAAGACAGTTTCTCATGCCAAAAAAGTTGTTTCATTGCTTTTATAATATGTAAAATTTATATTTTGTTTTAAATTTTCTCCCAAGAGGCACAATACGTACACGAATCCATTCGGTTAAATAAAATAACTTATTTTAGTTAAAATATTCTTCCGTAAGTTGAAAAGTGGAAGCTTTTTATTAGTAGTTAAATGAATGGAGATGCAAAAAATTAGTAATAAAAAAGTTTAATTAAATTACGTAAGAAAATGCAGGCCAAGACGATGATTACCACTTAATTATTGATACATAAATTACTGTGGGTTAAGCTTTTGTGGTTGCATGTAAAGTTTATCTGGTGGTTAAGTAGTACAACCCAAACACCACTACCTACAATAAACATGCAACAAAACCAAATTGTTATGATTACTTCATTAAAAATTACATAACAAAATAATTATTTAACAATGACGCAAAAAGATAACAATTGTGTCGAAACATTCGAATTTGGAATTTATAAAAATTATAATTTAACGCGAAAATTGTGCAAAACAAACAGAATATCAATGATTATATTTGTCGGTAAATGAGACAAGAAATTAATTAATTCTTGTTTACAATTCGTTATGTAAATGTAGTATTAGTGAATATAAACGTTATGTAAACTCGAAATTAATTCCGTATATCATCAGCTCTAATTATTTACTATTAATTATATTGTTATGCCGGCATCATTCATATAATAAGCTGGTATGCTACCAATATAACTTAACTGATACAATAATGCCATTCAAAAGCTCTGCCAAAGGCTTTTAAGGCTAAATTGGAATAAATTGCAGATTTTAGGATTTTAATGCGAGTTTAATTTCACAATTGATAATTTATCATGAAATTATTCAATTGATGTTATTGTTTGAATTAATAGAAAATTTACGGTAAACTGTACCGGTTAAGACTATGTCCACGTTAAAACAATGGAGTGACGGCGGCGGCAAATAAGGGGGCGTCCAACCAACCGTGACGCCGGCATTGTTTCCTGGCGTTCCCATTATTATGGCGTTACGTGGCATATTACATGATAACTAAATTCAAACATCTGCCCTCTAAAATTGATAGCCATGAGGTTCTTACGCATACACCAGGTGCTAGCCTATCAGACTCTATCTAATAAAAAAAACAAACCAAGACTCGCTAATTGCTGTTTAATGTGAGGTGTTAATTAATTAAACCGTAAAACTCGATTTTGTATCCATGCCATATCCGAAGGTAAACACAGCTTCCCTTCCGAAAGGACTTTTTTTCTAATAAAAATAAGTTAATTTGAGCGTTCAAAATTTTTGGCAATGAAAAAGCTACTAATTTACCCATATGACACATACTCAAACAAGTAAAAAAAAAGTTTTACTTGCAACAGCTGCTGTCATGTCCACTTTCTTTTGGAATTTAATTACAAATATTAGCACTTTAAATGTTTTACATTCTTTCACGAAACATTTCAAACTCAAACATTCTAAATTAAATAGTAGTAATCCAAGTTGGTAGCGACTTTCGAGTTTAAAAAAACTATCTCAAACTGAAACAAAACTGTTGACAACTCGGATGTCATTTAAAATTAGACAACCAAACACATTAGACGTTCCGATCCAATGAAAAATTCATGAACTAGCTAATGGTATTTATGTCACACAAATGCACTAAATCCATTAGATTCTTTCATCAAAAGTATTTTTCTAGAATTGAATAATGCAAACGTGATGAATTACAATGTCTCGAGAAAAACTTAAAAACGTTAAGAAAATAAGAATCCGTAATCACTCCAATAAAAATCATCTCAGATAATTACAGAGGATGATTGGCAAGAAATGACACCAGAAAATTGAGAAGTCAAAATTTGAAAAAGCCCTCCTCCCTTTCAATTTTTCATTCAAAAGATATACCAGTTAACTGACCCTGTCTGTATTTGGAAAATTGAAAATAAATAGTATTATGGGTCGATGAGATGATGATATAAATAAATAGAGCTTCAGCAAATATCAAGTTGTCATGCTTTAAGCCTTAAGAGCTTTCCTATAATATAAAAATTATTATTTTTATTTTCAAACTTATATAAGACAAGTAACCCTTTAAGATGTCACTTTGAAAATTGCAGTGAACCAAAAACTATCATAAGGAATTCATTGTAGCTATAAATATAACGGATTTATTATTGGATAAATTAAGTAAAAACGAATCCGGAAAGCTGCTTGTCCAAATGCATATTTTGCATATTTTCAACATTTTAGTGTTTTTTTGAAGAATTTTTTAGCAATTAAAAAATTTTAGAAATTTTAGCAATTATTTAATTTAATTTTAGGCAATTTAATTTTTATAATTTTTTAAATAAATAGAAAAACAAATAATTTGGTGCATATTTGAGCAAATAATGCTTTATTGTGCAGATTTGGGCCACTTTTGGTGTTTTTTTTTTTTAAGAATTTTATTAAAGAAAATAAGAAATTATTATTAAATTTGCCAAAATTAGCAATTATTTATTTAATTTTTATAAATTTTTAAATAAATAAAAAATTAAATTACTTGTAATAAAATAAAATAATTGCTTAAATTAGCAAAATTTAATAATAACTTTTTATTTTTTCTATTAAAATTCTTTTAAAAAAAACACCAAAAATATGCGTTCTTTACTCAAATATGAACCAAATGTTGAAAATATGCAAAATTAAAAAACAAATTGGAAAATTCGAAGAGAAGATATTTTATCTATTTTAGTGCATATTTTACGGAAATTCGGTGCATATATTTATATGCACATATTTTCAAGTATTTTGGTGCATATAAATAATAATAATCAAACGATTTTCCTTGTATATATGCTTATTATTATGTTTCCAACCGGTTTTCCTTTATAGCATCATCAGGTTTGTAAGTTAAAATGTATTGTTAATAATTTTTTTTTAATTTTGAAAGACACGTGAAAGACGAAAAAACTCCTTATTATCCTTTCAACAATTTAAAAAAATGACTGACAATAAATTTTAACTTACAAACCGAAACCAGTTGAAATGAACCGTTTGATTATTAAAGAATAAATTAGTAAAATAAGCTTGTAAAAATGAACTTGACAATTTTGCATTCATTTAAAAACAACAGTGTTGTATGATTTATCGCATCACAAATTCTTTTTTTTAATTTTTAACATATATGACGGACCTGGGCTCATAACCGGTTATTATTTGGGCCTTTGCACGCGAACAAATTTTCCAGTCTAAATTGCAGAAGATTTGCTAATTTAAATAAAATTAAATCTTAATATATTGCTATGTTTTATTTTAACTGACTCTGGGTTTCGGTTTCATCTTTCTTTAGCTTTTCTTGCAGACAACCCTGTCCAGAGTTTCATAATTGGTTGAATAGGAAAAATGGGACTGGAAATTGTAGGAAGAAAATTGAAGTAAACATTTGGAGCGAATCGAGACGAAAATGGCTTTTATATTTACATGAACGGTGAATATTTATCCAGTGCATTTAACTTGCTATAGTTCATTTTTACCTTTAAACTTCTCGAGTGTTTTGTGATAATAAATTAGTGCGAATAAGAATAGGAAGTACAATTAAATTTTGTTAGATAACATTCAAAAACACAAAAACGACCAAGATAGCGTGGCTTCAGCCATGAATAAAACGAGCCATAAATTGTGCGATATCAGGGAAAGCAGCAGGATTTCTAAAGCAAAGACATTCGGACGTGATGTTTTACATGCAGTAATTCACATTTGTTGTATAGCATACAGGACGGTTTATTTATAATACGTCATAAAAGTTTTTAAAAACCTATTCCATTTTGGAGTGGTTTGAGCATATAAAACAGATTCGGCAAAGTACATTAAAACGAGTTCAAAAGGGAAGATTTTGCTCAATTACAGACGAGATTATACGTTAACGAAACCCTCGTTTTACAACTCGCTTTCTAAACGTTCAACACTGTGAAAATCTTAAGGAAAATTGGTTTTACGTAAAAACGATTAGCTTATGAATAGATTAAACGGCGCTTTGTGATGACGGCGAAAATTCGTATTAAAATTAAATCGACTACACACTAATTTGCACAGAAATATGGTGCATTTTAGCGAGTATAATTTCGGAAAATTATCAGAGACAATCTTAACCGCAGCTGTTTTAACCCCGTCATTACCGACGAAAATAAGGCTGATTAAGCCGAGGACGAGGGTGGGAAATAAGAAACATGTGTGGTAGAGGAGAATAAAACTCGTCGCTCGACTCGCGGGGTCATTATAATAATTTCATTTTTCAAGACATTTTCCATAATTATCTTTAATAACGGCGAATATTCAATTACGTTTGTTGAATAAAGTAAAATACCTTAAAGAATGATCAAGTTGTCTCGCATTGAACCGAGAATCTTGCACTTTTTGCCAGAAGCGACTGCAATTATTACTTTGATGCTTTGTATGCGCAACGCGCTGAATATAAAATACGAAGGCAGAGAATTTCAATCGGATAGACGTTTATTTTATATGAAGCGAATACTTGTTTCCGCTGTTTTATTTGAAAGCTCACGCCCGGCTTTCAAATAAATCTATATTACCGTGAGGGGGTTGAGAAAACTGGATGTTCAAACATATGCAAACTTTCAAGACGTCCAACAAAACGTTGATGTAAAATCTCACGAAGAAAATTTACATTACTTTCTTGTTGTTTACACGATTCCACTTTAACCATTTGCTCATCGCTTTGCCGTATTTACCCTCCGATTCCCTGTTTGTTATTTGCTTTTCTGTTTCGGTCGAGTCGTTTATTCTTTATTTGATAGCACGAGACAAAAGCCGGTTGCTATTACTAGGTAATCGCAAACGGCGAGAGTCAGAATTGTTTGAATATCTCGAGCGAGTTTCGCAAGGATCAATAATCCTTCCCCGGAGACCGCGACATTTCTCTGACATGTCAGTTGATAAGGGTTAAATTCGTATCAAATGTAAGCCGAATGAAACTTGTCAGCTAGATCTGAGGTGTCCGTCCACGCGTTCGTCGTTCGACGACCGACGCGCACCCCCTTGCGCAAAAAAAGGTTGATAAAAACTTATAAATTGTTACTTAAATTCGCTCGATAAACGTTAAACCCGACTTCAAAGATTTTGTCAAAGCGACGCGAAATATTATTCGATAAAGCGTAACGATGGAAAAATTTAAATTATTTCGAAAACATCCCCCAATGATTGAATATTAAATCGGTCGAAAACGATATTATTAAAAAGTTGCAACATAGCAACAAACGAGTTCAGCAAATCCCGACCATTCCACGGATATTCTCGTATTCATCCCCTCATTTCCTAGCGGCGTCGGTCCCATTACCGGAACTGCTATTTGATACGTCAATAAAAAACTTTACCGTGTATGTGTAATGTGTTGTTTAACACTGATAAATGCATTCATCCATGGTGGGTGAATGATGATATACCCAACAAATAACAATCATTGACATACGAACAATGAGATAAACAACCTGAATTTTCCAAACAAACTCGAAACCGTACGAACGAAAATTTACATTATAATATGCACACATAAAAAATCGCCAGATATTAAATTGCATTAGTATTACCTTTTCTGAATTTTGTAGGATCCGGTGGTTTACAATCTAAGGAAGCCATAGCCATGATTTTCCTCTTATGATTGCACAATTTTGTCAGGTCCCCTGTATTGGTATCGGGTGAATACGTCCATGGTTTGCCAAGAACCTGAAAAAGAACAAAATAATAAAATCCGAACCACTTTAACATAATTGCAGGTTTGCAAATAAAACGAACGTTAAATTAGTCTAACATTAGCTCGGTCGAGATTACATCAAATTTATCCAATCGTCAAATTTGGCTGACGCAAGTTAATCAGAGCAATAAATCTAATAGTTTATCTTAATAATTCCCTTACAGCTTATACATATAAACCGATTTTCTTCTCCCCACGATGCGAAATTCTATTTTGCTCCCAAGTCAACCCTCCTGGTGTTAGGAAAAACAAAGCATACATTGCGGTCAACAAACTCCATTCTTGATGGACAATCAGTGTGGGTTGTTGTCAGAAGTCTATACATACATCAACTTCACTTATCTACTCCTTTGTTTAAGATAAGTGTTTATCCGTCATTTAAATAAAAATTTATTTGCCGTGTGGAATAAGTTTTAGATCGAGCTGAATAATGCAGAAATAATTAATTCCAAGAACGCTAATTCTATATTAACAATGGCAATTGTTCGATTATCTCAAAGAATACAGAAAACGTTGAATCAATCAATTTCGTCTTGCTGAAATTAAAATTTAATCGGATTATTTCTAGACTTCTTAGCAGAAAACGAATCCGTTAACCCTTCGAAATCGAAAGGCAAAAACGAATAAACGCTATTCTCAGGCTTTGCTTTTTATCAGAACACCTAAGGGTTAAAAATCGAGATTATAATTTAAATTCCAAAAATTTGCATATAATGTGGTTTCTGTATAGAACCTCTGTAAGTTATTCGAATAATTTGTACAGTAGGTGTATTCACCACGCGATAAATAATTCCAATTTACGACCAATTGTAATCTTTATAGACAAGTTACCCGCTGATGAGGAAATCGGTTTTGCAGAACATGAATACCGCAGAAGAAAATTATGTATTACATACCTACATAAATTTTAATATTTCCCATAACTTCTTTCTCAATAAATCTAAAAAAACTTTCCTCTTTTCATACTTGTAAGGTGTTGGTGTTCCCCCTTAAGGGTAATGCAGTAGTTATTCTTCTCCCTTGAATTTTTTAACTCAATTTCGTTGATTAATTTTTAATTTTCTATCCCCCTAATACGACCGTAGTCATTTTATAATAAATAATTATTGACCATATCAATATTTTAGAAAACACAAAAAATGCACTTTTCAGAACTAAAATGTTTTTAAGTTATCACATGTAAAATATGATGGCCTGATGATGCCATACTATGGTGAATAATATATACTTACAGTGTATTTTACATGTGATAACTAAAAAACATTTTTCTAAAATATTGATAACTTTAATATCGAGTTCCACTACTAAAACCACGTATCAATCGACTAATTAATTATTGATATAGAAAATTAGATCTGATATACAAATTTTGGTCCACAATACTGCAGCCCTAATAATAGCGGATACGGGGTAAGGTCAGAGGGCTATCTTACCTCCATAGCTACATTCGTAAATTTCAGGATTTACAGCTTCAATTAGTCGTCGAATCTCCATCGAGATCTCATAACATAGGTATCTAAGAAGTTTTAGTTTTCAAAACATTATTTAAAATAAATAGAGAATATCAACCTGATCATTATCGGAGAATTTTTGAAATATTATTTTTTAACAATAAAATAAATTAAAAAAAATTTGTTGATCACAGCTGACTAAAGTATACCTTTTTAAGGCACAGATTTTGTGAGTTACATAAACACATGCTGTCATGGACTTAAATTGTAAACAAAATTATCTATAGAACTTTCTCATATATATTCGTTCTTCCTTGTGCAGTTTTTACGTTGTATTCGACAATTTATTTCAACTACAAGTAATAAAAAAATGTACTGATTATTGTATTGTCTGTTATCTATAAAACACAATACACCTCTATGCCTAATTTCTGAGTTATTGTTCATTTGGAAATAATTTCAAAATCGATGACAAAAAAAACATAGATATGTTATACAAAAAACATCCAATGTAAGTTTAATAAAAGCTTTCAAAAATAGGAAAAAGTGTTTCTATTTGTAAAATTAGATGTGAACATTGTAGTCATATGGCGGAATTTTGGAAATACCCCCCCTGACACATACCGAGTGCTGAATGAGTCCTGAAAACAGGAATTTGCATAAATAAGTTTTTACATGTTAATTTCCTATGTTCGGGCTATGCCATTCAGCACCCTGTATATTCTACTATATTTATGTTTACAAATAAAAAAATTATGATAAATAGCTTCGAAATTAGATTTTCCACAATAGAAAGAAAATTTCATGTTAGACCTCCCGGTCTATTTCAGCCTATGCTGAGTCAGATAATACTCTCAAATAAGAAATAAAACTAATTCTGCATTCAGAAATACACAGTAACTGTTATAGCACCCGGGAATATCAAATGTGTAATATCCATAATATACAATATTATATAGCCTGTTCAAACAACTGTGGTGACATCTGACATATCGTACAAATCAACAATCAGCCTGTTGAAAATAAACTTTATTATTATTGAATTTATTTATATAATACTTGTAATATCCGTTTTCAGGATTTTCCCATAAGACTGAACCTGCCTTAAAATGAAAATGTTCGAAAAATTTCAACGTAGATCACGCTTAATGTCTACGTTGAGAATTCCCCAAGGAAAAAATCCTGTGTTGCTTGTAATCTTGATGTAAATGCGAGGAAATTGTACAGAGCTCCAGATATCGGTGATGCTACAACGCACAGACTAAACATCAGTGATATGTTCTATCATGATTTAGCAGTAATAAAAAGCTCCATGCTGGGAGAATCGTGACCCAATATGGTCAGCATCAACTGTTGCTCAATGTTATTGAGCACTGTCATGACTGTTGATTCGAAGGTACATAATACAATTTGACCTTAATTAAGTAGTACTGTTCTTTTAGGATTCAGAAGCATCAGAAGCAATTTTTTTTTGCCCTGCAATCTTCTCGTTCGATCATATCAGGTGTTTTCCCAATATTAGTAAATATAATCTCCAGATTATATTTGTGAATTAAAATTTTGGAGAACGTTCCAGATAGAAATGATATTCTCATACCACCTACACAAAAAATACTCTGATAAATTTGAAGTACAAACACAATAGCATAGCAATTTGTAAGACGTGTTTGAGTTTGCTGTTATATTTCGCCTGGGCGCTCCGTTTCGCTTACTGTAAAATTAATAATACAAATTGAAATTGGAAGTTGAACGTTGATGATAAATGAGGTTAGGTAAAATTATTCTACATTAAATAGAAATCAAATTGAAAAATGCTTTCATATCATTCGAGCGACTTTTCCTTTATTATCGTCTGCATTTGAAATACGATCAAATATTTCTCGTTAATCCTAAAGCCTTTATTCGAAATAAAACAAATCGATTGATGTAATAAACGTTTCGGGCTGACTCGAAATACAATCTAAAAATCACTGTCGAAATGGATTTCAATGTAAAAGGAAAATGGTGGTTATCTAATAAACATCAAGTTTCAGTCAAGCATTGACCTATAAGGCAAAAGAAAACGTAAAACAAGCATTATAAAAAGAATTGTATCGATCAGACCAAGATTAAATACAATTCATTTGTAACATTTGACCTGTGATGAAAATCGTGATCTCACAAATGACAACCGGTCTGAGGGCAATCATGCATTTAGTCTCTCCGAGAACCATCAATAACACGAGCCTCGTTTAACCTTTGCATTCAAATGGTCTTTTGATCTTTTTGCCAGTATTATGTTCTATTTAAAGTAGTATTTAGTGTTGAACAAAATTGCACAATCGCTACAAGAAAAACAAGCTTCCAGTATCGATTCCGATTACATTTACTACCAACAATAAAAAGCTTTTAAAAGCTCAGGAAATTGAAGTTGACTAAGTGTCAAAATACAAATTACGAATTAATCAGTTTCAGTTGAATTTGTTTCATATTTCCAATAAAATTTTTACGACCCTATCCTGTTCGTAAATAAATCGATTCGTCCGTCTCGAAATCGAATCAATGAAATGCGCCTTTAAAGAAAATTTATTAATAGTAACCGCAGAGGTCGATAGATCAATTAAAATATTTCAAATTTACGATTAATTAATTTACTATAATATTACAAGTAAGACTAGTTTACCGTAACGTTTCGCCTAATCGAGCAACTGTAATAAGTAACAGTGTTAGTTTCTGGTCTTAGTTCGAGTTAGAAAGTAGTATGTAATAATATTATGCATGGACAGAGTGTTTCCGGTCGAAAAAACTCGAGCCGGCCCTGGGAGCTAATTCAAACTCATTAATAATTACTGTTCAAATTGAGAAGGCAAAACTTTCAAGTGAGGAAAATTATTTAATGAATTTAGAGTTATGCGGGCAATAACAAGCAATATAACATTGAAAAAGCATCACGCTAGCATTGAATATGCTCACATAACCTTCAACCAGCTGAAAGCAGTTTAGAAACAGGGTCATGGAGCCAATTTCTGAAAGAAGCTAGTAGTACAATTTATCCGGAACGCAACTAAATCCATCGTGAAAAGAATTCATTGAACGTTAAATGAATGCGATTAGGAAGAAGAAGAAAAGCGAAATTTTATTGGGTCACCGAAATATAATTTTTTCCGATCGAGAAAATCGATTCCATGTGTTGCCAACTTATTAACGCTTTGTTTCGAATAACATAAAATCGACTATTGATAGTACTGTACTTTTAAAACCTGATTTCTTACATACTTTCCACAAGAAGTAAAGAGAATCGCATCGTTGCATTGAATCGAAACGACATTCCATTAAGAAACCGCATGACCGTTTATAAAATTTAACATTATCATAATTATTATTGCTCAAAAAAAAAGAGACTACAAAACAGCCAATTTATTAACCTTCTCGATCGAACAGAAATAGATTTCCATGTGCCCACACAGTCTCTAAACAATTGCCCAACATTATTCAAAAACATTTTTCTCAAAACGTAAAATAAACATCGTGATTAATAAAACATGAACATAAAGTAAAAATAAAGCAGCATGTAAATCACCTACGGCTATTTTAAATAATAAAATCTTATAAAATAAGCATTCCGAGCTTCAATAAAGAAAACCCGATGAAAAAATAATAAAAACCAAGGAAAACGTAAATCAAAGCGTCTCAATAAAATATTAATTTATAATATTTCCATTCGTAGCTATTGTTTTTAAAACGCTCAACAGTATTAATTTTTAAATTGCTTCAATTTATAAAGTTTTATTTAACAGGGAAAAGCAAATATCAGTCGGAAAATAGCTGTAGCTAAAATCTCGTTAAAAATTGCATTTACCATGAATAAAACTTTTTAAATCAAGTTTCCGTTTTCATTTGATATAAAATAATGTGAGTTTCTCGAGCGGAATTACTTCGTTTAGAAATTCCAATAAGAAATCCGTCGACGAAAGCTGAATTTCATTTCCTGCTGTTCACATTGATAAAAAAATTCAGTTATATGCATCACTTTTAGTTAATATTTGCTTATTTATGTACTTTTTTACCAAATTAAAATTTCAAATTTCATTTGAATTTAAAATTTTTTCAAACCGACTACCTACAGACATAGGTTACCTATATGAGGGTTGATCGAATCAAAAAAAAAATGAAGATCAGACAAAAGATAAGCGATATTTAAATGGCATCTTACTCGGTGACCTCTTGGTCCGATCTTTGCTGCCAAACCAAAAATGAAAAGTAGAAAAATGTGATTTGGGCAAGCTTTAATGTTCATTCATAACGTTCAGTTATAATTAACGAAATTATGTTCACTGTTGCACTCCTAGAAGTCGACTGAGACGGGCTCCGTCTACTAAAATACATTGCTGCAGCTATTTACGTCGAACACACGTACCGTCAACAGAATAGACAAAATACAGACTTTTATGTAAAAAATCAAAACTTTATTTAGGCTGGTAAAGGAAAGGAACGCTACCATTTAAAAATATAATATTAAGTCATTTTAAAATTTTAAATAGACGATTGATTTTATTACATAAGAATCTTTTACTTTTAGCAGCAATATGCTCTGGAAAGTCTGGAAAACATAAAGTACCCCCCAGTATTCCACTAATTATTATACAAAGTACCTTTTAGGTAGAGAAGATAAAAATTACAATTTTTTTGCAATTTAGGTAGAACTACACTAATCGTCGTCTTCTATTATAATTAATTACGAGTCACCGCTGATAATGGGACATCCAATGTCCAATCTTTTCGATTTAACCGATCACTTGATCCTGGTTAGGCCCAAAGTATGCACTGTAGGAATTAAATTCAAAATAATTATCAAAATTTTCTAAATTCCACCCTCAATTTCTCAACTTCAAAATATAATAAGTGTCTACTAGAAAGTTTAGGGCTATTTGATGTACAAGTACAGGGTCTATTTTACCAATAGACGCATTAGGCATGTACCTAGGGCCCAATGGCCAGAGGGGCCCGAAAAGAGAGAACATAAAATGGTAAAATAAAAATGAAATTCTGATAAAATAACCCAAAAATTGGGCTTTCGATGCTCTTTGTTATACTAGAATATCAGGGGCGCGAAAATTTGCTAGAACCTAGGGCCCAACCCAGTTAAAAATAGGCCCAGCCTCTCAATTTTTTCCTGTCCGCTTCCTTCCTTCTTCTTCTCAAAACTTCTAAATACGGCGCTCATAATCAAGGATCCCAGCATTGGCTACTAAGTAACTCTTCGGTACTGAAGAACTAATAATATTGGTTCATAAATAAAGAGTAAACCGTACACTGCAGAAGCATAACACTGTATGTGAAACATCATGATTTTACAAAAGAAGCCCAATTGTCTTAGAAAATAGTGAAAAAACTGAAAAAAAACTGCTAGCAAAGGGTTTTCAAGTAAATCTCATAAGTATGATAATATAAGTATAGTATGTACTCATTTTCTAAGACAAATTGTGCTTGTTCTATAAGCATGATTTTCTTACATACAGTGTTATGCCTATCAGGTACAGTTATGGTTTTCTGCCATCGATCGACGATATTCAACTCCCGGGTATGCAAAAAAAAATCTTTTTCGATGCCCAAAGCTTTAAACATATTGTGGGACCTCTAGAACTTATTAAATTTAAGTTTAAGAGACACAAAACAATGAAGATAAACCGGGGGGTCTGGGGGGTATTCCATACCCCCCATACTTTTATTTAATTCCCAAATTGCTACACCCAATACAACAAACTAGACTACGTCATCTGTCCAACAGCCAGAGCGGCCCGAAAAGAGAAAAAAATCGTAAAATAAAAGTCAAATTCTGATAAAATTACCCATAAATTGGTCCTTCGAAGCTATTAGTTACACTCGAATATCAGGGGCTTGGAAATTTGATAGAGCCTAGGGCCCAATCCAGTTTAAAATAGGCCCTGTACAATTGAAGAGAAATCTGAGAAAATCCGAAAATATCTTAGGAAATCCAAGGAAATTAGGGAATCTTAGAAACAGTGGCGTATTTAGAAAATGCTTTTGGGAGGGGCAGATCAAAGATTTTGCAGAATCTCGTTAATCCATTCATGCGCGTCAGTTTTAACTAATTCCAAATACATAATATCCCAGCACGCTCCTGCGTGTCATTTTTTGGTGAAAAAAGAAACACTCTGATTGGTCGATTTTTTTTACCAACCAAAAAATATATTAAACTAACATTAGGACTAAAAATATTGGTCCAATATTAATCCAAACCGACATAATTACAGGTCTGGATTAAAAATATTTGAAAATATGAAAAAATTTATAATACGATATAAAGGCCCTTATTACACCGTAAAATAAGGTCTTATTTCCGTTAAATAGTGGCCTTTATATCGTATTATGAATTTTTTTATATTTTCAAATATTTTTAATCCAGACCTGTTATAAGACGGTCATTAGCTTAGTAGGTTAGCCGAACAACTGCTGACTCTAAGGTACTCGGTTCGAATCCGGGGAGAGTCTAAAACTTTCACATGACCGTCTCCGTACTTCGGAGGGCACGTAAAGCAGGCGGTCCCCCTGAGTTGATGATTGCCGCCATCAACGGATTGCCCAATCCGGATTAAGCAACCGTGGGATCTATATGCTAAAACCTTCCTCATTGGAAGAGGCCTACGTCCAAGAGTGGATAAAAAAGCAGGCTGATGAAGATGAAGAAGACCTGTTATAAAAAATTATGTTTATTTTTTGATTTGTTGAATTTTTAATTTTCTACATATTGTATTATTCTTAACTTTATTTAAATTTATCTATAAATACATACTTACTACATACCACAAATTTACTTAAAATTTTTATTTTGGGTTCATTTTCTAAAAATATAAAGTCAAAATTGTAAACCGGGGGGTCTGGGGGGTGTGGAACACCCTCCAGTACATATCTCAGGATTTCCACTCTTTTAGAATACTTGGAGAAGAGAGAGAATTCTAAAAGAGTGGAAATCCTGCGAATGTACTGAAGGGTGTTCCACACCCCCCAGACCCCCCGGTTTACAATTTACAATTTTTAAACAAAAATAAGAGAAATTTAAACCTTGGGCATTGAGAATATTAAAGCTTGGAAAAACATTTATTTAAGTGCTTTACTGCTCAGAGTTTAACAGCAACTTTTGCGTTACTTTGAAAGTTAACTGTCGAAATTTTAGTCAAAAGTGTAAACCGGGGGATCTGAGGGGAGGGGGTGAAAATCCTCCAGTACATATAATGAAATTCCCACTCTTCTAGAATACTTACAGAAGACAGAATAATTATACTAATTTCGTCAGGAAAAGGTGGTAAATTTTTGGTTTTGAGTAAAAGTGAAGGAAATTAAAACGTAATTAAAAAGGGGTACAATCCGAGTCATCCTTGGGGAGGAGGCAATTACCCCTTTGTCCCCCTCTAAATACGCGACTGCTTAGAAATACTAAGCTTTCCTTGCGTTTTTCACTTTTACGAAAAAAACCTTATGGCAAACCAGGAGGAAATCTTTTTATGAAAAGGAAATCTGGCGTACAAAAATTTACCTTGTTACTCGCCCCTCAAGTGTACTTCTCGTGGTTTCAAGCTCACCTTAAACTGTAGACCTCTCAGGTATTTGGCCATATAGGAAAAGATGATGACAATAGTAAGTACTAAATTATGAAGAGAAAAGAGACCAAAAAAACCGTACGGATATTGACAATAACGAGGATTTTTGATGCCTTGGGCATGTGAGGAGTTCATTAAACATTTCCGGGGTCCAACTAGTAGGTCTTGGAAGGTCGTCCAGTCCAAAGTAGAGCTGAATGAGGCTCCCACACAAATGCAAGTCAACAGGTGATCTAATCGGGCTAATCGAGCAAAATCCCGATTCCTCATCCATAAGACCCCCCAACCTCGGTAGAATTTATGTTATTTCCAAATTTTCTCTCCTAAATTTTTCTCACACCTCCACGTGACATGGGAAAGCAAGAAAATTAAGGAATATCCTAATGTAACGGAGAAGATAAGATTTTTTAATTATTAAAATTAAATAAGAAAAAGAACTCAAAATAAAAAATTTTAAGTAAATTTGTGGTTTTTAGTATGTATTTATGGTTAAATTCAAAAAAATATAAGAATAATACAATACGTAGAAAATCAAAATTCAAAAAATTTAAAAAAGAGACAATTAACACATAACAGGTTTGAATTAAGAATATTTGAAATTATGAATTTTGAATTTTTTCAAAGTTTTTAGAAATCAATTTAGAGGGTGCCTTCGGATTTCACCCTAGCAGTGCTAGGTAAAAGAATTTCTTAGTTCAAATTATTTTTATTTAAATTGTTCATACTTCATGTAACAAGCTCAGTTTTGATAATTTTTTGGAGGTTAGGTAAGTCAATTTTGTACACGTTAATCCATATTTTTGTTTAGTTCGAACTTTTTCTCTTATTTTTCAATTTAAACGATTATGTGCAACTGAAGAGTGGAAATAACCATGAAATAACGTTATATTGTACTATCGTATTACGAATTTTTCATTTTTTCAAATTTTCTTCATTCAAACCTGTTATGTGTTAATTGTCTCGTTTTTAAATGTTTTGAATTTTGATTTTCTACATATTGTATTCTCGTTTTGTATTGTAACGTACATTAATCTTCCTCCTCCGTGGAAAAATCCTAAAAACATCCACAATTTAATTTGAATTCTCCTCTTTAGGGAATTTCTTGTAATAAATTTAAATTTATTTTACGGTTTGAATTAGAGAAATACTATTTTCGTGTTTTTAAATCTTCCAATTAGCAATCAATGATGATATAATTCTAGTGGAATTAGTAGTATACGCAGTCAAATTCTATAATCAGGGGTCCTTAACTGACTAATGTAATTACGAACACCCTCTATTCTCGATTGCCAGGTCGGAAGTACATTTTGGAAACAAATAAATCGATCATTTATATTACCATTCAGTAAAGTAACACCTAATGGTAATTGAATGATCGAATTTGTATTAGGTTTATCTTGATAGCCCAAAGTAAACTGATTTCCAATTGCATACATTGTTTATAATAAATATGTTTGAAGAAAATGACCTCAGCACTGAACTAATGAATATAATCAATCACTGTCCGTATTAGATTTTTTTCATTTTAAATGTCTCAATAACTTTGTTATTTCTTAATCGTCCAGCTCCTGTCTTTCTTCAAATTAAATATTGGAGTATATCGGCATTGATTTGAACCGCTTTCGTACTTTTAACTAACTCATGGTCATAATATTTAAATAATCTACATAAATATTGTATGTATCCATATAACTAATTTAATGCAATTAGTGATCAGAAATGTATTTCCTGTTGTTTATAAAAGAATGTTATAAAAATAACTAAAAATACAAACAAAAAAATGAAATAAAAGGTTACTTTTATTGAATAATATGCAATTTCCTGATTTCTGGAAAACAGCACAAAGCGGTTGCGCTATTCGAAAATTTCTTGAAAACAGAATGGGTAATAAAAAAATATTTCATCACCAACAAAAAATAAATAATACAAACAAAAACTTGTCGTTTGTTAGAATTTGTCTTTGTAAAATTATTATTCATCCAAATTCTCTGAATAAAAGAAACTGCGGTTCGACGATTATCATGTAGTTTCTCAAAGCCAGAAAAGCAATTCGCGCAGAAAATTTTCTCCTTTATATTATGTATACTGAAGAGAATTTTATGTATGCTTTCCAAAATCGTCAACCGCTGTTTTACGAGAGTTAAAATGTAGTTAAATTTAATCTCGTTCTTTAATATTTCATTCCATTTTTCGTGATAGGGGTTAGCAAAGAGACAATAAAGAATTCATTATCTTGATAAATAATTTGTGATTTTAGAAGGAACATTTCATTTATATTCATGAACGAGAATGGTTTAAATGAAAATAGCATTAGCAAAAATATCTCTTCCGTCTTCAGCTTCCACAGTTGTTTTTTCATTTTTCAGACTCCAACGAAAAATGTTCTCGTTTCTCCTTGATTTGCTCTCGTATAAATGTGTACTCGCGCAGAGATCGATTAAATTGTCTGTTATTTGTAACAAACTTTAAATGTCAAAAGTTCGATAAGACTAACATTTTCGAAAACAATGAATGACGCAATAAGACCATAAAAGAAAAATGTATCTATTATCCTGGAACAGTTATAAATAACATACGATTATAACAAGAATAGAGAAGAGACAAAGACATACGGCAGGCTATTTGTATCCCGGTAAGACACTGGTTAATAACTTCCCGTTTTCAGCAGCATACAGAAGACAAAAAGATGCCTCGAGAAAACGCAACCCTAATTAACATACTCGATACGATAAATTGATAAAAATTGCACAAAGCTCGCCTTTGTTAAAAGTTCAAATTGCATAAGTTAATCGTTTTCGCTCTCGCCATTTTAAAACAACGATAAATAAAAAATTAAAATAAAGGAAACGAAAGCGCTTAAAAATAAACTGGGAAAACTGCCGTCATGGAAGTGGATTGCCAAGTTGAAAATATACGAAGCAATTATTGAGACATGCTGACCAACGTTAAACCAAAGTAATAAACTTCATCTGGAAGCTTTTCCAAGTTTGTAATAGTTTCACCAGCAGGAAAACTTTTATTGGATATGACATAAAAAAGCAATTTCAATTATCGGATTTGTAGTAATACAGATTCCAATCATATTACATATTTTTATGTAATATTTAATAACGTACATGTGTAGGTTTTTAGAGCATATGATTTCCAAGTGTCATACCAAAGTTCCGGGTTTATTTTTATAGAAAACAGATGTTATAACAAAAAAAAAAAAGATATGATAAACTCAAGTGCAATCTGATACAACATGTCATCTTGAAAAAAAACACGAAAAAATCATAGAAAAACGTGTCTAACAATTCGAGGTCTTTGTTTTATAGCCACCACTTTAAAAAAAAATGTAACACCTCCCCCGAATCACTCAAGTTTTAACGGTTCCTCTTTCGTTCTCGTATTCCCTCAAACGTACATCGGTAATAATTCTGTTTGTTTCTTCGCGTAAACACTAATTATTTTAATTTATAATTAAAATTTGAAGAAATGAAATGATAAACTCGAAAATAATTGGTATGCATATTTCCTGTTTTATAATTATTAGGTGCGTACGTTTATGAATTATTTAAAGAGAATCACGCTTTATGGTTCGACTTCCATTACCGACAAGTAGCAACGGTTATTTTAGAATCGTAAACTCATTTCCACCGAAAGGTCTGTGAGAAAATTGGGGCAATCGTCAAAAAGTAAAAACGTTCGATAAACAAAAAGTTTCCCTAACGGAAGGTGGATTACGATAATTAAATATTGGATCAATTTACCAAAATGTAAACTTAGAAGGCTAAGTAAAATTAAATCCAATATTCTGGAAAGCACTTCAAAGTTCAGATTAAACACTGAAACTTCTGACAACTTCGTTATAGAAAATGGCACACATTCTGTAAAATTAAGCAGATAAGTTGAAAAATAGAAAACGGCGAGTGTAATGGAAATGAGATCGTTTAAATTACAGATTATCTGTCTTTTGGTTTCTCGAATTATAATTTTATTGCTCATCGGGTTTATGAGATCACGAAGAGCAATCTTATATTAATCAAAGTCTCTCAAATTCAACACTACACGGACGCCTTTCGCCCCTACCCCTTTGAATTTTGAACCAAATTATTATTTTAATAGTCATCTACTGGTATATTATATTATATAATGGTGAATTATTATGCATCATTGGTCTAAACCAGTGGTTTCCAAACTTTCGACATCTATAATTTTTTTATTTCTTGCTAGTTTGTTTTTTCATAAACAATGAAAAGACGAAGCGAAGCGTAGTTGTCTCTAAATTAGCTACTTCACCTAATGTATTAAGTTTGTAGTCCTTTGTATTAATTAACATCAAACTGAAACTTGGGAATACAATAAAGAATGAGGCTTATATTGTCAGAATTGTAGAAACAATTAAATCAAATATAAAAGTTTTGAGTAAATAATTTTTTTTTATCTGTTGTCTCCTTTAACATTGTCTAATTTAAAAAAAATTAGTACTAAAATAAGTAAGCTAGAAACTGAAAATTTAAATTACACAATTTCTGTGTAATAAGGTAAAATCATAAAATCAGAACATGAAGAAAAATCTTTAATCTTAAACCCTGGGAGTGCAGAATAACCTCCAGTGCCTCCAGAAACAGCGCCAGCATTTTTGAAATAGGTAAGCACAAATTGGGCCCAATATATTTGGGGTGGGCAGGAGCACACAAAATTTATAAATAAACTCAAAAAGGCACTCCAATCAACAAGGTGGGCAAGTGCCCTCCTTGGCGCCGTCACTGAGTACCTCAATAATTGTGTTAAAAGTGTTCATCAATTCTTCTAATTGAACTTACAACATTCATGTTTTTAAAAAAAAATTTTATTTCACTTTCAATTAAATTTTAAGTAAACTTCTACTGCAAAATCAACGATCTTCGTTTATTAATTATTATAATTCAAAAAACCAATGTATCCCTGAACACAAACTGCACTGTAAAAACGTTTTCTTTAAATCAAAAAAACTTTTTGTTTGAATTATTTTTTTGAAGAAAAAAATTTTTGTTTAATTTAAATAAAATATTTTTGGTCCAACAACAATTTATTTAAAACAAAAAAATAAATACATGTAACAAAATTTTTTTGTTATATGTATATACGCAACTGAAATTTTTTGTTTCCTCTGATAAATTTTTTTTTGATTTAAATAAATTTTTGTTGGACCAAAAATATTTTATTTAAATTAAACAAAATTTATTTGCTTCAAAAAAATAATTCAAACAAAATAGTTTTTTTGATTCAAAGAAAACGTTTTAGCTGTGTGTGTATTCCAATTTAAAATTTTAAAGGGATTGTAAAGATCTGCGAAGAGAAAAATATTATTTCCCCGAGGGAGAAATTATTGGGGAAATCTCGTGTGCAAGTGAAAGGAAATCTTAGAAAATTCAAGAAAATCTTAAGAATATCTTAAGAAATCTTAAGAAGAATATTAGGAAAAATATAGATTTTTTTTGCTTTGTCAACCTTTTCAAAAGTAAATCTTTCAAAAATCTCGGACATCTAATGTACAAAATTTCGCAATGTGACTCGTCCGTCCGACTCTTTCTTCTTTTTAAGATTTACACCCCCAAGGCTGCTTAAATGGATTTGGAAAATGTGACTGTAAATCTGCTTGGAGAAAGTTGGTCTTCTCTTGGTAAATGTATTTGCATTTAATCAAAGTAAACTTTTCGAATGTGCCGATATGGATGTGCGAAACAGAAGAAAGTTTTTTGACCTAGTCAAGGCCGGATTTAAAATAAAATCTATTCAATTGGAACGAATGAAAAACAATATCGAAGCCCACACACTTGGCATCCATAAAAGGATTCAAAAAGTCTACTAAAGTGAACGATTTGCTTATATTAATTACCATAACACTCGCTAATGTCCTGTAAAGATTAAGCTCCATATAAACAAGCTGCCCACTTACTGCAATTAAGTAGAAGATTACCTACAAAACTGACCACTTGTATAATTACACCGCATCCTAAAGTCACAAATTGCTAATGAATTTTAATTTCAGAGTGTAATTTGTAAAATAAACGTCAGCCCAAAAAGTACTGCATGTGTTCGGAGTTTTTGGAGTTAATAAAAAAAAAAGAATTCGTATAATTTCATGTCTGTAGCCGAAACTGTTAAAAATTGTTAAATCTCATATTTTGTTGGTTCGTGAAAAGCTCCCTCATTAAAAACCTCCTTTGAAGCTTGTAATTGCAAGGTACATCCGTGATGTTATCCCGTTCACAAATTTTTGAATAAAACATGATA
Organism: Cantharis flavilabris; assembly: GCA_949152465.1. Taxonomy (NCBI): domain Eukaryota; kingdom Metazoa; phylum Arthropoda; class Insecta; order Coleoptera; family Cantharidae; genus Cantharis; species Cantharis flavilabris. Next base: position 8,275,752 of record OX424436.1, on the reverse strand, counting down.
ACGCAAGCGGGAGCTCGTAGTTTGTAAAATATGAAGCAAAACAGGCGCTTTCGATATTTTACATATTTAATTGACGTAGGGACCATGGCGAGGTGTTGCAACACCTGCAGGTAATGCATAATATGTAATATGTGAATACACGATTAGAAGAGCTTCAGCATTTACAATCCCAAAGGGGGCACCTGTTGAAGTTGACACGGCCTCCAGACAACTATGGACACGGTGGTCGAACTGAATTATTCAACTAATTTCATTATTCAAACATAATTGTATTTTATAAATTGGTTCTGTTAGGTGCGTGCTTGAACAAACTAATTAATTAAAACAAGACTAATGAATTATGTAACTGCAGATAAAAAGACCGTTGTTACTTTCTTTTCAATTACCAGCCATTACCATAAGACGACCGTTGATGGCTAATCAAAGTTTGTTGTGCAATTTTAAAGCATTATGTAAATTTCCACTTACAACTAAAATCTAAAATAAAAAAACAACCGCACCACCGACGTTGGAAGCGTCAAGTCGCTCGCACACAATGGAAGAAAAATTGTGAAAAGAAAATCTCATGAAGAAATAAAAACAAAAAATTCGAGAGAAGAAAAAGCTTCGAGTTATAAATGAAATTTCAGGAGTCATATTATGCTTGAAAGAGCTTCGGTCATAAAATGCATGTAAATGCAATATGCTTTCCATTTAATTTCGATGTCGTGAAATATTCAGTTAGAAAAATGCAGAATTCGTTTATTGTTACATTCGGTCGGAAAAAAGTTGGAAAACAAGCTACAATTTTATATTTAAAAGTAATTTAATTTACATTCTGCTGACTCCCTCGAATGCTGAGGTAACTCGACTATATGAAATGATGGAATCGAGTAATTTAATTAAACTGGAAAGTGCGCCGTCGTTTCTAATTTTAGCATTTTGTGTTATTATTCGTATTAGCGAGGGTTTGTTTGCTCGACTCAAAATTCATTTTTATTATCGATTCCGTCACCTACCCTCGTTTTACTGCTTAGCATGAAAAGGATTCAATTATTTACTCTCTGCTGTCAAAAGCCAATGCCATATTCATTTGAAAGAAAATTATTTTATCCGCGACACAAACTGAAATTATTTCAATTTAACGTCAAACTTAAATGCATAATAGATTACTTTATCGTAGAATTTAATTTCGAAATTAACAATTCCCGAATATTAAAATTCAGTGTAAGCCGATGATGATGGCGGGGTATCTAAAATGAAATCACAAGTGTAAGGATCTGACGATTCCTCAATTAGGGGAAGGAAGATAGGTGCTATTGATGACGCAATAATATACAATTCAACCTAGCAAATGGATCAAATTACTCTAGGCGCTTTATTGATGCAGCAAAGTGCGCTGCAGATAAAAGCTCAAGGAGCTTATCGAGTTATTGTGTTTGCGCCGAGCGGCACAACTTTGTACTTACTAAATCGCAAATCTACGAAGGTGTAGAATTCAATTTAGCAATTTAACAGTCAATTTAATAATGGTAGGTTGGCAGATGCACAATAACTAATCGTGGTAACAATCGCATTATGTTAAGTGACCCGACAATTATACAAGAAAAATAAATTCAATGCTTAATCGAAAATCGATTCGTAAATCTGATAGCCAGCAGTCCAATCGATTCGAGTTAATTAGACCACTAAAGCAAACACTAAATTTATCGATGTAAACTTCTGTTGCAAAAAAAGGATCCACTCTACGAGACATAGAAATAAAATTACGTGGATTTGGCGGCTTTATGCTATTCACAGACCATTCGCCTCAGACAAAAACCATTACCTATCAGACGTTCAAATTCTCTTCACTAGAAAATATTTTAAACTAAAACACCCAACATAAACGTTAAGCTATTCAAGCAAATTGAACCATTTTCTACATGCTTCCATGAACTTATAGCAAAAAGGAAGTAAAAATTTTATTTCATTTTCTTACGATTCGAAACAATAACACAATGAAATGATCAGATATGAAAAATTATTTTACCGAACGAAAACTCACAAGCAAATTCGAGAATTTCATAAAAGAAAAGACTTCACAGTAAAACTCTTTCAGAAAATATGAAGTAATTATGTAATTTTATTTTTTCTGAATTAAAATTCGATTGAACGTCCAAGTTGATTGATTTGTGAAGATGAAACGGTGGAGATCAACTACTGTTATTTGAATTCACTGATTTTCTGATTTTCTTTTGTTAGTTTTCTTTCAACTGATTAATTTCTTTCTTTTTTTTTGTGTGTTTGTGCTCTTCTTTCTTTCTGTGCATTTCTTTCATTTGCTATTTCTTTTATTTTGTTTTCGAAGAAAAGTTTTCTTGCTTCCAATGCTTTTTCTGCTGCAGCTTTGATGTTTGTTTTAACTTCGTTCCAATTATCTTCTGCTGTTACAAAATTAAAAAACATTTTGTGTCTTTATTTTTCAGAGATTCAATATTCACATGTATGATCTTCATCTTTTTTATTGGTTTTATCAGACCATAGCGTTCGCGCTATTCATGATATGAGCTGCAGGACGAGCAAGCTTTTTTATTGTGCTTTGACCTCCTAAATAGATTTATTGTGCAACCTTCTTCTTACCACCATATTACCCGATAATAAATTTCAGAATATTATGACAGGCAAAGTACTTTCCTTATTGACTGTAGTAAAAGTCACTTTTGGTCCGAATAATATTTAGATGATCTGCCATTCACTTTAATTTGACCATTTGCTAACATGCAATTATTTTTCGATGCCAGTACTAAAAGCCTTTACTACAGTCGTTTTTAATTACCGACATTCCTAATTGCAAGTCGAAACGAGAGTATTAACAAACCAAATTTTCTTAATGTTGCGTTAAAATTAAACAATGCCTATTAGTCTTAAAATTAGATACTTGGAGTCTGTTTAACGCAAACCATTTCCACAACGTGAAAGAACCTATAGGAAATAAGAGATCGATGTTGGAAGTTTAAATTTTCAACCTCCTCTTACAAATAATGCTCCTTACTATAATAATTTGCCTATTGTTTGTTTGCAACCTTTATCCGGGACTAAATTTAATTTAAAATAAATCAATTATTAAAAAAAGCTTACCTTGTGATCGAAATTAAATACAACGTCGTATTTTAAAGGGCATTCGAGACCACACTTGCAAGTACCGGGCGTCAGTAAATATTCTTTTACTTGCTCGAGTGAACTCAAAGCGGCGTTACTCGGACTGAAAAGAAAAAAAACAGTGAGTTATAGGTATAAAAAAAAAACAATAAAAGCATGGAAAAACGATTTCAATTAATCTGATGTAACCTTAGCGCAATACTACAGAAGTATCAATGTAAGGAAATGAGCTTCAAGTCGTAACCCAACGCCAAATTGCCCTCATTCAACAAATTTGCATAGAAAATTTCCTCCATTTCCATAACCCATAAATGTTTACGGCTAAAAGTCCATTATTTCTTAATGTTGTCAAACGACATAATTTATTATGTCCATAAACACGGCGGCGGTGGCTTGTGGGATTGCGCTGAAATTACGCGAAACCAAATTACAAGACGTTTTAGCAAGAAATTGTAAGCAACTTCTTCATCTACTTCGTTCGTTAATTTGCTTAACAGACTGTTGAACAGTTAGTCGTCCTTTATCTCAGTTTATTCAATAAAATACCCTTTCCATTATATTATCTTCTCAGAGATTAATTAAAGTATAAGTATGATAAAGATAACGTGAAAATGGTTTTGTCTAACTAAGTTAATTAAATTTAAAAGTATTTTGTATAAAATGCAAAAAAGTTTAGCTTTGCTGTGCTGAACAGACAAGTAAATTAATCGATTTTAATTAAAATTTAATTTGCTTCCAAATAAAACGCAAACTGAATAAAAGTGAGAATTCTTCATCACATAATTTTAGTGAAGTGGAAAATTTACGTTTTTAAAATGAGATCTCAAGGTGAGCAATGCACGACCAAGCACAAAGGAGTAGCTAAAAAAATCATTTACATACTTGGAGGTGCCTTTTTTAAGTGTATCATAAAAGTTGCTTATAGCACATCTGTGTATGTTTAAATCTTTGCTAAACAAAATATGCCAACAACTAAAATAGCCAATGAACAATAAAATGACACAAAAGCTTACGTGCATCGAAGGGTCACTTCAAAACTGAAGAGCAGCTGCTGTTCAGGCGCTCAACGAGAAGAACCACGAAAGGAAGCTCACAATAGAGAATAAACACTAGGATGTTAAGATGAAAGGGGTGTAAAAAACTAAAACAAGTCGATAATTTTATAAGAAATAAAAGAATCAAAAGCGGTTATTGAAAGATACTCGTCCTATCCCAGAGGGTAATTATCTTCGATAACCCTGACCTTCGCTTTAATTGAGAACAACAAATGGCAATTAATTTACAAGGTGATGCGTCATCCAGTTGGAATCGGTAATTAATAATTACTGATATCCTCGGTTGTTAATGGTATTATTATTATTACATCTTCCACTTCTTGCATTCATAAAAAGAAAAAACAAGCAGCAAATTATATACAAGAAAGCCAAGCATAAAAAAAAACTCGAAATGAATATACGCCGAGTTTTGCTCTCATAAAAATGTACGTATTTTCTATACACAAATAAAATTAAGACTCATAAAATAAACGATTATTTAAACTCTTTTGTCTAAAAAAAAAGAGAAGAAGAAAAGATAATGAAGACCAATAAAAATTATTACTTCGAGGTTGGCAGTAAATTTTGTAATTGTAACTTCTACAAAAGCTTTTAACTTAATATTTTAAAGACTTATGTTCGGGAAAAATACAATCCAATTTTGTAATTTGTAACTTCCCTCGTTTCAAATTCAATTAAAAAATTTCATTTGAATGTAACTTCAATAAAAATCTCCTAATTGACAACCAAACATGACATTAGAATGGTTACAATTTCACCCTCAAAATTTGTGTAAAATTTTTGGCTGCATTAACATGTTAATGTGGTTGTTAAAAAATTAAATGGTCAAAATAGAATGTTAAAAAGGCAAAAAGATATCTGATTAAGCCCACAGAAAATAAATATACTGCAGCCGTTCATGAATATTCATTCCACGTTGTACATACCTACCTTGGGTATTGTTGTGTTCAAACATGTTGTGTAAGTTTGAACCCCATACTACTTCTATTCATTACATAAGAGGTCTTCTTTACAAAAACTGGACCAATATAATCTAGTTCACAAGATACAACCAACACAAAGCCAAATTTCATTGGGGTAATTTGGAGAGATATGTTCCTTTACATACATACATTTCGGGCAAATTTTTCGATAATTTTATGAAACTCGTTTTCATTAATCTTTTTATTTCCCTAAACGTTTTCACTTTTCGTGAAAAACAAAGCATGCGTTGTTAACAACGAAATGACATTGACTAATGACAATATACAATGATCGATACAAAAAACATGCGACATGAAAAATTGTATGTTGAAAATACTTCAAAAATAAACGATACAAATATTCAAATTATATAGTAAATTAATTAGAAAATAAATAAAAACAAGATCTTATTGAGTATGAGGGTGAATTTGATATGTCTATTACTATTTCTGCAAGCAGGGTAATATAAAGGAGCCTGTATGATCAAAAGGAGGCAACATTAAAGGAAACGTCTGGAAAATAAAACAAGAAAACTACGGTTCTCCTACAAACTAAGCATTACTTCGAGGTTGCCAAATAACAGTATTCGATATATATTTTTTGAAATATGCTCAATATTTAAAATAATGTCTATTTTTCTACATTCTAACCGCCCCCCCTCATTAATAGACACTGTTTCTTATGCAAATTTCCAGCATTCAATTTGTTTTATAGTCAAACCGCAAACAGTATTATTTTTAAATTTATGAGAATAAATTATCAATTAATCATGGTTAGTTTAGCAGAATTGAAATCAAACTTCAAACCAATAAATTGAGTTACGAGTTGCTGTTGCAACTAAAGCTTTTTTTATGTGCTTGGTAGGGGTAAAAACCTTGTATAGGGACCCCCCAATGTCCTAGGGTCCCGTTCTTGAACTGAGAACTCCTATTCTTTGCAACTGAAGCTGAATTGTTTATAAAATGCAGAGGCAAAAAATAAATAATTTATTTTTCGTATTAATGAGATTACAGAAGGCTGCTTTTATGCGTAAATATGTATATTGTGCATTCTGCGTTGTATAGTTACATCCAAAATTACAAAATTACAAATTGTTTTATCAACGAAGTGATACTGTTGAATTTTCTGGAACCAGACAAAGAAAGAGTAATTACCGAATCAGCTAAATCTTGTTTAGTCAATATATCAGAAAAACCCCTATTTGTTGCAATAATATTTTCTGTAAGATTTATTGTCAATAATCAATGAGTCGGTATTTAAAGTTTGTATATTATTCATGCTGGCCGAAGGCTAAAAATCTGTAATATGGGGGGGGGGGAGGGGTAAGCACAAGTTAATGGAGTAATGGAAGGCGAACACTGTCGGGTATATGGATATATTATTTGTACTGAAAATATGATAGATTTCCATTTAACATAAAAAACTGGAGGGCCTGGGGGTTTAAAAAATTTAAAAGATCAACATATTCCACCATTAACTGCCACGCTCTAAAGAGCATTTAATTAGTGATTTTGATTTAAAAAGTATTATTTCAAGTTAGCAATAATAATTATCTACTTAAAATTTAATTCTCTAATAATAAGGTGGGTCAGATATGAGCAAAAATCGATATCGAATATCGATAACTCAAAAACTATCGAGATCTTGGATTACTCGATAACTTCAATTAATCGATATTTGTATCGATATATCGATAATTATCGATGTTTCGATATATCGATACTCTGATAATTATCGAAATAATAAACCCCAATTATCTTTTCTCGAATCAAGAAACCGGTCGAACTCAAAATTGACCAATGAAAACATAAGACAATAAACTAAATTAGAAATATCGATAACTATCGAAATATCGATTAATCGACATTTCAAAAATAAAATATCGTTCTTCGATTAATCGATAACTATCGATAAGAAGTCCCAGCCCTAGATATGACCCCTTATTTATGAACTGTTACAGCAGTTTAAATAATAATTCCAAATATGAATAAAATAATAAAAGTATGGTTTAAAGCCCGCTCGTGCAGACTAGGGAGCGAGAAACCGCGGTTTTATTCCTGGTCACATCGAATACAATGCTGTGATCCAGTAGTAATTATTTGCTATTTATAGGGTTTAAAAGGGATGCATTCACAACTCTGTTGATTATTAAATAATAATAATATATTGTTCGCTTGAATTATTTATGAATTTTAAATTTCTTCGATTGGCTCGACTTGGATGGGACCGACGAAACCGCTCTGATCATTTGTACGTTCTTTGAACAAAACAAAATATTTGTGAAAATTGAGGTTTTAATAATTGATTATTAAGTTCCCGTTAGACTGATGTTTAACAAACTTGGTTGTGTTTCTGTTGATTTTGACAGCGAAGCAGTGATTTTACCAATTCGTGATGACATTTTTTGCAGTTGCATGTGATTATGGTGTAATAATTATGCATACAATGAGAATGTAATTATGCCGAGTTTAAATGATATTTACTGTGAAATTTATTTTTATTAACGTCATATTTTTGCATTGTATGTTGTATATAATTATAATTAACACAAATTTTATTTGAATTTAATATTTTCTGTAAATATTAATATTTTAATATTAATTTTTGTCATTTAAAATTAATATTTGTTATACAAATTTTAATTTGCTACATAAAATTAATATTTATCACATGGATTTTATATTTGTCACCAGAGTATACTATATAGTGCCACAAAATGCCACAAATTAATATCCAAAGTATAATAAAATAAACAAAACACGTATGAAGAAAAAGCGGAATACAAAATAATATTATATCTAACAATATAATAAAAACTATTGCATTAATAAAGAGCCTTTATTGCTTTTGAAGGTTCTCCACGTTTTTGTTTCATTCTAATTGCTATATAGTTTCTTGTTTCTGATAGCGAAAAAGCTTTTTTCATTTTAATTATGTGTATGTTAATTAAATATTTTTATGTAATATTAAAATGTAAATAAACAATTTTTTAAATGCTGGATAGTCAGATAGTCCATTCAAGCAAGTATTCGGCAAGTAGAAATATTTAATTTTATTAAATTCATAATATTATAATGTAATAATTGTGGATAGTTTATAACGCGGCAATTTATAGCAAAAATATTTCCTTTTGTATATTTTTCTATAGCATCAATCAAAAATAAGCTTAAAGAACTGTGGGTTAAATCTCAAAGCTAGCTAAACCCGTGTAACGCCATCTAGGAATAAACAAGTGATCGATTCTCTTCGATTCTTTATTAGTTTTATTTATATTAACTGACGCCCACAACAATAACAACGTGGTTTTCCCAGTTCCATTTGGTCGAGACTACGCGTGAGTGCTATATCTTATAACAATTTCACTTTTTTTTTTAAAAAGACCTACGAAGTTATTAGCTTCAGCTCTCGAGAACTGTGTTTTAAATAACAAAGCTAGCTGACTAATAAAATAGCGATGCTTGAATCAGACGTTTATGACATAAGAAACCTATAGTTATAAAACGTGTTGCCTAACCTTACAGCAAAATTAACTTATTGGCATTTAATGTTGCATAAATAAAATTATATAATATTTATAATTAAGATTTATTATACGCTGCGCTATTGAGGAATTTCAATAATTTGTCATGTTATTATTAAATTAAAAAAGTGAATATTAAAAATCGAGAAGTTTGACAAGCCGACCAAATACTTAATTAAATACCAAGAGTCACAAAACCGCAAATTAAAAGAAAATATTTCTTATAAAACGTAATTCAGCGAGTCGGATGCGCTTTAGAAAAAAAATAAACAGGAAACAATTAGTCAAATGAGACAAAAATTAGGCAGTAAAAAATGTTGGCATTCATAAGAAGTTATTTTAAAAATTCAATAAGAAAATGTGCTCATAATTTAAATTCGCGAATATAAATTTGATTAGAATAAAATAGAAGGCAAATTATGTTAAGTTATTTAATAAAATAAAATTATTCTTTATGCGCAGCAAATCAATAAATCCGCTATAAAAGACGATCGTCCCCAATTCTATTGTGTAAGTATTATACGATCGTTCGCTACCCTGCAACATATTCTTCAATATTAAATCTAGGTCAACGAACACAAAGAAAATTTCTTTAAATAAAAAATTAACAATGCCATTCGGAGCTGTTAAGCAAAGAAGATCGTACTATTCAAGTTACTCATCTCGTTTGATGACTAATTTGCATATTACCTGTGTTAAATCCCCTTCCTACGTCTTGTCATCTAACCACTTAATTGATTGTCGAATCACCCCTATTCGTAAGACATTAACAGATTAAATCTGAGCGATTTTTTTAAATGGCAACCTTTATTTTTATTTTTTCGGATGAATCAAAACAGTTTGCGGAAAGACATAAACTTGGAGAATAGTGGAAGTGAGAAACTTTATCCAACTGAATTATGTTGGTGCACTAATAATAAATAACTTTATATGTTACAAGTTAAATTATGAGCTAAAAGTTATGTTTTCTATTTAATTTTCTCTTATATACAACCCTTTGTTAGACTAACGATGTGCACAATACATAACGTATGTAAATAGGAGTATTAAAGAGAAACCTGAAAAGAAACAACTTAGTTTATTACCCCGTTAGTACTAGCATTCTAGCAATCTATTACTTGTTGGTTGTTATATTTTTGCGGGTTATGGTTATAAAGTTCTGTCAAGTCATGATTTAAATAAGTGAGTCCTTTGCGGGAAACACGGCACTTGTATTTTGCAAGAGATGTGTTCGATTGGTAGCGAGAGATTTCGCAAAATATTGGAAGTAATAATTTTCAAAATCAAATACCGATGGAACCGAGCGTTTCCATTCGAAAACGGCATGTTAATTACAGTAATTGTTTGAATGAGATTGTATAGTCTTTTGGGATTTCACGGCAAACTAGACGATTACATAGGGATTTGTTGCCGGAAGACAGCGAGGACGGATCGTTGTTTCACAGGCTGCACTCTCGGTATATTTTGTCGTGATCTCATTATGCAGGAAAACCTTTTAGTATCCATCAGATTGTGTTATGGATTAACTGGTTATGTCGACAAAGCTACCATTTATCTTTAACGAATCTCTTGTTTTGCACACAAACAAAGAAATATTTGGCTTCGTTATAAGTAAAGCAAAATCATTAACCTTAATGCCAATTTAACTAATAACACAAATTAATAAATAACAGAGTGCCAGTAAATCACGGTAATTTTCATTTTCGTGGTAGGTACATTTCTCAAGACCATAAAAACTGGATAGAAATTACTAACCGCTATAATAAATAAAATACAGACGTTTAAAATTATCAGTTAATTAATTTTCCATGTTTGTTCAATTGGCCGGATTGGAGAAACATGTTTCTACTATTACAGAAACGCAATCTAAATTGTTTTTTGTATTTTTGTACGAGATTGCCGTGCTATACACGGTGGTCCAGAAGTTCAAAAACTGACAAACTTTTTAATCAACTTCCATATCATTCCCCCTCAAAATAGCAGGACGACAAAGTTCAATAAAACACAATCGCCAGGATAACGGCTCGCAATTTTGGATTTATCCAAGCAGAATCACCCTCACTTTTAAAGGTGCACTTAGGAGAACCTTATACGGAATTTGCCTAATGAAAGTATTTCAATATTGTATTGCCCTCGTATATCGTTAGCATTTTGATTTTCCAAATCTTCGTCCTTTCGAAGGCTCTCTTCCTGTTTCATTATTATGAAACTACCGAAATTTTAAGCGGTTTATTTATTATTCTTTCCAATACCTCTTACTGCATTATGACTTCTTTTGCATAATAATCATTATTTTGGATGCGCACACATCCCCGATTAACTCGACCCCGTTGTTTGAATAATTACCACGGAATCGGATAATTGAAATAAATTTATTTTTACACAATAATTCCTAAATTAAACGACGACTAATTACATTTCGAAAATGTAATTTGTAGTTAATTAAAATTAAATAAGCAAAAAGACGTAAATGAAGTCGATGATATACATCAATTCCATATTAATTCGGAAATACCTAACGTAATTAATTAAAATTTGATATATTTCACAGCTAAATCGTTTCGAATTGCACACAAAATTATAATTAATGTTATTAATGTTTAGTTCCATCTATCCATTACAAGTCATCGCTGAGTGCATTTATCAATTATAAATAAATAGGTCGTTGGAGGAATCGAAATGAATTAATTTGACAATATACGGGGAGGTAATTAAGCGACCCAACTAATTAATTAAATTATAGTTAATTAATAAAAATCACTTTCAAGATTGTTCTTTTGATTGTCTTGTTATCAACGTAAAAGGTTAGGGACAATCTCTAATAAATCATGCAAAATAAGTTTTAAAACAGAGAATTAATATAGAAAACCGCAACGGAAGATAAAACTAATGAATTTGGTAAAATAATTAATCGGATTGGTGCGTAGCACAGTCGCTAGATTAAAACACAATTAAACAAGATTAAAATAAAATTACAAAACGAAACCTCGTTCCCTTGCAGAGCACGAAATTAATTCATTAGCGGCGCGCTAGGGGCAACGATTAAATAGATAATCTTCATTCATTCTCAACTATTTCATTATGCTACTACACTCTCATTAAAGAACAAAATTATAATGATCCATAATCAGTTTGACAATTTGTTTTTTGTATGATATTATTATAATGGCATCGTCAAACAGGTTCTGTGGTAGCTAATTTTATTAAAAGTGCGATTTCAAAGGCGTTAATTACGGCGTAAGAGAAGTAAACCGCTATTCAAATGAAATAACTTTAGATCATGAGTTATTGCAACAAATTACGCCTTTTATTATTAAATTACGGTGTACTGAATTCAACTGACAAGGTCAAAAAATACCATGACATTTGTAATGATACCTTATATTGTTGCCGTACAATTATTACAATAATTTCAACATAAAAATAACAACATACACAAATAATTAACCATGTTTCAATTATTATAAAAAAATATAATAGTTAATACAAAATATTTTTCTATTACTAATTATTATAATTAATTGGTAGGTACACCTGCTTAAAAATTAATAAAAACGTTGGGGCGTAGCGGATACAATATTTAGCAGTTGCGTAGATCGCAAAGGGTTCATTCATAAATTAGAATTCAAAAATTTAATCATTTCCCCCCCCCCTCCACTTAACGCCACACTTTTTGTCAGAAACACCTAGACATCTTTGCCCCCCTCATTTACTATTTATGATTGAGTAAAAACCCAAATAAAAAAAATATATAAAACAACAAAATACCACTTTCAAAAGAATAAATTTTAAAAATTCATTAAAAATCGAAAAAGTGACGCTATAGTTTTAACCCCCCCCCCCAAATCCTTACATAGGTTTGGACCAAGTTCAAGGATTAACCTACGTTTATGACTACTTTGATTTGATTATTATTGTAAACTACAAGCTGCCAACCATTGGGGGGGGGGGGCGGATAATACTGCTGCCCCCTCTTGAAGAAAAACCAAAAAGTAATTTATCATAATACACAGAAATCATACATATTTTTTGAAAAAAAAAATAACAGGCTTCGATGTCTTCTTCAGTATGTTGAGAAATAAATATTTTAAATTGCAATGTTGTAATTAAAATAATTAAAACAGTAAGTGGTAGAACAGTAGCTACATGTAATAATGAAATACAAAAATGCTCCCAGAAGATAGATTTGCACATTCCTGACCGTTCCCACAAGCTCATCACATGTGTATGGTCTAGGGCAGGGGCCTCCAAACTGAGGGCCAAATCCGGCCTGCGAGCACCACCAATCTGGCCCGCAACAGCGGGCTTGACGTGCCTGGCCCGCGCTTTAATTTATTTTGATAAATCAAACAAAATAATCATACAAAATAATAATCAGATATTTTATTTATCGACCAAAATTAGTTATCAAAAGACAACAAAAAGTTGTCAAAAAGTAATCTTAACCTGATGAGCTAGCTAGATCTTGGCCCTCGGGGCATTGTGGAGGAATCAGTCTGGCCCTTGGGCTAAAAAGTTTGGAGACCCCTGGTCTAGGGCATAAAAGTGACGCTTCAGGGCCACAAATTTCAAGTCTAAAGTCCGTGACAGCATACAAAATAATAGCTGTTTGAATTGAAATAACAGCCGTTGTTGAGAGAGTCGGCCCTTGAGGAATTTTCCGCTTTCTCCACTTGGCCAACCCGGAGGGGGTGGGATAAAATTCTTCTGCGTTTATTAGTAGCCCATTTATATTCGCCCCCTCCCTTTATTCGTATACCGAATTTATAAAAAAAAAAACTGCGCCATCTATTAAAATCGATAACTTGTTATTTATTATCAAGACATAACAATTTACCATTCAAAGATGATTTAAACATTAAAAGTCACAATGGATGATAGATAACGCGTAAATTATGCAATTAAAGATAAAAAGATTTGAATTATTTATGGTGAGAAACAAATTTAAAAATTCGCGATCGTCGATAACAGCTACTTGTCCTTGAAAGACATCTATCTGATTAAAAAAATCAAAGTTTTAATTACTTAATCAAATTAGTCGTTGAAACAAATTAGGTTAATCGTCATAAATTTTAATAAACCGAATTGTTTTTTTTATTATTATTTTTATTGTATTTTTCGTCCATAATCAAAATTCGAGTTCAACAAACTCGATTATTAAAATAAATAAAAAATTATAATATGATGGTAACGAAATTATCTTTCACTTTTTATCAAAACATTTTTTTGAAACAATTAAATAATCTAATTTCAAATTTTAATTTGATAATTAGCTCGGCGATGGTGATGGTAATCAATTTTGTTTTTGCAAACATTCCCATGTTGCCCGGAGATAAGATCAAGAAAATAAGTTAAATTGTTAATAACTAAATAACAAAAATTTTAGTTAGCAAATTACGGTCTAGTTTTAAGCACATAATGACGGCTAATGATGTTCAAGTAGATGGATGTTTTCATAACTACAGGTGTTGCTATTAAATGTAGCAATTCTTCTCGCCGTAATGACAAGATTTCACCGACAAGTATTTAGAGAGAGCTAATGGCCATTTTACGATGTAACTAAAGAGATGAAAATTATTACGTTACAAACGAGTATTGATTTTGTTTAAAAAAAAAAAAAGTTCGGATGATAATATTCCGAATGGTAATTTTGGTTGATTCGAAAATTTTCTCATGATATGATTATACGTTCTGCATATTTCATAACTGGAGTTCTCTGACACAATAATTTTGATTAATTACTCGCCTGGTGAAAATTTCGACAAGATATACTCTCGGTTGGCGAGATGTACAAATTTTAAAGAGTTACAAATAGTTTGCTTATAAAATATCAACGTCAAGAGATTCTGTCACGATACCTGTTTGAAAAGAAAAAAAAGTTGTTGTGTAAGTATTTTCAAGGCTATAAAATAAGTCAATATCCTCATTAATAACTTGACAGCGCATTATCTTAAAATATTCCTTACTAAATTTAGTAAGTAATAAAGAATAGAAAAAACAATCTAATAATAAACCACGTCACAAGATTCTCGGATAAGCGCACACATTCTAGAAAATAATTTACCATGAACGGAAATAATTGACTGTATTTAATACGATAATTGATAAATATATCTTTTAACAACCTTCTGTGCAATAATTCCGAGCGAGGTTCGAAGAGGACGATGACCATGTAACACTTAACATTTCGACAACGAAAAAGAGGCAAAAATTTGATTGATACCGAAATTTTGACGTGGCGAAATAAGTTTGAGAAAAATAAAATTATTTAAAAAAATTATATCAAGAACAGCGACCACCTGCCGTTTGAGCGTCAGCATAATTATCAAAAATTTGCATGAAAGGTCACTATACTTCACGTTTGGAAAAATAAACTGCTTATTAAATTAGTAGCAAAACAGGTGCTTATTTGTGCTTGCTTCCAAAATAAAGTTTCAAAGTCAAGGTCCAAGGAATAAAAATCAGTCGCAATTGCTTGAAAAATTAATTTTGACGAGCAACTTTAATTGGTTAAAATTTTAACACGAACACCTTCAAATATTTGCAATTCATTTTGAATACTTAAAAACACGATGCCAGTGAATGATACTTGAATTTCATTAAATTTAAAAATAACTTAACAGTTCCAAAGAATACACACATTAACAACATAGCACATAATAATCAATTCAATGTACAAAATAAACCATATAAGGACACGAGTTCAATAATAAATCGTTTACTGTTTGGCTATAACTTATTAATACACGGCTATAAAACAGTGCGTTGAAATCTCACAGCAACTCATAAAAGGCTAGTTTCATAAAACGAAAACATTTTACAAAACGTAAAAAATTTAAGTAGAATATTAATAAAAAGTAATTACGTGAAGTAACAATTTCCTCCGTAAACTCCTTAACACTTTCAGACCCCATTAAAGTAATAATAAGGGTGGACCATAAGTCAAAAACACGCAACCAGCAAACCACACGAACGTGACCAGACCCCCTATCTGAAAAAGCAGATAAAATCTGTTGTCCAATACGCCATTACACCGGCTGACCTATAGAGCAATTCATTAGCATGTATTTTTAAGCTAATGGCTTGTTTCAACGAAACTCTTCCAGTAGACACACAAACATACCACACGACACGAAGAAAAATAAATATTGATACCACTACTTAGTTGTTTGTATTCGAATTATGGTTGTATTTTTACAACTAATAAACATTGCAAATACAGTAAAAAAATAAATAAATATTTAATCCCACCAGTGTGAATAACACCTTTGCCAACACATCGCCGGTTATTTTCCCTTTCAAACACAAAAACATGAATCACACCTTGAAGCACTACACCACCACCCCATGCTTGACTTCCCGATCATGCCTCCCTACATTTCCTGTTTTCCAACACGATTTACTTCGGAAAATGTACGAGTGTAAACACTTTGGTAGTTTTTCCTTGATATCTGAATCAATAAAGGAGATTTTAAGTTTTATATGACGTTTGCCTGACTACAAAGGTTTACTTTATTGCTTTGGGAAATATACTTAACTATTGGTTTTGAGATTGGAACCTCCGATGTTCAAGAGATGATGACTCAGTCTTCTATAAAATTTGTACGCAAATAGACCGGATATTTTGTCAAGTTTGAAATCTAAACGAATGCAATAACTGAAAACTAACGACCATTTCTAGGGGGAGCATACATTTATTATTCGAGAAAATTAATATTCGCTTGGAAGTAAAAGTGACGATGCAAAACCCAGAGAGCTTTCTTAGGGAGAGACGTATCTCTGGTTTCGTTATCGAAACAATTGGGGAGCTTTTTTAGAGGGCGTTTAACATTAAATATGGAACGCAGACTATTCCAAAATGAGTTATTGTAGTTCAAAATTAAATTTATTTGGTCAATCTGAGATTTCGCTACGTTACCCAAATAGAAAAATGCTAAAATACTGCGCAAAGAGGCATTTAAAAAAAAAACCTTAAGTTGCACAACGACAATATATTATTATCTAACTTGTTATGTTTCAAAACAGTAAAAAATCAGGTTAGAATGAAATTGGTTGGTACAATTTAGAAAGTTTCGTGACATAGTATTACGCCTAGTTCGTAATCTAGAAAAAAAATGAAGAGTTAGCTTACAGAGTCATAGCATCCGCTCGGTTTGTTGAAAACACCTATTTTTCGTTAAAGCAGTTAGTACTTGGATGGGTGACCGCTTGAAAGCACCATTATCAGGACGGTACAAATTCCTAACTTACCGTTAAGTGGAAAATATAGATCTCCGAGTTACCCACTGACTTCAGTTGAAGCGCGAAACGCCACCACGCGGAAAAATATTGCATTAATCTAATACGTATAGTTGGTATAGAAAGCTTGGTTTATAAAACCATTTACCATTACATATAGGCGCTTAAGTGCAGATGAATTTAACTTCAACGAATATTTACAACTAATCACTGTTCAATTTTAAAACCACAATTATTATTATTATTGTGCATTCTTGTAAATTGCTATTTTCTTTCAGTTCATGGTTTAAAGTGGATTTTTCAGTTTAGTTGTCCATGTGAATAAAATCATCTGTTTGTATATAAATAGTTTACCATCCACAAGCAGCCACTGTGCTACTGTGCAGTGAGAGAATTTAGTTTTCATTTTATGATTTTGTCTACTTTATGCTATTACTACATCGTTATATCACCGAAGCATTCTTATAATTTAGAAATAGAAATGTGAAACAATTTTTTGTCAATAAATATAAATATTCCAAACACTGCAATACTTACGAGTTAATTACGATTATCGCAAATTAGTGCACAATTTCAAGGCACCAAGATCTTTTATGTTCGGCTATCTTGTATCTTGGTTAAATTTTATAAAAATCGGTAAGGTAGAGTCCCGTCTTTCAAAAATAATTTTGTACTTCAAGTTTTAGTTATTCGTGAGCAGAGACATTAAACAAGTTTGACATGATGACTCACGTTGACACATTACAATCTCAGTTCCAGTACGTCGTTACTGATTTTACTGGGTTGCAAGATAATATATCTGTTTTTCCTTACGTAATTCACCTCCGATAGGTCCATTTTAAGGCACTAATCCAAAAAAATTAAGAGTTCTGGAATAGTGAAAAATCAATGCGGCCTTAAGGCCGCACAACATAGGCAATCGAATTCTTCTCCAACTCGAATTTTTTTCTTATCCATTGAGATTCGATTTAAGGAAGCTTCAGGTAACCAAAATATTTTTTTTAAATTACATTAAATCCCCTCTAGTAACCTTCAAACCATTTCTTTTGGAAAATATATTACTCAAAAGGAACACTCTGTATCGAGACCCACTTTTACTACTTTCTAAAGATAAGAAACTGCCTTTATTAATTCAATTATCCAAATGCCTATTTTATCATAAGATATTATCGTTTACTCTAATAATAGAAGGTACGGTACACACCTAAACATACAAGAAAAAGTATGGGGAATATACTGAATGCATTTAGAATTAAACAATCTATTCTATGCGATCGTGCAAGTTTAAATGGTGAACCACTTAGAACACTTCTACAAATAATGAAATCTTTGCAAACAATTGAAATCAAATTTCTTTGTTTGTTTTGTAAATCCAGTACGTACCACATCAAATTAGTTAATCACGTCGAATTGAAGATATAAAAGCTGGACAAGGTCAGAATCGTGTTCCACGTTATTCTATTTGTACAACTGTAAATTTTATTTGTGGTCGTTGTGAAATCGTCCAGCATACATATTAGAAATTAAACCTACAAAAGTTTCCTTTGTAGTGAAATTTATATTTAGAAAAAAAAAGAATATTCCACTTCAAACGCCTGCCCAGAGTCTGCCTTTCTATTTTATTATCATCAAAAGTTATTTTAGCAAAAGGTAATAAAAAAGTAATGAGGTTGGCAATAACTCTCAATGCTGAAACAAATAAGCCAAAAGATTATGTTATAAGTTAATTAAACGAAATGCATTTCGAATCGAGAGTTTGGAAAGTTTGATTAATTTAAGCGCAACTCGCAAAGTTCAGGTGAATT
This sequence comes from Cantharis flavilabris, assembly GCA_949152465.1. Taxonomy (NCBI): domain Eukaryota; kingdom Metazoa; phylum Arthropoda; class Insecta; order Coleoptera; family Cantharidae; genus Cantharis; species Cantharis flavilabris. Next base: position 8,257,051 of record OX424436.1, on the reverse strand, counting down.
AATTAAAAAGTCATTACGCTTCATTTTCAAATAACGGAACAAATTTATATTATGAAATAAGTTAATTATGATAGAATTTATGTGCAAATGGTTTATTTATTGGATCGTTATAAATAGCAAATCATGATCCTTTAAATAGGAACAAACAAAACAACCGGATTATAAATTGCCGACAGGCTAATAGCGCAAACGCATAAAACTCCTTATAAGATCAATATATTGGTTTGTAAGAGGCTAAATAATGGCGAATAATAGCAGTACAATCAAAGTATGTCAGATTTATAGCAATTTAATACTTAAAAAATCTAAACACGACATCTGTTCTCTATTGTATCGAAAAGTGATCCACGAATTCGATAGAAATTTGACACGTCCCCAAGAAACAAGCAAAAAGTTGGAAAAATCAAAATTTTGCTAGAAAGCAATTTTCTTGCCGAGAAAATCGAGTCAATTAAAGAAACAAAACGGCCAATTGAAAGGCAATCTAAATTCCTTGAAAGAACAAAAAGCCCTTGCACAAACGGTCAGCACAAAAGGGAAGAAGCGAACTAATAAAGAAAATGAAGTTAGGAAGTAAGTTAGTGTTGAACTGTTGAACATTTAATGAGACATTTAGTTTGCGACTTGACATTTAGTCCAAAAGTTTCTCTTGCAACACCCACGACACAAACTTTATTTTTACTAAATAAATCTAATCAATTTTTCATTAGAAAACTCTTTGTTTCTTTAATTAAATTTTATCTCTCGCGTGCAATTTAAAAACGTAATAAACTCAATCTGGAAGTGACAATGGATTAAGAGTCACCGTGTATATTACGTAAATGCAATCTCAATCTCGATCGAAATTAATGCAAATAGAATTCGTCACGAATATCTTGAAAAACTTGAAGGAACGAGGAGAAGGTGCAGGGGAGTGTTAAAATCTGTGAAAATCCCATACCTAAAACCACATAAACAATTAATAATAATAAAGTGGCCGTGAACTGTTTTAGAAGTCTATTGTTAAGTCGAAGAATTAGAACCGCAAACAAAAACCACGAAAATTAAAAATGTAAATGAATTCTCTCAACCATAAAGTTGACAAGCGAATCACTTCTTCCGTTTAAGTTGCAGTCATGTACCCCAAGCTTCATATGACGCCGCCGCGTTGTAATTTAAGAGTTGATAAATAGCGTGTTTCCACGAGGCAAAAGGTAGCTTGATCGATAACTCTGCACAAAGTTTTTCTTAACACAATGAACAGGAACGAAAAGGAAATAAGGGAAATTAGCATACGCGGTCAGCGTAGGTAGCTGGTGGCGGTGGTGATGGTGAAACAAGTTATCAGATCGGTCATGAAAGAAATCGAGCAGGCGCTACCTAAAATTACAGAAATCTAAAGGGGTAGATAGTATAAGCTTGGTAATAATAAACCACAAAATAATGAATGCACGTTTCAAGTTGCGTGACTTGCGTTAAAAAGTTATTGTGTAAATCAAACGACTTGCAAAATTTAATTAGGCATTTTAATAGCTTTCGGCACAAACACTGAATGTTGTTAATTTTTAAAACCATAGCCATTTTCTTAATTAACTGCCCATTAGACGTTTTAATAACTTGATTCGAAACTGAAGAAGCTTCAAGAGTGATAGCGCAAAATGGATCAAAACTAATGAAATTTGATTTCGTTTCAAGAAACAGGTCTTGCACAACATGAACAACCTTCCTGGTCTAGAAACTTCAAAGGTCATCCAAACTTGGTCAAGGAAAAAGTTGACCACGAGAAGATTCCACGTTGGAAGGAGGTGGGCAAAACGACCAAGAGTCCAATCGAAAGAAAAATTGCTGGAGCAATCGGGGCTAAAAAAACTCAACGCGAGGAGCAAATTACGATGGAGTAAGAAGTAAATAATTTCTTCCAATTAACATTCATCAACGCGAGTAATAAATAAAAGTTAAACAACCACGACTACGCCAAGTAACCTTGATGAATTATTTAACAAAACTGAAAATGAATGAGCTAATTAATTTGCCACAATCAAAATTTTACTTGGCCTAATTGACCTTACATTTAACTTTTTTAAAAAAAGTGGAACACAAAACTGATAACAAAAAAATTAAATACAACATTTGAATTCCAGTTAAATTTTGTTATCGAACTTTTGTAAATAAAAAATTGTTGTATAGTAGAGTTAAATTGATAATTAGTCTCGGTTGGTAATCAATAAAACATCAGGACACAAACAGCGACAGTCAATAATTTATTTCAAACCCACTTTTTACCCTCTTTTATAGAAACAGGTATTGTATTATAAATATTTAATTTAAATTGTATCAAGAAATATTTTTTGTAATCGAACTATTGGAGAAACCCACGCTTTGTCAGACAAATTGATAATTCGAAAGTACAATAATTCTAATTGCATCAGAAATCAATCCACGATCAATAGCACTAAAAAGAAAGTAAAAGTTAAATTAAATAATTTCATATTCTGTATCTAATTAGTAGTACGAGATTACCACGTTCTGGTTTAATTGTTTGAAAACAGGAAGAGATACATTATGAAGTGAAGACAAAAATTTAAAAACCAAGATTTTGCATTTGCGCGGACTTTTCAGAGTACAAATTGGAAGCTCGACCACTTGAAACGTGTAATTATTTTCGTTTAGTTATAAAATATAATTGACCAATTCTTCAAGAGCCAAAAGCAATAGCTAAACCAGGGATTCTCAACCTACGGTATGTGGAATTTAAACATGAGAATAGTTGCGTTGATCTTCAGATTCATAGCAGAACTGTCACATAACTGGGATATACAGGGCTATAAATTGATCATGAATAGCAAAGCTTTTGATTTTTCATCAAATGAATCGTCATCTGGGGTATTGTTGGTGACCGAATTATTATTAGATGTTCAAAATGAAAAGAGTTTCAGTGCACAGAAGGTGCGGTCTCTTCTCTCTTCTCTCAGTCTCTTCAAAACCACTGCACGTAACCACGTCGTAGACATTTTATTGCACTAGGAAGCATGAGATGCATTAATTAATCATTGGTTAATAAAAACTAACTTTTGTTACCGATTACCCAAGTCCACAGAAAACAACGACAAATGAAAATTCAGGATGATAAGCCAATTTTTCCAGATTTTACAATTGGCAAAAAATTGAGAAGGTTGAGAACCTCTGCTGTACACGCCAAAGATTTTTAAAACTAACGTTATTTTTAAACTTTAATGAATAAGCAGAAAAACTATGAATGAACGAATTCTTTAAATTTTAGTATTTAGTGGTTTTTAAAACTGTCCCAAGTGCAAATGCATAAAGCAGACGGCGCCGGAATCCAAAAACACATGCGTGATAAACCACAAAAATTTCAAGTGTTAAGAAAATTATCTGACTCATTTTTTTCTGCAAAAAGTAGAATATGCGCGCATTCGTTTAAGTAAATTAATTACATATCTTGTTGTCCGACATATCTGCTCATAATATCGTTGCCGAGGTGCTCGGACTGTTGAGCAAAAGAAAAAAGAAGAAGTCTGTACGACTTTTATTTATAGTCGATGCTTAGCCGAATAAGGAAAGACCGGCTACAGTTGCAAAAGGATTTTTTTCCTACTCATTCTATCGCCTTAACCGAGAAAATTATTTTCAGTCATCAATTTCATTCGGGAAGTTTTCTTGTGCAATCAATTCTAATTGAAAATGGCGTGGTTTAAACTTTAAAGTAAACCGCTTCGATCTAAATTCTCATATTTGATTGAAATTCAAACAAGACTTATGCAAATGAACGGGCAAAGTAATCAATACGGATCAAGTGATTTTAAAACCGAAAACGTTCTCAATATTTTATATTCTTTGGGCGATGGAGTGGCCACGTGAGAAAGACCAGACAAACTCGTAGAGTAGACTTTCATGAATAAAAGATACCATTGCTATTATTATTATCATCATCATTCCACGAGTTTAAAATTATCGTGAAACAAATTGTGGATAAAAATCACGACCGTTCAGAAAGTGAACGGCCTAACCAGTAACCACACGATCTCGTAGCCACGAGACAAGTGGAAGACTCAGGAGGAGAATTTTTGATATTACTCATTCCACTTTTGCTCTTATTGTTTTTAATTGTTTCAAAACAATACAAAATCCAATTAAAACTGTTTGGAAGATCAAAGTCCAGTTTGTTTGAGAATGTCAAAAAGTGCCCACAGATTTATTTTTTGCTAGAATTTTTTTAATGTCGCAATAATCTGCACTCGAATGAAATACATTTTGTACAAAATAAAACGATACAATCCAATTACTGGTGGTTTAGAAGCTCGTGCCAATTTAGTAGATCAATCGTTAGCGACACGTTTGTTAATGGTGGATTCCGGGAGCAAGAGAATTAGCGCCAGTTTGATGTATCACAACGATTGTAATCGCCAAGCTAAAACATACAAAGAACATTCAAAATATTTAAATAAAACGAAATTAATTCTTGTTTGCCTTGAAAGTTTAAATGTGGTCCAATTGAAACAAAATATTTAAACCACAATCAGAAGCTTAATCAGGTTACCCTGAATAGCAATGAAAAACCATAATGGACTTAGTAAATCAGTTACCCCAGTTAAGGTCAAATATAAACAGGATTATAAGACCAGTAAAACAACAACGGTGGTCACCCAAAGGCGGTGTAGCGAATCCTGAGAGAAACTCTGTGACCTACGGCAGTAAATAATGCAATAAAAAGAAAGAGTTGTGGAAAATACAAGCAAAATGATATTGTAGACGGTAGAACATTGCAGTTTATTCCAGGACGTTTTCCTTATTGATTTTAATATTGCGGATAAAATTCTGAATTATTTTAAAAATGTCGTTTTAAAATGTGAACATAAAAATTTACATTGACCCTTTGTTTTAAATAACGGAAGAAATAAAATAAAGGCGTAGTAAAAAAAATCAAAGAAGCCTGACGTATTCTTGCGTGCACCCCATATGCGTGGGGTCAGGTCAGGTGTAATAGGGGGTCTTATCACGAATCCTTTTTACTTAGTTTGTCACACCGTACCGTACCTACCCTATAATAAAATGATTCATTGTGTAGTCAAATTTCCTATGATAAAGGAAAATTATACTTTTTTCTAAAAAAAAAAAAAATTACTTCATTTCTTTTTAGTTTTATTGGATATAATTAGGCTTCTACTACACGTAATTGCATATTATTCTTCATCGTTGATATCAATCATGCTGAAGAATGGCGTTACATATCAGGTTACCCTATTGAAAAATTTCAAATTTTAATTATTTTACATAGTAATAAAAGCTCTATTGTTAACATCTCATTTACAACTAACAACGGAACTTTTTCTGTTTGGGTGACCCAATCTGCTCTGCTCTTCGTCTCAATCTAACGTAATTGGAGAACAACCTGTCTGTCCGGAAGTTCGTCGATAGAGTTCATAATCCGAGAAACCCTCCATAAATTAAGGTAAAAAATATAAATAAAGGCGTTGAAAGAGTTGATGTAAGTTTTTTACTACAAGAATGAAAGTCGTAAATCCTGGAAACAGGTCTAAAGCGAAGAAGAAGCGACATATGCCAAGTTGTCACTGGAATAAAACGACAATGCAACCAAGATTAACCTTTTACGCTTTCATGAATACTTCCACACATCACATGGTCGAAGAATGTCTCAAAAAATTTTGGACTAGCCACCCATGTCAGATTTGGAATTTATCCAGTTTCCCTAAATCCAATTTCGCAATTTCATCTGATTATTCCTTTGATTTCTGATTGTTTAATTTTATTGACGAATCCGTCAATACCAATGTAGCAATTTGTTCGGGAGAAGCAATTACGGAATCTTGGGGAGTTTAAAAGAACGCTTGCTGCTTACGATGATGGGTATTTCCGTTGTGTCAATATGACATGACTCAATTTCCTTGAGGAACCCTCGTTTAATTCATGAACATGTTGTTTTATTTTTGTATCTCACCTGGAAGCGTCATTTAAGTTGAGCGGACACCGGTCACCAAGCTAAATAAAAGCAGTCGATCACTTGGCAAGTATAATTTAAATAACACAACTCAAATACACTAAAAAAATATTTACTTTTTTTAGGTTCATTATAGTGTAAACAATGTCATAAAAGTCTTGCAAATTTATTTTCACCCTATAAACTAAATTAATAATTAGTGTCTTCATGTTTTTCACACATTTTCAATTATTTTTACATAAAGAACATTAGGCAAATCAAATTTCAATTATTTACATTAGTGTGGGATGTACGTAATATTATGTTAATGCGCAATTTGAAAACAAATAATGTAATTTACATCGATGGTTTCACTTTCAACATCATCAAATTCGTTTATTTAAGAGTAAAATGCGTGACATTTGTTTGTCATTTTATTCCATACAAATTCTCACGAGCCATTTCAATATTATGTGAAAATTCAATTAATACATTGAAAATCTATTATTTAAATTTTGAAGTTTTTAAAATAATACTAGATTACTTTAAAAATGTCAAATGTTAACAACTACAAATAAATCAAATGAAGAGACATCCGTCCGCCGTGACATTAACTAACGAGGAGAACCCCAAAAGTATAACTCTAGGATCGAGATCAGTTTTGGCAATCATTTGATTTTTTTTAAAGTGCTACGGACAACTGTTACTGAGAAATAGCCTTTATAATTTTTGAATGCAATACATCAGCTAGTTTATGTAACAGAAATCCCAAGGTCTTCTAGCTGCGATGGCAATGCGTCTGCAAGTGGATTGAAAGGTCTCAGATTCAATTCCCCACAGAAATAGTTTTTTTCAGATATTCTTGTATCTTACCGAATATAAAATAATAAAATAAAAAATATAAATAAAATAAGAGAAATATTGGAAGTAATTTATTGTAAAACGGTTAAATTTAAAACTAACATTTAAAAGCTAGAAACCGTTTGGATTTCTGTTGCGTAAACAAGCTGAAGTATTACTATCTAAATTTTAAACACTATTTTTACAGAAACTCAAAAAGAAACTTAATTTTATTGCTCTTTACCTATTAAACTTTGTCTCGGTTCTAGAAATACACTCGAGGGGTTCTTCTCTTAAGATACTTATATGAGCTGGGAATGATTTGCAATTGCCAAAGAAAACTTATAGGCAACATAATGACAAAGTGATTAGATTTTGTTTTTTTATATTTTTGGATGTTGTATAGCAGGGGCGGCCACCAGGTCGATCGCGAAGCAATTTTTAGTCGATCATAGCCGCCGATACTAGTCGTGATTCATAACAAGCCGAGGAGAAAACCGCTGGTGAAATTTGATGTACAAGTGAAGGGAAATTTGAGAAAATTTAAAGAAATCTTAGGAAGTCTAAGGAAATTCAAGGATATATTAGAAATTACAGATAATCTTGCTTTTTCAACTTTTTCGAAAGGATATCCTGAGACAATCCAAAAGAAATCCCAAGGAAATTTTAGGAAATTTGATGTACAAGTGAAGGGAAATTTGAGAAAATCTAAGGAAATCTTAGGCAACCTAAGAAATCTAAAGATATCTTAGAAATTACAGATAATCTTGCTTCTCAAACTTTTTCGAAAGGAAATCATGAAGTAATCCAAAAGAAAACCCACAGAAATTTTAGAAAATTTATGTACAAGTAAAAGGAAATTTGAGAAAATTTAAGGAAATCTTAGGCAATCTAAGGAAATCCAAGAATATCTTAGAAATTACAGAAAATCTTGCTTTCTCAACTTTTTTGAAAGCAAATCACGAGACATTCCAAAAGAAAACCCAAGGAAATTTTGGATAATTTGATGTACAAGTAAAGAGAAATTTCAGAAAATTTAAGGAAATCTTAGGCAATCTAAGGAAATCCAAGGACATCTTAGAAATTACATATAATCTTGAATTTTCAACGTTTTCGAAAGGAAATCATGAGACAATGCAAAAGAAAACCCAAGGAAATTTTAAGAAATCTGGGGAAATCTACAGAAATCCAAGAAAATATCCTAAAAGCTTTTACAGAAGGATTCGATCGACCAACCTTGTGATTATGAATCAAATCGCTTGGACAACTGAACCAAACAATTTTGGTGAATCAGGAAGGTGAAGTTTGTAGAAATTTAAAAATTACCAAGTGGACTGTTTAGATATAATCATTCATTGACCATGGAAAGTGTGAAATACATATTAACACTTTTATATTAATTTTACGAGCTGATAATTAATTTTGAAAAAATTAATACCAATATTTAGGTAAGCACTCCAAGTAAAAACAAAATTCCAAAAATATAGAAAATCATTAATTTTAGTTAATCCATTCAAACACTAATTCTATTGTCTGGATATTTGGTTTCCAAAATTTGGCCTGATGAGAGGTTTTACGGCATTTTCGACAACAGATTTTAATGATTGGCTGGGATTTCGTATAATCTATCTATTTTGTCCTTACTCATTTCTAAACAAAAGTCTCTCCCAACTATCTCCAAGTAACCCAATTCTGGGTCATGTCCCTCCAAGCAATGCCCTGCAGTTGTGCGGAAAATTAAGAAGATCTAAAAAAGTCGAACGGTTTGAGTGAGATGAGTCTGGCCTTTATAAGTTCAGATGTTCTTTTTTTTGGTCTTTTGGCTTTAGCTATCTTGTCCACATTTCACTGCGTTTGAAAGCCATAAGTTAGTACAGTGAGAGGATACACTGATGGTTAAACACTCTCTTCTGTTTGAATTTCATTGCTGATTTTAAATCATTTCTTTTTCTTCATTTGCACTTGGCATGGTTCTGTAAGTACTTGAATAATATATTCTAGTAGGATGCTAACCTGCTCACTGCAAAAATTTGAATTTATTTTAATGCAAATTTCCATATTAACTGAGCTAAATTAAATTTGTCTACTTCCATCGAAGCAAGGACATGTTTAAAATATTAGCTTAGCAACCGGTGTCCTCAACGCTTTATTAAAGTAGCTTATACACAACAAGATAAGGTTCCACTGCTAAATCTCCAACTTATACATTTCATCTGATTGAAGGTCGACATGTTTGCCCTGTTTTCGTCTAGATGTCAATTTAGCTTTGCAAATTTGGATGAAGCAAATCCACCCTTCTTCCAGCAAAAAAAAAACTATAATAAAATACAGTGTGGAGATTTTTAGATAAAAAAATACCGAAAAGAAACCCTCATGTGCCTACCTGAACCACAAAAATATAGGTCAGGTAGCTCAATATTTCAACAATCTCATATTCGTAGTTACATTTTTAAGTATGGGTATCAAAATTCTATTGAATGATGATCCTACCAGTTAAAGATATCAAATGTATTCAGACGAAATCGGAGGGGAAGCTGTTTGCTTAATTTTCGATTCAAAAAACGTGAACTAGAATAAAAGGGTCTCGTTAAAACCTATTTTCTTGTTGAAGCGCTACCCCACGATTTAAGTTATTGCATAATTTATTTACCGAAAAAGTTTTAATGGAGTTTAAAAAACTCAAAATTGGATTAATCGCTTCCCAAAAATAAATTTGTAACGCAGTGTCTTAATTTTTGATAGAATTTCGTTTAGCAAAATTTAATTGCATGCAAATCCAGTCAAAGCAAAATCTCGAATATTGGTTTTGGAAAACCTAATTGGTATCAACGTGCGGTAAAAATTTGCAATCAGATTAGTTTGCTAAATTGTTGTGTTGAAATTTGTAAATGGATCAATTTTGTCTTTGCCTTTGGGCATTGAATTTGTGCTTGTAATTGATGTAGAAAATGTCAAGGAAACTCGGTTGAAAATTTAAAATATTGAAACCGCCTCCATTTAGATTAAACAACACTAAAACGATTCTCGAGGCAATTTTCAATTTATGTAAGCACTAAAGAATAGCATCGAGATAATTTTCGTAATTTATTCTAATGAATAATTTGTAATAGCAATAAAACTTTTTTTATATGGATATCAAGTTAATGAATAAACAAATCAAGGACAATAAGCTTGTGTGCACAATTTACAATAGATCACATCATTATGTGACCCAATCGAATTTATAAAAAGTTAAGAGATTAACAAATTCGTGGTCGATAATTTAAATCAAGAAAGTGGTTCACCTTCGAAGTATTCCCAAGATTTAGCAACAAATTGATTTATTATGCGAATTTTTGTTAACAGCAAAAGTTAATTTAATTATGACTTATTTAAAAGCCTGTTTAGTATTTTTATTTTATACGTGACTTCATTGGTGGTCTGTATATGGAAGAAACCACCTATTCCCCTAACAAGTGCAGTTCGATCCTGCCCTAAGGTGACTTTTTTCCTCGTTTATTCATACCATGCGACTAATCATTTTAATTATGAAAACAATTTCGTCAATTAACGGGATTTTAAAAAAATGGACAGGATAATTTCGACGTGAAAAAAAGAAAGCGATTTGTGTGGTCGAATTAACTTTCTCTATGAGAAACACAAAGCGACATTAAAGAGAAATTCAAACCGTTTTTCGACACGTAATAGCCAATAAAAACTGCTTCTGATCCCTTGGAAGTTCAAAAACGAGTTAAAATAGTTTAATAAGCCACTTAAAAATAAATGTCCAACAAGTAAAAATTTTACTTCCCTTATATTTTTAGAGCAGTGATTTATTCCTTTTTTTAAAAAACCTGAACTTGAGGTTACGCTTCATTTAAAAATCTTGTGATGCAATAGAAACTTACAAGGTTTTTAAACGAACAAAACAATTTTATGACAAGGAAAAGCTCTTTGTATTTGACAATTAAAAACGGCTATGCGTAGTCCAAAAATCTTTTAGATCCATTCTTGCCATTGTAGAACTAATAATTACTTTGTAAGTCGAATAATACTGTAATAAATTTACTGGGAAATTCGTAAAATTGACTCGAATATCTAACAGCCAGCAAGTGAAAGATTTATGAGCGGCTTTAACACAAACGGTTGCGAATACTTCAGCCCCTAAAAGCAGCTGAGCTGGGAACGTGAAGGTTGCTTGGTAAATCCGTACCGATGCAGACATTGTGACCCGGAAATCCCGATTAGAGCATAACCGAATCCCTTTGGGTGATTGAAAATAAAAGAATAAAAAGACTAACCGAATATTTAATTCTCTTAGGTAGCCACAAATTTGCATTCTATTTTTACTGCTTTGATGGAATAATACATTACGCTTATAAATATATTGTTTTACATTTTCCTATATAACGTTCATTAACCTGCCCGATTTTGTCTCATATAGCATTTATTAATTTTCTATATAGCAAATAACAATTTTTTCCCGAGATTTGCGCAATTCAATGAAAGTCGATCGATCAATTTGTGAACACGAGGCTCCCAAGGCAAGGTGCAGGAAAAGATGAAGGAGATCATCAAAGCTATATTACGAAGTCTATGATTTAAAAATAATACAGCACACACATGTTCGATATAAAAAATTATTTATCGCATCAAAAAAGTTCCTATTTTAATATACCATACAACAAATATGTTAATGTTACCACAGTAAAAAAAAAGTATGGTACAATTTATTCAAAATATATTTCCCAACCCGTCTAATTCTGCACTTCACAAATGGATATCAGTTTAATTGACCCCCCCCCCCCGGGGCCACCATTTGCTCTAATATATTAGAAGGTTAACCGATGAAACATGCTATTCTAAGAAATTGAGTCTAAATGCATATGCCAATAAATTAACAATATATAGTTCGATAATAATCAATATATTAGTCATATAGTGACTGATCACTTTAATAATATATTATCTTCTGCTGAAATAGCACTGCTTTGATCCCCTTAAAATTGAAGTGAGCAATATTAAAAAAATTTCGTCGCATTCCATTGTATCGGTATCACGTAAAATGTATTTGATAAGAAAGGTACATACATAGTATATCAATATCATATTGTATACTGAACATTGAAGTGTAAATATACTGTTTATATTTTCAACTTCAAATACAGTAAACTGTAGAATGAAAAAAGCTTGAAAAAAAAGAATATATTTATAATATATAATTATATTCTCCGCGCATCTTGTTCGGAGCAATACAAAAAGCTTGGATTACATCAGATTTGGCCACATACAAGCAGAATAATATCAGAATTATGATAAAAAGTTGTTCGTGACCTTTGTGTTAAATGATATGTAACATGATCTTGACCATTTGGTTATCGAGATGATCATGATACTGTTATAGAAATAAAAACAAGGCAAAGTATACATACCTAATGTAGACCACGACGTTATTGTTAACCAGTCTTTTCCATCCGAACGGAACACTAACAAAACTAGGTTGGAGTCCCGAAACGGTCCTAACGAGTGATGCAGCAGGAGAGGGAGTTTGTGGCCCGACTGCTAGCACCACTCCACTTGAACGCATGTTAACACTACCATCGTATACCACCATTTCGGTACCTTGGGGTTGAACTACTACAAGGCCTTCATCTGCAGAACTCAGACTACTACAACTTGATTCTGCCGTTTCTGATCGCACTGAATCACATCTTACACTTTGAGAAGAACCTTCACCACCCATAACACTCACATAACCAGAGTCTGCCGAGGAATATCCTTCACGATTATCACATTCTTCGCGCACCTTAATCTCCAGACGATTAGGCCCAACCTGCCTATTATCGCCAGATATAATTTCTACATTGTTTCCGCCGTAATTTATGTTTTTAATTGGTGTGCCCGAAAAATTACTATGATTTAAAATAACACTATTATTTACATTAATATTTTGATATCCAGGGATGTTTGTGGTAGAAGACTGCTGAAATCCATTGGGAGATATCACAGTGTGGGCATTATTTGTAAAATAGCCAGCCGATCCGTTTGGTGGATAGTCTGGTGGTTTAAGTAGATGTGTTTTATCGGGAAAACTTTTGGATGAACCCACCACGGTGGCCATTGAATGTGGTGGATTCGAATAGGCCATGCTGACATTGTGAGAATTTTGCGAATTAAAGGAAGCAACATTATGTTGACCAACGGCGTATGCCTGTGCAAAATTACCATCAGAAACATAAACTACAACATTTTGCACTCCGGTTGTTGCTGACAACTCAGGTTTGCCAGCCATTCTGAATGCATATCATCGGCCTACACTTCGTCCCACTTCTTATCTTCCAATAGTTCTAAAACAATAAAAAAAAGGTTGTATAAACAAAACGATTTTTAAATTTGGCGGGAGAAAGTCGGTCATTCGGAACATGCTGTATGTTTACTTGCCATGATTATGGGGGCTTTTTTAGATTTTATGTAGGTTTTTAGGAATTCGAAAGACGACTAACAATGTATTATTGTGACCTTGCAAAGCTTTAAAAATAAAAAAATATTAAAATTATGATTGATGGTTACATGGCATAACTGTACCCGAAATTATGTTTATGCAATGAAAATATATGCCATATGTTTTCGTTTAAAAAAGTTGTAACGTGTAACGAAATAAAGTCAAGATATGATTAGATTAGTTTTTTTGATAACTAAACCCGTTTAAAATTCATAATTGAAATGGAAACAAATTTATGGTTGGCATTGTTACGGCATTTGTTTACAAATATGAAAAAAGTGAAAAGCGGCCAGTTGAAAAATATAAAACCAGTAGCAAAGGTACACAATAAACAAAATTACAACCAGCAATAAAATTTTAGGGGGGCAGTAAAGCAAACCGAAGTGTAAAATTAATAATAGGAACAGTAAATAGAAGCAATTATTACCTGCATTTCGTTTCCTTTTCTCCTAAATAATGACAATTATGAAATATTTGCATTACAATCGTTTGAACCAGAAACACAAACTTAACACCATAAAAAATTAAGGTAGATAGTAGCAAGATATAGGAAGGAGTAAAATGTTTGAATTTTACGATTAAACCCAATATCGGGGGCTCATCTTAGATTTTCCTTCTACTTTTATGAAATAAACTTGAAATTAGCATTTTTCACTTGGTTTTATATTTTGAAATCACTTAAATAAATAAATGTTGACATTAACAATGTCCATAAATAGTCACTTTATGATTACAATGTTTGTTGGTATCACTCTCGCACAAACTGGACACTGAAAAATATGGTTCCCTTCTCGTACAACTCCCAGAAATCTTTGCGGTACGTTTTGTTTACAGCAAGAAGTCCTGGCGCCACCTATACAATTTAATAATAAGTAAATAAGGTAATTTGCTGTAAACTCACTTGGCAATAAGTTTTCAATATTCATAACATAGAGAAATGATAATTATCCTCATCCAAATTTATTATATTTATCGGTCGTCATTATTAGCCTTTGAAGACTAACTAAGAAAGTAACAACACCAAATAGGAATTAATTGCAACTGATCATGAGCGTCCATAATCTTTTTTCGAGTAAGGGTCATATTCTTTTTTTATTTTTTATAGGTTTTTTTAAGGTTTTATTTAACTCAACATGTACTACGTGTGTGCGTGAATAAATATTGTCGTGTCCAAAATGCTCCAAACATTTTATTCAATTATTTTTAAATTAAAATAATTTATTATTTTATTATATTTATTATTTCTTTATTTTAATGAGTTGGATCAGTGCCGTATCATCGCAAAAGCCCATGAAGCCCGTGGGTTTGCGGCGGAAAATTTAAATTCGGGAGTTGTAATTTCTAATCATTAATCGTCTTAATTATTATTAAAAATAAATTTTATTTTCTTTATAAATTTTTCAAATTTAAAAAAAAGATCATCTGGAAACCCGACGATAGAGGCGCAAAATATTAAAGACTCTGATTTGGATGAGACTGATGGGATGTTATGAGTGTATTTATGTCCTGGTTTTTTATTTTATATTAAACCTTGCGCGGACCCCCTGACTTTGTTTAGGGACCCCCAAATCAGTTTCAATTTTCAACAAACTCTCTGAATGATTCCGAGGACCTCCGAAACTCCCTACAGACCGCTTTGGGAACCCTGTTCGAAACTAATAAAATTAGATATTATTAACTGGTGTTTTTTTTTCATTTAATCAATGGCCCCATGCTTTAAGTCATTTTGTTTATTTCAAAAGAATGCACGCATAAAAGCTTTTTGTAAAAATTTTTGTGCGGAAATATGGAATGAAGTAGAAAAGCGATGTTAAAGTAAGACAAAATCCTAACGTCAAAATAACGTTTAATATAGAAGTGGAAGGAATTTATGTATGAAACGTCATCTGTTACTGACCTGTATACCAGATATTTAAATGGGCGAGGGTAGATGCGTAGTTCTTGGTGGAACCAGATCATCTCTGCCAACTTCTGCATTATATCTAACCTCAATCTAACCTTATCCAAACCTTGAAACTAACCTTAACTAAACCTTGAACCTAACTTAACCTAAACCTAAACCTAAACCTGAACCTATCCTTGTAGTGTAAATTGCTCAAATTTCACTACATCTGCCACTTGCTTAACCGTAGGTGGACTGTACGTGTTAGCTAACTTTGTTATTTGCCTTCTATATTAACATCTATGACCCATGGATGTTAATATAGAAGTCTAGATACGCAACTCCCAATACATGCAATGTAATAGAAGTGAAGCCTAGCGGCCATTTGTATGAAAGGCAAATCAGTAATACATTTCACTAATATGACTGATGTATGACAGGTTTCACATTTACACACGGGTTAGTTATCTAAAGACTGCATATTATCAGATACGCTACTCCTAATACATGCAATATAACAGAAGTAAAGCCCCAATGTCAACTGGCGGCCATTTGTAGATAAGGAAAATTGGCATACATTTACAATATGTGACAGGCTTCACTTCTGCGCTCGAATTAGTTATCTAACCTTCTATTAACAGCTATGTCCTAACATAAACTTGAAGCTAACCTAAACCTGAATCTAACCTAAACCCGAACATAAACCTGAATCTAACCTAAACCCGAACATAAACCTGAATCTAACCTAAACCTGAACCTAACCTAAACCTGAACCTAACCTAAACCTGAACTTAACCTAAACCTGAACCTAACCTAAACCTGAACCTAACCTAAACCTGAACCTAACCTAAACCTGAACCTAACCTAAACCTGAACCTAACGTAAACCCGAACCTAACCTAAACCCGAACCTAACCTAAACCTGAACCTAACCTAAACCTGAACCTAACCTAAACCTGAACCTAACCTAAACCTGAACCTAACCTAAACCTGAACCTAACCTAAACCTGAACCTAACCTAAACCTGAACCTAACCTAAACCTGAACCTAACCTAAACCTGAACCTAACCTAAACCTGAACCTAACCTAAACCTGAACCTAACCTAAACCTGAACCTAACCTAAACCTGAACCTAACCTAAACCTGAACCTAACCTAAACCTGAACCTAACCTAGGCTCAGGTTTGGCTTAGGTTAGGTCTAGGTTAAGTTCAGGAACCTAAGTTAGTTTAGGTTTAGGTTAGGCTTAGGTTTAGGAACCTAACCTAGGTTAGGTTCAGGTTTAGGTTAGGCTCAGGAACCTAACCTAAGTTAGGCTTAGGTTAGGTTTCAAAATCTAACCTAAATCTGAGCCTAACCTAAACCTAGCCTAGGTTAGGTTCAAGTTTAGGTTAGGTTTAGGTTTAGGTTAGGCTCAGGTTTAGGTTAGGTTCAGGTTTAGGTTAGGTTCAGGTTTAGGTTAGGTTCAGGTTTAGGTTAGGTTCAGGTTTAGGTTAATTGGATTTAATTGGATGATTGAAAAATTTGAGAATGAATATCCTCGTATGTGAGCGGCTTACGAGGGTTTACGAAAAGTCCAGACTTGTTTTCCAATCTCTTCGCATCAAATTACGACAGTTTAAGTCATAATAAGTCTATCTATAGATTTTACAATTTATAAACCCCTTTGCTACTTTTTGACCCCAAAAAGTCTTAAATCGGACACTATTTCGGCATTTCCTTATGCAATTTGAAGAGATAAATCTTCAATAATAATTAATAATTTTCTATATTAATTACAAATTTTAATTAAATTTTTATAAATAAATAATTATGTGGGGATTGTCGATAAAAAATTATACAAAAAAAAAATACAAAAAATACAAAACTTTTTGAAGAAAGTTTAATAAACTACAATTTTTAGTTAAACTTTTTTTTGTATCAGCACAAGTTGCCGAGATATAGACAAAAAACTGAAGAAATGTACATTTTTTCCAAGATGGCGGCTCGAGCGCAACAGATTTTGACGGAGACTTTTAGTATGTTTAACAGGAAGCCGTCATAAACATGTGTACCACAATTCAGATCTTTAGCGGTTAATGTTTAATTTTTATCTAATTTTACTGTACTAATTACTATTTCAAAAAAATGAAATTTACAAGCAAAATTGCCTATCCTTTTTTCTATTTTGAATTCTTTGGAAGTAATTGTATGTATATGTTACGGTCAATGTTGACAATTCGGCCATTAACGTCAATGGCCGGACAATAACTTCAATGCCCAGCTTAGTTGGGCATTAACGTCAATGACCATGTATTTTGGGCAATGTTGGCATTTAAAATTGTATATGTGGTTTTTACATCATTGCCCTGGCAATGACGTTAATGTCCAATACAAGGTGGACAATGATGAAATTACTATTCTACAGATTCAATATTCTATCACTCTTTCAGTTTTGGTTGGTGCAAGTACAACAAATCACGGATCCACGGTAAAATAAACTAATTAAATTTAATTAATTTTTCTTCCGGTCCGATTTGGCTGACGCAAAACACGACAAATCATGGATCCATCCTAAAATGATCGTTTGTCTAAATTAAATAAAAATCTTTGTAAATATAATCTTTGCCTTGAAAAGGGCCCAGTTGCGGTTATTTACACGGAAAAATACGTGCACGACAAATAATTGTCCCTAGTTGAAGTACATCGCCATTTTGCTGTTCCTTATAGTAATTATTCTATAATATCATCATTGTCCAATCCATTTTGGCCATTAACGTCATTGACCGGCCAAACACGTAAATATTACAATCATATGAAAATATTTACATCATTGCCCACCGTTATGGCCGGTCAATGACGTTAATGGCCAGCGTAAATGGGCATTGACGTCATTGTCCGGCCATTGACGTCAATGCCCAATTTACGTCATTGACCGTAACATATATACTTATTTATGTATAATTTTTATTTTATTACTTTTTTAATGATATTAAATTTTTTGAAAATAAATTTTTGTTTCTCTAATAAGCGATATCTGCTTATTTTTAATTCTGTTACTAATTGAGGAAATCTATAACAATTTATTTCTATGAGTTAGTACTTTTTAATTTTTGCGTTGAACAACCCTGCTCATGACCACTTTACCATCAGTTTTCCCGCTTATTGCTCATTCATGGTAAGAATTTTGAATTGTAACATAACCTCGCACAATTTACAAAGTGGAAAACTTACTTAAAAATTGAAACAAAAAGTTATTGTTGCAGTAATAATCCATTTAATTAAGATAAGGTGGTAGAGAAATGGATATTATAGGATGCTTGGCACCCGAGATTTCACAACAAATTTTACTGTACTTGGATTGGAAAGCTATCGAAGTTGTCTCCAATGGCATTGAAGAGTGGAAACATTTATTCGATAATTTTTTTTGGAAGGAACTGTGTCGTAGGAACAATTACCGGGAAGATGAAGTATGTTTAGGTTCGGATATATACAATCAATGTATGCTAAAACATTATCTTCATTGGCAGGTAAATTGACTTTTTACGTAGACGATATAAGATTATCCTTTTTACCTTTTAGTATATTATTTTGATATATTTGATGATAATATTATATTAATATTTACAGGCAATTTATACATACAATCAAGTAATACAATCTAACTGGGCAACTGGATATTATCAAAACATTTCCATTAATCGTGTCACGTACGATAGGATTCTATATTTTGATGATGAAATACTTATAGCCAATTGTTATTCTAAAACTGTCAATTTTGTCTATACAGATATTATAGAGTTATCGACAGGAAATGTGAGCAATAAATTTATTGTATAGATCGCAATCACCATTCCTGCAAGTACTTACCGTTACCGACCTTCCTACAACCTCTTGAATTTATTTTAAATCCATGCATGCAGAATCAAAGTAAAATTGCTTGTCTTTAGGATCTTGATTTGGTTTAAAAAACTACATTAAAATTTACATATCCGTGCAGGCTTAGTATTACCAACAATATTATTAAAATAATATTTATATTTTATTTTCAGGTTTTTTTCAGATTTGATGAAAAAAAAATAGTTCAAAAAATTGTAAGACACCAAAACTTGTTGATTTATTTTGTAAACAGAACTGTGAAAGTTTTAAATCTGGAAACAACATGTTGGAATTTAAATTTAAAACTACCCGAAGTATCCAGAATTTCTCCCGATGGAATCCATATAGAAGTACGCGATAATTTGTAAGTTCTTTTATTACATTTTATTTCAGTTTGATTTCGAAATACCCAAGAATTCAAATTATTCCTGATCACCTTGTAAAACTTGAGTAGTACACTTTACATAACTTAGATGGTGATAGAGGACACTTTTCTAAGAAAAATATTTAACAAACATTTTTTTCTAAATTCAAACCCTCGAGAGTTAGGCCACTTTAAAGCATTTTTTTTTAATTTCACCCTCACATGGCCATTGCTCCGAAAATATTGATTTTTCAGTAAAAAGGCCTAAGTGCTTTTTTAAAGAACGTGAAATAATCTACAGACTAGATTCAAACCTTTCATTGTTTAAAATTAACGGCTTTCGATTTATGAATTAAAGAAAGTAAAAAAATGTTGAAAAATTCTAACTTTTTTTTCTTGTTCTTATCAAATACCTATATTTTTTAAACGAAACATTTTACAAAAAATCTGACGCCCCATTTCGGATAAGAAATTTAATAGACTAAAACTTTTGTCTAGTAAAATTTTTTGAAAAACCAATCGATTTTACAGAAAATCAGAAAATAATAAACAAGACAGGTATAACAAGAAATTAAATTGACAAAATTTTTATTTTTATTGAAAAATTATGTTATTGAATGGGGATGAGACGTCAGATTTTTTGTAAAATTTTTCGTTTAAAAGATACAAGGTTTTAAAAAAAATCAAAAGAAGAAGTTTGAATTTTTCAACATTTTTGTACTTACTTTAATTCATAACTCGAAAGCCGTTGATTTTAGACAATAATAGGTTTGAATCTAGTTTGTAGCTTATTTCACGCTCTTTGAAAAAGAACAACTCCATTTTAAGTGCAAAATCAATATTTTCGGAGTTATGGCCATGTGAAGGTGAAATTTAATAAAAATGCTTTAAAGTGGCCTAACTCTCGAGGGTTTGAATTTAGAAAAAACATTCTGTTAAATATTTTTCTTAGAAAAGTGTCCTCTTATCACCGCTAGCCTATAATAATAAAAAACAATTTATTCTACCTTATGTCCTACTGTTTATATTATTGTAATAAGTAGAGATCGGATTATATGCAATAGGGGACCCGATATCTGGTATGCGGCATGCAATTTATGCGTAAACACAAGATATACATATTATAAATTATATGCAGCATACCAGATATCGTGTTCTTTATTGCGTATAATCCCGTCTCTAGTAATAAGTTTCTTGCAGATTGGCGGTTTTAAATCCCTCGGATGTTTTATATGTTGTTAATTTAGAAATCAAAACCATCACTTTTAAAATGTTGGGTGTTCTTGATGGCTGTTTTGGTGATAACATTATAATGGTGGTATTAAAGAGTGGCAAGAAGTTACAAGTTCTGGACTTAACTGGTAAACTGTTAATGAACATTAGCTATGGTGGAGGGTTAAAAGTTGAACATATTCTGGTTTATATTTTCATAATAGGCCAATCAAAAAGTGTTTATTCTTTAATTTTAGACAAAAGGCGGTTATGTAATTATTTGTTATTCTAAAATTCCTGGGCAAGGATATCAAAAGGTTTCGTTATTTACTATCCAGCAAGAAACTAACAGTTTGCAGGAAATTAGAAGTATTAACATGAATTATCGGATGTTGTGTTCTCCAAACAAGAATACAATGTTGTTCTGGAATCGTGAAGAACCAATAACCAGTACTTACATGATGTGGAGATTTGCCTCACAAAATTGTTATGTAGCTTTTGGTATGTCTATTAATTTTTATTTATATTCTATTTCATATTGATTATTTCATTAACACAAAATTTTATTTTTTTTCTGCACCTGCATACATAATACGGAAATTCACACGTAATGCTCAAAGTTGATAAGTTGACAATAATACTCCTAGTCGTTTCAATCTCAAGTTTAGTAGTATAAATGTGATATACGATCCACCTCGTTTTTAATAAGCCATTTGAAGTACTTTGTTAAATAATATTCTATTAATTTAGATTCTGATGAAAAGGAGCTGGTATGGGCCATAGCAAATAATCGTTACATGTTCTTATATACAGAAGATTGTGTTCTAAACATGTGGTGTTTAAAAACAGGTAAATTTATTAAGGAAATAACACAGCCCGACATGGTAGTCTACTTTTATGAAAGTTTTAAAGTAACGGAGAAGAAGTTTGCGTACATAAATTCTCATTATGGCTTATGCATACAAGATTATGATGTAATTCCAAAGTAGCATGTGTATACTAAATATTTTTCATATATTATATTATTTTTATAATAACTGTTGTTGAATAAGCATTAAGCATTTAAGTTTTTAATATTTTTTTATTGTATTAATTTAAGAAATAAATTCTTGTTTTCTTTCGGATGCCACTTTTATGTTCAGTTCTGCGTCAACTTGATCATCAACCTCTATCTCATTGATAGTCTTTTGTTAGTGTACCATTTTTAATGTTGCAATTGCTGATTCCAGCTTACATCGTCATTTCCGAATTAAGTGTTTTAAAAATAAAAATGACGATTCTTTTAAAACAAATTGCTTTTAGCACCAAGTTGATCAGCAAAAGAGGGGCCAAAATATTTGAATTTTTGCATAACCCTTCCAAATGTAAAAAGTATTGCACATAGTCAGAGAAATTTGGCAACCACATGAAAACAAAAGACAATAAAATTTATAAAAGGATCATGTTCAATTACCAATATATTTAACTAATTATATGTATAAAAAAAAATCGATCTGATCGGGAATGACTCTTGAGTATTTCATTTTCTAATATTTTTATTATTATATTGGTTTAAGTAGTAAAATATACTTAATAATGTAATATTTTTACACCTTTAATCCTAACTCTAATGGGAATCTCGTTAATTCTTTCACGATCAATTTGAAAATCATAGCAAATGTTATATTTAATAAATCTACGAGTAAAACTTCTTTACGTTATTTTTTCTCGATTTTGATTTTAAAATAATGTTGAAGCTGGAATCCAAGAGGTAACTGTTCTCCATCGCCTATAGTGGAGAGGATGATCGGCAAAAGCGTTCATTAACCCAATCACGACGTAAAACCAAACAAATTATATATCAAAATGTTTGTATTGACCTATTGGACCTAAATCCGAAGTTTAGGATATCGGCAATTGTGAGGGACAAAAGTTATAAGCCAAAAACGAAAAAAAAATTAATTTTATGTAATATAATTTTTATGTATGTTCCCTCTCCACTACTACGATATGAACGCCCATGACCAATATTGCTTAAGCACCCAGCAGATGGAGTTACGGAGTTACCTTTCCCGCTTATTCATAAACAAAATTTTAAATTGTCACATAACCTGGCACAATTTGCAAAGCGAAAAATTTAATTATAAATTTACACAAGCGGTGATCGGTGCTACAATAATTCAATTAATAAACACAAACAGGTCAAGAAATGGATATCATAGGATGCTTGCCACTTGAGATTTCACAACATACTTTACTCTACTTGGGCTCCGAAGATATTGATGTTGTTTGGAATTGTATGGAAGAGTGGAGACATATTATTTTTAATAACAATTTTTGGAAGAAAGTGTGCCGCAAGAACAATTACCAAGAAAATGAAGTATGCTTATCTTCCGATATATATAGCGAATGTATGTTGAAACATTCTCTTCATTGGCAGGTAAATTAACTTTTTACGTAGAGTAGATGTAGATGTAAAAGGATTTCGGGTTGATTGGAAACTGAGTTAAACAAAAATAATTTGCTAAACCGACGTTTCGAAGAAAAAAATTTCTTTCTTTTTACGTAGAGGATGAAAGCACATCCTTTTTACCTTTTAGCTTATTATTTTGATATATTTTGTTATAAAATAATGTATTAATATTTACAGGCAATTTATACATACAATCGATTAATACAATCTAATTGGACGAGTGACAATTATAAAAGTATTTCTATTAAAGAAAATAAACACTATGAAACTATTCTATATTTTGATGATGAAATACTAATAGCCGATCTGAGTTACGGACGATTCTTTGATGCACGTGTTTTTGTAATAGATATTATAAACTTATCAACAGGAAATGTAAGCAATAAATTTATTATTAAAGATTGCACTCATTACGCATAGAACTACCGACAGTTTGAGTTAAAGTAGAATAGGCTCTTGTTTTGATTTAAAAGATTCGGAAAAATTAAATTAAAATTTACATATCCTTGACTG
Source organism: Cantharis flavilabris (assembly GCA_949152465.1). Classification (NCBI taxonomy): domain Eukaryota; kingdom Metazoa; phylum Arthropoda; class Insecta; order Coleoptera; family Cantharidae; genus Cantharis; species Cantharis flavilabris. The sequence continues at coordinate 8,233,516 of OX424436.1, read as the reverse complement.
TTCATGCAGGTGTAGTATTAATATTAAAATAATATTTATGTTTTTATTTTCAGATTGATTTCAGTTTCACTGAAAAAAAAACGGTTAAAGAAATGTTGAAATACCAAAACTTGCTGATTTATTTTGCGGGTAAAACTTTAAAAGTTTTAAATTTGGAAACAAAATCTTGGATTTTAAATTTAGAACTTGAATTAATTAGATTGTATGGCGAAGAAATTCACATAGAAGTATACAATAATTTGTAAGTTATTTTGTTATATTAGGTGCTTTCCATTTGTTGAAAAGTGCAGCTCTGAACAGTTCCGTACTGTACCTGTCAAATATTTAGGTGTTCCATTTGAATTGGTACGACTGTTATGAACTGCACCGAATTACCTTCCCCTGCCCCCTTATTGTACCTACCTATTTTCTGGTGCAACTGGTCCCGACAAGTGTTATTTATCGACAACACAAAACAGCGTTCCTTTTGTTAATTTTTTGGAACACTTCGGTACAGTTCTAAACAGTACCTACGCATCGCTAGGTGTACAGTTACAAAATCAAATGGAAAGCACCTATTATATTTCAATTACATAACTATTTAATTTTACTGTAGTTGTTGAGGAATTTTATGTGAAAATAACTCGATATTGCAATTTTCTCCTTAAAGTTGTTAGTTTGGTTCTAATGCACCGAATTTAACAGCTTTTTTCTGATGCTAAAATAAAGAGTGAAAACGAAAATAATTCAATTTTTGAGTTAGTTTTACGCAGACACCTTATTTGTTACTATCAATAGATTTTTTACAGATTGACGGTTTTAAATCCTCCACAGTTTTTCTATATTATAAATTTAGAAACTAAAACACTCATTTCTAAAATGTTGGGAGTTCTTGATAGCTGTTTTGGTAATAACATCATAATGGTATTAAAGATTTGCATGATGTTACAAGTTCTTGACTTAAATGGTAAACTGTTAATGATTGTTACTTATGGTGGAGGGTTAAGAGTTCAACAGATTATGGTTTATATTTTCATAATTGGGCAAACAAAAAATTGTTATTCTTTAATTTTAGGTAAAAGCTGGTTATGTAATTATTTGTCACTCTAAAATTGCTGGGCAAAAATATCAAAAGGTTTCATTTTGTACTATACATCAAGAGACTAAGAGTTTACAAGAAATAAGAAGTATTCGAGTGTATTTTCGGATGGCATGGTTTCTAAACGAATATACAATGATGTTTTGGAACCGTAAAGGATTAAATAGTAGTACTTACAAGATTTGGAGGTTTGCTACAGAAAATCGTTATATAGCATTTGGTATGTTCATATTTACTAGGTATTTGATTATTACTATTTAATTTTTGACTTCTGCAAATTCTAAAATTTATTCTAAATTACAATTTTAATTTTTAATATTTTTCAAAATTTTTTAATTTAAATTTATTAATTAAACATTTATTAACTACTATCTATTAACTAAAAAAAATTTAGCTGATTTTGTATTCAAATAATTTTTATTGTAATATTTAAACTGTCCCCATTCTTTTATTATTTTAAAATTTTTTTTAAATTTTATTAATTTTGATTTGTTTTAGGAGTATTATGCTCCCTCTCGCCCCTCAATTTAACTATAAATTAAAATTATACTTTGAAATTTTGAAACCACTTTTTTTATTATTAAGGCTTTACATACGTCTATAGCAGCGCATCAAAATATGCGCTACAATAAATATTTTTTTTAGTAGAGATAACAATAGAAATTAATAAAAATAAATAGTACACCTTGTTTATTGGTATTTAAACTTTATAAAAAAATTTATTTCACATTATTGTTACAAAAATTATTATATAAAAGAAAAAGAACCCAAAATAAAAATTTTTAAGTAAATTTGTGGAATTTTAGTATGTATTTATGGTTAAATTAAAAAAATATAAGAATAATACAATACGTAGAAAATCAAAATTCAAAAAATTTCAAAAAAAGACAAAATTAACATATAAACAGGTCTGGATTAAAAATATTTGAAATTATGAAAAATTCAAAATACGATATTACAATATAACGTTATTTCATGGTTATTTCCAATCCTCAGTTGTAAATAATCGTTTAAATTTATTAAATAAGAAGAATATTCGAACTAATCAAAAGAAAAAACTATTTAAAGAGTACTGATTAACAAGCATAAAATTTGACTTACCATAACCCCAAAAATATGAAATCTGCACGTTGTCACATGTAGTAATGAACAATTTAAAATAATTTGAACTAAGAGATTCTTTTACCAAGCACTGCTTGTGTGAAATCTGAGAGCACTGCCCCCTTAATTTGATTTCTAAAAACTTTGAAAAAATTCAAAATTCAAAAATTTTACCACGTTTTTAACCGTAAGGTGTAAAACTAGAAAAAGAACCCAAAATAAAAATTTTTAAGTAAATTTGTGGAATTTTAGTATGTATTTATGGTTAAATTAAAAAAATATAAGAATAATACAATACGTAGAAAATCAAAATTCAAAAAATTTCAAAAAAAGACAAAATTAACATATAAACAGGTCTGGATTAAAAATATTTGAAATTATGAAAAATTCAAAATACGATATTACAATATAACGTTATTTCATGGTTATTTCCAATCCTCAGTTGTAAATAATCGTTTAAATTTATTAAATAAGAAGAATATTCGAACTAATCAAAAGAAAAAACTATTTAAAGAGTACTGATTAACAAGCATAAAATTTGACTTACCATAAGGATTGGAAATAACCATGAAATAACGTTATATTGTAATATCGTATTTTGAATTTTTCATAATTTCAAATATTTTTAATCCAGACCTGTTTATATGTTAATTTTGTCTTTTTTTGAAATTTTTTGAATTTTGATTTTCTACGTATTGTATTATTCTTATATTTTTTTAATTTATTATATAAAAATTCACGTGATCCACAACACTAAGTTGTTTCATATCTCCAGTAAATGTTGATCGATCTTCAAAATTAAGAAAAGATCTTGTAAAATAAAGTTGTTCTAGTTTGTCGAACCGGAATTTTTATATTTTGATTTAAACATTTTATAAAAATATTTCAAGTGTAAAATTTATGACGTAAAACGCATACTTTTTTTTTAAAACTGCCATAAATTGCTTAACTACAGACTATAACTACAACTTTATTTTACAAGATCTTTTTTTAATTTTGGAGATCGATCAACATTTACTAGAGATATGATGCCGACAGTGGAGCAACTATTTTTTTCTTAGTGTTCTGGATCACCTGAAATTTTATATAGTAATTTTTGTAAAAATAAAGTCAAATAAATTTTTTCATAAAGTTTAAATACCAATAAACAATGTGTACTATTTATTTTTATTTTAGCACATTTTTGGCGCTGCTAGACGTACGTAAGGCCTTAAAGAAAATATTTGTCAATTAGAATCTTTTAATAATTTTCCTAATTTAGGACTACAGACCAATAGATCTCATAATTTTCTTCCATCTTACGTTCTTCGCCTTTGCGTTTTGTTTCTGTGAGGCAAACTATGTCCATGTTTAGTTTGTCTAATTGGCTCCAGATCTCCTGCTGTTTATTTGATATGCATTGAACGTTCTGTGTACCGATTCTCCATGTTCATTTTCTTAGCTTAAGTCGTCTTTGATTTAATTTGTCCAGTGTTTTTTTGTTTTGTTTTTATCTACGACGAGGAGCGGGCCCGATAAAGAACCCTCAACCTGGAGGGCCACTATTTTCTGTTAGGGTTTATTCCCTTAGTCGAAGTGTAGCAGTTTTTAGGCGCCTGAAATTCGCCTTTCATTCTTTCCCATTAGCTACTACAGTCTATTACGACTACAATCAGGGGGCACTACGAGAACGTAGGAAAAGGATTTGCTGGCAGATCTGCTAAGTAATGCAGTGGCGTTATACTCAGTATTTATAGGAGAGTGCTGATTCTACATCAGCATCTTCTTCGAGACCATACCAGCAATGGAAGTTGGTTTATTCATATAGTCACAAAAAGATAAAAAAGGGAAATATTGAATTCTTCTGAAAAAGAAGATATTCTAAGAATAAATATAATTTTAATTTTTTAAATTTAGATACCAACCAAAAGGAGCTGGCATCGGGCATAGCAAATCATCGTTACATATTCATGCATACAGAAGATAATATTCTAAAGATGTGGTGTTTAAAAACAGGTAAATTTATTCAGGACATGACAAGAATCGAATTGGAAGAAAACTTTTCAGACAGTTTGCGAGTAACGGAGAAAAGGTTGGCGTATATATATTCTGGGTATGGCTTACGCATACTGAATTATGATTTTATTCCCAAGTAGAATATGTATACCTAGCAAATGCTAACTTTATTTGGGAAGCAATAACTACATATTTTCATAATATATTTATAATATTTTTATAACTGTTGTTCACTAAGAATTAAGCACATGTTTAATTTTATATTGTTTTAAATATTAATTTAATGTTTCTTTTATTATATTGGTTTAAGTAATAAAATATACTTAATAATGTAATATCTTGACACATTTAATTTATTTAATCAATTTAAACTCGAGCGAGAATCTCTTTAATTCTTTCACGACCTATGTCAAGTTTGAAACTTATAAATATTTTATGTTTAATAAATCTGGTAATAAAACTCCTGTACTTCGTCTTTCTTTCGATTTTAATTTAAAAGAATATCGAGTTTTTTAGTTCCGCTAGAGTATGGTGCAACGATTGATCTGGGGCTGGGCTCGTTTAGATGAGAGGATTTGTTTCATAAGAAAACGTCAATATCTCAATAAATTTATACTATTACGTATCAACTATCAAGCCTGGGAGATCGCCTTTTTGCCGCAAGGGAGGAACTTGTTCATGCCAAAAATCAGGGCTGAAGTGCTCTGCTTTGTGCAAGTTCTGTCGAGGCAAGACTTGTATAAACGTTGTCCCTGTTGAAATCGACGACACTGAACACGAGGAAGACCTCGACAGCCCCCCACCTATCACCTTCTCATTTCAACGATCGGCAACATACGAGGACCAACTTGGGCCATCCAAAAGATTCTGGTTTTGATCGAGAAGAAGTTGCGGAATTGTGAAGTCTTCAACACGTACATTTTTTTTAAATTACACCTTTAAATATTGAGGGTATTTTTCATTTAGTTAAGCCTTCCTCCTCGTTAACAATAGCAACTATTGGTTCCATAAATCGTCAGACTCCAATAATTCCTGTCCCTACCCCGATTTTCCCAATTTTTGTTTGTCTAAGATTACGGAGGTACATGTTGGGCCTACAGACTTCGTTCGGGGCTTAAATTAAAGCAAAATAACTGCTCTAAAACATCATATCCAATGCATTTTCTTGTATAATGAGTATTACAGTCCAACAGAAGACAAAAACTGAAATTTGGAACTTTTTGGGGAAAAAATCCCATTTTTGAGGTCTTGTAACTTAGGATCTATTGGACTTAAAAAATTGAGTTTAGACTCAAATTGTAGGAAATCTTCAAAGCTTCAAAAAAAGGATGAGTGACTTTTTCCGTAGGATGCATCCTTTTGGAGTTTCGGGTCAAAAACTAAAATCAGCCGAAAAATTTCGAGGTTTTTCGAAGCTGAAAACTTGGTTTTACACTACTGACTGGTAGGTACCTACCAGTGACGTATTTTAAAATTTGGCGCCCTGGGCCCAAAAGTTTTGCCGCCCCATAAATGAATTAAAAAAAAACAAAAATTAAGTTTTATTTGTTCTCTCAGTGTAGGTATAACGTTTATAAAATGCGCCCCAAGCTAAGCGCGAGGGACGGCTTGCGCCGCCCTTCAAAGCCTTCCACCCCGGGCCATGGCCCTCTTGGCCCTGGGGTAAATACGCTACTGGTACCTACTCTAACAACTTATAACAAAATTTGAAACATGTGAATTTTTCCGATGTTTTCTTTTTTTTTGTCTACCGTCAGTGGAAGTAGGTTAAAAATAATTAAAAAAAAAAGAATTTAGATAAAAACTTTTAGTAATTAAAAAGGAAAGTGTTTCTTTTTAAAAATTCAAACTTTTATTTTGGAAACATACGTTAATTCGCAAGTGACGCCACTGTCGATGTGGTTTATTATTGTTTGATGATAACACGTGTGGAGTTTGACGTTTTATCAGTATAATGCAGTAATGTGTATTTTATGTATTAAAACAAATATTAAAGTATTAATTAAAATAATAAAAAATTAAGTAAAAAGACATGGATATCGTGGGAAATCTATTACCAGAGCTTGCACAATATATATTGTTGCATTTGAGTTTAGAAGATATCGAAATAATTTGCAATGGTATGGAAGAGTGGAAACATTTATTCGATAACCATTTTTGGATGAAAGTGTGCCAAAGAATCAATTACCAGGAGAAAGAAGGATATTTGACTTCGGATATTTATAGAGAGTATATGTTAGAATCTTCAGTACATTGGCGGGTAAACAAATCTTTTTGCATGTTACATTATTAAATTATCATTTTTATTTTAAAATTTTTAGGCAATTTATAAATACAATCAATTAATAGAATCCCATTGGAGTGATGGTAATTTTAGATTTGTTTCCATCGAAGAAGATAAACAATACGATAGCATTAATTATTTTGATGATGAGATACTGGTAGTTAGCACTGTGCCGTCCGACACTGATATAAATATAGATATCATAGATTTATCGACAGGAAAGGTGAGCAATTAAATAAAAGACTTAAAAATGATATTGAAGCTCTTATTTTTAGATTGTGTTTAGTTTTACTGAAAAGAAACCAATTAGGATGAAAACCTTAAGATATCAAGAGTTATTGATTTTTTTAAATCTTAAAACCTTGAAATTTTGGAATTTGGGAACAAAATCGTGGTGTTTAGATGTAGAACTAGAAGAAGCCAAAGTATTTCCTAAAAGTGTTCACTTAGATACGTTTAAAAATAGGTAAGTATTTTTTTACCATGGTTTAATGCATTAAATGTTTGACCGTAATCAAAATATCAAATTTTATTGTTTTTGTGTGCAGGCCATTTCTTTTACAAGTTATTAAAGGTTTTTGCAAAGAATGAAATTTGATTTCAGGGCAAGCCTTTACTTCGTGTGGAAACAGATATTTTGGATTTTCCAAAAAACATATGGCCTTCAAATGAAAACAAAAAATACTGTCTTGACTTGACCCTGGTAATTTTTTGTTTACAGATTAGTATTTCTACATTCTCAAGATTACTTTTACATTGTTAATTTAGAAACCAAAGAAGTAGATTTAAAAAATAGTAGTAGTATTGCTGACGATGTGTGTTTTGGGGATAATATCATAATGCTGTTGTCCAAGAACATCAACAAAATAATAACTCTCGACTTAGATGGTAAAGAATTAATGAAGATTGATTATTGTGGGGACTTAGAAATTGAAGATATCATGGTTTATATTTTCAAAATTTAATTTAACAAAAAGTTATTATTGTTTAATTTTAGACAAAAGGCGGTTATGTAATTATTTATTATGCTAGAGTTGCCGATGAAATTTTTCAAAAGGTTTCTGTTTATACTATACAACAAGACACTCAAGAATTACAAGAAATCAGCAGTATTAATGTGTTGTATAGGTTCAAGTGTTTTCCAAATAAGAATTCAATTTTGTTCTGGAGTTATATAAGTAATCTTCGAAGAGGAATTAGATATACGATGTGGAAATTTGCTACCAAAAGCGGTTCTGTATGTTTTAGTAAGTTGATATACTTAAAATACAGTGAAAGTTTCTTTACTCGAATCTCAACGGACCACCAAAGAAGTTCGAATTAGAGAAACTTCGACTTATGGAGATAAAATTACACGTAAATATCTGGCAAACCTTAATATCTTTTCAAAAAAAAATTTGATTTATAGAATAATTCGAGTTAGGAAAGTTTCACTGTATTATTTACTTGGACATTATTGCTATGAATATGAAATTATTATAAAATCAGAGTTAATTGGTTGCCATTTAATTTTTTAATTCAGATAACGATGAACAGGATTTGGAATCAGTAGCAGCAAATAATTGTTACCTCTTTATATGTCACAGAAACAGAGCATTAACCATGTGGTGTTCAGCAACAGGTCAACATATTAGGGCTATAAGCGATAAGGCACTAAGAAATTCACATTTAAATTTAAAAGCAACTGAAAATAAGTTGGCATATTTAAATCGTGATAGGCTTTTATGTATACAGAATTTCGATTTTATTGAAAGTAGAATTGATGAACTCAGCAAACCTTAACTGGGGAAGAAATTAGCAATACTTTTTCATGTGTATAGTGTAACACTATATACTTTTTAATAGTAATTGATATTTTTTAAATAAATTTTATAAATCAGTATATTTCTTTTCTACTGAAGTTTTTCTTAATTTTTTGATTATTCATTTTGTTAAAAGTAGAATTGATCTAGGAAACCTTAACTTAGGGAAAAATTACCAATATTTCTTTTATATACTATGTACGATTTACTTTCTTATAGTAATTGTTATTTTCCAAATAAAATTTATAATTCAGTATCTAATATTTCTTTTCTACTGAAGTTTATCTTAATTAGGAAGGACATTGATCCAGTATGAGGAGGTTTTCGTGCCTAGGGTTGGTTTATAATCAATAGAACCAAAATTTATAATAATTAATTTCAAATGCAAAATCTCCTTTAGAAACGATACGAGGAAATATCCATGTTCGATAAGAAAGCAACATTTAAAAAAAATTATTTTTTTTAGTTCAGTACACTTATGCTAACGCATTTCCAATTTTTTATTGTCTTGATGAAAATGCACATTTTTTCTATGATAAATGTGGTCCAAAACAATCCAATAATTTTATATAATACTATCCTATTCATAGTCTTTCCTTTTTTAAGATAGTTGGTAAGAATTATATCATGAAAACCTCAAAAACCAATAGCCATAGCCATAACCATCTAGGCCGAAGAAACAACTTTTGTCGTCTTTGTAGCGCTAGATCCAGCTTCTATTAATTTTTTTGTTTTTTAGGTTTCTTAGGTTGAGGTCATGGCCTCTTGATTTCAAGATTGTAAAGAGCTGTGTAGCAAAACGAAGTTTAAATCGGGCTTCAATTTTCAGAATATTTAATCCTCAATAGAGTGGTGTAATGGGAGCTCTGTAATTCCAATTATAAGAAAACCGAAGGCAGGTATTTTGAAGTATTTAAAGTTTTCGAGTGTTCATTAAGGTACCCATAGTAAACAGTTATTCAGTAGTCTACGTGACCAAGAACGAGACTTTGGATTAAATACCATTTCATGCTTGGGGAAAGGAATTCCCTGTATCTGAAAAGGGATTTGAGTGTAAGGTAGCCAAAACTTGTGATTTTATTGACTTGATCAGTAAATGTAACGTGGCTATCGAATATCAAGCCTAAATTTTTGGTCTTTGGGTTCAGAATCAAACCATTATTTTTTACCAACGCTGGACATGTTCTAAAGCAGTGTTAGTGCTGGCTATCAATTTGTTCATCATTTGAGGCGGCCCAGAGATATACAGTTGGGTATCGTCGGCATATAAATGTAAGCAACACAAAGCTGGCAGACTGTGTGGAAGGTCGGCGGTAAAGATATAAAGTAGTAAAGGTCCGAGCCAGGGTCGGATTGCAAGCAAATTATTTACCGGGATTCGCAACCGGCCCCCATCACGTGTGACATATTAAAATGCGCCATAGGCAAAAATTTATGACCTTTCAAGGTCAACTAAATTTAAATGAAAAGTATTTTTACAGGAAGTTTACCATTAATTACAGGAAACTTAGATCATGCAATGGCAACCTGTTCATTCCGATTTTTTACCATATCATGTTGGACATTTTTCTATCTTTGAATTTTAATCGAATTTTAGATCGAATACCCCGTAATAATGTTACTTGCATTCGGTCGTTGAAGTAGTTTTAACGCTGAAGAACTATACCCGCAATGAGATTTTGGTAGAAGTTCCTTGAAAGATATGGCATTCAAGGATACCTATGATATTGCGCCATTTCTTGTCAAACATAGGTACTTATTAAATCACTGTTATTAACCCACCCTCGTATATCTGAAGAAAACCAAGAGAGATTCTCAAGAAAACGGGTCTTCGACATTTACCTTTTTTGATAAATGGCTTTAGTACAAGGTACAAGCCAAGTGATTGCGTCTACCGTCTTTCAGTCGCGACACTGATGCAAAGATGAGATTTGGACAAAGAAAGGGTCTGAGAATAACACTTCGAAAGCTAAAAAACGCCCTTAAATATACTAAATTTTGAAAATATATCCTGTTTTTCATCGTAAAATATTTAATGAATTTTGGCTCGATCCGCCCTTACATGTTACACTTCGGTACATGACAATTTAGACGACGGTCAATTGGACACCGGTTTTTTAGGCGACGGGAAATTCAGTACATTGTTTTAATTAAAAAAATTAATAAAATAATATTTAATTATAAATTCTTGTGGTATTTAGTATTATAATACAGTAGAATCCGCTTAATGTGATCTCGGATAATGTTATCAGTGGGTTATTGTGATCATTTTTTTTGGAAACCGGCCACTTTTTCTTCTATCTTGTTCTAATCCAAGTCTTCTAAAATTCGCCTTTTTCTAAATTTTGCTAATTGTTATCAGTTTATATTATTAAAATGACCTTGGTCCGAAGTGATCACATTAAGCGGATTCTACTGTATTATATTCGCCTAAAAAACAGGTGTCCAATTGACGGTCTCCGGTTGAGAACCACTGTCACAAAACACTGCATTCTGCCACCTACCTGTCGAATCCACATTAGTTACATCCAGGTTTTAATCAGTGATTTGTGGTATATCAAAGCTTTGTTTCAAGTAATTATTCTGGCCAAACAAACCTAAACTAATATTAGGTAAGTAAGGTTTTTAATATACTCATTATTTTCTAATAGTTTATTAAGGCTTGAATGTCGTTGGGGAATCCCCGGTAGTAAATTTTCTGATTTATTCTAATATTTGAATATACAAAATTTCCGTTGCAGATTAAATGTTTCTTTCTACTTGCATATATCAGCAATTATTTGTGTAGCTTGCCAGAGGGGAATGTAGTAGTCTTACACACACTGGCACTGAAGGTCTTTATTTGACGATATTGAATTCAGTGGCCGGTGTAGGTGACATTCTTATAGGATACCTACCATTAAATTTGAATCTGGTGTGCATGTACTTTTGTATAGAATTCAGTCAACTAATTCATTTAAATATTAGGGTATCGAAGTTAATAAGTCTGTTCGTTTGCTTATTTGCAGGTTCAAGTTAGTGCAAGCTAAAGAACAGACCTAATGTTACATAGTATAAATATTTTATCGAGTGAATCCCCTGTTTGGCTGTTTAGGTCTGTAAAAAATGTTGAAGAGAAGTTTTGTTTCATTAAAAAACCATTTTGGGAGGTGGAATAAATAAATTACTAACATTTTTCAACGAACTCCTAGTTTACATTTATTCATTGTAAAATATAAATTAATACAGTTAGGAAATTCAGCAAAACAATCAAGACACTGTTTATGGGAACTAAACATTATTAATTGCCACTACTTATAATAAGAAATTATAGAAGACTCGATAACAACTAAGTGCTTAAATACCTTGCATATGCATCATTACAGAAAATGAGACGTAAATCATTAATTTAAATTATTCTAAAGTTCATCATTTAACTAGTAGCACATTGAACTCGTTGACCAGAACCCCCCATTTCGTCTTCGTCGTAAGCATTCTTTTGATGTCGTCGACGATTTTCTTGTTCTATGTCGAACGGTAACATAACGCACTCTTCGGCTTGATCTGGTATTATACTTTCGACCCTCGGTGGTAGACAATTTTCTAAAATTGGAATCTTGTCTTCTGGAATAGAATCTGGAAAATTGACAACAAACTGAAGAATCAAACGTCCCTTTTCGAATGGATTTTTATACTGGGGCATGCCTTCGTTTAATACGCATTTAACGTCACCATGTTTCGTAATTTCTCCTGGAATTGCCTGTATAATTAAATCACGATCATCTAAAGTCTTAATAACTTTCTGGAATCCACACAAAGCTTCAACTAAATCTAATTCCTGTCGATAAATTAAATCACTACCAGATCTCTTATAAAGGGGATGATCTTTTTCATCCAGAACAATAATAATGTCTCCAGGTTCCAATTCGGGCTCTTGATCCCCTTCACCGCTAAAAGTAATCTTCTGACCGTCGGTCATGCCTTTGTCAACGTGAACTTCAAGAATTTTACGTTCCTTAGTCACCTTCTTTCCTTGACAATGTTTGCAACGATCCTTTGGGTTTATACGTTCGCCTTGACCTTTACAATCAGGACACACAGTCTGCATTTGTTGAATCATTCCAGGACCCAATTGTTGTATTTGAATTTGCATTCCGGTACCCCGACAGGTACCGCACTGTTCGGTGGCTCCCTTTTTACCACCACGACCCTCACATTTATCACAGATAACATTTTTCTGCAAAGCTAACTTGCGAACACTACCCTTGTACAATTCATCTAATGACACGCTCATTTGATGGTAAACATCTTTACCACGACGTTCGCGCTTCCTACCGCCGCCTCCAAAACCACCACTGAAGAACATATCGAAAATATCCATCGGGTTTGCAAATTTCCCCGAATTGACGCCACCTTCCTTAAGCGCCTGCTCGCCGCCCTCATCGTAAATCCTCTTCTTTTCAGGATCACTCAGCACCTCGTAAGCTTGTGAAATTTGTTTGAATTTTTCTCCCTCATCTGGATTTTTATCGGGATGGTACCTCAGGGCTAATTTTCTGTACGCCCTCTTCAAATCTTCAGGGGAGCAACCCGGTTTTACGCCCAAAATATCATAAAACTTAGTTTCTTTTACCATCTTCTTCTAATCGATATTCTCGAAGTCAAACCTAAACAAAATTTTTAAATTTCTAATGTCAAGTAAAGCCAGGATTAACGAAATTGCCAGGTAACCAGCGTGTAGAAAATCAATACTCACTTGAAATATTATGGCCTAGCTAATGAAATGCTGTTTGTTCGAATTCTAGCAGCAATTTGTTCTAATTTTTGCTAAAACACGTTTTTCTTTGAGGTACCGGATACAAAATGAATGCTGCGGCTGACAATATATGGAATTTTTGGTCGATTCTAGAATATTCTGAACCTCGAAAAAAATATCAGATAAGGATGACCAGCGAATTACAAGTGTGAGTAAAGGAAGCAAGATACCGTTATCGAATTAAAGGCATCGCCATCTATGGGACGATTCGTGAAGCAGCCACGTGCAAAGTCCTTGAATGTCAACTTTATTTAATTTTACTACGTAAATAGGAAAATCAGTAACTTTGAAAAATGTATAAAATTAACTTGAGCAAATCATTAGTTTGCTATATTTTAATTATGTATACGTCATCTAAATATTTAAAACTGAAAACTTCCGACAGATGGTTGCACTGTCGGTCGTCGCAAAATTTAAAATATGAAAATGTTTCAAATTATAAATTGTTTCTTGACATAAACAAAAGAAAGAAATTATTATTGTTTTTGATAAATTCACGAAACTTCAAGGCCTAAAATGGATATCTTGGTAAATTTACCACAGGAACTGGTACAAAATGTATTACTGTATTTGAGCCCCGAAGATATTGATAATTTATGGGATTGTTACGAAAATTTGAGGTACTTATGGAATTACGATTATATTTGGAAGAAAGTGTGCCGTAGAAATGGCTACTGCGAAGTAGAAGAGTGCTTGACTTCAGTTATTTACAAGGAGAGTATGCTGGAATATTCTCTTCATTGGAGGGTAAATTCAACTTTTAACATATTTATTATACATTGTGATGGAAGTTAGTCTCAGATTTTGAAAACAAAATTAAATGATCAATTTATTATTATTATCAAAGTTACCACTAAAGTAAAATGTAAAAAATCGAATGTGGCATGTGGCCATCGCATAACTTTCCGAATTATTTAAAGTAACTCCCAATTTTCCTCGGATAGAAAAGACTAAAATATTAAATCTTAACCGAGTATCAGCAATAATCATAAAAAACATTTAAAAAATCGAAATAATACGCAAAAACCAAAAATACAAATAAATAAAATATATATCACAGATAACTAAAATCCTTCAAAATATTAATTGAATTTTCTAAGTTCTAAGAAAATAATAGCATGCTTTATTTGGAACAAATGTACAGTAGCGGTCATGGAAATTGTATTAGTAATTTTTTAAAATTGAGTCAAATGTAAAAATTTTCCTAGCCTTTCCTCTTCGAAATCCCCACTCCTACATCTACCAGTATCTCCTCTATCATCTTTCTTTCGAGAGAACAACTGTTTGAGTTCCTCCTGTTGATATTGAACCTGTTTGCCTAACCTGTCCTTAATTTTATCATATTTATTTCTACCTTGTCGCTCATTCAATTCCCTATCCTCAGCCATATAGTCCACTAACTTATTGAACGTCGTACATTTTGTTTTTCTTCCAAAACTTTCCTTCTAACTTGAACTAACTTTATTCCTACGTTTACCACTTTATCCTCAACTTCTTTCCTGGCTTGACCTAACTTGATTCCAACATTTCCCGATTTTCCACTTTATTTTCAATTATCTGTTTAAATTCTATCTTTGTCTTTACCATATGATTTTCGTTTTCCTCGACCTTATTAGTTACCATCATTGCTTCCAACTTGACACCTTTACTTTTTTTTTCTCAAACTCTTTCTTTGATTCCTTTTACCAATAAACTAGGGTTGCCATAATTGTGAGTGCTGACCGGGACATTTGCTAAAAAATATGAAAAGCTAAAAAAAAGCTCCCACAATCTTAAATTTACTTCATTTATCACTTAACTTTAAAAAAATTAGCAATTTTTTGCCCCTATCGCACTTATACTTCAAGTTAATTACAAATTTAAGAATGCAAAAAAAAATTTTTTAAACTGAAAAATATTTCGATATCGGGACAGGAGGTCCCAAAAGGGGACATGTCTCGGTGTACCGGGACGGATGGCAACCCTACAATACATGGGCGTCGCTTCCAAAATTTGCAGGGGGGGGGGGGCAAATTTTTTTAAACGCTATTAAAATTAAAATGTTTAAAAAAAAACGATTCAATATAAAATAAAAATATATTCTATCAAAGAGAAAATCGGTTCACATTACAAAGGCTTGCCTATTTCTTTGGATTTTTATATTGCAATTGTTCAATATTATAGGTTTTTCCAAAAGCCAGGGGGGGGCTGTAGCCCCCCTTTGCCCCCCCTTGGCGACGCCCATGCTACAATAGACCCATATCTTATTTTACCTCCTTTGCTCTCTCATCCACTTTCTTATTTATTTCTTTTATTTTCTAATTGGTTTCTTCTGCTTTGTCTTCCACTTATTGATTTCTTTTATGTTCTTATTTATTTCCATTATTATACGGAACATTGTCTCCAACTTATCTTCTTTTTCTTTTTGTTTCTCGAAAATCTTCTCTTCATCCCCTTTTGCTGCTTTTTTCTGTCGTTCTTCTTCCACCCTTACTTCTTCCCCCATATCTTCAACATCTACCTCTTCATCTTCCTTTGCTATTTCTGCTAACGTCTTACCGCCCCGTCTAGTGATCATTGCACTTAATTTATCTTCAATGTTCCTATCTAACCTATCTAACTAACCTCAAGTATTATTCCTTTTCTACCAAGGGTTTCAAGATTCACTTAAGGATGGAGTCTGATATAATTGCACTTTTTATAGGGATATTTCAAAAATTTTTTTTTACTACAAAATAAAATCCAATCATTTCAAATTTTTTATATGTTATTACTGACCTCTTTAACTTCACACTCTAAAAAAAGGCATGTGACTGGCCTAGGCGGTAGCGTCGGTCCAGGTAAACATAAACAAAAAATTCAAAAAAATTATTGTTCTGTAAGCTTGACGTTATCGCAGGTAGCAGATTTAGACATTAAAAAAAAATTAATTACGGACTTGTGAAACAAGAAAATCAAAAATCGCGATTTTTTTCTTCGAAATTTGGTTTAAAAAATAGGAAATTATTGATAAAAATTAACAATTCTGCTACCTGCAATAGCCATTGATGTTTAGAATAACATAATTAAATTTCAGCCTAATCGGTTCGGTAGATTTTTTGTTTTGGCCTGGGCCGATCGGAAAAATGTTGTATCGAGAAAATCGCGTTAAAAGTTTGAGTAAGTAACTGGTTTAGTTAAGCTATAAGACGCCCTCGAATATGTACTATAACTTTCTTATACTTTGAATTTTGGTTTTAAATTTCTACAGTATATTCTTCATACGTTGTACTTTCAAAATAAATCATTAAAAAAAATCAATTTTTCAAAACCAACATATCAGACTCCATCCTTAAACCTGTTTCAAGTCTCTATGCTCGGGCGCAAATTTGCTAAGTTTTATTTGTATTATTTCATGAAAATTTTGAATTTTAATTTTTACAACCTATTTTTCTTGGTTCCACATCTTTTATTACGCCTAAAACTTTACACCTAAAAACAGTTACGACTAAGTCAGTACGCCTAAGTCTTTACTCCCAAAGAATTTTACGACTAAGGTATTTTACGCCTAACATCATGTACGCCTAAAACTTTTACACCTAACTAACTTACGCCTAAGACATCAACGTTTAATGCATTTATGCCTAAAATCAAAGAGTATTCTTTGCTAAAATAGAAATTATTATAGCATATTTCTGTTTATTTAAAAACATTACAACATATTTACAAGCAAAAAAATAAAATTAAATATAAAATTTACACAAAATAAAATAAAAAAGCCGTAAGTTAGTTAGGTGTAAAATTTTTAGGCGTATATGATGTAAAGGTTGGTTTATGCAAAACGTCGACGCACGCACCGCACGCGTCCAAATTAAGTTGAAGCATAGAATTTCAGTAGGAGGGTTTATGGTGCACACGCCGCCAAAAATCAAGAGTGTAAACTAATTGCATAAACGCTCCTACTGAAATTCTATGCTTCAATTTTATTTGGACGCGTGCGGTGCGTGCGTTGCGTGCGTCGACATTTTGCATAAACCAACCTTTAGGCGTCAAATATCTTAGTCGTAAGATTCTTTAGGCGTACTGACTTAGTCGTAAGTGTTTTAGGAGTAGTTTTTTTTCATTTTTATTTTTAACATCTAAAAAGTTAATTATGCAAATTCCTACTTCCCTAATTATTTTAGATATAAAATGAAAGACACATAAATAATGCAGAAATATAAACTACGAATGATAAGAGCATTACATTTCATCTAGCTTTTACTTAAAAAGTCAAAAAATGCTTTTGAAATTGTTAAAGGTTTATTTATCGGACTGGCCATGTAATAAATTCAATTAAATTTCTATTTTCAAAAATAATTACCTTGGAAACTTACATGGCCAGTCTGATAGATAAAACTTTTAACAATTTCAAAAGTATTTTTTGACTTTTTAAGTAAAAGCAAGATGAAATCTAATGCTCTTATCATTCGCAGTTTGTATTTCTGCATTATTTTTGTGTTTTTAATTTTTTCTCTAAAATAATTAGGGAAACAGGAATTTGCATAAATAAGTTTTTTACATGTTAATTTCCAATGTTCGTCTAACTCATTCAACACCCTGTATAATGTACCTGCACGTAATAAGGCCTAAGCAACAAAAATCGTACTTAAAATAACCTCCCTCGCTCAATATCACTTACAGACACCTATTGCATGTAGAAGTTGGTAAAATTTTGCGGAAGTTGAATATCCCATTTGTAGCCGCCCAATGTTACATCATTTATCATAAAGTGAGACCGTGCAGCCCCAAATAATAAAAATCGGTTCAAATAAATCGTAAATATTTTTTGTAATATTACAGTTAGCTATATAAAATTAAATTTTTATCTTTATAAATATATGCTTCGATGATCTTAAAAATTTGAATATCGTATCGCGGTCCAAATATTTTATATTTTGTTTTTCTTACATAAAGTGGTCTGCGCTTATTAAGGCTTACTAAATTTAACCATAGTATTCTTACTTTGTGTATCAAAGTTTGTTTGCTTTATAATGTATTTTACAGTACTTTTGAGATATTTCGAATGTAAATAATTAGTAGGCATATTTATTACTTAATCACTGAGCGCTATTTTTAGTGATTCGAGCCGATGCCTCCTAAACATGCCACGTGGTCAGAAATCAATGATTTTGAGTGCTTCAAGGCGTCATAATTAATACTTTTTTTAAAAGAATATTTAGTTGTTGCATTTATGTGTTTATTGATTTCAAATACCAAATAATATTACGTATAATTTTATTGTTAAAGTATGTTAAAGCCATAGGCCTTATTATGGTACAATATTAAAATAAAGCCTACTGGCAAGGTTTTTAAAAATGTTTAATTTTGTGTTTGTCTATGGTACAAGTTACCATTTTTCGTTTATATTTTGTAGAAAATGTACCAAAAATATGATTATTATTAAAATATGTTGGTTAAATTGAATATTTTTCATTTTATTGCAAATCTCCCTTAGCTAGGCCTTATTATGCGCAGGTACCTTATGTATATCTAGGTACGCCTGAGATGAAAAGTTAAAAATTCCATTGAAAAGAGCGTTAAAATTTACATAAGAATCAATCAAAACCCGAAAATTTGTCATTTTGGAAGTTACGACACTTTTCATCTTAGGATGCGATATTATCTCTTAAGCTTTCCATTCAACCTGGGGCGAAGGATGCTGTTTTGAGTCATATGGTATGGAATAAAAATCTACTTAAAAACATTTTATGTTTCGTTTAATTGTTTTATTTGTATTATAAAAAAAGTATATTGCGGAGTTATTTGGGGGGAACCAAATTGCTGCATATTAAACATGAAACTCTTTGAAACAAAAATTTAGACAATAAATTACCCCGTCATCCACTCCCTTGTAGTTTGTATACGATGATCACTTAATATAATTTTCAATTTTGGATTCTCATCAAAGTAACAAACTACAACCATTAAAAATCTAAAGGTTAGGTCGTAGAGCAACAATAATAGCAAAAACGCGATAAGTAGACTTATGTTCTTCTGCTTTTTTTTACCACAGAAGAATACTAGAGATTTGTATTATTTTGTAATATGGGAAAAGTTTTCAATCCTGAAATTTAGACATGAAAAGTGTAAATCTCAAATTTGAATCTGAAGATAACCTCCATCACGTCATCATGCATAACATTAATTTGGTGATACAAAAATATTTTAAAGGCGGTTTATAAATATAACCGAATAATAGAATCTAATTGGAAGCATGGAAACTTTAAATACATTCCTGTTGCAGAAGAAAAAAAATATAGTCGTATTAATTATTTTGATGAAGATATCCTGGTAGCCACTATTAATTCATTCACGAATCTTACTGTAGACATTATAAATTGTTTGACTGGAAAGGTGAGGAATGAAAATTAAAAAAAAGAAGGTTTTGTATTGTGTTGTATTTAATTTATATTTATTTAGTCAATTTGTAAGAATTTACGTAATATACCTACTATTAAGATATAATGCAATACAAAACTAGATGTTCATGAAAATTCAAAAATAATATTTTATTTTCAGATCGATAACACTTTTACTGAAGAGAAAATAGTTATTACCAAAATTTTAAAGCATCAAAACCTGGTTGTTTTCTTCATAAACGAAACTTTAAAAGTGTGGAATTTAACAACAAAATCGTGGATTTTATACTTGGAATTTCAAGTATCTTATTTACTTGATGAAGATTTTCCTGCAGAAATACACAAAAATTTGTAAGTTTATTTTTAATGCATTGTCGAAGTTCTACTCATGTTCAACGATTTTCCACAAACAATTCATTGGACAAAAGCTTACACTTGTATTTTCGACATTATATTTAAATTTTTATAAAACATTAGACATTAAAAATTACAGAAAATATACAAATAAATATAAATAATTTATATATTTAATAATTATTATCCTTTCTATAAGTATTTTCTATTTATTCCTTTAATTTGGTGACCCGTCAAAATAACCCCGACATAATAGCCCGTGCCAAAATAACCCCACGACAAAATATCCCCGACATAACAGCCTAAGACATAATAGCCCATGCCAAAATAGCTCTGCGACATAGTAGCCCCTACATAATAGCCTTGTGACATAATAGCCCGTGCTAAAATAGCCCTGCGACATAGTAGCTCCGACATAATAGCGCGGGCTAAAATAGCCCTACGACATAATAGCCTCGATATAAGAGCCTGAGGCAGCCCGGGCTAAAGTAGCTTCTCAAAATATACTAATATAACTCTGTGTGATGAATAATAATAAAAAAGACATTTACAGCAAAATCATTTATTTACAAAGTTAAATTATGCGAGATTCGTCGTAAAAAAACTAAAATATCGTTGCCATCATATTCATTAACTAAAGTTTGTAATCTTCTTACTTGTATATATTTCTGTTTCGAAGCTTCGGGGTTTCTAAAACCTGCACGATATCGTTTCAGTTCAATTTCCACCTGATCTTGCTCTTTCCGGAAGTGTTCGATTAGTTTAAAAATAGATGGATGATGACAGTCGACAGTTTGCTGGAACGCACGATGCCATCCTTCTACAGAGTTGTTGCTTCTTGGTAAACCTTCAACCACTCTGTTATGTACATTCCACACAGTTATAAGGAACCTTGGTTCGGGTCTTCTACCCCGTCTTTGCCGTCCTATGTAGTAATCTTCCCAGTAATCATCTAGTGGGTTCAAAATCTGCGGCAAATTATCTGCTAGTTCTTCGTAAGCAATGATGACATCGGGATTCGGTACAAAACTCAATGCGAGTAACATTTTAACGTGAATTCTTATGTTTTCGTCATCACGATAAGCTTCCGCAAGGTAGAGGTTCTGGACTTTCCTCCACAAAGATTGCCCGAGATGAAACATACAACCTTGTACTTCCACTTCATTAAACGCTTCCGATACAGCATTATGGATTGCTTTTTCATAATCGGACAAACGCCTCACTTAATTAATGGACGTCTCCTTAGGTAATTCATTAACGGCCCCTTTTCTCATGTTTCTTGCGGAAAAAAATTTACGTGATATTTTCCGAGACCCCCTCCCCCCGCGTGAGATTGGCTGAGATTCTAATAATAATTAATAATAATAAATAATAATTAATTATTGCGCTATTTAGTCAGAGCTATTTTATCATCGGGATATTTTGTCGGAGCTGTTTTGTTATTGGGCTATTTGGTCGGAGCTATTTTGTCATCGGGCTATTTGGTCGGAGCTGTTTTATCACTGAGCTATTTTGTCGTAGCTGTTACCCTTTAATTTATCACAAGTAAATCGGAGGAGAGCATGCGTATTTAAATAAGCACTGTACACAACTTTATACATACCTATCTTACCTGTTTATTAAGAGGTTAGTTGTTTTTATTGCAGATTAGCATTTGTATATCCTCCGTATGGTCTCTATGTTGTTAATTTAAAAACAAAAGAAATCAGTTACAAAAATGCATCTGCTGTTGATGTTTGTTTCGGCGATAACATCATAATTTTCTTATCCAAAATTGGCAATAAGATAAATGTTCTCAATTTAAATTATACACTGTTAATGAGTTTTAATTGCGCTGGGAATTCAAAAATCGAATATATTATGGTATATTTACATAAATTAATAAGTAAATGAAAAAAATTATTACAATTTTATTTTAGACAAAAGGCGGCTACGTAATTATTTATTACAACAAAATTGCTAATCAGGAATTTCAAAATGTTCGCGTTTATAAAGTCAAAGAAAAGATGCGAGAGCTATGTATGGTTAGCAGTGTTAATGTGTCTTTTCGAACCATGCGTTTTCCCAATGACAATACAATTCTTTTTTGGAAACGAGAAAAAAGGAAAAGTTTATATAAAATTTGGAATTTTACTACAGAAAATCCGACTGTAGGATTTTGTAAATTTAGCATAACTGAAAATGTTATTTATTTTTGAACTCAAGTTTTTTAATTTTAGATAGCAGTGAAACGGGTTTAAGAACTTCAGTATCAAATAGTCGCCATGTATTTATAATTACAGATAATTTTACAGTAAATATGAGGTGTTCACAAACGGGCAATTTTATTAGGGATATAAAAAATGATATATTTATATGTAATCCGGTGAGCCTCGAAGTAACAGAAAAAAAGTTGGCGTATATTAAACCGGATAAAAGTTTATGTATAAAGAATTACGATTTTATCGGAAAGTAAATTTATCAGGATTTCTATTTTGTCCCAAATATGACTGGAAAAAAATAATTAATGTTAATTCTTCGAAAAATATTGATATTATAGTTTTATATTTTATAATTGTTATAAATATTACTGAAAATGCGGCCGCTAGGCTGCTCGATAATTGTAAAATTTTCTATTTTCCTTAGATAAAAATTATTAAAAAATATGAGTATTTTTAAATTACTAACATGTGATAATTAAATATAATAAGGACTTAAGTAATCAATGATCCTGGGCGGGAAGTAGATTCCACATCATTCAGACACTAGGCTGCCTGACTGGATAGTAATAAATAATAATATTTTATAATAAATACATAAAAGCAAAAATCATATAAGAAATATTCATTAATCAATTAATTTTTCAATATTGAACCAAGCAGGACCTTTAGAATGCAACATAGGTACAAAGGGATCCAGTTTTAACGAAGGCGACTTTTTATTTAATGTAAAGCGAAAATGTCTCAGAAGAATTGCAATTCCAAGTTGAATTTGTACTAATCCAAAACGAGAAGCTAAAATCGTAAGTGGAAATATTTTTTATATTAAAATTTGATTTTACCTATGCAAATTCTAGGGCCTTCTCCAAATGGAAGATAAGTAAACGGACGAATTTTTGCTTTATTTGTTTTGTTGAATCTTTCTGGATCAAAATTGTCAGGTTCTGGAAAAAATTCAGCGTCACGATGCAATGCCCAAATGGGAAAGAAAACATGAGTTCCTTTTTCAATAATTACATCCGATTCGAGAACTTTGTAATTTTTAATGCACTGTCGTGGAATTACGTAGAAGGGTGGATACATTCGAAGTGTTTCTAAAAATATTTATTATAAATATTAAATAACAATAATTATTAGTTAGAAAAAGTACCAGCGACTACCTGCTGTAAGTATTTTATTTTGTTTAGATTATCGTAAGTAAACTTTTCATCGTTTTCATCAATAACTTCGTTAATTTCATTTCTAAGTTTTTCCTGAATATCTAAATTCTTTGCTAATTCGTATAAACAAAATGTGATCGAAGAAGCCGCTGTGTGAGTTGCGGCACCGAAAAGTATAAAACATTGAGCGGTTACCTCCGGCATTGTTAAATTTTGCTTTTTTAAATCAATTAAGAGTTGCATTAAATCTGGTCTGTAAAAGTTAGTTCTTTCTCGAAATTCAACATTGTCTCGAACAACCCGAAAGTAAAACTTGGTTATATTTATGGGTATTAATGATATCCTTAAGAAGCGCCCGAGTTTAAAATTACAAACTGCAATAATCCACTTCATTTTTGCAAGAAACGATAGCGGTAAAAATAATTCATTTGCACATTTTATGAATTCACTTTTGTCACCGTCAAAACTATTGCACTCGATTCCCAAAATACATGAACCTATGGCATCCGTGATGTAACAACTTGTAATTTCTTTCATATCAACTCCATCTTCTTCTTTAGATAATCTATTCATCAAGGAAATCATCCTACCACTGTAATTCAAAAAAGTTTCAAAGACCATTTTGGTTTTGCTAGAAGTAAAAATGGGATTCAGTTTTTCTCTCATATTTTTCCATTTCTGTCCTTCCATTGTTACCAAGTTAAAACCCAAGGGATCGTCTTTTTCATTGTGATAGATCCCTCGATCGGGAAAGTAACTAATGTCTTTCACCATAATATTTTTTATGAGTTCCGGATGTATTGGGATGTAAAATGGTCTGGTGCCTAAATTTATTCCAAAGTGTGGGTGGCCTTTTGATTTGAAATAATCATATTGCTCTTTAATGTGCTCTACAATATGTACAGCTTTTGGATTACGGAATTTATATAAACCAAATGGAAAGTACGGTTTAGGGTGCGGGAGACCTCTTCGTTTCCAGTAAGTCAACTTCCACTGCATATACATATACAACATAGCGATCCATGTTAGAAAAGCTATTAATAAATTAACTACCATACTCATATTTGAAGATAAACCGATTTTTTCTCACTGTAGGAACTGTACTTAAAAAAAAATTTCGTAAAATAAAACAGGAAACACCTACGTTAATTCTGTTATCTGAATATAAATTTAGATTCATAATATTATTATAACTATACCTATTAGCTATTATTATAAATATAAAAAATAAAATAGAAGCTATTTCAAAACAACTAAATGTCTTTGATAAACATAATATAAATATTTATATTTTTCATATTCAGATTTCGTGTTTAATGAGGGAGTTACCTTATTTTTTATGTTTTATTTAAATTTTTTTAGATTGGAACATATTTGTACAAGACACCAATATTTCAAAAAATGTCTCGATAAACTTTATTTTATTATTTATAAATTAATTTTTATAAAAACTTAAATCTATTAGGAAATTTCAACTACAACTGGCGCTTCATCTTCATCCTCTGAATCCAAATGTGAAAAGTCCCAGCTAAATTTGTCGGTGAGACTTTCTTTACACCTTTGAACTTTTGTTTTTAAACGTCCGTCAGCACCACCACATTCAACAGTTCTAAATAACTGACGCAATTTTAAATAAACTACATTATTATTACTAACAATGTCTGCAAAAAACTCTTCGGGAGTTTGTATGATTTGCATTTCAATTGTTGTTATAAATAAATCATATAAAATGCGGTACTTCCTGATTGCAATATCACAGGAACATAACAGTGTGACCAACTTTCTCCAATGCTCAAACGCTTCAAAACTATTACCAGCTAGGAAGCAAATATAGGCAAATTCCAATTCACCTATTATGTCGATATCCCTAAATAAATTATATAAGTTCGGAATATTCTTCAATTTCATTTTGTATGCCTTACCTTGTATGTTGAGCTACCATTTCATCCAATACATACGAGGAATCCAAAGAGTGTTGAGTAATTTGTGCTGGAGTTGAACCCTCAGGATAATGCAACTTAGGGAACGAAGTCAATCTAAGTTCTGTTCCAGGAAAAGGTTTCAAATCGGGCAATAAACTTTCCATGTGCTTAGTAGAAGTATTCAAATTTACACTCTCATCACTCGTCAAGGGTTCGTCATCCATACTCGACCTTACATTTTTCCTCGGCCGATCAGCATCACTACACGATTCCAAATCTAAGGCGGATCTAACCTGACCCAACGCCGGCGTCAATTTTTGTAATAAACTATCTATCAAATAAAACAATAAATAACATAAAAACTTCAATAAAAAAAATAAAACCTGTGATATTGGATGTCAATAAAACCCATTTCTCCCAAATGTCGTAAGGATAGGGTCCTAGAAATCTGTCTAATTCTTTTATATTGTCTCTCATGGTATTTATTTCTTGTTCATCAACCGGTGCTAACCTTAATTCTTCGGCATCTTTGTTCCACCTACTTACGACAAACTCTGATTTTTTGAAATTGTGGAAGAAACCAACTCGTGGTGCAACTTGACCATATTTTCCCACTGCACTGTAATGAATGAAATGTATACCAGGTGGAATCATTTTAACGCCTTTAAATTTGTCTCCGGTGATCCATTGCTT
Source organism: Cantharis flavilabris (assembly GCA_949152465.1). Taxonomy (NCBI): domain Eukaryota; kingdom Metazoa; phylum Arthropoda; class Insecta; order Coleoptera; family Cantharidae; genus Cantharis; species Cantharis flavilabris. Next base: position 8,207,775 of record OX424436.1, on the reverse strand, counting down.
CATGTCGATTCCGAATTCTGTGTCGGGAGGGACGTCAAACGCAATAAATGTTCCTCCTTCTTTTAGTAACTGCTGTGCTGTGTCTTGATCCATTTCAATCTGGTTTCGTACAATTTATTACAAAATCACAAAATTTATCATTAAGCAACAATATTCTTTTAAAATTTATAGGTTATATTTGTATTTAATGTACCATACAGGATGCTTCAAAAATTTCAAGTATAAATTAGCAGCACTGATACGGGGCGACACTTGCCGATTTTGTTCAAACTTTGTGAATAGGTTCTCTCGGGTTCTCTACATTATAAAAAATATTTTCTGAAAATTTTAGCTCTTAATATACAGCCATTTTGAAGTTATGATTTTTTGCATTTTTGAAATTTTTTTTTTACTTTTTCATTAATTTTTTGAAGTAGAAAACTTTCTTTGAAAAATTGGAAATTTACGATTTTTCAAGGAAAAATATTCATTTTTTGTCATAAGCAACAGAAGACTCTTTAAAATTCAATTCAAGTGGAAAAAACGATTTTTCTCATTATGCGGCGCGTGTTATTTTCAATTTAAAATCCCATTTAAAATAAATTTACAGTATGGGGGCGGTCAAGTATTATGTAACCGGGTTTAGAAGGAGGGGGGGGGGGTTAATTTTTATAATACACTGTAAAAATTTTTTATGTAAATTTACATAGAAAATCATTGGCAACTTTGTGACCTATGATAATCTATGTAAATATACATCAGTATGTAATTTTACATACCCAAGTAATATGTACTCATATGGGAACTGTAAAAATACTATTAATTAAATTATTAGCTCTTGAAAAAAATATAAATATAATTATCAATATTGAGCTACAAGACACAAAATAAAACACAAGTTTAAACGAGCTATCGAAAAATGACTTTTTCTTTTTCAAGTTTAATATTAAACTTGAAAAAGAAAAAGTCAAAAGTCAAAAAGTCAAAGTCAAAAGTCAAACTTGAAAAAGAAAAAGTCATTTTTCGAAAGCTCGTTTAAACTTGTGTTTTATTTTGTGTCTTGTAGCTCAATATTGATAATTATATTTATATGTAAAAATACTAGTTATATATCATTGTGATTTCACAAAATTTTTGTAAATTTACAGAACAAAAATTAATTTTACATTATCTAAATCAGTAAATTTACATTGTGCTATTATTTTCACACAAATTTTTTAATTTTACAGGAACGTTACCGTAATAATTTATTTACATAGATTTTCAACGTGAATTTTACAATAAAAATCATTGTAATTTTCCATAAATTTTTAACAGTGTATAATATTATTGAAAATTAAAAATTAATTCATTAATTAGACAGTAACATTTAAATTATTTTTATTGTTACATCAGGAATAAATTTAGGTATGTTGTACAATCGAGAATTTAAATCTATTTTAAAGCCATTTACCTGCTTTATTTATTGTAGTTCTGTATTATATTTGACACCGAAATAAAACTAACATTGATTTTTGCAGGTTGACGGCCTGTTAACGAAATATTTAAGTGAAATTTAATAAATTATCTTCAATAGGTACACTTTGTGGTCGTACAGTTTTGACTTCATTAAACTTTAAATTCTTTTTTAATTCTTCTTTAAAATCTTTCATAAATGTTCTATTCTTACGATAACCTTTAAGAAAAGTATCGACTGCAAGCTCGAAAAATACAAAACAACACGAAAACATAATAATTCCAATTGTTAGTCCAAAAATGCCAGCTACGTTAAAGAGATTCAAAGGTGGGGCAATTGCACTTTTTGCTTCAGCACCTTGGCACTCTTCCATTTTAAATTTTTCATCCCACCATTTCTTTTGTAGCTCTGTAATTCGACCAGATTCCTTTAGCTTTAAAATTGATGTACTGAGTATACCACGGTATGGTGAATCTGCAATTGTATATTTTTTCTTTACGATTAAGGTTACGAAAACTTACTTTTTCTCATTGCTATAGCAAAATCTTGTTGGTTGAAAGGATTTCCTATTGTAGTCATAGTACACACAACTTTTGTGACAAATTCGGCAAAAACGGAATCTGTGAAGAATGCGTAGTTTCCTTCTTGTACCTTTAAAAATCCGTCATAATTTTCATAAACCATGAGTTCTGGGTGAGCGTCCATATAGTTTCCAATTTCCTTATATAATTCATTCGGCGAGTTCTAAACCTTGATAGTTATATTTCAAAATTAAAAAATGGATTTCTTGCTTACTTGAAAAAAGATGTGGGTAGTTTCATTGGCAACAGCTCCATATCGAATTCCCAGTCTTCCTGCACTGCGTATAAATTCTCCAATATTACGAAAGGGTAAAACTTTGACATCGGTTGTAAGAAAAGCAGCAAGCTGGGCTTTATAATATGAAACCATTATCAATATGAAAAATCCCCAAACGCCTGATAGCAAACGAGTGGCTGGACTTCTAAGTGTTTCAGTTAAAATTTTGGAAACAAATTGTTTCTTGGTACAAACCTTGGAGCGAGTTCACCAGCACCTTGCTGCATCAAACGTCCTAGCATATACCACAAAGAATCTTTAAAATTAAACTGATTAATTAGAAACGGACGATTTTCGAAACAAGGATTCCAATTTTCCCATTCGCGTGGACTTAGATGTGCCACAATATATAACATTATGGACATTATAACATACGAGATACCAATTAAAACCCATACTTCTTTTCCAAAAGGATCAGCAAATGAAAAGAAGTTGGGTGTCTGCTGTTTTGGTTTACTTATCAAAATTTGAATTCCTAAAGCAATTTTACAATTATCAAATTGTCAAACGCCGCTGTAACTTACCCGATGATATAATTGGAGTCGTAAAATCGACGTATTCTTTGCGTTGCTTGGTAATTGTTAGATCACCAATTGCTATATCGCCTTTCTGAAAATTTCGTATGGGTAGAGTTGCTTAAGTCAAAAATTAGATTTGCTTACTTTATTCAGAAGATCACCAATCATTCCGTTCCATTTTTTTGTGGTTGCATCAAAATCTCCATTTCTATCATCCGCATTACGTACCAATTTGTACTTAAATCCTTCCATTAAAGAAATTTCGCGAATAATATCAATAACAAAACCTTCGAACATATCGTTTCCTTCCAAAATCCGACTTTCGTTCTTGTAAAATGCGTATGGTTCCGACTAAAAGTTTCAAATGTAATTTGCCTTAACACCACGATGACAATTTCGAACCCAACATATTAAAACAGTCAGGAAAACGTCGGCCAAACTTTTCTTCTTTTCTTCAATTGGGGGGCGAAAAATTGTTAACCGGGATTCGGATTTCCAGTGTCCAATTTTGATAAATCCACTATCTCGAAGCTCAACGACATCCAACTTAAAATCACTTCGATATCCACCGTGATCAAAATGCACCACACCGGTCAAACCCTCAAACGATTTCTAAAAAAAATTGCAAAGCAAAATATATTTTACCTGATATGGTCAAAATGTCATCTACCATTTTCATGAAATTATATATTGTACTTCCATGTTCCCAACTTTCGCTTAAATTACAATGTAATTGCTTGACCCTAAGATCCTCAATATCGGTCAAAGCTTTGCTTAAAAGTGTAACTGCGTCTGCGATCAACGCCGATACAGTGTCTATCTTCCATGCTGCCTTTATGGGGTCCGTACTTATTTCTCTACCCAATTTAAGTTTCTGCTTTATTATGTACCGAGCAAGTTCTATAGTCTTTGAGTTATAAGGGTTCACAATTCTAAACTAAAAAATTTAATAGTAAATATTTAAAAAAGAATTCCACTTACTCCAGTGATGTTTGCTTTGCTGTGTTGAAATAATTCAAAGTCTATGGTGTGTGCATCTAAATGCATTATGAAGTAATTGTACTTTTTCATTATAAGCCCTACTTGTTGAGCATGCTGTAAAATTTCGAATAAATTTTCAATCTCACAGTGGATCACTAAATTTTTTTGACCAGTGGAACGAACTTTCATCAAGGATTCTCTGAAATAAAATAGTTATCATTTGGTTGGCAAGAATATGGAAAATTACCTGAAGCCTAAATCGTTCGTTCTTTCTAATTGATGTAGAGTAACCGAATTTCTGGTTTTGTTATAAAGTTTTAATAATTCTGCAATATTAGATAAACTGTCGAAAGAGTCGTATAATATAGTATAATTTTTCCAATTGAAATGCACCACTAAATCAGTAACAGCTTTTGATAGCATTGGTACGATAGGAAAAATATTGATGGAACAGCAGTCTTGTTCGTGTACATCATCAGTAACCACTTTTACGAAAGGTATTTCTAGAGTATCACAAATAGATTGAATAATGTTAGCATTATTATCATATGAAGGTGACACAATTCCAATAACTCCTTGGTTCAATACAGAACAAGCGGCTTTTAACGCTGTATACGGCCTCTCCCAGTTAACACCAACTGTTGTGTTATATCTTGGTTCAATAACAGCTTCCGGTACAATGCTAGCAGTTATTGCTTCAAATCTATAACTGGATTGAGGATTTTCGTCATTTACAATATCAATTGCAGCTCTGAACGTTAGTTCCTCTTCTTCTGATGGATTGTCTTCAAAAATACCTCCTGAAAAGGAAGAAACATAAAATTAAAATATAAGTGAAGTCCATACGTACCAATAGGTAAATTTAAGCAGCAACTGTTGCCGAACAATAATAATAAAATTTTGGAAAAAATATGGGAAAAAAACATTTTAAGTAAGAACAGTGTGTTGCTATATGAAATTGCAGAAGTGCATATATTTTATTAGGACATGACCAACGCAATAATAATAGAAAGCTATCTTTATGACGGTGTTAATGTACTCCCTTAACAGTGATGCCAAAAATTTAATTTGAGACATCAACCTAAAATATGAAAAATTAATAAATAATATTAAGTATATTCTATCTATAAATAAATTGATTAAAAAAAATATAGTCCGTTAGTAATACAATTCTAGATTTACTTTAAGTAAACGCCACCACGCGGAAAAATATAAAGTTAATCTAATACGTATAGTTGGTATAGAAAGTTTTGTTTATAAACCAAACCGACATATTGTTGATATTTGGTAGCGTCACGAACATCACCAGCCATAACGTAAATTGCGAATAAGATAATGAAAAATAAAAAAGTGTTTTGGGCTTCTTCTTGGAAGGATACTCTTTCCCAATCCAAGGTTTCGATATTAGACAGTAGCAGTATCCATCCTTTGTTAGAGATGTAAATGCATATATTTTAACAAAAACAAGGTTCACATTAACCCCAACTAATACTGAAGTTTTGATATTACTTTCTTCAGTTGATCGTTGGAAATTACTATACCAAGTTTCGTCAAGACAAGACTTGGTATTGTAACCGCCATTTTTGTCATAAGTAGTTATTAGAACGCTTTACGAAGGAACAAGGAACAATACTTAAAAAGCAATCTATATAAATAGAAAACCAGTAAAATAATTTTTTTTAAAATTTATTTAATACTATGAAGTATTTACATTTTGCTGACAATTTTCATTTTGACTACTTTTAACTTTCTTTGTATATTTTTGAAATTTTCAATAGAACAACAAACCTTCTTTAAGCCGCCGCGCCGTCGATTGTTCTTGTACTTTTTCATTATTTGAATTATACCTTCCACGAAAACCGAAACAAAGCTTGATAAAATTCCCTCAAAAGTAATCCAAAATATTCCTGACACATCTTTAAAATAGGTTTCTACAAATTTAAAAATTAATAAATGAATCCAAATGCATTCAATTATTTCTTTATAATTACTGCACATTGGTCACCACCCCGTTTTTTTCCCACCAAACCCTTGCCAGTTCATGAATTGTTCTTTTTTCCATTAATTTTAGTACTGCTGCTCTAATGTATTTCTATAATTATTTTGAATCTGTAAACGTAAGTAAGAATCAATCTAGAAGCAAAGCATACTTAATTGCTTGATTTAATTTTAACCTTTTGGCATTACAATTCCAACATGGCCAAATTGTAGGCTGAAATATTCAAATTCTTAAAATTTTGATGTTTTGTTGGTTTTTTAACGCCTGTACATCCGCCAGAGAAGAAAATCCCAAAAAGGACTTTAAATTTTTTTTCACAATTCCGGGAGTAAAGTGCTCACTTTACTCCCGCCTTTGCGGGACTAAAGTAATACTTTTTTTTCCGCGCCATTATTGCGCGCTATTAATCTGAAATTTTGCATATGGCTGCTTACGACAAATTGCTGGGGGTATTGTAACGGGGGTAAATTTTTTGCTCAGTTTTTCGATATCTAGCGCCGTTTTCGAGTTATTGCAATTTCAAAATCTCAAATTTAGTTATTAACCAATGTAATTCAGCATTTTCAGCGAAATTCTGAAAAATAGTATATACACCTTGAGATTAAGGTTCTTTTCATCCCGTGTGCGATTTTTGCACTCGGCTAACACCTCGTGCAAAAACCTTCGCACGCGGGATGAAAAGCAGCACCTTAGTCCCATGATGTATAATATACTATTTTAAGTTAAGGGAAAAAACTAAGTATCCTGTAAATTTCAAAATTTTGTTCCTTATCAAACATGCCATAATTGTAGCCTGAAATATGCCAATTCTTAAAATTTCAAAATTTCAAGCAAAGATTTTTTCATAACTAGTTGACTGAACGAGTCGATCTAAATTTTTTATTCCCTTATGATATGTGCACTTTGATATCAGAGAACGATTAGACTTTTATATTTAACAGTTCAGACACTGGAGTCAATCGAAAATCACAAAAAATCAATAAAATGCACGTATTTTCAATACCCTGTTATTTTTCAGGTATATGAATTATGTAAATGTTTATATATTTTTTTAGAAACTACCATCTTTCAGCTTTAAAATGCCACCTTGGTCGACTAGATATCACTAATAGAAAATTTTTTACAGCCAAAACCGCAAAGTACAAAAATTAGATTTTTCAATTATTTGATTTTGTGTGGACCGGAAGTGGCGAGTGGGAAAATTAAATCCTTCTGGATTTTGGTCTCTGGAACCCCAAAGAACATTCCCACAAAATTTAATCCAATCTAAAATGGTGCAGCAACAATTTTCTCTTTTTTTTGGTGATTTCATATGGAATGACTCATTAATAAAAAAAAATACCAACACAAAAACATTTATAAAAATTCATATTATATATACTATCAGAAATTAGAAAATTCTTTATCGAGATTTATCTTGGACAGGTCTAATAAAAAACTTTAACTTTACGTCGAACGGTACGTGACATTTGGGCGACACCGTTTGGGCCAATTGGGTTCTTTAAGTGGTTGGAAATATTTTAGAGGTGTGGCCTATGATGATTGACGGTTCTATTTCTATTTGACACGCACTCTAGAAAGCATTCTAGAAAGCGAATCGGCGAAATGGTGCCTAATGGAACACTGGTGCTCGTTATACTTGGTATAGGTATGTACTCGAACAAATAATTCTACACATAAGCAAATCAAGGTGGAAATCGGATGACTGCCGTTCTTAGATTTCTATACTATTATCTTTGTGAATAAAACGTCCAACAAATAAAACTCTAACAAATGTGGTACCAACATTATATTATATTTGCAGTCCCGCGCGGAACGGAATACTAATTTAATCCCTCGCGAGATGGGATGCCACTTTTGTTCCGCGCAGTACTACATGCCAATTTCCTGGCAAGTGTCTTCCAATATTGAATTACTGGCATTGTTTTATCAATTTTTAATAGACTTATATTACAATATGATTCCAAATCTAAATCCATACTATCAATTTTAGGTACATCTTCGTTCGCAAAACGTTCTGCAATTTCATTGGCTATTGGTTGAAAGAAAAGAATCAATTATTGGTTCTAAAATTACCTATAATTGATAGTATGGATTTGGATTTTGAATCATTGTAATATAGCTCTTTTAAAAATTGATAAAACAATGCCAGTAATTCAATATTGGAAGACACTTGCCAGTAAACTGGCGTGTAGTACTGCGCGTAACAAAATTTGCATCTCATCCCGCGCGGGATTAAATTAGTAATCCGTCCCGCTCGGGACTGCGGAACTGTCCCGCATTCTTCTCTAGTTCATATTGTAATAATAAATATACCTAGTCGGGACATAAGTTCTGTTACACAGTATTAATTAAATTTTTAATGTTTCAAAACAATAAATTCAATTATGATATATACTGCTTTATTACTTAATATATAAAGAATACATTTTTAATATATTTACTCAAAATGTTCTCCTTTAGCTTTTACACAAGCCTTTAAACGCCGTGGCCAATCATCAATTGCGGCACGGACGACTTGTAACGGTATCGATGCTGCTGCTTTCACCAAATCCCGCTTCAGAAGCTCGATATTTTTATAAGGCTTACTACAAGCCATGTTTTCAAGAACTGACCACAATTTATAATCCAAAGGATTCAGATCAGGACTTCCAGAAGGCCATTGTTCTGCTGCAATAAACGCAGGTAAATTTTCTGCTAGCCACCTTTGGGTTGTCTTAGCTTTGTGTGCTGGTGCAGAGTCCTGTTGGAAAACCCAATGGTTTCCTTGAAAGAGAGAGTCGTTAAGAGGCTTTACCACGTCTTCTAACATTTCTTGGTAAATTGGTGTCGATGTTTTAACGCCTTTTTCACAAAAGTGAAGTTGAGTAACCCCTTCGTAGGATACACCCCACCAAACCATCACAGATGCTGGATAATGGCCTCTTTGAACCCTCGGAATTTTTTCTGCCGCTTCTTTAGAGCTGTGAGCATAAACACGATCGTTTTGCTTATTAAATTTTTCTTCGACGGTAAAAATTTTTTCATCGGTAAACAAAATATTTTTAAAATTATTATTACCGTGCCTCCTTAATAGGGTTTTCGATCTCTCGTGCCTAATTTTTTTTAAAGCTGTTGTTAACCTTTGTCCTGTTGCTCTACAAAAAGCCCCAAGTTTTAGGTCCTGCCTCAATACGCAAGACACGCTTTTTTTTGAAATTTGCATCTCCATAGCAATAATTTTTTGTTTTCGCAGAGGATTTCGTCGTATTCTTTCACGCACTGCTTTAATCACTCGTGGAGTTCTTATGGTACGAGGACGTCCACTTCTTTTTCTGTCAGCTATTGCATTTGTATCGGTAAACCGTTTTATAGCACGACTTACAAACATTTTTGAAATTTTTAACGGCTTTAGCAATTTTAAAATTTCACTATTTGATACACCACATTTATGTAACGCAATAACTGCTATCCGATTTTCTTTCACACCCCAATCCATGTTGCTGGTTGAACTCAAAAATTTTAACTATAGTCTGTACAAGTTGCCAAAAGAAAGGGCTTTCTAAATATGTAATTGTTTTCCACCCTCTGTAATCTTAAGCTGTAAAATCTAACGGTTCTTTACAGGTAACAGAATTTATGTCCCGACTAGGTACATTATTTCAACCTTTCAAATAAATATATTTCAATTACAATTCTTAATTTACCATATACACAACAAATTGGCGATGACGCCGTCGGTACGACCAGGCTTTAATCCGCGGTTTACCACTTCGTAGCCCGTCGATTTAAGCTTTACACCACACTATTGAAGTTATATAATTTTGTTAATTTTCTAATTTTAATAATCTGGATCAACTAGCAGAAATATATATCCTATGTGGTTAACGTATTCAGGAGAGAGGAAAAGAAAAAGTGGATAGGTATAGATAGGAAAGGAATTTTCTATTTAAAATTCTATTTAAAATAAATTTACGATATGGGGGCGGTCAAGTATTACGTAACCGGGCTTAGAAGGAGGGGGGGTTTAATGTATAATAATATAATATAATAAACATTAATGAATTAATTAAACAATAACATTTCAATTATTTCTATTGTTATACCCGGAATACATTTACTTATATTGTACAATCGAGAATTTAAATCTATTTTAAAGCCTTTTACTTGCTTTATTTATTGTAGTTTTGCATTATATTTGCCTCCGAACTAAAACTAACATTTATTTCTTGCTGGTTGACGGCCTGTTAACGAAATATTTAATTGAAATTTAATAAATTATCTTCCACAGGTGCACTCTGTGGTCGTACAGTTTTGACTTCATTAAACTTTAAATTCTTTTTTAATTCTTCTTTAAACTCTTTCATAAATGTTCTATTTTTACGATAACCTTTAAGAAAAGTATCGACTGCAAGCTCGAAAAATACAAAACAACACGCAAACATTGTAATTCCAATTGTTAATCCAAAAATTCCAGCTACGTTAAAGAGATTCAAAGGTGGGGCAATTGCATTAGTCGCTTCAGCAGCATTGCACTCTTCCACTTTAAATTTTTCATCCCACCATTTCTTTTGTAGCTCTGCAATTCGACCAGATTCCTTTAGCTTTAAAATTGATGTACTGAGTATACCACGGTATGGTGAATCTGCAAATCAATATTGTTCCTTCACGATTAAGGTTACTATAACCAAAGATAATCTATAACTTACTTTTTCTCATTGCTATAGCAAAATCTAGTTGGTTGATAGGATTTCCTATTGTAGTCATACTACATACAACTTTTGTGACAAATTCGGCAAAAACGGAATCTGTGAAGAATGCGTAGTTTCCTTCTTGTACCTTTAAAAATCCTTCATAATTTTCATAAACCATGAGTTCTGGGTGAGCGTCCATATAGTTGCCAATTTCCTTATATAATTCATTCGGCGAATTCTAAACTTTGCTAGTTTTATTTTAAAATTAAAAAGTGGGTTTCTTGCTTACTTGAAAAAAGATGTGAGGAGTTTCATTGGCAACAGCTCCATATCGAATTCCCAGTCTTTCTGCACTGTGTATCAATTCTCCAACATTATGAAAGGGTAAATCTTTGAGTTCGGTTGTAAGAAATGCAGCCAGCTGGGCTTTATAATATGAAACCATTATCAATATGAAAAATGCCCAAAAGGCTGATAGCACACGAGTGGCTGGACCTCTAAGCGTTTTAGTTAAAATTTTGGACACAAATTGTTTCTTGGTACAAACCTTGGAGCTAGATCACCAGTACCTTGCTGCATCAAACAGCCTAACATATACCACAAAGAATCTTTAAAATTAAACTGATTAATTAGAAACGAAGGGTTTTCGACACAAGGATCCCAATTTTCCCACTCGCGTGGACTTAGATGTGCCTCAATATGTAACATTATGGACATTATAAAATAAGAGAGTCCAATTAAAACCCATACTTCTTTTTCAAAAGGATCAGCAAATGAAAAGAAGTTGGGTGTCTGCTGTTTTGGTTTATTTATCAAAATTTGAATTCCTAAAACAATTTTACAATTTATTTTCAAATTGTCAAATGCCGCTGCAACTTACCCGATGATATAATTGGAGTCGTAAAATCGACATATTCCTTGCGTTGCTTGGTAATTATTAGATCACCAATTGCTATATCGCCTTTCTGAAAATCTCGTAGGGGTAGAGTTGCTTACATCAAAAATTAGATTTGCTTACTTTATTCAGAAGATCACCAATCATTCCGTTCCACTTTTTTGTGGTTGTATCAAAATCTCCATTTCTATCATCCGCATTACGTACCAATTTGTACTTAAATCCTTCCATTAAAGAAATTTCACGAATAATGTCAACAACGAAACCTTCGAACATATCGTTTCCTTCCAAAAGCCGACTTTCGTTCTTGTAAAATGCGTATGGTTCCGACTAAAAGTTTCAAATGTAATTTGCCTTAACACCATGGTGAGAAATTCGAACCCAGCATATTAAAACTGTCAGGAAAACGTCGGCCAAACTTTTCTTCTTTTCTTCAAGTGGGGGGCGAAAAATTGTTAACCGGGAATCGGATTTCCAGTGTCCAATTTTTATAAATCCACTATCTCGAAGCTCAACTACATCCAACGTAAAATCACTTCGATATCCACCGTGATCAAAATGCACAACACCGGTCAAACCCTCGAACGATTTCTAGAAGACATTGTAAAGAAAATGTATTATATCTAAGATGGTTTAATTGTTACCTACCATTTTCATGAAATTATATATTGTACTACCATGTTCCCAACTTTCGCTTAAGTTACAATATAATTGCTTGACCCTAAGATCCTCAATATCGGTCAAAGCTTTGCTTAAAAGTGTAACTGCGTCTGCGATCAACGCCGATACAGTGTCTATCTTCCATGCTGCTTTTATGGGGTCCGTACTTATTTCTCTACCCAATTTAAGTTTCTGCTTTATTATGTACCGAGCAAGTTCTATAGTCTTTGAGTTAGAAGGGTTCACAATTCTAAACTAAAAAATTTAATAGTAAATATTTTAAAAAAAATTCCACTTACTCCAGTGATGTTTGCTTTGCTGTGTTGAAATAATTCAAAGTCTATGGTGTGTGTATCCAAATGCATTATAAAGTAATTGTACTTTTTCATTATAAGCCCCACTTGTTGAGCATGCTGTAAAATTTCGAATAAGTTGTCTATCTCACAGTGGATCACAAAATTTTTTTGACCAGTGGAACGAACTTTCATCAGGGATTCTCTAAAATGTAATGATTATCATTTGGTTGACAAGAAGATGGAAGATTACCTGAAGCCCAAATCGTTTGTTCTTTCTAATTGATATAGAGTAACCGAATTTCCGGTTTTGTTATAAAGTTTTAATAATTCAGCAATATTAGATAAACTGTCGAAAGAGTCGTATAATATAGTAAAATTTTTCCAATTAAAATGCACAACTAAATCAGTAACAGCTTTTGATAGCATTGGTACGATAGGAAAAATATTGATGGAACAGCAGTCTTGTTCGTGTACATCATCAGTAACCACTTTTACGAAAGGTATTTCTAGAGTATCACAAAGAGATTGAATAATGTTAGCATTATTATCATACGACGGTGACACAATTCCAATAACTCCTTGGTTCAATACTGAACAAGCCCCTTTTAATGCTGTATACGGCCTCTCCCAGTTAACTCCAACTGTTGTGTTATATCTTGGTTCAATAATAGCTTCTGGTACAATGCTAGCAGTTATTGCTTGAAATTTATAACTGGATTGAGGATTTTCGTCATTTACAATATCAATCGCAGCCCTGAACGTCAATTCCTCTTCTTCTAAAGGATTGTCTTCAAAAATACCTCCTATAAAAGAAGAAAGATAAATTGAAAATGCAGTGAAGTCCATACATACCAATAGGTAAATTTAAGCAGTAACTTTGGCCGAACAATAATAATAAAATTTTTAAAAAAATATGGGAAAAAAACATTTTCAGTAGTAACTAGTAGTGCTATATGAAATTGAGGAAGTGTGTAACATACGCACATGTTTTATTAGGACATGACCAACGCAATAATAATAGAAAGCTATTTTTATGACGGTGTTAATGTACTCCCGTAACAGTGATGCTAAAAATTTAATTTGGGACTTCAATCCAAAATATAAAAAATTAATAAATAATATTATATTGTATACAAAAAAAATTAATGAATTTCTAATAAACTGATGTAAAAAATAAGTCCGTTAGTACTGTTTGCAATTTACTTTAAGTAAACGCCACCACGTGGAAAAATATTAAGTTAATCTAATACGTATACACAGTTGGTATAGAAAGTTATGAACCAAACGAGCTGCCATATTGTTGACCTTTGGTAGCATCACGAGCGTAACCAGGGTAAGGTAAATTGCTTCTTTCCTCTTAATTTAGGACTACGTTCTGTTATTACCATGGGATCTACCAAATTTATATTTGGTGTAAAGGTTGGTTTATGCAAAACGTCGACGCACGCAGGGTTTATGTGCGCACGCCGCCAAAAATCACGCGCGTAAACTAACTGCATAAACTTTTCTACAGAAATTCAATACTTCAACTTTATTTGGACGCGTGCGTGAACGTTTTGCATAAACCAACTGTTAATGGCCCTTTGAGCATTTTACATATATTCTAGTAGGGTGCTAACCTTGCTAGATGCATAGCCCATAGATGAAACTTAGGGTTTATATCACAACAGTGTAAGTAGTCGGCGCGACCAAGCATTGAACCGCGGGAGCGGTCTCCCCCTTCGTAGCATATCTATTTAAGCCTTCTACCAAACTGCCGGTGTGGTAATTTATCTATTGGTAAATAGATATCTAATGGCAATTTATAATTGCCATTTCTGCGGTTAGTAGTTATAGAACACTACACGAAGGAACAAGGAACAACACTTAGAAATGATGTACAGGGTGGCTCAATTTCGATCCTTCTTATGGGGAAATCGGTAACTATAGGAGATATCGAAAAATGGATGGCGCATCCTCGATCTCTTTTTTTGAGAAAAGTTTAATGGTTTAAACTCGAATTCGATATCTTTTTTCGTTTTCGAGTTATGGCTAAAAGTTGACTTTTTCGACTTTTCGTTAAATGTCGATATCTCGGTTATTTGTAAAGTTATAAAAAAAATATTTACACCTTCTTCAGACACTTTTTTAAGGGCAATAAAATGGGATAAAGAGATTTTAAATATCTAACTTAGTTTGCGAGTTATAATATAAAGTTATGTTTTTTTAAATAGAAACCATAGTTGGCTATGAAATATTTAAATCGAGTTTTTTATCCTATTTTCAATTATATATAATATGTGGGGTCTATTATTTCAGTTTCGTCCCATTATATTACAAAATGTTAAATAAAAACAAACTAAGATCGGAAAATTAAATGTTGGATTTATGAAAACAATCCATTATACATTTATATTATAATATTTCATAGTTTTGATAAGCCATTTGACACGCTTGTGAAATAATATGTAATAGGTACTAAATAAAAATAAAAATAGGTATCGAAGTATTAGGTACTAAAAACACTCTTTAAAAACAACTGGAGACAATTGTTTTAGATGTCAATAATGATTTTGTATAGTGTTTTGTTTTGAAAAAGTCAACCTTTAATTTTCCGATCTTCTTTTGTTTTGATTTAACATTTTGTAATATAACGGGATGAAAGTGAAATAATAGACCCCACATGTTACATATAATTGAAAAGAGGATAAAAAACTCTATTTAAATATTTCATAGCCAACTGTGGTTTCTATTTAAAAAAACCAAACTTTATATTATAACTCGAAAACTAGGTAAGATATTAAAAATCTCTTTAGCCCATTTTATTGCCCTTAAAAAAGTGTCTGGAGAAAGTGTAAATATTTTTTCTATAACTTTACAAACAACCGAGATATCGACATTTAACGAAAAGTCAAAAAAGTGAACTTTTGGCCATAACTCGAAAACGAAAAAAGATATCGAATTCAGGTTTACACCATTAAACTTTTCTCAAAAAAAGAGATCGAGGATACGCCATCCATTTTTCGATATCTCCTATAGTTACCGATTTCCCCATAAGAAGGATCGAAATTGAGCCACCCTGTATATAAGTAGAAAACCAGTCAAGTCTTTTTTTTTTTGATTTTACTTAATACTATAAATTATTTACATTTTGCTGACAATTGTCATTTTGACTACTTTTAACTTTTTTGGTATATTTTTGAAATTTCCAATAGAACAACAAATCTTCTTTAAGTGCCTTAAGCCGTTGTCGATTGTTCTTGAACTTCTTCATTATTTGAATTATAACTTCCACGAAAACCAAAACAAAGCTTAATATAATTCCCTCAAAGGTAATCCAAAATATTCCAGACACATGCTTAAAATATAAAGGAGGAGCTGCGTCTACTACAGGTTTCTATAAATTTAAAAATTAATAAATGGATCCATTTGAATTTAATTATTTCTTTATAATTACTGCACATTGGTCACCACCCCGTTTTTTTTCCCACCATGTCCTCGCCAGTTCATCAATTGTTCCTTTTTCCATTAATTTTAGTACTGCAGCGCTTAATGTATTTCTATATTTTGAATCTGTAAACGTAAATAAGAATCAATCTAGCACCAAAGCATACTTACCTACTTGATTTAATTTTAACCTTTTTGCATTGCTATTCCATAATATTTGTGGTCTAAAAAATCTCCAACTTCCGTTAAGTTACAGTTACGTTGAGTTATGTACTTAATTGTTGAGGATTCCATGAAAAACGCATATTTTTCATCTTGCAATGATAATTCTACACCTTCTTCGTAGTGACTCACCAAATGTTTAGGATTTTTTTTCATAGATAATCCAATACTTTTGTATACTGGATCATCTGATTCCTAAAATGAGCCAATTTTAATGCAATCCATTAATTTTATTAATACAAACCAAGAAAAACTTGTGCGTCGTTCCGTTCGCCACTGCTCCAATTTTGATACCCAATTTTTCAGCTCTCTGTGACAATTCTTTAGCATTAGTAAACGGCCAGATTATTTTATCCGCTGTTAGAAAAGCTGCCATATTAGCTGTATACACACTCACAATAATTAGAATAAAAAATGCCCAAAATCCAGAAAGTAAACGGGTCGATAAACCTCTGCAAATTTTTAATTAAAATTGTGGTTACTTCATTGGGTGCAAATAACCTAGGTGCTACTTCTGCTCCTTCTTGGGTCAAATTGGCTACTATAAGCCAAATACAATTGGTAAAATGAAATTGATTTTCTAAATATTCCGGTTCTTCTATACATGGATGAGGATTGCACCATTCCGAGGGACAAATCCGACCGATAATATAGAAAGCAATCGACATAGCTGGAATAGTCATGATGATTAAAATCCACACTTCTAAATGAAATGGATCGGCAAATGAGAAGAACTCTGGTTCTGCTTTATTTGGTTTCGTAACCAACATTTGTATTCCTAAAAACATGAAGGGGGATGTAAAATCCACAAATTGCTTACGTTGTCTGGTGATGGTTAAGTCACCGATTGCTACATCAGCTACCTAAAAGGAAAATTGTAATTTTGAATACTCAATTATGAAATTAATTACTCCAGAAATTACTTCTCCCATCATTCCATCCCATTTTCCAGTAACTGGATTATAATTTCCATTTCTGTCATCTGGATTCCGTAGAAACGTATAGTTGAAGCCTTCCAGTAGAGAAAGCTCGTGTATCAAGTCGATACTGAACCCTTCGTATTGGTTATTTCCCGTTAATATAGTACTGGTGATCTTTAACATAGCGTACGGCTCTGCCTTAATTAAAATGTTTAAGTTACTTGTTAATTGAATGTTAAAGTTTTACCAAAGCGATGGCAACATTCAGAGATAAATCCGACATACTAAGTTTGGAGTCACTTTCGGAAACATTTTCCCTATTGATGTTTAATTTGTCTTGTTGATTCCAATAACCAATTTGCATTGGTCCTCGTTTGTTAAGTTCGACAACTTTCAAGCAAAAATTTGATCTATACCCGTGCTGATCCAGTTCTAGATTATCTGTTAAGCCTTTCCTGGTATGCTAAAGAGAGAAAAATAAAGTGGTTTGATGAGTTGCATAACCCATAACCCGAAATGTTACCGTTTTCAGAAAATTGAAGAGAGTGCTTCCATGTTCCCAGCTGTCGGTTCCATTACAAAACAGAGATCGCTCTCTAAAATTATGCTTTCGGAATGTTTCTGCAAAGTGCATCACTGCATCGATCAATAAATATGTACTGGTTGGTACTTTGCTGTCGTTTAATAACTGGTTTGAGCTCCAAATTGGAAGTCCAATTTCTATTTGTTTAGATCGTATAGCCTTGTTTATTTGTACAATTTTTCTGCTTAAAGGATTAAAGAGACGCAGCTGAATTATTAATATTATTAGTTGAAGGTAAAATACGATTTGGGAATACTTACAAAGGTTATGTTTGCATTGGAATATTGATAAGGAAGAAAATCTATCATGTGCATATCCAAATTTAACACAATATAGTTATAGTCTGATACCATCAATCCAACTTTTTGCAGTTGCTCAAAAATGCTCCATAAGCTTTCGGTCGAACAATACAGCACAAAATTAACTTGTCCAGATTCACGTATCAGTTTCAGTTCTTCCCTGAAGAAAGAAAGAAGCGAAACAAATGGTAGGTTTAAGTTTAATGAGTACTTACATGAAAGTGTCATTTTTGATTATCAATTGCTTAACAAGTGATTTACAATCATCCAATTTAAGCACTTCGGATAAGATGGACAAGTCAGTATGTTGTTCGTACAACACAGTAAAAGATTTCCATTTCCAATGTCTCACTAAATCTGCAAACGCTTTAACCAAAACCGAAGACCGCGGGAATAGGTTAATGGAATTCCATCCTTGATGGTAATCGTAAATTAACTTGGTCTGTATTACAGGAACTTCTTTATTGTCGCACAGCGATTGAACGGCATAAGCATTTTCGTCGGTCAACAAATTGAAAACACCCACAACACCATGTTGCAAAAGCGAGCACACACCTTGTATTGCATTGTAAGGATTATTCCAATTGTGATCAATCACAATAGCTTTCTGTGCATCGATAACATCATCTCGTTGGACGTGAAATTTTAGCGATTTAAGATATCTTCCCGGAAAGTAGCGCTTACTGTTAACCATATCGATAGCCACTTCGAATGCCACTTCCTCCATGCTGTTGCGACTTTCAAAAATTCCACCTTAAATTACACAGTTTGATAATTGCCAATCAAAAATTTATTTTACCTATAAAAATGTTGGATGTAGAAACTTGAAATACAAAATTTGTTAACAACAACATCAGACTGGCGGCTTTCATGTTGTATGCGTTTGTGTGTAAATAAAAATAGTACGACCACATTGATAGTTCAAATTCTATTTTAAAACTAGGTCATTAATAGTACAGGAATTATTTTGTTGCGATTTTTATAGAATATGAATGAAAAACAAAATTTTTTAACTAATTATTATTATAATGAAAAATAAAAGTATTGGAACAAATAAAATAAAATAAACAAATAAAATCACAAAAATAATTTTTGCCTTGCCCGCCACGAGTTCCCAGAGTGCACGTCTAGATCACTGGAGACCGTTAATTTTACTTGCAAGTAATTCGCATGTAACATTCGAGTTAAAAATCTTTTAATCATCAGACAAAGGAAACTCTACCTTATTATTTGAAGTTGTCCTTAAAACTTCACTACTACTGCCCATAGATATAAGTTTCAATTTAATCCTTTCTGTTGATAAAAGATTTCGACAGCTTCAGGTGATCACCAATAAGGTTTCTTTTTTCTGGTCATAACAGGTCAACCTCATGTCCTCGTCCTACTAATCTCAGCTGTTTCCTCTATTCGGAAAGTCTCTTTAGGGCTAGATGTAGCCACAGGAAATGTTTAAAGGCTTTATTTACTGAGTAGGGCTCGAACTTGATTTTGAGACAGTTAAACAACACAATAATTTTTGCTTCTCGCAATTGGAGGTCTGGGGTAGGGAATACCCTCCACAATTGGCAACTGTATGACTTTCCAGTTTTTCGTTCCTACTTTTGGCATAGCTTTGTAGTAAGTTTTGGTTAAACAACACAATAATTTTTGCTTCTCGCAATTTGGAGGTCTGGGGTAGGGAATACCCTCCACAATTGACAACTGTATGACTTTCCAGTTTTTCGTTCCTACTTTTGGCATAGCTTTGTAGTAAGTTTTAGTTATGTACTGTGAAAGAAGTATCTATCTTTGATAGCTGATATGATCGAACGAAGAGGGTAACGACCTGTTACTTATAGTATGTGCATCAAACCTAGATCTCCGACTTGATCTGGGGCCGAGTAAAAATTTCATTCTGACTATTAAAAAGACTGAGGAGGAAGACGATCAAACTAAACCTAGATTATTTAAAATTTACGTCCCGCTTTGAACGAGACTGCCCCGGTGTTTGGTACTCCGTCCCGGTGTCCCCGAGGAAAGTTTTGCGACACAGAATTGTCCCGTTTTCAGTTAAGGGTCAACTATCAGAGTCTATTTTTAACTGAGTTGGGTACTAGGCTCTAGCAAATTTTCGGATCCCTTATATTCGAGTGTAACTAATAGCATCAAAAGCCCAATTATGGGTTATATCATCAGTATTTCATTTTATATTACGATTTGCTGTTCTCTTTTTTCGGGCCCCTCTGACCATTGAGCTCTAGGCACGCGCCTAATTTGGTCCTGAAACAGCGAGAGTTCTTAATTTAATCAAATTAAAAAGGAAGCTTTTATTCTTTCAGAACCAAATACACTTACACCGAGAGTCACTCGTAATTTGTTGGCGCAGTAACTTCATTATGGAATACAACTTAGTTGTATAATGTACAATTTATGATGTACTGGAGGGCATTCCATGCCCCCCAGACCCCCCGGTTTCAAAGCCAACAGTTTTTTGATTTACAAAACTTTATTAAAATTTTATTAGCCAAAAACGTTTCTCATTTTCAGAACCTGTTTTCGAGGTAGGCTACTGCCCCCCTCTTTCAGTGAATCTATTAAAAAATAATTTTTTAGAAAAAATTTGCATTCAGGGCCTATTTTTAACTGAGTTGGGGCTCAGGCTCTATCAAATTTAAGTGTAACTAATAGCATCGAAGACCCAATTTTGGAGTTATTTTATGAGTATTTGATTTTTATTTTACGATTTCATGTTCTCTCTTTTCGGGCCCCTCCGGCCATTGGGCCCTAGGCACGTGTCTAAGGCGCCTAATAATAAAATAGGCCCTGTCAACGATACACGATTTTTAATTGAATTTAATACACTAATAAATTTATTTTGATGATTACATAGAAGCAGTTGAAGTTGGTGCATTTTAAGAGTAAATCTGAATGCTCGTTGACGCTTTTTACTCTCAAAAAGTACCAACTTGAACTGTTTCTTCGCAATCATCCAAACTATATGTATATTTTTACCATTTTGATGACTTAAATAAAAATAAGAAGAATACCCTGTCCAATAATATACAATAAATTTTGAATGAATTAGTTTTTACTTTTGTAGTAATTTATTACTTAGCGATGAAATCCAATTTTTTCGATTTTCAAACATTTATAATGAAAAACTATTAACTTTAGCTAAATTTCATAACAGTAATTTTGGTTTTAAAATTGCCTAAAATATTTAAAGAAATGATTGATCCCCGAAAAAATATTTTTTAAACAATTTATTCGAATTGACCCCAGTCTCATTTGGCCGACAGCCATTTGACCGACAATTACTTGGAGGCAATCATCTATACCAAAATCTGATGTGCTCAGGGGCCGTTCGTGTATTACTTAAGACATGTTTTCCTACATTTAGACTCCCCTCCCCATTCCCAATAAGAAAAAATAAAAAAAATTTATTCCCCCCCCCGCCCCCCCAATAATCTTACAATGAAAAACCAGATCAAATCGGGGCAAAAGAATTTTCGGTATCTATTAACGTTAAAGGTGAAATGAATGAAGATATTATGTTTATTTGATAATATTTAAAAAAAAGACTCTGGAATTGGTTCTAGGAGACCAGGTCCTCATAACCTTCAGTTTAAACCCAACGGATCTTATAGAAATATTTCGTTTATTTGTATTGAATATTTCGTATTTCCTTGTTTTTTAGTATAATTTAAATAAAACAATATAATTTATATATTTTCCAAAAAATAAATAATGTCGGCCAAATGACTGTCGTCCAAAAACTGGTCGGTGAAATAATCTGTCGGCCAATAGAATTCGGTCAAATGAAATGTCTTTTGGCGATGCTGATCACAGCGCTGTCTTTAACCTATTAGAAGCCCTGGGTACTTTTGGATAATGGGGCCCCGATGACTATGCTATGACAGACTATTTTATTAACAGCAGGCAAAAGGGGTAGTCTATGTAAAAATTTTATTAAAACTACCATAAGAGCAATGTTAAATTTTCTGAAATTTTTAACGAGATCGCGGAGCCCTGGGCAGTTGCCCAGAGTGCCCAATGGAGAAGACGGCCCTGGTTGATCATCTAGCCTGCCACACCTCTTCTAGTTCATTCTTATACGTTTTTTTGTTTTTGCCGCCTCTGAGATCTTTTTATTTAAAGATTTATCTGTAAGTTAGGTGACACACCAAGGAAACAAGTTTTATGAAATATGTTTTATGTAACATGTTGTTTAGTGTAGAGTTTGTTATACTCTGTTGTTGATGCTTGCTCCCTGGTGTGTCTCCCACCTAAGAGTAGTGTCAGCTTTAATATTTGAAAAAGTGTTTCAATAGTTTAAATTGCATGACGTACTACAATTTTTTCATTCCAATTCGCAACTAATATTTGATAAATGTGAATTACAATTAACAACATCAGAATATCAGTTGACAAATCTGAATTATAGTTATCGATTTCTTAATAAATCCGTTGATAAATGTGAATTACAGTTGACAATATCTGAATATTAGTTAACAAATCTGATGACTTCTGAATATCAGTTGACAATTCGGGATTATAGTTGACGATTTCTAAATTATTGCTGAAAAGGAAGTAGCTTACTCATTAAATGTCCATCTATTGGCTTTAGGTGGGCAGATGAAACACCAGATACAAACTGACCAATTGTTATTTCACTATTTGCCTTTGTTAAGGCAAAATAATTTTAAAAATGTGGAAGCATTCAAAATTTATATCGACTACTTTGTCTCAGTCACTCAATTTAGTAAAAAAAATATTTATATTTAAAAATATTTATTGGTGATTCCAAAATGCAGATATGGTTAAGCTCAGTTAGACAGTGCCTACTAGAAGAAGTAATGGAATATTCTATCGGTGTCGGAATCTCGGAGGAAGTTACTTAATAATTAAGAAAATATTAAAAACAGTATTGTAATAACGAAGAAGGTGTGAAATGACTTTTAAACCAAAGAATTACAGTGTGTAAGCAATTACAATAGAAATTGCGTTGAATGAAATTGATTTAATTATTAAAAATTATCCTTTGAGTAGTAATTAGTTAACCCTGAAAAAAATATCTTTTCAATTTATGATGCGATTAAAAAAATTAATTTTGGGATTGTTTAGCTCCTTAAATGCGTTACAAGATGTTTCAAAACAAAACGATACAATATGCGACCATCAGGATCGAAGGACCAAACGTTTTAGAATATTGGACGATAAAGAGTTTTGTTTTATTTTTAGGAATTCAATTAATTGTATCAATAACGATAGAAACTCTTGCTCGCAAACTCTTTAAATGTGATTATCTCTTCCTAGAAAGTAATTACATTTGCAATATTTTCTATTTTTAATTAATATGTTGTTCTACTTCCTAACTTGCATAGTTACCTACATTTAAAAAATATGCGCTTTTAAAAATCATTGGTGTGTTGTACATTTTAAATTTTTATTATATATCTTCTTTTTTTATACAAAATCATAAATAAGTTAATAATGAGTTAATAAGATTTTGTTTTTGTACGGTTTTTTAACTCATTTTACATTTAATAATAATTAATTAATCTTGCTAATTATGTACAAATTTATCAGAACGAATAAATACAATGAGACAGACGTCCACTCCCAAAATTAAATTTTATGAGCAACCTTTGTGTAAAAGTCTTCTATGTGAGTAAGATGCACTGGAATTTATTTGGTTGAATCACTTTCGTGATTAATATTTTTTGCTCCTTGCTTTGGGTAGATGAAGAAGATACCTATGACACATTCATTTTTGTTGGTTTTTGATTTACTTTCACTTCACGTTACTTCATAGAAATGAAACCGATAGAAATCATTTTCATAATCGTTTGCATATTATTTATCGGAAAACCCAAATTACTGTTTCCTGATGACTCCAAAAATAAAAAGTAAAAGTGAACTTCATTCTTCTTATTTTTATTATCTTTATCCAATTATTCAGTTCGGTTAAAAAAAATTAACTAACTTCTCAAGGTAGATTTTGATTTCAGATTGCATTTAATAAGCCCGGTATTATTACCACAAAGGCGTGGAAGTTCCTCCTCATACAACATTGGCGATATGTACCAGATAAAAATGCACATGAAAAAAATAGTAAAGAAAAACATATTTTAAATTTAAAGTTTCTCATGACTGTAATCAGTGCACCTAAAATTATTGCTCAATGATCTTAGTATGCAAATATCAAAACAAAAATTCCAACCGTTGAAAATCGAAAAAAAAACTGAAATATTTGAAAATATATTATTATCGTGTGAATAACTTAGTCCATTGCACTTTAATTTAAAAAAAATAGTGCAGGCTGATGAATTTGTGCCTACAGCTATGAATGTGCATTTCCACTTTCGAATCTTACCTGCGCTGGGTAGCTATTTTCTGTAAAATTCTAGATTTTTTTAAAATTGTGGGTAAAACAGTTTTTTGGTATGAAGAATTTCGAGCAAAAAAAGGAAAAAAAAATTTAAAACTGATAATACCTATTTATTTCAACAAAAATAAATTTTTGGAACAATAGCACCGTCAACCTGATTTCAAATATCGTAGATTCAGTCTATTTAAACAGATTATAGCAGCATTAATCGTACCCGCACCCATGATCATCAGATCACGATAAGCATTGCTGGTTAATTAATTAATCACATCAATAATAATTAATGTTTAATTCATAATGGTATACTTTAAACAACTTTGTTGCAAATTTTAGAAAAATGAAACATTGTATTACACTGATTTTAGACTAAAAACACTTAACATATTGATAATGAAACCATCTGTATAAGTCAAAGGTGTTAATTAACTTCGATTTTTTGCTAGCAACTTACCATCAAGCGCACAAAAAATAGTGTAACATCTTATGGAATTTTTTTAAATAATTCTATAAGAACCAAGCGGTTTTAAAAATTCCAGTTGTGATGTTTTATATCGTACAGCGCAAAATTTACCATTGATTATTAATTAGGATTAAGATACGCAACCTTACTGGAACATTTCGTTCTAATTAAATTAAATAATCAATTTATCCAGCCTTCAAGGAAGCGGAAAACAAGGGTTTAAATCATTAATTATAGTCCCTAGTAAGTCATCCTGGCACTTCATAGTTTATAACAAACTAATATTGAAATAAAAGAGGTTGTCAGCCCACCTTGATCTCCAATGTCTATAGGTAAAAGTTAAAAAATTCCGATAGCCCAGAAACAAATTTTTCACGGACCGTTTACGCAGGATATAAAATTTTAGGAAATAAAATAACTTATTCAGTACAATTGGTATCGTATAATTATAAAAAAAATAAAAACCAATGACTTAAGTTCATTAACACAAAAACATTTAATTAAATTAAATGTTCCTTTCCAGGAAGTGCGACTTACTTAATTTTCCAGTTTTCTCATAAAAGTTTTATTTTACGTTTCCGAATAAAAAAATCGATAAAATTTGATATCGAGAATTTAAATTAAAAATTTTACGTCTAGTCGACAGCTGGGAGAGATATTATTTTTTGAAAAAACCCTGAGTAATCAATAATTTAATTAAATTAAAGATCGATAAGTGACATAAAGAAAGAAAAAGTAAGAAACTTGTTGGAAAGTTTAGAAATTAAAGAAAAATTAAATGAAACTTGCTATAAATTATTGTAAAAAGATATTAACAGTTATTCGATGCTATTGTTCAAATGCTATTGATTTGGTTTTGGATTCAATTAAGAAGCTCATTTTAAATTTTCATTTTCATTTAAAATTTTAAATTTTAAAATTTTAAAATTTCACAGCTTTAACTGTACAGTTTCTCGTACAGCAAACTGTATAGTGTAATACCTGCATTATATGATTTTATAATTTACTTACATATTTTGCTATTGGGTTTTTAATTTTTTATAGAAAAATGTAAAGAAAAACTAGCAATTAATACAAAGTTATTAAGTAGCAATAATTTTCAACACGAGCTTTCAATCTGATCTCCTTTTAGATGATTATCACCTATACGATGTGGCGACTGAGTTAATTTATTAAAGCTTTGTGAATTAAAGAAAAATGCCTCTTGAAAGTTTCAGGTTCAGCAATAAAAGGGAAATCCACATTAACGACTACACTTGAATTATTCATTTTATTATTTACAATTTTTACTCTTCATATTAGCTTTCTGTTTTACTTTTTAAAGAAAGTTAACGCTTCTTTATTTTTATGTCTTCTTTGCGGCAATGTCACTTAGAAAAGTTGAAATTTAATTAGGTTTGACACATTTTCAGGTTACATAATCGACTGATAAATCTGTTAAATAATTTTTTCCGTAATAACTGTTACGGTACGGATTTTACGCGATGATTAATAAAATATAAAAATATTCCGCGAAGGTGAAAATATTTTATAAGTTTGTTGCACCTTCGATTGGAGTTGAAATCTCTGCATAACTTGATTATTACCTGCTCTTTTCAATAACTTTTGTGATGTAGTTTGAGATAATAAACCAAATGTGTTGGTCATAAAAGTTATAACAATGAACTTTTGCAGTATAATCGGATTTGAAAATTTACTGAAAATTAAACGATCCATATACTGAAGCATGAACATTAAAACGAATGCATTGTTACGCTCTTATTTACATACACCTACAAATTGCGATGTTATCAAACTACTGGTATATTCAAAATCGTAATTAGTATAATTTATACTTACTTGAGTACCTTCCAGTTAGTAAAGCTTGGGTCTAACTTTTATTGTATTCCTATAGCGTTTTGTTCGCGTTTCTAGAAAGTTTAGTTGCATAAAATAGTAACGTTTACCACAATTTGTTTACAGTAACATAATTTTGAATAGAGGTATTTTGCAAAAATTTTAAACTATAGAAAGTTTAGCTTTTAAGTAATTCAAATTGGAAAATTCACTTCTCTTCAATTTCTTCTCTGGTGATATCTTTTTTCAATTCTCCGAAGATATCGAGGGAATTTCCTTGTTGGATGCAAAAACCGATTTTTTTATTAACATCCTCTGGACACAGAGGAATATAGACAATAGATTCAAGCAAGCAATACTTCGCAACGCTACTTCAATTTTGAAAACTCGAAACATTTCACTCGAAAATTCAAATCAATCAAGCAAAATTTGTTTTTATTAAGGCTAAACATTCAAATTGAATCTAAAATGTTATAATTTTACTAAAATATATTAATTTAGTAAATTAATTTTGCATTAGTATAAATAGATAGATTTGAAAAGATACAGTTACTTAAGATACCTAAGTTAAAAAAAGCATTTTCAGCATTTTTAAATTTATTTTAAACCATAACTCAAAAGCTGTTGATTTGATAAACAGTTTGAAATTAGTTTTTAAATAATTTAAGCTTAAAATTAATCATAAATGAAAAAAAAAATTAAATTAAATTCAATTAAATTGAAATCAGGATTAAAATTAATAATTAATTATTTTAGATTAATGATATTCTGCATACCCTAAATAGTACTGATTTACGTGAAATTGTGTAAGCTTTTGGTCTATTTTCATAAATTTGTCAATCACGATTTACTGAAAACAGCACTTAATAGATATAAAAGAGTCAATTTGATAATTGACTGGTGATTACTGATTAGCACCTTATTTTGATACCCATTACACTTTGCTCTCCGTTCCCCTATATTTATATTTTTCTTAAGATTTCAATCTTAATGGTTTTCACCTAACATTCTTAACATATAAACAATAAAACTTTAATTAACAAGTTAAATTCAATAATATAATCAAATTATATTTTTTTAAGCTTTCGACGACTTTAATCGTCTTCTGCAGAAGACTTGTTAATTAAAGTTTTATTGTTTATATTTTCTCACAAGTTAAGATTTATATATTTAAACATTCTTAACATATAAAAATGTATTCCGATTAATCAATTATTTTAACTTTATAAGTCACCAAGGACGAAATAAATATAAAAATAGATTTTTATCCATAAACATTCTCAGGTCTGCTTTTTTCAGTCGTAGATTTATGATTGAAACAATGATTCGAAATGATTCGAAACAAATAAAAACGGAAATGGAGTAAACGACAACAGATATGAAGCAAACGAGAACAGATTTTGCTGCAAATGAAGACATACTCGATGCAAATGAAAACAGATTTGGAGCAAATGAAAACAAATTTTCTACAACTAAAGTTTTTTGTTATGATTTAATATGACTTAAATTGTAGGGTCAAGTGGGGTAATTCCGAACGGGTTTTATTTTTTGCTCATAGCAGCGGTGTGAAAAATTTATATTTTCAAACATTTTTTGGCTCTAAATGCAAGAGGAACTCAAGTGGATTTTCAAGTTTTTCATAAAAATATTTTCCTCTGAAAAAAATGTTACTTTTTTAATTTTTGCAAAATCGTGGGGAATTTCGAACACCCAAGAAAACTGCCTACAAGATGTATAAACTTTCACATAAATCGGTTTAAAAGGAAACACAAAGGTATTGAATAAAAATCATCGAATTGAATTAATGTTTATTTATGAAAAATATTATAAAAAAAAATTTTGAATTTATTTTTTTGAGGTAAAAGTATCTTATAAATCCTAATCTATAAAATCCCATAACGCTGCTGCTCCTGCTTCTGCTCCAGCGTGTCATTTTTTGGTGAAAAACGAAACACTCTTTTTGGTCGATTTTTTTTACCAACCGAAAAATACATTAAGCTAAAAGGTTGGTTTATGCAAAACGTCGACGCACGCAACGCACGCACCGCACGCGTCTAAATAAAGTTGAAGGATTGAATTTCTGTAGTAGAGTTTATGCGCTAAGTTTACGCGCGTGAATTTTAGCGGCGTGCGTACATAACCTCGAAATTTATTTAACTTTTGATTTGTTTGACGCGCGTAACGCTAGGAACTTTTCAAGTTACATTATTGTTGTGGTACGATTTTTTTAAATTTAAAAATTTGTTCAGTTTTGAATTATTGTAGTTATTGAAGCCGAATTCCAATGAGCGAAAGTAAGTACAAAAGTTTATATTTTACTAATTTATTTTTCATTGTAAAATGCAAAAATTACCAAAAGAAAGATTAAGTTGTACTCTATGAGATTAAGTCAAAACCTCAATTTCGCAAAAGCAGTAGGTTATGTTATTGGTTTCAAATTTAAAATAATAATATTACCGCCATCTACCCTAATGTGAAAGTATTCTCATTTGTAACCAGAAATGGCACTAGAACGCGTCAAACGCATTCGAACATGAATTTTTGCATAAACCAATATTTTGATGCTGCGTTAAGACTGCGTAAGACTAAAAATATTTGAAAAAGAAAATAATAAATAATTACCTTATAAAACAAAAATCGAAATTTACTAATTTAGAGGGTTAATATAATAACCTTTCTCCGGCAGTCGGTTAAAAACCCAGAATGCGGCTGCTACAGCGTTTCATAGTTTTGGTTAAAAAAACCCGAAGATGCAGACTTGATTAATGAGAAGAAAAACAAAGAGGAGAAATGGAACAAGAAAGAGAAATAGGAAGTACAGCAATTAGTGAAGATACATCACCAGTCAAAGATATAAAATGAAGACAGAATTGATGCAAAGAGAAGCGACGGAGAGAAATATAAAAAGATAAAGGAGAAATAACGGCTATTAGTGAAGAGGCACTGTCAGTCAAAGATATAAAATGAAGAAGAAGATGAAGACGTGATTAACGAGAAGAAATAGAGGAGAATCAAAAATCTACGATACAAAATTGAAGATGTATGAACATCTTAATGGATAACCGGATAAGTGTACACGGGCGCCCTAGGGGGGGGGGGGGGGTATTGGTATATAAAGTATGTCCTTTGCCCCCCCTGGGAAATTAAATGGAAGAATAAAAAACAATTTTTACAGACGAAAAAACAACAAAATGAAATTTGGAAACTGTAAATTTATGTAGTTGCCACCACTGAGATTTATTTTTTCGGGCGCCCATATAACTACAGTTTTGTACATAAATAAATCCATTAACCATATAAATTTTATAACTACCAATACCACGGGGCTACACATCAATCGTGATCGCAACTAATCAAGTTACACATCAATGGAGTTCCACAGTATTAATTTTTTAATTGCGACCATTAACACTAGAAAGACGGCAGCGGTCATTTGACCGTTACCCGCTCTTATTTTGGTTATAACTTTTAAGGGGTTTTGATGGTGGTCTAGAATTTTCCAAAAATCGAATTTTTTCTTTCCAATTATTAAAAAAAAGAAATGAGCTAGTATTGTAAACAACTGACAGCAACTTGGTTTGTCACGTGTCAACACAACTTGAGATAATGACGGTGTTCGGAATTCCCCACTGTTCGGATTTACCCCACTTCACTCTACATATTTATTTTTATTAAATTTCAATAATATTTTCCCGCCGTAATGATGCACCACATAATACCTTTCCACATGTTTTACAAATCCAAGAATATGTTCTTGGCAGCTCTTGAAATACAATATCGGAGATGTCTTCCAAAATACACATACTAAATTAATTCTCAAATGGTTAGTTCTTTTACCGGGAACTGTCAGTCAATTTATACCACGAATTTCACTTCTTCCTATACCTATACTATTGGAAAGAGGACAATTTTTTAAGCATATTAAAAAAATTTGTTTCTTGGATTATCCATTAGTTTTCGAAAAAAGCATTTAAAGATCGAAAATTTTACATGTAAAATCCCATGTAAAAATTAGTGGGAGGAGCCAAATTAATTTAATTTAATTCATTCATTTCTCGGTAAATCTGTGATTTGCCGTGGTTGCGCCAACCAAAACTGACCCTACGCTAACCTCCGCTCCGGCCCCTTACTCACTAAAAACATCCCTGAACTCAATCCACCTTGACTGGGCGCCTCCACCTTGATACCCGGGTAGCCCGCACTCTGCGAGGTACAACACGCGAGTAGCGTAGCGTAGCGGAGCGACTTGTGAAGCATTTAGTGCTGGAGACACTTTGATCTTTCATCTAGTGATTGAAGTTTTGACGTTGAAATTTTAGAAATTACGCTTGAGGTGGGAGAACCACGACGGTCTGGGAGGTTACAACACTCGTGTGACCGCTATCACTAAGACTAGTTCAGAGTACACGTACCGTCAACAGAAAACCCGTTACTTGCAATTTCTATATCCATCCATATGGAAAATTTTGATTTTCAAATGCCGTTTTCTCGAAAACTAATGGATAATCCAAGAAAATTAAATTTTTAATATACTTAAAAAATTGTTCTCTTTCCAATGGTATATAGGAAGAAGTGAAATTCGTGGTATAAATTAACTGACAGTAACCCTTTTACCTTTATAACTAAATTTTACCTTTACCTTTATAGACAAATTAAGTCGCTTTTACGTACGTAATAACAACCAAGAACTAAACATTTCAGAATTTAGAATATGTTTTTTGGAAGATATCTCCGATATTGCATTTCAAGGGCTGCCACAGGAACATCTTTGATATGCAAACCATGTGGAACGGTATTATGGTGCATCATTACGGTAGGTAAATATTAATTTTCGTTGTATCAGGTCTGTTTTCATTTGCATCGAGTGTGTTTTCATTTGAACTAAATCTGTTTTCATTTGCTTCAAGTCTGTTTTCGTTTGTTCCAAATCTGTTTTCATTTATTCCAAATCATACTGGAAAAGGTATAGATGGAATATTACTTTTCAAATTTTAATTTGATTATAAATATAAAAGAGTAGTCATCTAGTATAATAAAAAGCCGACTCGCTAAATTGGAGTTAGAAAACTGCATCAAACAATCTGAATCTGATGCACATGCACCTTCAAGCAAAAAAGCAAAAAAAAACAAAAAAACAACTTTTTATATCAATAATTACACTCTTAGAATCTAGTACAAGATCTATCTTTGCTTTTATACCACACTGATCTTATTTATTTTACAAATCAACATTCAAACTGAGAGAAAGGAAACGGTCATTAGCTTAGTATGTTAGCTGAATAACTGCTGACAGTAAGATACCCGGTTCAAATCCGGAAGAGTTTAAAATTTCTTAAGGCGTGACCAGACACTGCGAAGCTAGTGAGCGCGGCTGCCTCGCGAGGTAAGCTGCTTCGTATAGTCTGGACCACTTGTCAACAATCTACCGCGAGCCAGAAGTTTCAAGGTTGTGCGTGTGTATCCCATGCGATTGCGTAGTTGTCTCGATGTAATTTACACACGTTCAAGATAAACGCGATTCATCTGCATGCATCCCTAGTTAGTTGATAACCTTATCATAAACGAATAAAAAGCTAAAATGGACTAAAAATAATAATATTTTACCTTCAATTAAGTACCCTAGTATGACAGTGATAGTAACTCGCCCACTATCGAACGTAGGCTTTCCTTTGAGTAAACCGACAACACTCGGTTCGCTGTTAGGCAGCATCGCTCTGCACAAGTATTAGTTAGGCAGCATCGCTCTGCATCTGCCTCGCAGCAAATGAAATTTTTATAAGAAAATCACCGTCCACACAGCGCGAAGCGTGCCTCGCGCAGCAGACTTACTGGAAATATGGTCCACACTTTGCGAGACTTGTATGTCGAGGCTGCCGCGCGCACCAGCTTTGCAGTGTCTGGTCACGCCTTTATGATCGTCTCCGTGCTTCGGAGGGCACGTAAAGCCGGCGGTTCCCCTGGGTCGACGATTTGCCGTCATCAACAAAAAAAAACAGGGTTACGGGCATATCTGAAACGAGCCCAGCAAGCTACCTCAGATGTAAATCAACTAATATGCTCACAGTAATAGTGACTTTGGCTCGTCTTGGATAGAAGACATCCTGACGTCAAGGCAATTAGGTACCTAGATTTTTATTATTTCAATCGTCAATATTAATACTTAGGCTGCTTTAATGGTTGTTATTTCAAAAATATTATGTTATATTTTTTGAAATTGTGAACAATAGGAACTAAAATTATCTTTTACGCGATTGAAATTATTTAGATTTGAAACTGGAGTTTAAACTTTAATCAATTGATACGTGGTTTAGGTAGTGTAACTCGATATAAACCATGGGATAGAGACGTTTCGCCCCCACCGTTTAGCCCCCGCCGTTTTGCCCCCACCTTTTAGCCCCCGCCGATTCGCCCCCGGCGCTGATTCGCCCCCAGCCGTTTAGCCTCCCCCGTTTCGTCCCCGCCGTTTGGCCTCCGGCGATTCACCCCCGTCCGTTTCGCCCCTGTCCGTTTCTACCCTGACCGTTTCACCCCTGACCGTTTCGCCCCCGTTTTTCCCCGTATGGGGCCATCCATAAATTACGTCACACTTAGGGGAAGGGAGTTATCTTAGATTTGTGACAAAAATGTATCAGGGGGTCTGGGGAGTTTCAAATGTTGTGATGTCAAATTTTTAAAAATATATTTTTTGGATCCATGGATCGGTTGTATGGTGCGGCTACATATTAGTCAGTTCGATACTGTTCTACCTGTTGTATATGCCATAATTTCAAATAAGACAAAAGCATCGTACAAAAAGTTATTGCAAGAGATTAGAAATCTTCGAGCAGGACTGCAGCCAAGAACAGTTTTAATGGATTTCGAGCAGGCTGCAATATCAGCATTTCAAGAAGAGTTTCCTGGGATACAAGTGGAAGAATGTTTTTTTCACTTGTGTCAGAGTATTTACCGTCGTGTGCAACGAGTAGGTCTACAGGTTATATTATTTATTTATTATATTATTATTATTTTTATTGTGTTCTCACATGCCCCCCCCCCCTCCCATGACCAATGTCTAGCTACGGCGCTACGGACCTGTTGTATACATAATGACATTATGTAAACTATGGCATCATCGAATTGAATTCATGAATTCATCGAATTCATCTAATTCATCGCCTGATGATGCCATAGTATGGTGAAAACGTTTGCGAATACTTACAGTGTATTTTACATGTGCTAACTTTTAAACATTTTAGTTCTGAAAAGTGTTTAGTGCATTTTTTGGGTTTTCTAAAATATTGATATGGTTTAAACTTTGTTTATAGCTAAGTTTGGGTTTAAACTGAAGCTAAAATACTGGCCCGAAGAGTTTTACTTTGACCACAAGTATTAGTGGTATTAGTAGTATTATTTTTGATATAATTCTGGATAGTTTTGAATCCAAGTAGACATCAATTATCAAAATTTTACCACAGTTCCAACAAAAGCAAAGGCTAACCAACTACTGCAAATCCATAGAGAATAATAGTGTATAATATTTCCAAAAAGAATTTTAGCAAGACAGGGCTATGTTCCAACAAATGTATCATTCAAAATAAATAAGGTAACATAGGATTTTTAATTCAACATCATGGATTATTTAATATTAAACACTTTGCTATTTTTTTTCAAAACAATTGCTGAAACTGGCAAATTTAATAGTGATTTTTAATTTTTTTTTATTGAAATTATTCAAAAAACACCAAAAGTGGCCCAAATATGCACACAAATGCATCATTTCCTTAAATATGCACTTAACGTTGAAAATATGCATTTTGAAAACCGGATTTTTGGATTCATTTTTGCCTAATTTGTCTAGATTTCAAAACGAATCTGTTGGTATATCAATATTAACAACATGCAAATGCATAAAATCCAAGCTATACTCATAAGAATAAATTATATTTTTAGGAAGTAAAAAACTTTAAAATATGCAGGAAAAGTGAAAATCTGATTTTATCTGTAAGTTCCACTTGAAAGATAGGGGAGTATATTCCTAACGATAGATTTTTGCTTGGCTCCAGGAAAATATCCTTGCATATAAGAAGGCGAATTCTGATGCCTTTAAAATTCAATAGAATCGGATTTTTTTCGCTGTTTTCTAGGATGTTTTGTGTCTAACAAAAATTATTATTTATAGATCAAAATTGGGTCAACCAACCAACTAGGTTAAACAAACCTGAAACAACTAGGTTAAGGAATCCTCCACTTTAACCCCAACGTCCGCATGATAAGGACAGTTTTTACCGTTCATTTTACCAAATGAAGATCTATTTAGTTAGTTGAAAAATGTAAAGGATTGCTTCCGAGACTGTAGTATGTTTACTCCAATTGAGTTTCATGTCAAACATCAGCCTCCAGTTTTTTGAAGTTATCACAAATAAAATACACGGTATGTATAAAATTTGCAAAATTTTCCATCAGACGATGAATTAATATTTTTTTCCTAGTGAACAGAACAAACTCAGTCTCGTTCGGGTTTGTCAAAAATGTCTGTGCTGAGAGTCAAGATTCTGACAGACTTCTGCATTAGTTCAATAGTTAGCATTATGGCAATGTTTGAGAATCTAATGGTATAATAACCATGTTGGCTAAGAACCATCTCCATTGATGCAATGAGACGTTAATGTTTTCAAAATTGGCTTCATCAGATGCTCACTCTATAGAAAGAGAAAAGAATACAACGTCCTTCCCATGCGTCTTCACTACTTTACTCAAGTAGCATATAAATGATAATTGTCTATTGGAAATGAATTCCTTAACATCAACAGTTGGAATACAAGTCTAGATTTTTGATTTAGAAGAAATATTTAAATTGAAGTTTTCAATATTTTTTTCACTAAAAGTCGATACCATATCACCAACAGAGCAAGCAGATTTGTGACAATAATTTTACTATTGTCAGGTCAATTACTGTCAAATGATGGATATGGATAAAAAATTCTTTGTTTGGATTTATTGGATTATTTGGGTAATTTGTCAATTTAGAGATGAATCACATAAATTCAGGTTATTTTTAAAATTACGAGTAATTACTGACTCCAGGGGTAATTTACATTTTTGGTAGGCTTTTTCTGTTGTTGTGTTGTTGATTGATGGTGTTTTGACGCCCAAAAACACACTCAAAAGTGTATGTATTACTAAACTTGTCACATAATACGTAATTAATCATTTTCAAATCCGAGGTGAGAAGTTGATAATGTATTATGTATACAAATATATGAAATTAAAGTTTACGTGTTTACAATCGCGTTGTAGGAGTTTGACACGTGTAGGTTGGTATTCATACAATCAATCCTCCGCCTGTAATTGTATGATATATCGGCTTGTAATATTATTTATAATTTATAATGCGTGAATAAATTTATTGTTCCAACCGGTATAAAAGGATATAACAGTTTTCTCTTAATGCAAATTCGCAAGGATAGCCCAAATTTCCCCTTTGTCCAATAGAGACTGCATTACATGTGGTACAACTTAATTGATACATAACTACCTCTCATATCTACCGTGTTACTGTTGTTTTTGTTGTTAATTACGTGGTTGTGATTATTTATCTCTGTAGCCTTCAGACATAATTTTCTCAATTGTCTAGCGATATGTTTTTGCTTTACGATGTATGTCAGGTTCATTGTCTGTTTCCTAGACGCTCACTAAAATTACAGGATATCTGATAATTTAATTAGCCACCTGCAGCTGAGAACCTTTTCTTTGTTTGATAAACTCATCTTCCAATACAAGTGGAATGCTCGATTAATTGAAAGTATTAATGAAAAACTACAATTATTATATTATCTGTGTGCTTGGGCGTCGCGTCGTCTGGTCGGTCTGGGTGTGCAGGTGTGCAATTTGGAAGAGTAAATTTCACCCAACAAATGACAACTAGAAAAAAAAGTCGAAATAATTAATTAACACCAACCAACCTTAAAATCGAAAAAATTTGTAACACATTTTAATTGATACAAAATTTTATCAAACATAATTTAAAATTTAATTAACCTACAACCAATCTTATCAACTTTTCAATTTTTTTTTCGTTAATTAAATTATAATTTATACAAATACACGCAAATTTTATGTTCTAATTTTTATAACACAAAACATAATCAGTAAAAGTTGATTAATATTATGCACATTTATTATTTAATCAAAAATTTCATTGATAATTTAATATCCGCAATTATACGGTAAATTAGCAAATTTGAATGAAATTAGATTTTGAAATCTTTTGTTGGGTCCGAACGATCTAAGGATGACTCGAATAATTCAATCGTCGAAACAAATCGATAATTGAATTGGCAGATCGAACATGAACATGGAACATATCTCTTATCAAAGAGATACATGGAGTCATGGTGATTGAAGCATACAGCACGTTTAAGGGGTGTCTGGGAGAGAGTTACCAGTGACCCACTTGTCTGAAAGATGTATGCCATCAGCAGCAGTTGGTGCAGCCAGTCGGTAGCTGCTTTTCTTCGTGCAGACTTTGACGTGCGAGCTCTTCTTTATCATAGCTTCTTAACGCGATCGTGCTTCGCAGTTGACTATTATGTGTTCTTCAGGTGGATAAAGTACAACTTAAGTGTTATAAATTAGGTTTGCTCGCAATATTTTTTTTTGCTTAATTATTAGGTTCGTGTTTGTGAATTTTATGCGGTATAAAAAGTGTCGTCGAAATTGATTATAATTAATTATTATCGATCAAAAATAAAATCCTGTTGACAGGACAGGACGTTAGGGCAAGCTTTCATCAAGTAATTAAAATTTCTACTTTTTTTTTAAATTGAAGAGAAATTAAATTCTTCAAATGTAAACGTTTTGAAAATGTAATTTGATTAATTAAATTTATATTTAATTAACTAGAAAGTATTGAAGTTAGACAATATTGTTACAATTTTATTGAACTAAAAATCTATGGTATTCTGTCTTTAATAAACTCGAAAGTTATTAACTAATATTTTTGCATAGGTACACTAAGTACGTATCAAAGATAGAAAATTGCTATAATTTACTTTGATTATATTAATATCAGGTTTTATTCAACAAAAATTAGGTCATTTTTATTCCACCATTTGAACAATGGCAAACTATAATTAAAGCAAATTAAATAGTTATTACTAATATGATCCACATTTCCCTCAAGGAAAATATTTTAATACCTCGAGCACAAACGAAAGGAGAAATGCAATAAGTAAAAGGTGTCAATTTCAAATCGAAAAACCTCGCATTATTTTGATCTTTTTTTTTTAAATTGTTACGTTAATTAAGTTACTCTAAAATATGATAATTATTATAATAGCTGGCTATAAACCTAATATTAAATTAAGTGTTTATAAAATTTAACTTTAATTTATTGTTAAAGCGCTCGCATTTTAAAAACTGGTGCTATTTTTCGAAAAATTTATGTGCTTTCGTGCTCAAGACAATACTTAATTATAACTAATGGAATATTTGTGGAGATCAATTTTGTATTGATGGGTAAGTCATTTTGTGATTTTAAAAAATTTAGGTCATTAACCAACAAGTACCTACCGTGAACAATGTAAAATAATAATAAAACCATCGTTGATAAATCGTACAAAGGTGTAATGAGTACAATGCAACTCTTACGATTTTATGACTTTTAATCGTCTGCTAACGTAACAATTTCATAAATTGAATTCACATTGATTTTTCACACCTCGCAATATTATACAATTAAAATTCCCACCATTTTCTTTTTAATTTAGAATTTTTCAATACTTATTACGATAAAAAATGCATTACTGTAATTTAAATATTGATATAATTACAACTTTTCACTAAATTGCATACTTTCCTTTTCCATTCCATGCTCTTACTGTATTCAGTCAGCAAGAAGAAAATTATCAACTTTCCTTGAAGTATTCTGAAAAATTGCTAAGGTTAATCATCTTTATTATTCATTCATGAATTTGATTTTCTTTTTTACCGTTTTACTATTTGGAAACACCAAATTGATTTATGAAAATAATTAAATAAATTAATTTTTTAATTTTAATAAAAAACAGTTTTAGAAGTTTTTCTGGACATTTCAAAACTCTGTTATATATTTTGAAATTCAGATCGTAGGTTTGTGTTTAAAGTTTTAATTAATTTAATTTTTTTGTACCTACACCAATTTTAATTTTTAAAAATGAATTTCAAAATAAATCGGGAACTGGAAGGCCAAAACGTGATTGTTACCTTACTAAAGAGAAATAGATATAATATGAATTAACTCATTTCTAGGGTAAATAAACTCTTCTTAATTGTTGAGTAATTTTTTTACTTTTCACAGGTAAAATTCCACCCATTTTTTACAGTGTATTTAAATATTATGTAAAAAGTGACATGCGGTTTTTCTGCGAAATCTTGATCTTCTCAATACGTGATTCATAACAGAAGCTCAAACTGTCTGGTCATTGCTTAAATGTATACCTTCATTTTTAAATTCATTGTATTTAATTTTTTATTAACTTGAAGAGTTTAAAATATCGTGATTTGCTCGATAATGCCCCCCTCTACTCCGTTACAGGTAGATTTTAAAGGTTCAATTAACCTCCGAAATAAATATACTGCTATGAATTTTTGGTGGAAATTGAAAATAGTAAAATATTCTAAATTTATAATTAAAAAAAAAAAAAAATTTTTTTTTTAAATTCAAAATGCAATTTTTTATTTATTGTATTACCATTTATTTTTTTTAATTAAAAATATTCAATTCAAATTTAAAATAAAACTTTTAATATTAAAAATGGGAAATTAAAATGAAAAGATAAGCGCACCCATATGCACTCGCAGCAGATTTATGTATCTTGCCTTTTGTTGATATTTTTAAATTTTAAGTTTTAACTTTACAATATTACTATTTAAATCTAATTATTATAATTATTTCAATCATGCAATCCAAAATCTAGAATTTGGAATGAAAATCAAAATAATAAAAAGAACTCAAACAAATAAATTGCACTTTATTAGCTAAATTATATCAAAACTCAAATTAAATCGCAATAAAATGTTAAGAGACAAAATCGTTTACACTATTTCTAAAGCAGCCATAAAATCTCAAATAAATACAGTTTATAAAGCAAATAAGTTAAAAATGAGTCGAAAGGAGGAGGAACGTTGGAGGATTTTGGAAAACGATGTCCTGAAGATGTGCACAAAACAAGTCGGTTGTAGTAAATCACTTCTGTACAAAAATGCTTTCTTTAATTATTTAATATCAGAAAATCCTAATTTTTGCCTGGAAATAGTGCAAAGTAAACAATAAAAATATTAAAACAAAGAAATAAAATAAATTTAATTAAAAATAGATTGGTATAAGGATTACTAAAACAATATTATATTGTCCGACGTTTCGGGTGGTTTTTTACTAACTCATTTTTAAGGATTGCAAAAGGAACATATTTTATTTTCAATTCTATTATTTTAAAAATTTATAGTATATGTAATGTAATAGAACCAATAACATATAATAAGATAAAGAAGAATTTCAATAATTATTAACTTACATGCTTGTTTGACTTTTATCGCGTAATGTAAACCAATTAATTAAAAGTTAAATGTAAATAAAAATTTTTATGAAATAATAATTATACGAAGTTGGTCTAGTTACCTAACCTGAACCTTATTGTTAGCCATTTAGATTCCTAATTTTATTTCATATAGGAAATTTATTATCCACTACTTGTAATCTTACTTCATACAAACACCATAACTTTGCGAATTAATTTAAACACAAGGAAAAGTAATAAAACACCAAAAACAAGAGCAAAAGATTTTTATCGCGGGTCTTTACACAAAGTAACTTTGACTTACCTTATGCTTATGCTTAAAGTTTACTTGAATACAATAATTAAATAATACCTACTCATAAATTATATGAAATAATAATTATACAAAATTTGATCTAGTTACCTAACCTGGACATTATTGTTAGCCATTTGAATCTATTAATTTTTTTTATGTGGAAAATAGATATTTTTCATAGCATAGTAAAAGAAATCCGGCCCCCCTCTCTTGATATTTATATTATTTGCTATTTAAAGTGGAGTCTCATGCTTGATTAAAGCACAAATAATTTAATTAGCTATTGTTATTCCTGATGTTAAGTGAATAATTTATATTAGCAATGCAAAAGAGCATTAAGGACACTTTATCAAAGGATCCAGTTAAAAATATTCCTATAATATGTAATTAAAGTAAATTGAATAAAATGCAACTGAGAGGTCCACTTATAAAATCTTCGATTTATGAAGAAGATTGAAACCGGAAGTCGTATCTTAACCGCACCTCTAGTTTCTTTGTAATTCAGTTAACATAGAATTCCATGCCGTTGAAACAGTTTTGATAACAAATAAGTTCAAGTTATGAGTTTTTATCTTTGATTTTTTGGTACAGGAATTAGAGACGTTTGAACCTGATTTTATATACATACAGATGTACCACACAATGTGGTACCGAACAATGTGCCAAATTTTGCACATTATCTTTAATTTTCCGAATTATTAGCGATAATCAGGTCAAAAATTCTTGTCATGATCAATTAAAGTTAACTTTAAGAAATAATGTATTAATTACATAAAGTAATTACAGTTTCAATAAGAACCAATTAGCCAATTGTAATTAGCAATGTAGCAATTTTCATTCTGGACATAATTTAATAACGGTTTTCGTATATGCATTGGTTTCTCCAAACCACTTAAAGCAAATGAATCCAAAAACTTGTGTGCCGTACGTCCGTTTTTTGCTCGGATATTAAATTGAGCACGAGGAATTTAATAATAATTGAAGCAAAAAGCAAATCTATAACTTTCAGTAGTATTCCATATTTTTTATCTTCCACCATTAAGATCTGTTCCAAATTGGATTCACGAAAGTAAATTCCACGGTTAGTAGAGAAACGTAATTTTGATTTGAAAAAACTAAAACCGTAAAGTTTTAATAAATCCATAATATTCCAAATATTTATATGGTATTTTTATGTAGTTACATTTAGTAAACGAATACTGTTAGTATTTACTATACGATTTTTACTCCTACTACATGGGTTGTAATTATGCCTGTCTGTGTAAATAACATCAGTTAACAGTTTAAAGTAACAATTAAATAAATATTAATTGCATCGCACTCAACCACATATAATTAAATATGTATCTCATTTTAACCTAATTGTGTATAAGCCTCGCCGATTTATGTACACTATACATACAAATAAATGTACCTAGTCACGGGTTTAACACGAAGTGGTGTGGTCTAATTAACAATCAGAATTAGTTAACAGACCGTGAGAATATTCTTGTCAAAAATATCTTAACTTCATTATATCATAACATTACGCTTTAATGTGTATAGTTTCATCTTTAAAGATCTATCACTTTGTCCGATACATCGGGGCAGAGTGGGAATTTAATCTACTTGCGAATTACAATTGCGGTTTTACCCTTCCCAGTCCGGAGCTCACCGGGCAACCTTTGCGTCCAGGTCATCCTTGTGTTGCAAAAGCTTTTAAAAACCAGAAACACAATTGAATTAAAGAAGAAGTTTTAGAAATTGTTGTTATAATAATAATAACGTAACAATAACATGATAGGTATATTTTTGCGTGATGAAATAAATAAAAGGATATCGCAGAAACAATGGTAAATTTTCACATATTGTCAACCTTATCCAGATATTATTACGAAATATCATCATGGACATAGCAAAACCGTTACACTTTTATAACTTAAAACAATAATGAACGAAGATGCATATGACGTTAACAATATAATGTGCATTATTAGATTGTTTCTGCATGCGTATCAACAAATACTTACTTTCACTTTTGCATTAA
Organism: Cantharis flavilabris; assembly: GCA_949152465.1. NCBI lineage: Eukaryota > Metazoa > Arthropoda > Insecta > Coleoptera > Cantharidae > Cantharis > Cantharis flavilabris. The sequence continues at coordinate 8,165,488 of OX424436.1, read as the reverse complement.
ACACTTCATCGAAAGCTATCACATAAAAAAAGGTCGGTAATATACCTATTTTTGAATATTTAAACCGTCAATTTTAAAAATTGCTCTCCGACTTTCTTTTATTTGTTAGTATCTAACATAAAAGTAATCAATTAACAGGTTGTTAAATTATCATCATCATTAACAACTTGTCATAGCGAACAATTAAGTTTAAGAGGTAATTCATAAAAAAAAAATTTCATCATCACAACAGGAAATTAATGATTTTTTAAATACCTTCGAGTGAAAAGCGGTAGCGTTAAGCTTTTGTTTATTCGGTAGGTTTATGTCACTCTATTCTTGTGAAAAAAAAATTAAACAAAAAAAATAATAGGAAAAAACAAATGCAGAAAGTGCAAGTCGAACTCAATCATTAATTTGCTTTAAATTATCATCGGAAAAATGTATGGTAGAATCATTGCATAACCTAGAATGCCGATAAAATAAAAGTTTTATACTAAAACATAAAAATAAAAGTTTTAAAAAGTAGAATAATAATTTAAAAATTTTATGATGCCGCTTCACTTAATTTACCGTCATTACCTTCATACTAAATTTATGTCAACTGTAATGAACTTGGTCATCTTGCTTTTCAGTGTAAATGTTCTTGCAATGAGCAGCTTTTAGGTAATAATATTTTATGTGACAGTTAAATATTTTAGTTCTTGCAACACGTACGATTTAAAAATTCTCTTTTGTCAGGTATAAATCTTCGGCTATAAAATATGCCCTGTATATTTTGCAATTTTTATGTTACGTAATAATTTAAAATCCTTCGAGACAAACATAAATTATGCTTTTTGGAAGAAGAAAACGTAACGGTACAGTTTAATACTTTTCTCATACTACTAAAATTTGAGGCGAGGTATGTTAAATTAAGATATAATAACTATGGTTAACTATAACTGCAAGGTATACCAAACTATATTTAGCAACAATTTCTTGTTTATGTTAATCCAAAAGGAACCTCAAAAAACTTAAGAGTTGTTGACATAGACATTACGTTTATTGTAGTGTAAGAACCAATCAAATTACAGAATAAGAGAGAGAGAGAGAGAACGACACAGTGTGTAAACTTTATTATGATTGGTTCTTCCTGCTCGTACAATACAATACAACTAATAATCTCTATGTGAATGCCACTTTACAATTGTATGTAATTTGCTATTGAATAATAAAACAGAATAAAACATGTTTGCAGTTAAATGTTGATAATACTCGCACGTTTTCTTAATTGTTATTTTCACTAAAATAATAGGTACACATTGTTACACAATCAGTAAACTAGAACTTTCACATGTAACCAAAATATTTGGTTAAGTAAGTTAACAGCTAAGTAAGTTAAGATTTTCAAAAAATGTTTGCTAGCTTAGGCAATAAACAACAGATCGGTTTTAACACCTATGCTAGAAATTATGATCGTAATAAACATTATATGAAATTTAATTTGTTATTAACTATCCAGGCGTAAAAGTACTTTAAATTGTATATTTATTCTTGCATGGTTAGTTAACTTTAAACATTGGTTAGTCAACCACCGATTTATACATTATAAACTGAAAAATGCCTACACGGTTTAATTACTATACTTATAATTTACTTTCTTCGCATTTATTAACCATATCAAACGAAAATTAAAAAAGAAGAATATTATTAGCACCAACAATAGCATAAGCATGATTTTCAGAATTTATCCACGATGAGTTTATTACATTCAATTCCATATATAGATTAGTTTAATCTTCCTGTCTCATCTTGTATAGACTTAAAAAGTTTTTGTTTCAACTTGGATTAAAGAAAACTTTTATTTCTCATTTTATATTATATTATATTACGTTGATATCTATTTTAACAAGGAAACATGGCCACTATAATTCAACCTATAATAAACTAGAAATTTTTAGTTTTAGTTTACATGTAACTAATTAATTTATTATACATCGTATAATTTAACAGCTGATTTTTGTTTATGTTTTAAAAATGTAAAATAAAATAATAAATTAAGAATTTTTCAAACACAATGTCACAGAATTGAGTGTTGCCAATTAAAGATTAAATTGCTATAGTAGTTTGACAATCCCATTTAATTTACCGTTGTTTTTTTAAATGTTATAATCATGGACATTTGTTTGATTTTCATCTAGTTTATACGATTACGAGCCATACGTGAGTTCCAAATTTCCTTTTTTGATAAAAATGTTTGTAGCTATTTGTATTACAAAATGTTTTACTTAAAAAAATTTTTTTTTTGAGAAAATCATGACCGAATTAAAAATCAGTAGTAGTTATTTCTTACTGAATAAACGTTAACGTGGAATTTAAACCACGGCACAAATTTTTCACAGTCAAGTTAAAGATTGATGAATTAAAACAGAATTATTTTAATTACCTGTAAAATTTACGAACTATCAAAACATTTTAGAACCAACCGAATTCAAGTTTTACAGCCCCTTACGAAAAATTAACTGAACATTTAATTTGTTGCACTTTGCATAAACATGCATTATCAGACTGGTCGAACAAAGTGATGAGCAAAAACTCTAAGACGAACCTTTCACACTTTCGGTTGTAAGCATACATGAAATTAATACAAAATATAGTACGAGTAGCAATGCAGGTGCGAAATATCCAATAATAACGGTTCAACAGTTTCCCATTAAATTTAAAGCAATGAAAAGACAATAAAATTCTACTTAGAAATAGAATGTCAAAAGGTTTTAAGCTTTTTGATTAAAAATACAGCTCAAGTGCCACATTATGAAAATTTACTCAAAATAGGATTTCAAATCATCTGGAGTAATTACAGCAGCGTAGGCAAAGTAAACACATTTTAATAAAAACTTAACTACTTTACTTAATTTAACATTTAACTATAAGCTATAAAATAGTGCATTAGATAGCAAAGACAAAAATTTGAGTTATACGGATTTGCAAAAAAACACTGCAAAAAATTAAATTGAATTAACAGCGAATATCAATGTAATATAATATAATTATATACTTTCTACAAAAAATAGATTCTGTGTATTGTGAGTTTCAACTTCAACTTCAAGTTAAAATTAAAAATCTTTTTTTTTGTATAAATTTCTAAAAATGTCAAGGAAGATATCGTAGCACTAGAAAACTACAGACCAGTTTTTCTAGCGAATTAATTTTTGTTCTGGTTTCAAAATCAATAAATAATAAATTCATAGAAATTGTCAATTATTCATATCGCATAGTAGTTATGTAGCTTGGTGGTTTAGTTTTAAGACTCACAAATTGATTGAGACGTAAATTTTAACTGCATTTTTAAATTGCGAGAAATTATTGAAATATCCCATGTAGCACAAATGTTGGCGCAATATTGGGCCAATATACGAATGTGAACATTTTCCAATATTGGCCCAATATTGAAAACCAATATTGGTCCATTATTCAAAATCAATATTGGGCCAATATTGATTTTCAATATTGGACCAATATACGAATGTGAACATTTTCCAATATTGGCCCAATATTGATTTCCGATATCAAAAATTAAAACAATTTCTTTTATCTGTGTAGTAGTTTTTTAATTGGGTTTTCTAATTATTGAAATTTAGTGGGTTTTATTAGGTTTATTTATTTTGAAAATTATTGGTACCCATAAATTTCTAAATTGCTAGCGGTATATTACATAATTATTTTCTTATAAATTACGTGTTGTAGCCTGTTGTAGCCTCCTAATTAATTTGTATCTGAAAATTATTTTAATTACACTTCCTACCAGTCCTTTGAATGTGCTGTAACACCAACCATCATGTAAATCTGAAAATTAAATTTAAACATTTTTTTTTACTTACCGCATACCTCAGGATTCAAACCCGTGGTATTAATATTGCACCGAGCTACTGCCAATATTGGTCCAATATTGATGTTCTATATATGGTCGCAATATTGCACCAAGCTCCAGCCAATATTGGTGCAATATTGATTTCCTATATTATACCGAAACTGCTTTTCTAATAATTTTCAAAATCCTTTACTTAAGCTATGGACGAATTTCGAAAATTTAGACCAAAATTTTTCAAAATTAATTTTTAATATTGTAATTGAACCGATATTGGCTGAAAATCGGTAGCGATCGGCAGACAATGTTGGTTATAAATATTGCATCATAATGGCCAGAACAAATTTGGAACAAAAATATTTTTTTAATATTGTTTTTTTAAATATTAATATTTAACCGAATATTTAGCTGTAGATCGGAAGGCAATATTGGTTATCAATATTGGTCCAATATTGTACTAAGCTATAGCCAATATTGGTTCAATATTTATTTCCTATATAGGTGCAATATTGAAAAACAATATTGGACCAATATTGGCTGCAGATCGGCAGACAATAATGGTTATCAATATTGGCCAAATATTGCGCCAAGTTACAGCCAATATTGGTCCAATATTGATTTCCTACATGGGTGCAATATTGAAAAACAATATTGGACCCATATTGGCTGCAGGTTGAAAGGTTGTAAATATTGGCCCAATATTTCACCAAGCTACAGCCAATATAGGTGCAATATTGTTTTCCTATATATCGCCGAAATTGTAATTTTTTATAATTTTCAAAAACCTTCCTTAAACCTTAAACGAATTTCGAAAATTTAGATCAAAATTTTTCAAATTTTTTTTTAATAATCTTAATGGTCAAAACAAATTTGGAACACAAATATATAAAAAAAAATTTTTTTTTTAATATTAATTTTTAACCGAATTAGATTAGATCGGAACGCAATATTCGTTCTCAATATTGGTCTGATATTGCAACAAGCTACAGTCTATATTGGTCCAGTAATGATTTTCTATATCGGTGCAATATTGAAGAACAATGATGGACCGATATTGGCTGAAAATTGGCAGACAAGATTGGTTATCAATATTGGCCCAATATTTATTTCCTATATAGGTGCAATGTTGAAAAACAATATTGGACCAATATTGGCTGCAGATTGGCAGACAATATTGGTTATCAATATTGGCCCAATATGGCGCCAAGTTACAGCCAATATTGGTCTAATATTGATTTACTATATCGGTGCAATATTGAAAAACAGTATTGGGCCGATATTGGCTGAATCTTGCAATATTGCACCAACATTCAATATTGGGCCAATATTGGCCCAATATTGCGCCAAGATTATGTGCTACATGGGATACTAATAGATATTAACCATTTTCTCTAAAATTAATGGATTTTGAAAAACAAATTAAATTATATAACTAAAACTTTAAAAAATACAAAGTTTAATTAAAAAAAAAATTCTGAATTTTAAACAAAAACTTTTACAAAATGCTAATTCCGGATAGAGAATTTAAGGGGTTGTAATTTTTGTCTAATAAAATTTTTAAAAACCTAAACTAAGTAGTTCATGGAAAATCCGAAGTTACTTAATGAAAAAGGAATAAATTTATTTAGTCAAAATTAATTTTTGAATCATTATTTTCAGTTTTTCTGTGAAAAGAGATCACTAGACTAATAAAATTGAAAATTTTTAGATTCTTTGAAAAGTGATTTGTTCAGCATTTAATGACAAAAATAATAAATATAAAATAAAAACCATTTTTTTAATTAATTTAATTTTAAAACCGAATGAGTCTTGAAAGTATACTTTTCCGAACGGTAGTAAATCATAAAATTTTTCTTGATTTATTTTTATATTTTATCGGCTGAGAGGCCGAACGATGGTTGCTTTAATTTACTTAATAATAATAATCAGTCGGCACTCTATTCCTTACGAAATATCACCACGTCGTTAGAAGCTTTTCAATCCGTTTTTTAGGGTGGATTAGTCCCTATTTTAACCTCTTTATTCGTTATAGTTTCCTGTGCGCTTTCGTTTCTTCTACGATCAATCTCCATTTCTTCCTATTACGTGCAGTCTCACTCCAGTTTCTTATATCGAATTTACCTAATTGGCAAATTTTCACCACACCTGGAATAGGTGTTTTCCAGTATTACAGAACAGATAGAAAAACTATCTTTTTCTTAAAAATGAAGGCAAGTAGCGTAGGTTCTGAAATAAAAATTAAATTGCTTCCTCTCTTACTTAAATAAAACTCAAATAAACAGTTAACGGTATATTGAATCTGAATATCGGTTACAACAATTTCTAAACAAAATTAAATTGGCAGCACAAATATAGCAGCCCGAACTACTTCACAAGAAACGAGAAACTCCAGCGTTTCCACAAAATTACGCAGCATAAATGGAAAGGCAACCAGCACCAGGTTTGTTTACGAACTTTTAATACGAGAGATATTGCTTCCCACTCAGCTGCTGTGTTCCTCGGTATGGAAGCCTTCCGGTATTCCGCTGCTTTCTGCTTGAAAATGGTGACAATTTCTTGCACACTGCTGCTAGAACGGATGGCGGATGGATTTGAGACAAACACACTGTGGCCGTCGATTACTGATGATGGTAGAGTCAAGATACTGGTATCGACTAACATATACGTCATACTAGAAATCGAATCAAATAATTCAAACTTGCTTGCTGTCAAATGGCTGAATCGGAACTATCCAGGTTTTACAAATCCCAAAAAAAGGCAACCGGTGATGTAAAAAGTATAGCGCAATCATCAACTCGGTAACCAACCGAATTCGCGTTGAACTGATGATTCTCGGCTTACTTTTATAAAATATTCCCCCTCAAATATCTCCACTAACTTCGGAACGAAATTTGAAGACGTCTGACCTTGCTGACCGTTTAATCAAAAATGCCTTTAGCGGTTTATGCGAGTAATTGTGAGCATAAAATGCGCCGCAAAGTGCGCAAAAGTAAAACCCAATGGTGCAGCACAAAACAATTATTACAGGGCAATAAATTGTTACACACCCTTAAATAATTGTAAATCTCTTCTTCCCATCTCGCCCTTGGTTTTTCTCTTGGTCTTTCGAATTATATATTTCTTCATTATTATTTCGCTCCTCCCCTTCCATCTAATTTTTTGTATTGCTGCTATATCCACCTTGTGTCTCTCAATGTCTTTAACTACTTCAATTATTCTTGTGGGCGGGACATTGTTCTGATGTTCCAAGTTACTATTTTCTTGTTTGTTTTCTTTTTCCCAATATTTTCTCACTTCACTTATATTCCATATTATCAGTCTCAAGATCAATAGGCGTTGCAGGGGTCATCATATTTTGATGCTTCTAACTTTCGATTGTTAGTTTTTTGGATCCAGGCCATCCTCAGATCCTTGTTGGTTTCTCATGGTCATTTGTATCTCTCTCCATTCGAGTATCTTATTATTAATGGTTATCTTCTGATATTATATTTTAGTTTTATTTTCTTTTTCGGTTTCTTTTCTTGTCATTTTTCTTATCTTCTTTTGTACTTCCATTTCCTTTATCGTCATATCGCTATCTATAAATATTTGCTTTCCCTTCAGCTTACTTTTGTTCTTCATAACTATCATTTTTTCTTCCCAGTTTTTCATCTTAACCACTACTTATTGGTCTTTTTTCTTTGCTTTTCCCAATTTGGAAGCTTTCCAGAGGTTCAACTTCCACTTCCATTTCGTCTTTTAGTAGTGTCTGGACTCTTTCCTGTAGTTGTTTTGAGTTTGCTACTTCAAGCCCTTTAAATATTATATTGTTTCTTTTCTTTACTTGTTCTTGTTTTTCAAAGAGTTTTCCCACTATTTTCGTAAGTGTGTGATTTTCCCGATTCCATTTCTCTTTTTTTTAAGTCTTCCTGCATTCCCATAATGTTGGCTAGAGGAGTTCTCTTATTTCATCCTTATTTTCTTTGAAATCATCACGTATTTCTGTTTTCTTGTTTTCGGTTGCTATCAATACTGTTACCATTTCTATATCTTGTTCTTCGTTTTGTTGTTGTTTTAGTGGTGATCTCATAATTTTTCTGTTTTCCTAAAATATTTTCTCTATTCCTTCAACTTGAACTTGTTTGTTTCTCTTATTGGTTTCGCTTCGAGTGGTTATTTGCCCTCACAAAGCTTTCAATCCGGGTCCGTCCCGGTCGTTGTTTGCAATTGAAATATGTTAGTTATTTCTTTCTCTTTCAGTCGTGGATAACACATATACTCAGTTCAACACTTCGGAAGCGTATACGCTATTATTCTCTCTCAAAAAAAATTTGTTATAATTGAGTGAAATTGTTTCTCACCCTAGTAACTTTCCAATTTTTTGATTTAAGACTTTTCTATATTGGTACCTCTGTGCTTCTTCTCGAATGTCATAAAGTTAACCTCGGAAGGTATTGCCTGTTATTTAAAACATTCAAAATTCAAAATCCACAACTTCTCTATCACACTGACAAATTACTTTTGTACTTTACTGAAAGACAAAATCTATCAACAAGCGCTGATTACACTGTTGGGACCGTACTCAGCTACTACTGAGTCTATTTATTTATGCAGGTAAATACATTTTGGTTAACTTCGGAGACTTTTTGCTTTTACTTTTTGATATTAGAAGTTTATTGAACATTCTAAGTTAAAGTATAGCATAAACCATAGTTGCCTCATGTGATCGCTGATTAAGCTACAGAGAGCAAACTTATAGTTGTACTCCAAATTTCATAAAATTGTACTCTTCAAAAAATCTTCTTCTTCAAAAATAAGTTTGTTAAGTACTAACGCCAAACCACCCTGTCTCCCAGAGATCTCTCCGATACTCTAGGAATATTCCAAAAATAGTGATATTGGGTTTTATGTTTCTTAATTTCATGACTCGATCATCTTGTAATACAAATTTAGAAATAGTAATAATTTTTGTAAAGATTTTTTTGGGTGATGGTAAACTGGGTCGATGGTAAACCAGGCCCAATTTAGAAAATGGTAAATTTAAAATTTTAATTAAATTATGAAAGTGGTGAACTGGGCTAAAAGCAAATTTCAGGTAAAAATTTGTCGAAAAAAAATTGCGGATAGTAAAATTAATATCTTCGGGTTCTCCCTAATTCACCCAACAAAACATATAATTTGTAAACGAATTTATTTTAAGAAGACGGGACCTTCAAACCTCTACACTCATAAAAACATCTCCGAAGCGGTTCCAACTCGAAAATTACAGATCTAAAAAAACGTTACAATCATCGTTAATAATCATTTCTGTGATAGCCAGAACTCAAAAATTTAATTTTTACCATTTCCAAAATTTTAGTGACATTTTCCTTATTTGTAGCCTAGTTTATTTTCCCCATTTTTTTACTAGGGGAAAGGCTTGCAGGTTGCCACCTCATAGCTTTTTTGGTCATAACTCGTCATACAATCAACGTATTGTTGATATAATAACATATACAGGAAAGGGGAAGTATAAAGCCACGATCCTGCGCAAAAAATCATTTTAATTCTCAAAAACTAAAAATTTACAGCAAATTTTCAAAAGTATCTAAAATCGACACCTTGAAATTTCAGCTTGCAGGTTGCCACCCCTTGAAAAATTGTTGAAAATGTAGAAAAACTCAAGTAAAAACATATGATTTATATTAATTACACTTAGTGGCCGTGAACAAAAAAAAATGAGAGTAAATTGACAAGAAAAACAAAGTTAAAATTGAAAAAAAAATTTAATTTTTTTTTCAATTAAATCTAAAAATATATAAAAATGCATTAATTATTAGTAAATAATTATTTATATTAATTTTTGAAATATTTAAGAAGCGTTGTGATCCCCCTTTGCGCGGAAACCTGTCCTGGGCCGATTTAGGGGCTTATGTTGCCACAGTCCCTAAACATTCACTGTAGTATACGTAACAATGTAAAATAAGAGGGGTGGCAACCTGCAAGCCAAAAAAGGTGGCAACCTGCATTTTGTACACCACTTTAGAATATACAGGGAAAAAAAATTTCAACTCATGATATGTTTAGAATTATTTAAGAATAATAAAAATTGAATGAAAAAGCAACACAGCAAAAATATTTCCCTTAAATTTTCGTTGAAAATGATCAATTTATGGGCACAGAAGAAAAACACAATTTTAATTTTTCATTTTTTTACAAATAAAATTTCACATTTTGTTTGCCAAACACCCTGTTATTGTGTTTGAGTGCATTTCAATTACATTCAAAGCGACAACTACTCGTTTGTATTCGATGTCCGTCGAAATTTAGAGGATGACAGTGTTAGAATGTCAAAATCCGGCAGGGGTGGCAACCTTCAAGCAGTGGCAACCTGCAAGCCTCTCCTCTATAAGTTTTCACTGAAACAAGAACCACATTCATGGTTTGGTGAGATCGCTAGTTAAGTTATATAGCAAAAATTAGACTTAAACTGAGGAATATTCGAAATATATGTCGAATTTGAGATTCTTCTTTAACCTTCTGTTTAAAATCTTTTGCGATTGCTGTTAACAATAAATTGCAAAAATTTATTATAACAATAGTTCATTAAAACTTGCATAATCGGTTTGTCTTCTATATTGGGAGCGCGGCACCCCATCGCCCTCCCCATTCTAACCGCCACTGTTCGAAACAAAAGATATATCATGTTAAATTTAGAATTTACAGCAATGATACCTTGCCACTAGGAGGCGCTGAAAATTCTACATATAAAAAGGTAATTCCTGTAAGACAGAAAATAAGATACCGAGATCGAAAAATCCCACAACAAAAGTTGATAATATTTTTATGAAACATTTAAACAATTTTATATACAAATCCTCTTAAATTTAACATTAAGACCCACTTACAAGTTAACTGCGGAACTGTTCTAAATTGAATGGAAAATTGCTTTAGGTAAGAGGATCACAAAAAATTTAATTGTATTTAAATTTTGGTAAGAACGGCAAACGTTATCTTCATCGAGTGTATTTATTACATATAAAAATCATTAATAATTGTTTTTGATGCGATTTTTATAACAAGTTGAATATATACAATTTTGCCTTCAAGATACGATCAGCTTATCATATCGCAATCTTAATTTCAATTGGTAATTTCTTGTAATTATGATACCTTCATAAAATTGATGTTTTTATTAGCAGATGCTAAAGGCTTTATGAATATTAAATAATTTTGATTTTTCCTTTTTGTACTTTTTCTTCCAACTTCAAATTTTCACCATGGGTTTTACATTACGATTATACCTAATGTGTTGAGTTATCAACAGTAGCAGGTGCAACAGGTACGGTCCATGGAAGAGACTGTCGGATTGATTTAAAACAACAATTTAAATATTTGTATATCATAAAGTGACCCCGAAGGTGTTATTAAAAGAAATTTGAAATTGAGCATATAAAGTGCTTAACGGAATAAGAAACATATCAAATTATTATAGCATTTATACGCTAAATAAATATTAACTGACTGGTTATTAACTCTTTGTCCCAATTAATAGCCATTTTGAAGTCATGATCGATTATTTCGAGTGAATTTTCTACGATGTCTGCAAACCTGTAATTTAATACTTATATACATGTCTGCATTTTTTATTTATTTTAAGTGTATTATAAATTGTAATTATTAATTGATTGTTTCATAAATATTTTGCATTAAGTAATTAATTTTGTAACTTGTTTGATAGGTTTAACCTTTGATGTTACGTTACTTATATAGCCACGACTTAACGTTTAGCATATTTTTGACTGCACTTAAATCAGGTTTTTAGGACTGTTTTTTATTCTATTCTCATATACTTCTTCACAGTGAGCAGACATAACGTAAAATTAACAGTAAAACCAATAATTTCTAATGAATTAAGTTATGAAAGACTCGAAATCCGTCTTCTTGGCAACGAGAGTGTTAAGTACCCTTTTCGTCTGAGTAAAAACCAGTAAACTAAGTTGTCGTTCAAATTATAATTTTCAGTTTTAATCTTTTCGATGTCAGGAATCAAATTATCGATAAAAAATGATCGAAAGAGAAAGTCAATTAAAAAAAATTGTTAATTTCTTAATGAAAATCGATTAATTAAAAGAACTCGATCTAAAAACGGAGTCGAAATCTGGTCAAGTGGATATTAATTTATGCAGATACAATCAGACTGCGAGTCTCGTCTGGTAAGGTCAACGATAAGTACCACGAACGGTACTTAGATAATATAGTAAGCAAAGATCGATATTGAATTGTGGTACCCGCAATATACTTACTTACGTGCGATTTTTTTTTAATTTATCAAAATGGAAATATTTTTCCAATTTTTGGAAATCACTTGGTGGTACCGATGGTGGGGAGTTATGCAGTGTCTCACAGCTATCTAATTTGGAATCTGATAAAATGAAAATGTAATAAAATAGCGGCAAACAATATACGACAGGTTTTAATATTCGCTCCAGTTGTATTATCATGAAATAACGCATGAAAGCATAAATCAGATGCTGTGTGTTCTTCCAACCAACGCAAAATTAGATTATCTCTAAACAAGTAAACGAGATGTAAACGTTAATTTTGTCGTCTTGTTCTGCAGGAATATACTTAATATTTAATTTACTTTGACACTTCTTACCAGTTCAAATATTGAACCAACACTCGTGTAGTTGTAAAAATATTTTAGGTGTCCCTCTTCATCGCGGTTGTTACATTTAAACAACGGGATGTCCCACATGAAATTTTTAGCGATTTGGCATAAAATCCAGGAAGCACTTTTCAATTATGCGTTATACGTATGGAGCTGGAAGTTTTAAATTGAAATTATTAGTGAGATACAACAATTTAACGCACATTAAACATCATTCCAGTTAATAACAGAGTAAATGAAACCGTTTCTTCCGTTTTGTGGATATTGAGTACCAACGTAACCAATTTAAATTTTTTTCACGGCTTGAAGTAATATTGAGATAATTTTTGACCGAAGCGAAGAATTCAAAATCGTCGAAGAAACTAAATGTGATAATTCTTGGTTTCACGATATAATCAATCCAGAAACGAATAATATTTATGGTTTTTACTGGTTGCAAAATCATTGCAATTGGAAATAATATGTCACTTATCTATCGTAAATGTAAGGTCAATCGTGTGCTTTCTCCTTGCGACCCATCATCTGAATGGTTCAAGATCACAAAATTAACTATTCCAGTACTGTTGAGGCGTCAATTTGTGTTTTGCATCAAGTTTTTTTAGATTTTTTTTTTTAAACTGTGCCAAGATGTCCTGTACCTTTGGCATTTTATTCCAAAATAGTTCCTAGACTTATATTTCTATTTTGTTTCAAAATTTTAAATTATTTCTAGAAAAAATATAATCTGATTGACACAAACATAATATTAAGTTAGGAATCCTCACTGACTAATTCACTCATTTAAAACAATACATTTCGTTTACAATGAACTCATTAATGAGTTTCAATTAACAAAGACATAATTAACGCATTATGAAGATAGAAATCTTGATAATTATTATATGTTCACATTACTCACTTATTCAGTTTTTTAAAAAACCAGAATTACTTTACATTACTTCTATAAAGTAGTCCCGACTTATTTGACTCATTCTTCAAAAAATCGGGATTGAAAGCAATCAATCAGTACATTCTCCATCGACGTAGAGTCAAAGAGAATCTCATGCAATTTTGGAGTATTAAATCGTGAAATCTATCAAAAGATAGATACTTCTTTCACAATACATATCCAAAAAAAAACGTGAGGCTACCACGAAATTCGCACTCTCAGCCTTGAACATACATGAAGATGGTGTAGTCATCACATGGGCCGTAAGGTTTTACTGTACTAATGATGATTTCGAGATTACTCCGAAGAGATTTCTCATCGTCAAGTAGAGATTAACCCGCAGTGATTATTTATCGACTGAAATCTTTGTATAAATATCTGCCATGGATTTTACGAGGGATCATTCTAGTCAATTCTTTTTGATTAAAAAAAGTTAAGGCATCGTTAAATTATACTGATTAACCTGCTCAAATCAAAAAGCTAGAAGCCGCCACTGCAGATAGTGAATAGATTATATTCTTTACTTTAGATTATTATGAATTTATTCAATATTTTAAAGTTTTAAAATTAAAATAAAATACAAAAATAAACACTCTTACTTCTGTTTTTTTATTTACTAATTAATTTACATTTATAAAACAGCAACAGCAAAACAAAAATTTATTACAAGATTCGAACCAGGTACTCTAGTATTAGCAGTTGATCGGCCGAACGACTAGACTAGACGACCAGAATTACACAATAATGTCGTTAATGATAAATTAACTGATTGGTTTGTTTGTAAAAATCGGTCGTTCGGTAGATCAACAATAGAGTTTTGTTTGCGCTTATTTCAAAATATTGCATAATGTATAGCAAAAAATTAATTTTGTCCAAATTAAAGAACCAATAAATTATTCTCTGATTACATCCAAGACTATAAATTAAGTATATAATACTGTAAAAATGTTTAATTGCATTTATTTTATTGTATAAACAAAATTTTTGAAAAAAAAATAAATAAAAATTTTGAAAATTTGAAATTTTTTTCATTCAAATAAAAAAATTAGAAAAAAAGATCGGTCCACTCTGGGATTATTGGGAATAATCGCAGAATTAATTGAAGTATTTTTGAGAAAATAAAAAATAAAAAATAAAATAAAAAATGGCGAACTTTGAAAAAATAACGGTTTTTCTCATAAGAGCGAAAATTTCATGGAGTTTATTATGTTAAAATTTATTTGTATTTTTCTTGAAAAATACATTTAAAAACAAAAATTTTCAATATAATGCCGTTCCGAAAGGTCAATTTTTGAAAAAGTTATCGCTATTTGAAAATAAAAAAACCAACTTTTTTTGGGTTGGGTAAAAAATTTAGACAAAAATTCTGAGAACCGCTTTTCATAGCTTCAAAGCATTTTGAGATCTTTTATATTCCAAGCAATTAATTCCTAACGATTATCATCCTTACTAATAAAAATTGAATCTTTTGCTACTGCTGGCAATTCGTCAATATTATGTTTGTTCGTAGGAATTGTACCAATAAGTTCTTGTGTAGAAGACTTCCAAATTTCAACCGTATGCGTTAGTTCCTCATACAAATAAATATTTTGTCATCGTCATAATGAAAAACCATATAGCGAGATTTACTTGTTCTATTATTTTCAGTCGAAAAAACCGTACTTTAGCATCTGATGTAGAACAAAACGGATATATCAATATCAAATGGTTAGTTAAAACTTAAACTATTGATTACCTAACCTAAGCTAACCTCCTTTTCAGCCTTTTCTGCCAACTGCAAGATAATCAGCCTCTTTCTTTAAGAGAAAGGTTTAAGCATTTAGACCCCACGATTGCTTAATCCGGATTAGGGAATGCCTGTAACCCTGTTTTTAATAGTTGATAGCGGCAATCATCAACTCAAGGGAACCGCCGCGCCGGTTTTACGAGCCCTCCGAAGCCCGGAGACTCTCCCCGGATTCGAACCGAGTATCTTCGAGTCAGCAGTTGTTCGACTAACCTAATAACCGTCTCTTTAACCTCTAACCGAACCTATCACTATTAAATCTGAATATAATTATTTATTATTAATATATTATAATGCAATTGCCTAGATTGTGCGGCCTGAAGGCCGCACTGATTTGTCGCTTTCCTGCAACCTCTCAAGATTTTAAATTTACAATTGGAATTTACCAAACGAAAATGTGTTTAGGAAGGACTGACAAACCTGGGTGATTTAGGGTCATGGAGGGAGCGACTTGGGTTGGTTGAACCAAGCCAGTCGTTCAAGTAGAGATTTTGGTTTGATTTAAAAATAAAGTTGAAAATAGTTTTAAAAGTGAGAATTTTTTTAATTTTGAAGGTAGCGATGAACGACTATTATAAGTTGTAAAGCTAATTTTGAATTTATTTAGATAATTAAAAATTTTTTTTTTGTTTTATAATCCTATAATGTTAATGATAGATCACAGCCATATATGAAGAATATATTCTATTTAAATACTATATGTATAAAATAATTTACATATTTGGAAGTTTCCTGACTGATTTTTACTCATGAAGGTTTATGGCAATAATTCTGGATTTTTCAATTATGAACCAATCTGTGCAATACTGACCTTACTTGACCTTTCAGTTAATACTAAATATTTAACCTAATCTTACCTTATGATTTATGACTTGGATAGATCACTTTTATAGAAGTTAAAAATTTGTGGGTAATCCTTAATCAGACTAAGAGTATTAAGGTCAAAATAATTTAAAAATTGATCTATTGCACATAAAACAAGTTTCTCGCCAAGTCGGTAGCAAACCAATCCACCTGTGTACCTGTCTCCACCCACTTGACTGGATTTTCAGTAGTTACAAATAATAAAATATAAAATGGTTAAAGGTAAAAGAGTATTCATAATATTTGTTTAAAGGGAGTAAATGTCGAGCAATTTATTCCTAGAATTCCCTAAATATTTTAATTTGCAAAGACAGCAGCCTAGCAGCATATTTTACACTGGGAAGTTTTCCAAAATTTTGGACATTTCAAGATCAACGCGTTTTGCAGAAAATTTAAAAATTCTGGATCATGCGATCCACTGATGCCTTCAATCCCCCATCAGCTATCTTGATCAGAAAATCACCCACAGGTGCGATAATAGAAAACCAAATACAGAAACAATTTATGCCAAACACACAAGTATCAACCGTTGGTGTGTTCAAAAACCAACACATATGTATTGCATCGCACACTTTCTGCCGCTGCAGAATTTGATTATCAAAAAACCAACAATCTACAATAATAAAAAAATTTAGCAGCAAAGAAAACAAAGCATCTTATCGGGTTAATAAATACCATACTACACCGACGAAACTTTATAAATTCATTTAAAGCCATTTTTAAATTACAAAATTAACATCATTTCGGCAATAGAAAATAAAATAAAAATGTGACTTGTTAGCTTGAGAGAAACGGTTACATTCGGAATTGCCTATATCACCAGATGGCTACTTGCAAATTGTACCAAATAAAATTGAACAACATTTTGTTACAGTGAAACTTCTAATTTTTTTCTTTTATTACAACCTCACAACCTGGGTTAATTTTCCTAGATTTACAGGAAAATTTAAAAAAAATTCTTTTTTCTACTAACTTCTAAAAACCCTAGATTGAAAATCACATGGCAACGATGCCATAATGTACCAAGTTTACACTTATTGGCTTTATAGCAGAGTGCTAACCTTGCTAGATACATAATGCATACTTCAGAGATCAAACTGGGTTTTAGATCACAAAATTAATCGAGTATTGAACCGCTTGACATCTCGACACTGTCTGAGTTTAATTTTTTTAAATAATTAATTTAATCAGCAAACGGTGGAAGTCTATTAAAATGCAATTTAATTGTTGAGCAACACGAGTAGTTGTTGTTAATCATAATATATTGAAACTCGATTGCTAATGAGTAATTCGATCCGAAAGAAAAGTATTGTATCTGATGAATTACTATTGTTTAATTTCATTAAAGATTGAGAAAGAGGTGGATGATTTCTTAGCGTTAGCAGCATCAGAAACCGGTTTTTAGGTGTGAATCCCAGAACTTTGTCGGCCTAAAAAATTGTGAGGTTGGCGAGAGTAACTGGTCAGTGCGGCTTTCGGGCCGCACAACCTGAGTAATCGAGTAATTATATAATTTATAATTAATACAAGAATAGCAATCAACTCTGATTCGCTCACTCAATAAAACTCCCATTTCCCATCCCTTTCTAAATAATTTATCCTGAAACTTCTGAAAAAATAGAAATCGAAGTTATTTAAAATCAACATTTCAACTTCATATTTTGTTAATTGCATCTTTGGTGCCGAATTAAGGAGTGGCTCAGTGAAAATTAGAGATCATAATTATAAAAGGACCACCCTAATCTTATTAAATTATAATATATTATAAATATGTGATATGTATACAATATGCGAGTAGTAATATTAAATCAAAATTTAATTTTTAAATTCTCGCAAGGTAATAATTTATATAATATTATAATAAAATTAATATATAATATTCTACATTCATTAATATTCAAATGATTCATTAAAATAATTTAAACATAAAACTTCAGAACAAACACTAAGATACTTTGCATAATACATAATACCATACATTGGGTTCCATTCATAAAAATTTAAGCTTCTTCCAGGATGTTCAAACATTTTCTACATATTTTCAAAGTTATATTTCCACATTTAAAGTAACTTTGCAGCCGGATAAAGCATAAATTCTGGTTTGATAAAATAAATTAATTTTATTAAGTTGACACTTACCCTCGGGATAGTTGGATGGATGGTAGATCTGGGTTATAAAAATTTTGAAAAGTAAAATTAGGTTAATATTAGCAATAAGGTTTCATTACAAATTGAATGAATAAGTTACCGGTTAAATATTAAATAGCAGCTTAATTTTGTAAAGATGAAACAATTGGCCGGATTCATCTCCGTGCTTGAATCAAAATAAGCAGGTAGTGTAATGACATAGAATTTTGCTTGTCATATTAGGACTAATAAGATCGGGTAAATGATAATTTAGAAAATGAAAAAGTATTAATTATACAAAGTTATACTAATTTTTCTTTTGATAGTTGATTATTATTTAGTGCCGGTGTGTAGTATCAGGTCAATTATAAAGTACTTGCTTGAAAGAATCCACTATTGAATAAATAAAATTAATGGTTTAAGTTGTTAATAAAATGTGAATTTATGGTGTTTTGAAATGAACCGTGTTTAATCGTACGACCTGGATATTCATAAAATAGTAGGTAATCAGTGTTGCTTGAAAATAAGTTCAAACTACTAGTAATGGACCAATCTGTTAATTTTATCTAAATCGATCGATTTAACCAACCTTGATGATCATAATATTTATTATAATAAAATCCATTAGTGAAAGCGTTTGTCAGGTATGTTTTGGGATGGTCGATGATAAAATAAACATAAAATTAAGCACAAGGGCTTGCTTAATACAACAAAATCGTGTCAAATGCATTTTAAAAAAATGCGCCCCGAGCCAATCAATTTAGGAAAACTTTTTGGAACCTACTATAATATCATATTATAAAATTTATGTTTAGAAAGAACAACAAAGTGTAGTTAGACTGATTGACCAAGTACCTACCTTCCACTACATCCATTATAAAGAAAGTTGAGAAATTCATTGACAAGACGATTTCTCATGCTTGCACGCGTACAAGCTTTTCATGTTATTCGAAGATCTACTACACATTATTCTACAAATGGACAATTGGTATTTTCTAGTTGTGTTAACTCTTAGTAAAATGTTAATATCATGACTTCTTTGCCAACAATTCCCATTCATCTGTTTGTTTACGCACAAGGAAATCCTTAACCGCTAATTATTTAAAACCGTCGACAACCTCCTAGATAAATCGTTTCATTTACATAAACACATATACCGCAAACTTGTTCTATATTTTCAACTTACTTCTCATCTACAAAATTATTATTTCATTGCAACTTTTATCCCAAGTCCTGAAAATACTTTTACTCCACTTTTGGAGTACAAATTTGCATTAAACTGATGCCGGTGCGATTGTGTGTAATTTCTTCTTCTATGATTTCCTTGATTCCTTATGATTTTTCCTTGTATTGATTTACTATAGTTTAACTTCTTATATCAATGAATTATCTGAGAATTCTATCATAAAATGTTATGTTACCATAGAAATAGCTACTGATTACTGAAAATGTTACGTTTTTATTATGCTAACATAGTAGGTCACATTCATTCGAAATTTATTTTAGTTTAATTTTTTTAACCGAATATAAATAAAATTCAAGTTCTATTGACGATAAGTACAGTTTTCTGGTCGATGATATAGCTGAAGCTGAAGCCTTCAATATTTATCTGAAATATATAAGTTGTTTATAATTACTATTTTAATTTAACTACGAACATCTTTTTTTTTAAATTACGTCCTGCAGTTAACATGTTTCTTTCATTGTCATGTAAAACCTAGGGGGAGTACAAAATTTTTGAAATTTATGGAACTATTAGGCGAAATCTGAAATTTTATAAAAAAAGAGCTATCTATAAATCTAACGATGAAAGGGGGCGTCCATTAATTACGTGAGGCGTTTTAGGGGGAGGGGGGAGTCGAGCCTAATCTCACCAAATCTCATGTGGGGGAGAGGGGAGGGCGTCTCGGCAAATATCATGTAAGTTTTTTGTATTAACTATCCTTAAATAAAAATAATTAAGTAAATTATGCTTTTTTAATAAATGCAACAGAATCAAGCACATATTAACGCATTTACACTAAAAATACGCATTTTGAAAAATCTCACTTGAGATTAGAAGGGGGGAGCGGGGGTTGAGCCAAATCTCACGACATCTCACCAAGGAGGGCGGGGGTCTAAAAATCGTCAAAATCACCTCACGTAATTAATGGAGGCCCCCAAAGATGAAAGTGATTTTTTTTATAATCCTGTTGTAAGATTATGTTAACGCATATACGAGTACTATAAATTACCACAAAAGGTTTACTATTCTTGCAGTTGCTAGATTACTCAGCAGAGATTTTGTTACGTTAATTTTTATTTTTTTCCTTAAAAATCAAATACAAAAAATTAAAAAAAGTAACGAAAAACCGGAGAGCATGTCAAGGGGTGTGTTTGTAATGCAAGACAATAAAAAGGCAAAATTATTTAAATTGTTTAATTCGAGCATTTAACAATTTAATTCAAAATCACAAAAATTGGTTAAAAGGCTTGGATCCAGCTTACTAAAATTCTAAATCAAATCAACAATTACCAAAGTTAAATAAATAAAAATTCCAGTTTCTAAATATCAACATTCTACATAAATTTTGTATTAATCAATTTTCACTGAACTTGGCCCATGCCAATAGGAGTTACCGCGACACTTTTTCATAATCACAATCGATTTGTCGCGATCCAAATCTCCAGCGGTTGTCCCAAACTTAACTTAATAATACAAATGTTTACCTTACAAAGTCGGATACGAGTACCATTAGATTACTTAAGCAGTTTCCAATTCTTACGGATTTGCCGAAATATATCTCGAACTAGATGCCCTTCGGCCTGCATTTACCATGGCGCGCCCTCCATAAATATTTATATGATGTTGAAGTCGATTACAGAACATCTTAATTACGTGAGTTGGTTCCTTTAGGGACTACACGAATAAGTGTGTTGACTCCACAATCTTATTATAAAACGGTACGCGCGACCAATACTTTCAAAAGCCGATAGTATCACAAAATTTTACTGAAATTTCAAACCTTCACAATTTTTAGAACTAATTACTTGTTAAATTCATCGTGTTTTTAATTTAATCCCGAAACCATAATTAACGAAGTTAACCAAGCACTTGCTTAAACAATTTCCAATTATAACTGGATACGCGAAGGCTCGTTACCATTTTGATGGTTTAGCTGGGACTGTTTTTCCCCGCACCTGTGAGTTACTTATATTGTATATTATCACGTCCTGTCGACACTTGGGTCGCCTACTGTCTGTAATTCAAGACGCTGAATCGTAAATTTTAACAGATGGTTCGACGGAACTTATTAAGCATAATAATTTTTATCGAGTGCTGAAAAGATGAATTCCACACGATCTAGACGGACCTAGTAAGCTTAATAAATTGAGTTTATTTATTAGCTGAAGACGCAGATCTCACGCTATCGGGATGGTACTTATTAAGCATGAATTATAAATAATTTAAATTTTCCTCACAATAAAAACATAGGCGTAACGATTTCTCATCTTCTGTTAAGGTCCAGTATTTCAGTTGCTAGTTAAACTAAATTCAAGGTTTAAACTACGTTTATGGCTACCTGATTGGTCAGATATTGAGTTTAAACTCTGATCGTAGATTAAACCACAACTGAAATACCGGCCCTTAATCTTATTGAAAAATAACTGCTGTTAGAATTTGTATAGACTCGTTTTTGTACTTAATCTGGTTTTAAGGAAGTAAAGTGTTATTTTTATTCCCCAATTTAAAAAAAGGATAAAAAGAGATAACCCAAAACGAGAAAGTGACGTCGAACTCGATTGGTGTAGAACTTGATTGATTGCCATATCTTATTCAGTTCATAAAAAAAATGGCCAATCATACCTTAGTAAAGCAAGTTATTCATAAATCAGAGATAAATATTTACAGGGGGGGGGGTAGATAGAGAGATTATTGATTCAACTTTATTCAATCATGGTATATGCCGCTTTAGGTGGTACTTTTAAATGTCCTCAAGGTCAAACCACTTTGTACATTTAAAAATTTGGTTTTACACAAGGCATTGTATTTTCAGAATATATTTTTTATAGAGATTTATTTTTGGATGTAGGTATGAGTTAGAATAATTATTTAATTTTTTTTTTATATTTGTAAATAAAATCTGTAATTTATTTAATATAAGAATGTATAAGCAGCAGTAAAATAATGAATAAATGCTGAAACCTTGTCTAAGAAAAAGAATCCAAATTTTAACGTACAGTAGACAGATGAAACTAAAGGAAAAGAGAAGATACCCCGATAACTGTCTATTAAATATTTTAACTAGTTAAATTATTATAGAAATTATTTTCTGCCTAGTTTCCGCTTCATTTTAAAAAATACGAGTATTTAAACTTAATCACGATTCAAGTTTAATTGACCGATTATAGTTGATCCACAAAAGTTGAATGTAATCCAAAGTGCGAACCTTTGTTGATGAACTAAAAAGTTGTTCAACTATATTAAAACAAACATTATTTCATTCAAGTTGTGTTGATCAGCTATAAACGTTCAACTAAACTTGAATCGTGAGAACGCGCCTTTAGTCCTATAATAATAAATAATACCGAATCACAGAACTCGGCTTTACTCATACGTAATTTTTCCAATTTTTAATTTATGCTTCTAATGTTCTGTAAACTTTGGCGTCCGGAATACTAAATAATTCTTCTCTTTTGATGCGCGAATAAAAAATTTAGCCCCCCCCCCCCGGAGGCTTCCCGGATTTACACCTATGTTTTGTGTTTTTACCGATCAGTTTTACAACAGTAGCTTATTCCGTTTTATGATAATAGGCCATTTGACTGTCAATCTTACAAACTCGTCTGAGAAAGTCCAACTTTTTTTCCAATAAAACAATATACTATTTTCAGCAAAGGAGAAACAACGTAATTGTCACCCATGTAGCATACAATATTGTACCAATATAGAATGGTAGCGCAATATTACATTATTCAGCCAATATTGCATGATATCAAATGAAGCTTGTTGCAAATTTGCACTAATATTGATAACCAATATTGCCTCTCGACTTTCACCTAATATTGGTGTAATATTGTTTTCCAACGTTGCGGCAATATAAGAAATCAATATAGCACCAATATTAGAAAACGTCACATTTAAATTGTTAGGAAACCTTAGGAACTTAGGAAACTTAGGAAACCGAATTTCATTATTTCTAAACTCTAGGCAGTGGCCTGACTTTCTAGTTACTTTTACTTAATTTGTCAAAAAAAGTTAATTAGATTTTAACCAATAAATTATTTAAAAATTACTAACTCTACATCCGAACAAATTAGTTAAACCAAGGGGTAAATATCTCAAAATAATTTTGTACACAAGAATTCCAAAGATTCTCAAAGAATTCCAATGATTTCCAACAAGGGGGAGGTAACGGGGTAACTCCCCCCCCCATGGCCCATCAAAACCAATGAAATTACTAAATTTTGTTGAAATTTGAAAAATATACCAAAATTCTTATAAAAAAATATGTATTTACCATCTTCCAGCTAGCTTCACTTACCTCTATGAATTTTACCTGAATCTGCTCTCTCTTATGTACAAGTAAAAGGAAATTTGAGGAAATCCCAGGAAGTCTTAAGAAATAGAAAATACAAGATTTCCTTGGCTTTATTAAGATTTTCCGAGATTTCTTAAGATTTTTAAGAATTAATTAATTATAAGTTGCATTCAATAAACTTAGGCTTAAAATTTGTACATTAAAAAATGAAGAATTTCTGTCGTAGTCCTTTATTAATTTTGAACATCTTAGGATTTTCCTACAAAAGATCTTGGATTTGAGTTATCTATCAGTGGGCGCAGTGGTGGTACCAGTAGTTTTTTGAAATTTAAAAGTTTAAGATCTTTGTTAGAACCTAACCGAAAGTAATGTTTTTAGTCTGTGATTCACTTGGTGTTTTAAAATCATTTATGTTTAAATCCTAATGCTTGTTCTTGTTCTTTAAATCCCGTTTCTTAATGAATGTTTTGACTAACTATCATTCTATTTTTCAGTTTGTTTGTCGACTTTTTTTAACGTTTTTTGCGAAAGGTTCGTATGTTGCTCCTAAAATTATTAAAGATTTAAAAAAATAATATTGCACCATGCGTCAATATTATAATAATGCTATATTGTGATATCTCCGATAACAGACTTATGTGTATACAATTATTTAATTTAAGCTTGCTTCTTCTCTTGATTAACCAAAGCATTGTTTCAATCTTTGAATACTCAGATTTCTATTAAACAGCTGTTATTAATTCTTCAAGAAGTCTCGGCACCATTTGGTAGTTTACTTAATGATACATCAATTTATTTTGTCATTATGTTAGGCATTTTCTCATCTGATTTCATCTGAAAAGTGAAAATTCTTTTCGTGAGTTATAATTCCTCTGTAATGGCCGAATGATATTTTGGTAAAATATCGGTTTTTTTAATAAATAAACGTTGCGTTACAAAAATTAATTGAATTCTTGTGTGGTACTCGATGGAATGCTAAATTTTTTTTTCAGTAGTACAAAATTTTATAAAACTGAAACTTGGCGTAATTTATAAAAACCATTAAATTATCACGTAATCTTTTATAACTTATTGATTATTATCGGTTCCGTAATTAATTAAAAAGTTATTGCAAAACAGACTTATCTTAAATGGTATCTGGAAAGTGGGTGGCATAATTTTATTAAAAATTGTAAGATATACTTCCAGATGAGGTAATTAAATGATTGTGGTTGTAAATTATTATAGCTTCACCTGTCCCTTGTCCCAATATAAATTGTATTGATCAAGCGCCAATCATCCGGTAAGGGCACAATTTTCAAGTACCTACGGGCTGCCATGTGCAGTAATAATGCCTTTTTAGTTCGAAAAAAATTTAAACCAGGCAAATTTACATATTCGAAGTTGTGTAACTTTAATTGCATCAATTGCATTTGATACAATCGTACTGTACTTAGCTCTGGGATTTGACTTTCAAATTATACAACATGTTTGAAAATAATGCAATTCAAGTAAGTAGCAAAATAAGTTTAAAAACAGGAAGCACAAATATTTTTAAAATATAATAAAATTTCTTCTTATTATGATAAATAGCAGTGGTTTAGAGTCCAGCATAAGCAATAATTCATTGAAATGCATGAAACGCTTCTTATTCATGTCCCTATTGAGAACACCAACTTTGACAAGACAGTGATACTATCTTAACATGGATATAGATGGATATCCGCAAGATATTCCAACTAAAATGATCTTAGAATCTCAGTCGAGGTCGAGTCGTCTTTTCCGTTAAACCAAGAAACTTCGAGTGTTGTCAGTACTTCTTGATTATTCTCACTCGCACTTTGATTCGCTTTGCGAACGCTTTTTCTTGTTCGACACACACCGGAAAGCAAACCCTAAGTGATTTTTTATGCTCACGTAAGAATTGATTTCACTAAATTAAATTAACAATGATACTTTTCAACATTTTAAAAGACCATAATTAGACGGTTCGTTAAATTTACTGCTGGTGTAAAAAAAAGTAAAATAAGCGGTAAAAATGAAAAACCATTCGTCCATTGTGAGTTTTCAAAAGTTTGGATGACACATGAAGAAGCTATCGGTAAGAGTTTAAATTTCTCTTAATTACTTTTTAAATACTGGAAGTGAAATTTTAAGCACCGGCGAATACAAAGTACAAGTTAATTGGGATTACGTAACGATGTATTGTCTTAATTCAAAAGTGAAATTTGACTATGTTATGACATAGGATTTGGAGACAAAATTTGGTAATATTAATTAATTGGAACAATACGATATAATTAGTAGCGCCTCTATTTTGTTTTACAATTTTTTTTTGATGTTACAGTTAGACAAAAGTATTTGAAAGAAATTACGATATCACGCGACTTTACGTCAATTTAACCGTTACACAATTAGTTGATTAATTTTAATATTTTAAATGTTGGTTGATAAAAAAACCTAAACGGTAAAGATGCTATTAATTCACTTGTTCGTATGACATGAAAATTGTGCTGAATTTGAAGGTCCAGCGAAAATTTGAAAGTATGCTCTTCTTACCTATAAGTTTGTTAAATAACGAATAAACACGTTATTGAGTGTGGTCAAGTTAACACTTATGTAACGGTTAACTGAAGATTATTATACGGATAATGTAAAAATTGTTTTAACTTTAAAATCATGCAGTGTTTAAGAGAAATAAGGCTAAAATGATCGGGTTTGTTACGTGACTTGGCATTCAAGTCTCCACGTTTAAACTCTTTTCATAATTTTTCTAAGCATAATATCGTTTTCAGGTTGAACTGGATATTACTCTCGGCGTTTAGCTTACTCTCCTCACATCTTTGATTTTTTTATATCAAAATTTATGAAAAAAATAATTTGCAATTAAAGAAAAATTTAAACAAAAACTGATGTACGTCATACAAAAACTTGCACGGATAGGATATCCCAATTATTTGAAAAAAGTAGTTGCTTTAATCTATTTTACACGCAAATGATATCCACCTACATATTTCTTTCAAAAATTATATTATTATGATTAAGAGAAAGTTTAATTATGAATAAGCTCATTCAAGAATGACTTCTCATTTCTTTAAATTTAATTCTCAGATTATTTTATATTGTATGCAAATAAAATTGTTTGTTATCGAGACTACTTTGATTGTTAAATTAGAACAAATTTGATTAAATTTTTGTGTCGAATAAATTTGGTTTAAATAATCGTGCACTCTGAAATTATCTTTTTCGATACAGTGCAATCGTAAAATTCATTTGCATATATTTTAATGTTATGTGAACATCTCTTCCTTACATATTATATATTTTGAAGGTCTGTATGTATGTCAGATTTAAGTACTCAAATAACATTAACTTCTACAAAATTAAACTAATTTTAAATTGTTAAAGATTTTCAGTTTGCTAATTGTTTAAGCTAAAATAAATGTATTTATCGTTTTTCTCTCAAACACATAGTTTTCCTGTTATGTCAACCTTAAAAAATCGTTTCGTTTCATTAGATTTTATAAATGTTTTAATTTATTTAAAAAAAAAAAGTTTTTGAATTAAAATTAATACTTTTCATTTTTTGGTTTAAACAAAAATAAAGAAATAAATTCTTCAATAAAACGACGATTATACTAAATTCGGGGATAGATGATTTCAGATTTTCAATATTTGTTGACTTTTTCTAGTAATTGTTTATTTAACATTTTTAAAATGTAGTTCCTGAGTTATTTAAAATTTCGCCCAAAAGACAAGGGGAAATATGTATGTCGAAAATTTTGTTTGGAATTCTTTTGGAAATCCTTGAAATTTCTTCTTTAGATAGCTTTAGAGGTTCTTTAGATTGCAACTTCCTTAGAAATCATTGTAATTTCTTGGAAATCAATGGAATTCCTTGGAATTCTTAGACAATTTCTGGAATTCCGTGGACATCTTTGGCATTTCTTGGAAATCATTCAAATTCTTTAGATTGGAAATGTTATGTTATAATTTCTGTTATAATTGTTATATATGTTATAATTTCATAAAAATGTTAATTATAATTTCTTGGAAATCTCTGAAAATGTCCAGGAATTCCATGGAAATCATGTACAAAATGTTTTCAACGTTTTCTACGAAATTTTGCGAAATCCATGGCTCTTATAAGCAAATCGTATGAACAAGGAGGTAAATTTTTGAGTCTTTTCGATGGGGAATTTCGAATTATTGGTAATGCAAAATCTCAAATTTAGTTATTGACCAATGTAATTTACATTTGCAGAAAAATTGTGAAAAATAGTATATTAATAGTATATTAAAAAAAAATTTTATTGTTTGAGATTGTAACTTTATTTTTACGGTTCTGGATTTATTTTGTAAATCCAGATTTTGATTTATTTGTGTTTGAATTTATTTAGTATATAATTTTCGTGTGAGTATAAGAAAAATTTTAAATTTTGAAGTTGGTATGGAACAACAATAATTTTTGCATTTGAGCGAGATTCGTCGAAGTAGACGGACATCGTTGCGGGACTTCCCGTAAAATGTATGAATTTTGAGTCTCAATTGATAGTTTTGATTTAAAATAAAGTTGTTAGTTCACGTAAGTGATTTTTATTTAATTTGAAGTTGTCTGATGTTTTTGACGAAATTTGGAGAGTTATTTTAAAAAAATTTGAGTGGATGTGCTTTTCGTATCACAAGGAACCTGCTTTGTCTGACGATTTCATGCTTCCGACTTTTTGAGCTGGCTGAAGCCTTTTAGGTTTAACGTCGGAATTTTAAAATGAAAATTTTCACTTGTGCGATTTTTGCACAAAAGTGGCACCTTAGTCCCATGATGTATAATATTATACTATTTTAAAACTTGTCCTTCTGATAGAAATCGATTGATTTGGTTTTGTTTGTCTATACAACTCTGGTGTTAATTGGGTATTGCTTTGTATTATTAATGGAGGAGTTTCCCATTTAAAAATTTTTTTTTATTTGAATGTAGAGATCAAACGGAGTCTTCAGTTTTTTTTTCAGAATTTTTTGAGTGCGTTTAGTATAGGAAAAAAGTTATTGAAATTTTAAACCTGCAGGGTTATGACGTTGTAACCCTGCGTTGAGCGGGAGTCGATAAACCAATAAGATTTAAGACAACTCAACCCTGTTGCCGCTGTTTTTGTTGGTAATGCAGAAAATATAATATGGCGGTCGTGTATTATTGTTCACAAACATTTCGATGGTCCGGTTCTATACAGCAACTAGTCAAAAATGATAGTTCCTCAGAAATTCAATTTTAAGTTTATACATAATTTATAACTCATATTAAATATCTTGATAATAATTTTATTGCAATACAGAAATATCTACTGTGTAGTCCAGTGGCGTAACTACTTTGGTTGGCGCCGAGGTGCATGAAAATTTGTGGCGCCTACGCGAAGACCAAAGGGAGGGGGCGGGAGGCACAGCGCCGCAGGCGAAAATTATCACGGATAATAATAATAATGTTGATAATAATAAGTCTTTTTTTCATCAATAGTCGACACAAACCAGATTTCCTAAAAACAGACGAATTGATGCCTTCTAAAGCCATGATATGCCTTTAGACTTTATTGGAATAATAATAGACTTTACTACTTATGCTTGAGTCTGCGGACGGTTGTCGATCGCACGTGTTCCACTCGTAGGTACCTATTTCATACTTTTTGATTTTTTTTTGAATTCCTGAAAAAAGCACCGGCGCCGACACCATGGCGCCTATTCGGTGCCTGGTTTCTGGTCGGAGCCGGTTACTGGTCGGCGCCTATCGGCGACGGTTTCTGGTCGGCGCCGGGGTGCCATGCACCTCCTGCACCCCCCATAGTTACGCCACTGGTGTAGTCTCAAAATTTAAAATTACCAAGTTGTTGCTTATTAAATTGATAAAACAACTAAACAAGAACTTAGTTTTTAAATTTTAAATTTGGACTTGTTGCTGTATAGAACTGGACCATCGATTTGATTACAAATTTTTATTTTATGAACAAACTTAACATCGCATTATTTACGTAAAAGGTGACTCTTAAAGTTATAAGTTTTATAACTTGCCATCCACTGTAAAAGAGATTTTAAATCACACGTAAATGGCTTCTCGCCGTTTAATTAATTCAGCTTGTAGAGTTCTTAAAAAGTGAATAGCCTTTGTTAGTTTATTGGGCTTAACATGTATACTTGATGTGATATTGTAAGTCCGTTACCCTAGGTTACTCTGTTGGGTTATAAAGTACAAGCTGGATTAATTATGGTGTAAATGGCGTAAAGCCATTTTTAAGTATACGTAAATGTTTCTTTGCCAGAAGATTACTATCAGAAGTGAACCAATTCTGTCAGTTTATAACATTGATCAGCATTGATGTGACGAAATAATCAATGGAATTAAATGTAAAAATAAATAATTTTAGTTAACATAATATTATAATAGTTGTCAATAATAACCCAATTAAAAACTGACAACATCGGACGGCTATGTTTAAATCTGATTGGTTAGCTATGGCGGCCAGATTAAATATTTTTTTTGAAATTCAAAAATTATTTTTAAATTGTTCGTTGAATTTTAAGACCAACCAATTATATCAACATGCAGCATTTTTATTATAGTTTCATGTTTATATATTAATTCAAAAAATTATTTCAAAGGAAATATTCGTTCGTATATAGTTTGCGGCCGGTAGGATTTAAATTTTGTGCTCGCAGTTTTAAAATATTTAAAAAGGTACAATTAATAAAAATTTAAATGGTTTACATTAATTTTTTTAAATAAAGTTTTTCTTGGGAGTTTGTCATGAAAGGCATCCATCATCTTTTGTACAAATCGCAGGACCATGGAAGATTTTTTGTTTTTTCTATGATTCCTCTTTCTGTCCTGTAATGTTTCATAGCAATATATGTACTTGTTCTGAAAGAGCAGATGATGCTTCCTCTTTAAAGGCATTCTCTTCTTCTTCTTCTTCAAGTGTCATACACTATATGCAGTGTGTGGGCGATCACCTAGCTGGAACCAAGATAACGTAAAGAATTTTAATTAATGAGATGGCATCCCGTTACCTTCTCCATTGCTCACAGATCTCTTTTTTGGGCTTGATCACATCACTGTATTCGACGCGACCAGGATTTAAACCGCAGTTACCCGCTTCCTAGTCGGCTAAAAGTCTTCTGTTTTTGAATCTGGGGCCAAAAACAACTTTTATCATTCTAGATAACCATCTTCTTATCAACAGAAACCGAAAGAGTAAATAAATAATTTAAAGCTGCCAGGATTATATACTACAATTAAAAGAGTTTTACTCCTAACGTTATACATACTTCTTAAAGTTTTACATAAGAGATTTTTCACCGATGAAAACAATAATTAAAAAGTGAAAAGTTGAAAAGTTAGAGCGAAAAGATTCTAAAAACAACTCAAAATCTCTTTTAGTGGTTAGCCAATGGTAGATTACCCTAAGGAAGTGCCCTGACCCTAAGTTATTCAACATCTAAGCAAAGTCATTCACTAAAACACACATAGGTATATATTTCACTGTTAAGGGCTGAAGGTCCTTAAGAGTCCATGCTTACTTTATTTATGCTATAAAAGCACAGCTTATCGAACCTCAGCTTCCGGATCTTTATGCGACGAATGAATATAATTATGCAATCTTTCATTTTCAAAAATCTTACAAAAATTATTGAATGAATGTTTGGTTTTATTATTTTTTTTAATTTAAATAAACAATTGAATTACAGATTAAAAATTGAATTTTCAATTATTGTCAAATAGCGCTTCGTTCTTAACGATCCGTATTATTTGCCGCTTTAACCGCGTGGACACTTATTATGTTAAAGTATGCAAACCTGTCTCTATCTTCTTCTTTTCTTTAACCCAAACGGGTCCACTTTAAATTGGTCCTGGAGTCTCGTCCTTCCAATCCACGTTACATGAAACTGCTTCTCGCCAATTCCGAATTAAATTCTCTACCACTTCTTCCAAATATTTGTCAAAAAATCACCTCGTTCTCTTTCTAAATTGAATTTGTTCTTGTTGTTTCTAAAGATTTGTTTTTTAATTCACTTTGTGTTAACACTCGTTTTTTTAAGTACACACACGTCACGATCTATCTTTTTGAGATTCTATCGTCAACTAACTTATCTCCAGTTGTTACCTTATCAACCTGTTGTCTAGGCAATTCATTTTTTTCTTAATTCAATTTTTCAAATCAATGCGATTTTTTTATCATAATTGCATCGGTATACACGTGCACTGCTGAGAATATTATGTTACAAACACTTTAAAGTCTTCAACTTTCGCTTGTTTACTTAACCAATAAATTCTTTTAAGATTGATTTTTGGAATCATAATTTAGTTTGAATATTATTGTAATAATTGGTAATGAAATTAGAAAATCAAGTCAAATATAAAATTAAATTGATACAGCGACAGATGGGCAATTTATCTTTTCAATTACGTTTCTATTTACACTTGAAATTATTTAAACAAAAATTTAGATTTGAATTTAAGCGGGAATGATTTTGGAGAAGAACTATGTTTTAAAATATAAAAATTTTTTTTAAAGAGTCTAATTATTACTGTTTCTGTGCGGTAATTTGGATTCGGAATTTAAAATAATTTATTATTTTAAATTTCTGCCCAAATTACATAGCAATGTACCCGGATGACTTGGTTATGCCAATACAGAAGTGATACTTTTAAAATGTAGGAATGATACTGACGAAAACATTGATAACAATTGCGTTAGATGGCTTAAACAAAAATTGATCCTTTATCCTTACTGGCTGTAATAGCACTAACAAAGATTAGTCAAAAAATCGAAACTGAAAAGGATAAACTGGAGCAAATTATCGAGGAGAAAGCTATACGGTGAAAAGCCTTTTCATTAGGGGAGGGGGATTTTTGCATACATAATTTTGCTTACCACGTTAAAATTCAGGATGAATACTGATTAGAGTGGATGCAGGATGCAGGGACGGAGAAGAATTAATAGCGACTAAATAATTTAAAATAAAAGTTCTACCTAAAAATAGAATATTATTTAGCACTCACCTACCTTGGGTACACTGACCGGTGCACAATCACACTATTGTTTTTTCTATTTTGCAAACTTTACAGCAAGTTTACAGTGTAAATTAAATAATTTACTTTTCTGTATATGTTCACAATTATCTCTCTGAGATTTTGTAAGCCAAATATACTAAGCATTAAAAGATGATTTTGACTCTTGACCTTCGAAGCTGTACTGTTAACGCGTCGATTTTTCTCAGAAACTGTTTATACGATTTTGCTAAAATATAACCAGAATTCAGATCGTTACGAATCCCGAATTTTGAAATTTTGAAAATTTAATGCAAGTGTTCTTACATTAAATTAAATAACTAGTAATATAAAGCAAAAATGTAGATATCAGTTGACTAAGCGCTGCCACTTTAACTGTTGACTATAAGGTCAGGACGGTCCGACGCCGCCTGACCTTCTAGTAATCATACAAATCAGAAAGTTTAGAGGTTTACTGCAGAGAACAGGGCCATTTTTGAGAGGGTTGAGGGAGTACAAAGTGTTTCTACAATCAATGCTTTCTTTGATTTTTTTCATAGTTTTTGTTGAAGTTTAACTTTTGAACCATTTAAAGGTGGTACGTACGGCGATGCAGGTGCAGTCTTGGTTGACCTTTCTTGGTTCACCTATGAATTATACTTTTAATTAGTGAAAGAACCTGTACAGCATTTCTTATTTTTTTAATTAAAACTGCGTTTCTTAAAGTGCGACAACCTCTTCTGTATTGTATTCAGCAGCTTTTAAGATAATTAAAATACCTGAACATTTAATTTGTTTATTTATTCATTTTATATTTTATAATCGGTTAACGTAATTAAAAAATTGGGTTTATTACACTTCAGTTACTTGTTGATCGCCTACATGCAGTTGTAACTACGATTTGTAACATCTGTAAGTGTGCTAATGAAGAAATCGATCATCTTTTTTGCAAGAATTACCAACGAGAAGAAAATAATTTCTTGGCGTTACAAACCGCGAAAAAAAGTAAAAAAAAATTACAAGCAGGATGTGAGTAAAAACAAACTTTTTAGGATTTTTATTATTGCATACATTTAAAATTCTCCAATAGATTTTCACGAAATGAGATGGATTTGGAGAGCGAAAATCAAACTGTTCAATATCTAAATTCTTAAAGCTGGGTCAGTCTGCTGTTGAATTATTAAATAACCATATGGTTTTGCAATACCAATCGGTTTTAGATTTTCCTGAAAAATTATGAAAGATGCAAATTTTATTCCACCGGGTTTGTGGGTTAGTATAACTTAGTAGTGGTATAAATGTCAATAAATGAAATTTTATGGACTGCATGCGCTGAAAGTAACATCTAATATTAATTTGCCATAAAATTAGTTGGAAGTTTGTTATTTTTTAGTAAAGTTTTAATTGAAAATAACGCAACTTTTATTGAGTTGTTAATGAAATAGTACCATATATGTTCAACATCAAAATTCAAACAGAATGCTACTTAACCGCGTAATTCAGCCATCGCATCGGTTCATTGGTTTATTGCCACTTCAAATACAAAGTCGGTTAAATAAATCAATAAGCTCATTTATTGCTGAATTTTATTGATTTACCTTACCGATTTGTAATAATTAAGATAATTTTAATTTAAAGCAAACATTATTTTTCCTTAAACGACCCGATGAAAATATAGGTTTAATGCGTAAACATTAAAATATACATAAAATTACTGAAGCTTGATATTTTATTTACAAACTTGTGAACGTATATTGTTATTTTATTCATGTAGTTTTATTGTAAAACTCGTTCTAATGGTTATCTACAGATTATACATAAAAATCAAATGTTAGGCTTATAGGAATTATCAGAGCAGTATGAATAATTAGCGTTAATGAACTGCAACCAATGATGTCTAATTAATCGGTAGATTTGCTCCTACTTATTATTTTACGACTTTTATTTTATAGTTTGGCAATGTGTTAAAACTTTTACGATTTTTTTATATCTAACTGATCGCATTTATTATATGCATTAATCATGAATGAATAATTTAACTGTAAGGATAATTGTGCAATGAAACCTAAATTATTTTAGCGGTCACTTCACCAGTTCGCATGTGACATTCTATATTGAAAAATTAACAATAATTATTGTATTCAAGCCAATGAATTTGTCATGCTTTTATGACAGAAGAAAAACTGGCAATAATCTAATTAATTACCTCTAATTAAATGCAAAGGCACCAAAGCACTTTACTGCCGCCCCCCCCATCCATTGACAATAAATTGGTTAACATAAAAAGAATTTTTTCTTGTTTAAATTTTAAACTTAAATATTTTCAATAAATTAAATATATTTTGGTTTTAGTCGTCCTTTTGACGACTTGCAAGAGTTGGTATTAGTTCAAATTTTGAAAAATTGATAAACTGCAGGGAGAGGGTGGTTTTTAGAGAGAGAGAGAGAAGTAACAATGTTTCATTCTGAAATTGAAAAAGTTCAATGTCATATTTTCTTCCTTGCTTGCTATGTCATGTCGCTGCCTTTCAATATTGGATTTTATCGTTTTATCGTATTTTATTAACCTTATCGTTGAAGTCATGCGTATTGGTTAAAATATACTTTGTAATAAAAATTGTAAATTAAATATTAACATCCTATCGAAGGTATTTCATGCAATTAGTTTAGTATTGAAAGGTATTCCATATTATCAGACTCCCCGGTGCGTCCTGCTGCGACATATCAATATATTTGCTCGGAAATAATTACAGGATTCTACATAATAAAATTAATCACAAACTAGTAAACATTTGGTCGCAGAAACCGGCGGTTTCAATAATAAATGGTTATTAAAAGGAAAACTTGATCGAGGTAGTTAACTGTCTACTTTACTCCATGAACTGAAAGAGTAAAGAAATAACTTATGCCTTTAGGAGCAAAGCAGTTTTTAGTAAAGTCTACACCGGCCGACTAAGAAGCAGTTTACGGCGGTTTAAACCTTGGTTTAAATTCGAATTTTGTCGAATTCACTGACGTGATCATTCACTGAGGTCCAAAATTTTTATTTTTGTGGTAAATTTTGAATTTCTGGTTTACGTTAACCGGCTAAAGACAGAAACTATGGGTAGAATGTAGATTGAAGATTTTAAGATTAAAGGGAAGTTTAAATTTGGATTTAAAATAGTAACAATAATTAATTGGAATATTAAAATTCATAATATTTAAATTGAAAAATCAAAGCAAATATAAAATAAGTTTGATACGGCGACAGATGGATATGGTTATCTGTAGATAACTGTAGATATCTGTAGGTTAATGTCCCCATTTTATATTAAAATTTATTAAAAGTTTAAAATTTGAATTTTGATATAAAAATAAAAAGAATAAATAGAAATTAATTTCTGAAATTCAGCCCGGCAATATTTCAAAATTATACTTTTGAAAAGAAATAATAAAAAATTTTTGAATTCATAGAATACAAAAATTAAGAGTCTCATTGCTCCGATGCTGTAATAAGGATTCGGGAAATTAGAATAATTTATTATTGTAAATATTTCACAAGCAGTTTACATTGTATTCTTTTAGCCTTCGCCAAATTATTGATTTGATCAAAATTACCTGTTTAAAGTATAGCAGCCAATTTGTAATAGAAGGAAATGCTTTCTAGATTTGCTTCAGGCACCAATAGCTGAATCAAACTGAAAAGCCTGGGGTAAAGCTTTCACTAGCGTCCATACTTGCAAAAATAATAATTTTATCATTAGATTGTCCAATGTTGCCGAGTTTGGAAGAAATTTACAAAATCGGTCGAAAATAGATAAAAATTAGCTTCGCGCCGAAGTTTTAATACTAAATAAAGGCCGCTCCACATAATATAGCCAAATTAATGACCGGGGGCAGTCGATATTTTTTTATTGTAGAATTGTAATTCTAAAATTTTATAATGTGGTGATTATAAAAATAATACTTTTTTAACAAAATACACAAAGAATGTTGAAAGTAAGAACGATGTAGATAATTATATAAGAAAGTTCTTTAAATGAGTCATAAAGATAAAAATGCTTACAAATTATACTAAAAAACGACACTAATACAGAAATTCCAGTCATTAGTCTTTAGAAATCCTTATTTCTTATGTAAATAAGATTCAACATTTATTTATTTGAAAACATTAATCATTTTCATTAAGGAAATTGCAATATTTCACTTTCGGTGATCTTTAAATTGACTAATGTAAGCATAACCTTTGCTGTTTAATAGAATAATAACATAGAATTAAAATGAATGAGCTTTAGAAAAGGAAACGTGCACTAAGATGGAAATGTTAGAATGTATAGCTTTTAACCTTAGGTAATATTTTTATTATCCGACTGATATAAATAAAAATATACAGTTATGTAAATAAGCAGTAGCTTTAAGTTTTAACAAAAGTACCAGGAAGTCGATACTTTCAAAATAAAACATTTTTATTAGCTGCACATCAACATAATATTTAATTTTTAGGCCGCTTCAACATTTCCGAAACAAAAAGGTGGATTAATATGCTGCAACGTAAAACAATTATACTTTTTTTTATTTACTTGGTTAACTTAATCATGCATAAAATGTTCTACTTTATTCTTGTTTACATACACTGTCAAGAATTTTGATAAATTATAATAAAATTCAACTAATTCTGATATGTTTAGTGTTATTTTATGCTTTATTTTCAGTCTAGGAAGCCAAAGAAAATTAAAATTTTTGTTTCATTTTTTAATTTTATGTAATATATTATGGTACCTGTCGTAAGTGTTAACGTATTTCAGCCTCACCGTT
The DNA here is from genome assembly GCA_949152465.1 of Cantharis flavilabris. Classification (NCBI taxonomy): domain Eukaryota; kingdom Metazoa; phylum Arthropoda; class Insecta; order Coleoptera; family Cantharidae; genus Cantharis; species Cantharis flavilabris. The sequence goes on along the minus strand of OX424436.1, from coordinate 8,127,990 downwards.
GAGTAGCTATTTATAATCAATTTTTTGTCTTGTATTTCTTGGATGTTCTCTTAAGGGAAAAGTTTCGAGATACAGGAAATCGTAGGTTATTTCTCAACCAACTGTGGAAGAATAAAATACAACAGGTATTGGCTAGGCGCCAGGCATAACATATTTAACAAAAAAACAAAGTTAAACTGGTGATCGTGTGGTGATAATGTGAACAGAAGAGTAAAAGTGTCAAGAAGGAACGCATTTTCATGTAATGAACTTCTGAAAGAGTATTCTTCTTTTCCCTCTTAATTTAAAATTTCGTTCTGTTATTACCATTAATATGCCCAGTTTACACTTGACATTCATGGTTCTGAAGGGACCAGAAGAATACATTCTAGTAGGGTGCTAACCTTGCTGCTAGTCAGAAAGAAAATTCTATAATATAATAATGAAAACTCTGTTTTAAATAAATATCGAAAAATAAATTACTAGTTCTTGAGTATCCTTATCTAATTTGTTATCAAAAATTAATAGAAATAATTGAATTAGTTTATTAAAAAAAAAGAAAATTTCCTCGGCGGGGAATCGAACCCCGGTCGCCCAAATTCAAATAGCAGTTGGGTTATACTTGCCACTGTACTACCGAGGACTGTCTGATTTTGTTCGTTTCGCTAGCTATATAAGCGCTAACAATACAGTGTGACTAACACATCATTAGCAAACCAATTATTATGTTTATTTATTTATGTGGGTGTAGGTACATCACAAAGTTGCATAATATCTTTAAAATATGTAAAAATTTATTTTTATTGTTAATTTTTGTCAAAATTATGCCTGGGTATTTTTTAAATTTCGTCGCTTAGGAAAAACAATGTTTGCTTTAGAAAGTCAATTAAAAAGTAATTAAATGTAAAATATAAGATTTTCGTTATAGAGATTAATGAACCCAAATGATATAAAGCAATAAGCATTAAAAGTTCGTCAAAACTGCGTAAACCTGCCGGAAATATTTAAACAAACAAATTTTTTGCACAATTTCACAAATTAATAGTTATTTCCTTAAATAGGTAATAAAGTAGCAGTTTTACTGTCGCGGTTTTTGATACATAGATCAGGCCAATTGTCTTTTACTGCATAGGCTGTAAAAGTGTTATTTTATAGTATAGGCTGTAAAAGGAACATTTGACTACTGCCAAGTTTTCCAAAGAAAAAAGATTTTTTTATTCAAAAACTCAAGTCATACTTATTTGATTTCACTTGAAGTAAAACTTTAAAAATAGTCGAACTTTTCGAGACGAAGAAAATTAAAAACTCACATCGAATTTTCACTTCTTATACGAATTATTCCTGCGCCATAGTATATTGCCCGATGTCTCGGTATCGATTAATGATAACTCTGGTAAAACTGTTTGAAAATTTAGTAAAGATTGAATTGATGTACAATTAGTTTTTTTTAAATTACCATAAGATTTTTATAAATATATTTTCTTATTTTAAAATATTTTCTTATGTGTATTTTGAATAAATTCTTAGATCCTTCACTTTAACGTAGAATTCTAACCACCGCATGCATAATATTTGTAGTTTAAATATTAAATTATTATTAATCTGTGCAATAATATTAATTGCAAGTTTGTTTTTAAAGATAATAATTTTTTTAGATCTACTGAGATTCAAACTCTCCAATATCTAAGAATCGTCAATAACCATAGCTATACCTGTAAACTAACGCATTATAATATAATATTGCAGTGATATCACAAAGAAAATCGCTTTGATGTCACCGAGATATCATTTATTAATAAGCCAGAAAAACAAACCATAAATGATATTTTGGCATAATAACATATTATGGCAACACATTTCGAACATAAATAGTCAAGTATCACAATTTTTTTCTAAAAGTTTAGAAGCTTTTTCATTTTTAATCGCATTATTATTATTTTATCTTAGAAATTATTTAGAAATTCTAAGAAATTTTTTGTTTTTGCTCAGAAATCTTTGGAATTCCGAATTCTGTGTTCTGTGTACTCCAATTTTTAGAACTATTTACTCTTGGTCTTTATTAGAGCATTAATTTCCCAAAGCCACAAGTTGATCATAATTTGAATAGGCCACAGCTTATGTCAGTGACCTATTTAGGGGGGGGGGCAAAGGGGCAATCCCCCCAAGAATAACTTGGATTGTACCCCTAAAGCTCCCATGATAAAAATAATTTTTACCACAAAGTTTTAAAATTTAAATAACTTTAAATTATTTTTATTTATTTGTTTATTTATTTATTTATTTACTAACTGGAAAGCTCGTCCGCGGACGAGCAGCTAGACGGTGGATTTATTTTTCAGCGGTATATTATTTAAACATTTAATTTGATTTCCCACTACTGGGTGATTCCCGTTTTTCTACATTTTTAAAGTAATGCAAAAAGTTGCTGCTAAACTTTTTCTTTATAATATAAAAATAAATAAGTTTCTCAAATTCTAATTTTCTTTAGCCGAACGTTTTAATTTCCCTCACTTTTGCTCCAAAACAAAAAATTTCCCAGCTTTTTCCGACAAAATTTATATAATTATTCTGTCTTCTGTAGGTATTCTAGAAGAGTGGGAATTTTATCATATGTACTGGAGGGTGTTTACAATTTTGACTATATAATTTTGACAGCTAACTTTCAAAGTAACGTAAAAGTTGCTACTAAACTCTGAGCAGTAGGGCCGGTATTTCAGTTGTGGTTTAAACTACGATCAGAGTTTAAACTCCATATCTGACCAATCAGGTAGCTATAAACGTAGTTTAAACCTTGGATTTAGTTTAACTAAAAACAGAAATACTGGACCTAAGGCACTTAAATGAATGTTTTTCCGAGCTTTAATTCTCTAGCCAAAGGCTTAAATTTCCTTCATTTTTGCTTAAAAACTCAAATTTCCCGGTTTTTCCTGGCACTATTGTAAAATTATAAATCCCCTATCTTCTGCAGGTATTCTAAAAGAATGGAAATCTTGCGATATGTACTGGAGGGTGTTCCACACCCCCCAGACCCCCCGGTTTACAATTTTAACTTTATATTTTTATAATTAACTTTCTAGGTAATAAAGACAGTTGCTACTGAACTCCGTAATCAGTAAAGTAATTAAATGAACATGTTTTCCAAGTTTTAATTTTTCTAGCCGAAGGGTTTCCCTCATTTTTTACATTTTACGGTGGATCCGTGATTTGCCTTGGTTGCGCTAACCAAAACTGACCCTACGCTACCCTCCCCTTCGCTCCGGGCGCTCCGGGCCGTTTTGGCAGGCGCTAACTTATTAAAAACATCCCTGAACCCAATCCACCTCATCACCCAATCCACCGCAATCATCGAGGTACAATACGCGTGTGACCGCTATCACTAAGACTAGTTCAGAGTACACGTATCGTCAACAGAAAACCCGTTACTTGCAATTTCTATGTTCTCCCATGTTAAACATATGGAAAATTTTGATTTTTAAATGCCGTTTTCTCGAAAACTAATGGATAATCCAAGAAATTTTGTTTTAATGTACCTAAAAAAGTGTCCTCTTTCCAATGGTATATAGGAAAAAGTGAAATTCGTGGTGTAAATTAACTGACAGTAACCAATATTTTTAGTCCTAATCTTTAGTTTTATATATTTTATTTTGGTAAAAAAGATCGACCAACCAGAGTGATTTTTTTTCACCAAAAAATGACACGTTGTAGCAGGAGCAGCAAAAGCGTGCTAGGATTTTATGTATCAGGATTAGTTATAACTGACGCGCATGATAGAATTAACGAGATTCTAACAAATCTTAAAACTTAAATTGAAAAGCAAAAATTTTATGAGTATATTAAATTTTACTTTCTTCGCAGTAACCACATTTCGCTCTAATTACTGCTTGATATACTTGCGGCATTCGGTTAATTAAACTATTGAGATAATCTGCCTTTACTATGATCCACACACGCATAATTTTATTGTCTTTTTCAAAAATTCAAAAATTGTTTAACCATTTTTGCTGTGTGCTTTGGATCAAATTCTTGTTGATAAACAAATCCTTCGCCCAAAATATGAATTCCTGTGGAAAGTGTATAGTAGATAAAATTCTATTTTTTAAATACTTTAGAATGCTGGAATGCTCTATACTATACGAAGGGAAAACAAATTTCTTTTCAGATTATTGTCACAATTACTGTGATAAAAAAATACTGAATTTGAAGGAATTCAAAAAAAAGTAAAAAAATGAGTGTTTTTAATAAAAATTTTGAGATCGAAATTTATTTGCACTTACTGAAAAACAGATTCGTTAGGCTACAAAATCCGGGATCTGATAAATTACATTCTATGTTTGAAGAAAACTGTAGGTAGATATTTTATGCGGAGCAAATGTACTTCTTATTGTGGCTTGTCTGCAATTGTCGAACTCTGAATCTGCGTGGAGATAATAATTCGGAAATGAAATAATTTTTGTTAAGTTGCCTACAATACATTCACACCGGAATAGCAAATTCAAAAAAGATCTCAAAAATTTTAAATTGGTCAGTTCGTGTACACTGAAAAAAAAATGGTTTATCATGACGAAAAGTTCATCATTTTTGAACCGATGAACAAAATTCAACAATATAGTGATTTTTTCATCAATATTATGAAGTTTTCATCAATATGACAAATTTTGTTCATCGGCTCAAAAATGATGAATTTTTGATGCACGTTTTTTATCAGTGTACATCCCAAATATCATCCCAATATAGAGTATATTACTCAAAATAGGTTGTAACAAAATACATAAAATTCTACGTAAAGATAAAAAATAATTATGGTTCTAGTCATCAATCTAGTTTTTGAGATACAGACATTCTTAGTAACCCGATTTTTACTTTCTTAACTTCTCAGTAAGAAAAGTATTGTAATCTGAAATTGAAAAAAAATGACCCCTGATTTTTATTTTTAGTTTTCGATGTAATAGTAGTTAACAGATAAGTAAAACAGGCTGGCTAAATGGTGGCGATTCTCAAAGTAAATTTTTGTATAGGTACCAAATTTTCTTTTTATTTTGTACATTTTCTTGGATTTTTATTTCCTAACATATTCCTTAAGATTTTCTAAAATTTCTTAAGATTTCCTATAATTTTGTAGATTTTCTAAATTTTCTAAGATTTCTTTGGGTTTGCTTAGATTCTTCTTCACTTGTACGCTAAATTTTCTCAACGATTTCTCTCTCGGGTCGAAATATACTCAATTTACAGCTAAATTATGTAAAGTTCAAGCTGTAAGCTTTCAATATTGATCCCTTTTCACTTTTTTTTTATTTACTACATTTCTTTTTATTTATATAAAATTTAAGTACATTTCAGGCGTGATGCTGTTGCAGAAAATTTCATTCATTTACTAATCATTACTGATTAGTAAGTTTAGCAGTTTTAGAAATACGGCTAACTTTTTCTAACAGATCATAGAATTTTAATTTTAAATAATTTTACATTTAAAATTAAGAACTATGTTATTTTGGGAAACAATCGGTGTGATAATCAGCGACCGCGCCAGAATTTTTGAAATAGGTGGGCACAAATTGGGCCCAATATATTTGGGATGGGCAGGAGCACACAAAATTTATAAATAAACTTAAAAAATACATTATTGAAATAAGCACCTAAACATTTTGGGTGGGCTCTTGGGTGGGAACTCGTGCCAAACCTTGGCCCACCCTTGGCGCCGTCACTGCACCTGTGAGCTTTACGCCACACTGCTGTTTAGTTGTATTCCATAATCAAGTTACTGGGTCAACAAATTTCGGGTGCACTGGAGGGCATTCCATGCCCCCCAGACCCCCCGGTTTGAAAATCAAACAGTATGTGCGTATAATTTTTGATTAATTTCATTAAACAAGGAACTTTTACTCTTTCAGAACCAATTACATTTCCACCAGGGAATCTGAGTGTTTAATTTCATTGAATAAATATTTAAACATTTTTCACTCTTTTTAAAGGGTGTTTTATATTCCTTGAACTACTTGGTTCTGAAAGAGTGAGAGTTTTTAATTTAACCAAATTCATACAAAAATATGACCATAAACTGTTACTGAAACCGGGGGGTCTGGGGGGCATGGAATGCCCTCCAGTACATCAGGTATTTATTGACTCAATAACTTGAACCCCCAGGTTTCAGAAACGGAAAGTTTGCTCAAATATTTTGGATTAATTTTATCAAAAAAAAACTTTTACTCTTTCAGAGCCAAATACCTTTACATCCGAGAATCTGGCACAGTAACTTGATTTTGGAATACAACTTAACACAATTAATGATGTACTTGAGGGCATTCCATGCTCCCCAAACCCCCCGGTTTGAAAAACACAAAGTTTCTCAATCGCTTCTTACAATTGGTGGGATACTGGAAAGTATTTTATAATTCACAGCGTAGCGTAGCGTAGCATGATGGCTTGCGAAGCATGGAGTGCCGGAGGCACTTTAATCTTCTTCATCTGGCGATTGAAGTTTTGGCATTGAGAATAGATTATTACGCTTGATGTGGACGGACCACAACGGTCTGGGTGGGTTGTATAATTCACAGACCCGCAGGGATGTACTTATATATATGCTCACCAACTTTTTATTTTTCCAACCGGAGAGGAGAGGGGGAATATTTGTATTAAGTTTGTTAACCTAGTAACTGGATTATGGAATGAAACTTAACACAATTACAGATGTACTGGAGGGTATCTCATGCCTTTTGTCTTACCGTTTTATGTCTCTTAGACCAGTCTCAGAAACGGCAGTGGCAACAGCAGCGAAACTTACATGTTAATCCCAGCGACGGTGGCAGCATTTTTTAAATGGGTGAGCACAACTTGGGCCCAATATATTTGGGGTGAGCAGGAGCACACAAAATTTATAAATAAACTCAAAAAAATACATTATTGAAATAAGCACCTGAAAAATTTGGGTGGGTACTCCAATTAATAGGGTCCTGGCTCACTGTAAGAACTGTATCTGGAAAACTAGATGATTAGAGCAATACATTTTTATAAATTTGTGTAATTATAATGTAAAATTTTTTCCATTTCAATTTTGATATTATGATCATATGTGAAAATTTTATTTCTGAGTTATTTTCATGCACAAATTTTTTTCGCTAGGTTTTCAGAGGATCGACTTTTTATTTTAAGGAAAATTGATAATATACTCGTATAATAGGTAATTAGGAAAACTGCGTTTTCCCCGCAGACTTCTCCACCCTTCGTCGCGTCGGTCTTCTAAGTAACTGATAACAATTTTAAACGAGTCACAAAAAATCATTTTTGCTCCGAATAAAGCTTATCTACTATTTTTCTTTAATTTTTCTTTCATAATTTTTAATAATTAAAAATCGATGTTATATTATAATTTATATAAATTAAGAGTATATTTTACTCTTAATTGCATATATAACCTGAAGAATCTAAAATATTATGTTATTTATATGTAACAATTTGTCAGCTGTGATAGCTTTTCTGATTTATCAATCAAAATTAATTTTATTTTTATTTAAATTTTATTATAGAACAACATTATTTATTTTGTATGAATATTAATTTATACTATATTTTTGAATTTTTTTTATATAAAATACATTTATTTTCGTCGGTCCGTATGATTCTTTGTGAATTATTATATTATGTTAAATTGATATCAGTGAATAATTTTCCGTATAATTTTATCGAATTTCGGAATTAAACAAAAATTTTACGCTTTTGTTTACAATAATTCATAATTAATATTACTCTTACTGTCGGTTACGGGCGAAATTGAGCATAAAACAAAAAGATGACGGGGAAGCAGTAAAGTAAAACAGTTGCATGTTTTCACAAAAAAGTGAATCTTCAAGTTTGTTTTTGCACGACACAGAGCAAAGTTTTTCTGACTTTCTTTTATTTTGTTTTTTACCATGCGAAATTGGAAGTGTAGGAAAAAGTTTATGTACAGGGTGATGAGATAAAAATAGTTTAGAAGTAATTTATGAACCTTAATTTTATTATTTAGATATAAATATAACACTTGATAGACGGTCCGTGACGGATTGTCAAATTTTTCTACAAAAAGTTTATTACAGCATTCATAACCGTACAATAGCAACGATAAACCTAAATAAAGCGCACCTTCGGGCACTGCTCGTTCTCCTTTTTTGGCACTTAGAAAATACTCGAGTGCATTCGCTTTATTTATTATGCATAATAAGTATATTAAACCAATAAAAAATTTAGTAATGGTTGTCCAAATAATAATAAATCAAGCGTAGTCTAATTTTTAATATGCACGTTTTAATTGAAACTCAGAGCTTACCATAATACAAGTGAAAACACCGAGAGAAATTAAGAATACAATTACAGTAATTTGTAGTATTACCATTATGTGTGTGTTCAGCTACCGGACATTTAATAATGATGACTTGTATTATGATGATGACCTGTAGAAATAAGTAAATCGCATCGATTACCATCATCAACAAGTAATAAAACGATGAGTAGCTAAAGTGCGGAAATGTATTCAAACCAATGAACTTGTTCAACACCAGTTTGCATACCGCAAGATCCAAACCAACTACTCAATGTATAACTAAACTACACGAAGACAGCTAATTGCAATTAACGCGGTTTTAAAGATTATAGATTATATCTCTGATGATCTCGCACAACTCGGCCACTCACTCATAATTTATGATTTATAATTATATAACACATCAAAATAAGATTTACTTTTTATAATAATTAATTACCATTTTCTTATATTGCAGGACCAAGTATGCTCTGGGTGGCGGTTATGGGGGCCGTTTTAATGTGGCCCGTCTTCCCGAACGATGCCGCTCGATCTACACAACGTGGACAGGGTAAACAAAAAATTAGGTTTACTTTTTCACTACATTAAATTTAATTGTAACAGTTATTCATTATTCATTCGTTAGTCTTGTAATTACAATATCATTGCAAATAAAATCGTAAACTGTAACAGTTAATTATACTAAAAACGTGCGGCACTTGATTATCCGCCCCAGTTACATTAGGAGTAAAAAGTTGCCATACAAAAATTAACATCATTAAAATGTTTCTAGCATACCAAATTAGTCCGAAGCCTTGCTGGGTTGACAACTTGGAAGGGACTTGCATGTTCGTTTGGGAATGCATAAAATCGGAAGGATATCACATAGGAATGTGCGTCGATAGCTTTATGTTCGGTTCATGTTGTGCCCACAACGACACCGACAATGTGATAGTACCCAAACAACGTCCACACAACGAACCGTCAATACTCTACACAGCTTCTAGTCATAGTATTAATAGCATAGACAAATCATATCCAAATCATAAAGCCAAACCGACAAGGTAATGATTTCGAAAATTTCAATATTATTCTATAATTCTTAGCGTTTTAGTAAACCACAAGGCGGAAGGCCGGTCTACGGAGAGACATCTAGACCCATCGACGCTAAGCCGAACAATTCGTCGCGACGCCCTACCCAACCGCCTCGGCAAAGTATTCGACCGATGAGTACAGATTCCTTTTCGCCCTTGCACAACAGCATATCGACAGGAATTTATACCAAACCCGGATGGCAGGTAACGACAGAACCTGGGTTTATAACGTCGCTCAATCACAACTCAATTTATTCCATCTCCAAACCTACCGTTTTACAATGGCAATCAACTACCGAACCAGGATTTGTAACTAAAACAAAAGCAAAACCAATTAATAATAAACTAAAACCTTCTAGAAAACCGTTACAAGCAACCACAAGCAAAACTACTATTAAATTTAGCGCTAAACCTTCCAGATCAACTACCACTCTCAGGTGATATTCAAAAAGGTAAAGGAGAAAACCTGCTCAGTCTTCTGTTTTTAGGCCAAAAGTAACCACAAAGATCGCCGAAGTGACATCGCAAAAAAGTATAGTCTCACCCGACATGATTCCGACGTCCACATTTAGCTCAGTTTCCGTTTCCAACAATGAATTGGCTAGTAAGAATTACATAACATATAATTAAGAACACTAAAAATCGTTTTTATATTTCCCCAGGCGAAACAAGTTTCGTTAAATTTTTTTATTAATACAGGATGTTCTAGAAGTACTTTTAATTTCTTTTGTGAAAAATTAGAAAAGTTTTAAAACTTTTCCTTTGTTCGTTTGTTCTAAATAAGTCTCTGGATATTTGAAATTACGGATTATTTTAACGAATAAATTGCAAAAACACCCTAATACGCATTCTATAAGTGTTTATTGATTACACATTTGTTAGCTAATGATGTAGGAAACGGCTTCCTTGACAGAGATTGTTTTTGATATATTTTAGTATAATCGTATTTTCTGTTTTTCTCCATTTCTTTTATGTGTCTGAACTGCTATTTTTGACTCGTTTCTGGAAAGTTTATGGGATATCTCGTTCCCTTTGTTTCGTGCGTCCTATTATTTTGAGTTCCATTATCTCTAACTTGTAGGCTCATGAGATAGCGTGAAATAATATACTTGTATGTTTACAAACTCTAGTCTTTTTGTTTCGATGGAACCGTCGTCATAAACCATTGAAATTTTGCTTCACGTCACTGTAAGTTTGACAAATTATAAAAACCTCTGTAAGTAGTCATAACAGAATAAGAATCCAAAGCATTTTTGTTGCAGTGAGTAGGCAACCCGCATGGCGATCCAAAGATAAAAGTTGTTTTCTGCTCCGTAATAGCCTATAAAGAGAATAATAATTTAGTTATCAAATGAACCAATAACATATCAATAATAATAAAGAAAGTAAACGTGATTTTTGAATTTAACAGTGCAAATCAATTGACAAGTTAATTGGTTTGATCTTAAATTTGTATAAAAGAATGAGCTTACTTTTTGTTTGCTCTTTTTCTAATTTTCTGAAGTTCGCTCCGTGCACTTTCTATACCACTCAAAATAATAAATAATATTAATTTAATTTTTCCACAATTAATTTCTTAATTCATCTCTGACGAAGTTGCTCACTCAAATTTAATGATGATTAATAAATTTTATTTGCAAATTTCAAGATCCAATTAAATTATACGAATATTGACAAGATATTGGAAAAATGATCTTCAAAATTTAAAACCCCGGATTAATTACAAGGTAAACAAAGCTTCTGGAAAACTCGTTAAAATTATACTATATAAAATCATCAATATTACAAGAATGGTTATCAAGGAAGAACTTGTTTTTGCTATTTTAATGTAAATTGCTGTATTATATGACGGATATTTAAAATTCTAGTATACAGTTAATCAGTTTAAAAAATGTAGGCATAGCAATAAAGATTACTTTTATAGCTTCGACTAATCTGGACTATCTATAAATCCTAAAATTTTTGACGAAAACTCACTCTATGCGATAATTAAGCTTATCATCATGTAAAGGGTGCAGCTCTCATTTTTCGTTCGAGAGTTGCAAATCAATTTTCTCGTACACAATAATTATTTATTACAGCAAATTGTCTGGTCTCTTGACAAAGAAACGAAGGAATGGCAATAATAGCTTTGAAAACACACAGAAAATTTATGCAAATGATAATTTTGCTGGAAAAGTGTAAAGAGAAAACAATTACTTCAAAAAGGTTATTTTCATAAAATAAACGCAAAGAAGAAAATAATTTTACTTCGAGAAGTCAATATACTTAACCGCGCGGTTAAGTCGTAGACTTTTTCAAAGGCGAATCAGATTATCTCTGTGTGATGACGCATCGCCAGCTTAATAATTTAATTATTGTAATTTTCTGTGTTACACAGTTGAATAAGCGAGTAAATAATTAAAACCCATTCGTGCTTATTGTATTTGATAAGAGAGAAATGCTGTATTGACAGATTATCAGCTTCAAATCGATTTCATTATAAATTACAAATAATATGTTAATCGACTATATATTAAAATATTCTGAAATTGACATTATCTTACAGTAAAAAATTTCTAACTTTTCTAACGATTTCTAACGATTATTAAGCGACAAAGTAGATATTAAATTTGAGGGAAATTTAATATTACTTTATTTTATTATATCTACCTCTTCAGTTTAGGTTAAGTGAGAAAATTACAGAACTCAATGTACAATCAACGTGGAAATATCGTTCCGCATTTTATATAAAATTGTAGAAAAATTGATTGATTTGATTTACAAGATTAAAGTACCTATAAGGGCGATAACGGAAGCAATATTCGGAGAGCACAAAGTGGAACTCTAAATATACGCTTGGTAGATCAAAAAAGCGAAAAATCATAAATGCAATAAAATCCAAACTGGACCCAGTATGCTTCTTATATAATAAAGATCAAGTAGCAATATTCATAAAACGATTTTTAAAATACAGATAAAATTGAAAAAGAAGATTAATGATTAATGATAAAATAATAAAGAAAAGAAAAACAGACTAGAAAAAATATCACACAAATTTTAAAAAAAATAGCGAAAAAGTCATATAATCCTAACAATAACGATTGAACGTGAATTTAGAATAGGCTGGATGGTTTCTATCAAGACAGATTGTAGGCTCTCTTGTTGCAAAATGCAAAATATGCTTTTGTGGTATTCAAGCATATCAGCCGAAGGTAAGCAAAATGTTAGGAAACGCAGAATAGATTAGCAGAGCAAAGCTATTGTGATCTGAAGCATCGGCAAAGCCTTGTAATAATTTTAATATTTTAATATTTAGCTCTAAACCAATCTACGTACAAATATGTAGTTTCAGTCTGATTAAACATATCCGTGTAATTAAGGAGTTTCAAGGAAACTCCAATAGCCGATTATCGCTCTGCTTTTGTTTGTATCTTCCATCATTAGTAAGTTTCGGTCATAGCAGTAACAGTTCGTGAGATAGTACAAAAATTGCGTGATTTTTTTGAAGAAGCCAGTAGCGGGCCAGTAAACAACTCTGTCCCGTATGAAGTATATTATAAAATAAAAATTACTTATGCTTTGATTTAGCTTTAATATGGGCAAAATATTCCATTTTGTTTTTAAAATTAAACAACAAATTTTAAAAGCTCAATCATTTGAGAAAAACAGTTTAGATCAAATCAGATACCACAACAGCGTCAAACAAATTTCAGATGAGATTTTGAGATAAAAAACATTAATGTTCTAGGTACAAAAAATATAATAATATATTGTAAATGCAGGCTTTTCAAAAAATTTAAATTCAGAATGTTAAAATACGCAAATTGAAAGCAATTTTTTAATTTTATTTTAACTTCATTAATATTAAAAATTCATACATTAATTTGTAGAAAAAGTTAAAATATGCATGAGGATATTTTTTGCTAAATCTTCTACATCAATTAAAAAAATTCCTTGCCCGGTGGTTGTTTAGTTTGGATTCTCATTTGTTGAATACTTATTCCAATGATTACTACCAACTTTTTTTAACAGCATACACCAGCATTTAATACCTCGAAGGTATTGCGTTGCCCAAACTACCGGAGTTTCTTATTTTATCGGTTTTGCTGCCAAATTTTTTTTTAAATTACATTTTATTTTAAATTTAAATAATAATTTATTTTAAATTAAAAATATTAAAATTCTACAAATTTAAAAAAAACCCATTTATTTAACTCAAAATAAAATTCAGTTTATAAAAAACTTAATTTAGCTTTGCCATTGCTTCCATTTAATTAATTTTATTCGTTCGACTGAAGTCAAAAGACATCAAACCTTTCAAAGTTTTAAAGTTTTTTTTGAAAAATGTACCAAATGTAGTAATGGCGTTTCGTTTCTACCAACTTAATGATAATATTATAATTGATTTGTTTGAACTATAAATTAAACTAGCATGTTTGCATTTTGTATTTTTTACTCTTTGGATACATGATTCTATTGGCAGACAGCAAAGAATTTACTTAACTTTGCAATAATAATTATAATATAATTTTTCTTTAGCCTATTTCTAAATTAGTTTACAAGTTTACTTTGAAATGCTGACAGTTATAACTTATAATAATATAATATATTGAGATTACGATACAATAACTTACCTCGATTTGCAGAAACAACCAATTGATTTATGTCTTGTTACACATCGATTAGTATTAACTAAGATTACTGACCGCAATGCGTATGCTACTAGATTACAATAATCGTGCCTAGTTTAAATAACATTCAATCCGGAATGCCACTTACCAATGATACTTAGATATTCTTTTAGGAATAGCAATTTAGAAGTCATAGAGAGCATTGGGTTTTTTCCAGTCGTGAAGAGGCTTTCGAGCTTCTAAAAAGTAGAAAAAGCTCCAAGCCTGCTTTCTACGTCAGAGTTGCCTCAAATTCTAAAAATCACACCTAACCACCTGGATCAACCTTCTTTTTTTGGATAAAAATTAGAATTAGCCAAATTTAAACTAGGGGTCATATAGCCCCTCTACTTTTAGCCACCATGGGAATTAACCAGCAGTATGACGTAAATCCTACATCGGCCTACTGGGAAGCGGGTAACCGGCGCCGGCGTCCAAATCCTGATCGCGTCGATTTCACTGCTGTGATCTAAATCCCAAGATCTCTGGGCTATGGGGAAGGCAACGGGAAGCCAACCCATTAATTAAATTCCCTGGTACGTCATCTTGGCTTCAGCCAAGGGTATGACACTTGAAGAAGAAAGAATTAAAGAGAAAATTGCGAGGAAAATCTGAGGAAATCGATAAAAATCCGGAAAGATGTGGGCAAATCTTTTAGAAATTTCAGGAAATCATAATAATACTAAATAATCTAAAAATACTAAAACCGCACATATCCTATTGTGTACTTTTCAGAATTCTTTAGATAAGCTTTTTTTGATTATATTTTGAATATATTAAAAGGATTTAAGTTCATTTTGGAACTAAAAATGAACTGGAACTGAGACAAACTAAAGTTCAAATTAATTGGTTCCAGAGTAATTTTGTGTACAAGGTTTCGCAAAAAACTATACAATAATTATATAATTATATATTATATAATTATACAAATCTGCTTATTACTGGAAATTATTTAAAATTACAACTGATTAGGTATTTTTAATAATAACTCAGAAGATGAACTGTTTTTTGTGGATATTTTGGGTTCTTCATCTTCTGAGTTATTATTTAAGCTTCAGGGTCGATAATTTTTCATTGCAGTTATTTTTAAATTATTGATTTTCTTGTACCAATCTTGCAGATCTTGTTTAAGAAGCTACTTTTTTTGATGAAGAAGTTAATGCTTTGAAAAGAAAAAAATAAAAAACTCTTTTGTTATCAGATTAATCATAGAATATGCACAAAAGCTTCTACTTTATGCAACAGGAGAATCTGGGGTATGGAATACTTCTCAGTGCCTGACTACTTCTCTAATCCGGTTAATGAAAGAGTATAAATGCATTTGTTCTAAAAAGACTGAAAAATAATTATATAATAAAATCAATCACAGATAATCCATACATAAACCTTTGGGAGGTCTGGGGGAATACTTCCCTGTATGAAGAATTGCATTCACTAGCAGTTGGAAGGTATTTTGTACACTTGGATATTATTCAAAATTGGCATTTATAATAGCTGTGTATTACGGTAGAATCCGCTTAATGTGATCACGGATAATGTTATCAGTTGGTTATTGTAATCATTTTCGGCCACTTTAATTAGTTTACATACAAAAACCACCGGATAATGTGATCAAAAATCAGTTTATTATTATCACTTTCAAGGAATTTCCTACACAATAATCTCTTTTTCGTTTTTCTAAGAATCTTTTTCTGATTTGTCAGTGAAATTTTATAAATCTTTACAAAACACGTCACTTGTTTTAATTTCTATACAAAAACTAATGAAGTTTCCCGTTTCATGGCGTTTTTCTATTTTTATTTTGCTAATGCCCGTACTAATAGTCACGGATCAATCCGAGATTCAAGATGATCCTAGGATTTACCAATGAGATTACTGAAATTTAGACCGTATCGTAGCAACAGCTACTATTTCGAGAATTAATCTTGAATCTTGGATTGATCCTTGACTACGGGCATTAGTACGGGCATTAATGTGCACTTTGCTTTATGCATTTTCATTAAAATTTAGTTTATTTTTTATAAATTTACCTAATTCTTCTAAAACTCGTTTGTTGTCGATGTTATCAATGTTATCAAAATGTTCTTTGTCCAAAGTGATCACATTAAGCGGATTCTACTGTATTAAAATTTAGTAATAAATACACTTTCTGTTTTTTTGAAAGTTCAAACAGTCTAAATAACAATCTACGTTTTAATCAAGTTAACATAGAACATGCTTTTGAAAAGTATAATTTGAAAATCAGCAGAAACGTAGTTTAATCGGTGTTTTGTTTACACTGCAATAGTTTTTCAATCAATAAAGTTATTTATGAAATTTTCATGAATATAATGAACATAGTCATAAATATAATAAATTTATGATTAATACTAGAGAGGAATGACATTTTTATAAATACAGTGAATTTTTATTTATTTGTGTTTTGAGCACTGAAAGTCTTCTGATCTAAATTTATAAAAATTTAATTTCAAATTTTATCTCAACTAAAATATAAATAGATTTTGGGAAAGTAAAAAATTAAAGGTTATACCTATTCCATTCACTTTTCAAATCAAACTCCAATTTCAAATTAAAATTTATTTTTAAATAAATTTTTCAATATAAAAATGGAAACGCAATTCTAAATAAACCTTATTTGCATTGCCTTGAATCTTTAACATTTTAAATTAATAATTTTACGAATTAAATCAAGTAAATATAATTAAATTAAAATCTCTAGTTTACGAATCTAAATTAATTATTAGTTATTTTCCAAAAATATCTAAACTTGGAAACCAAATCAATTCACTTTATTTTAAAATACAAAATTAACCTGGTTTCCTCTCCTAGTTGGCCGGAAAATAAGAAAATATAAAATATTTTGAAGTTAAAATAAATTAAATTTTTAGAAAAGTATAAAATTTACAAATTATATAGTCCAAAATTGATGGAAGATTTTGGAATATGACTATATAAACGGTTTTGGGCATACATCGATCCTATAGAGCTAAAATTATTTGAATATGTTACGGTCAATGTTGACAATTTGGCCACTAACGTCAATGGCCCGACAATAACGTCAATGCCCAGCTTAGTTGGGCACTAACGTCATTGACCCCGGCCAATGACGTCAATGACCATACATTTTGGGCAATGTTGGCATTTAAAATTGTACATGTGGTTTTTGCATCATTGCCTGGGCAATGACGTTAATGTCCAATACAAGGTGGTCAATGATGAAATTACTATTCTACAGATTCTATATTCTATCACTCTTTCAGTTTTGGCGGGCGCAACTACAGCAAATCACGGATCCATCACAAAATGAATTAATTAAATTTAATTAATTTTTCCTCCGGGCCGCTTTGGTTGACGCAAACACATGGATCTATTCTAAAATGATTGTTTGTCTAAATTAAATAAAAATCTCTGTATACTTAGGAGGCCTTAAAAAGGGCCGAGTTGCTGTCATTTACATGGAAAAAATAATTGTCTCTCGTTGAAGTACATCGCCATTTTGCTGTTCCTTATAGTAATTATTTTATAATATCATCATTGTTCAATCCATTTTGGCCATTAACGTCATTGACCGACCAAAGACGTAAATATTACAATAATATCAAAATATTTACATCATTGTCTACCGTTAACGTCAATGGCCGGTCAATGACGTTAATGCCCAATTTACGTCATTGACCGTAACAAATATATATATTTATTTACTCAAGTAATATTTAATATAACTGGATCATGAATTAAAGAAAGTGTAAATGCTACAAATAACGAAAAATTGAAATATCTTCTGGTAAAGGTGGTCTAGCATCCTGGAAATAAATAATTAGCCTAGGCAAATTAAATAGTAAAATATAAAAAAAGATTGAATAAAAAGAAGAAAGAAGATCGAAAAGAAATTGGAGAAAAATTTGAAGTAATTGAGAATTTTGGGAGAACCAAATGTATTTTTGCAATTTTAGTATAGAAGATGCCATTTTCCTAATCTTAATACTTAAGCTACGGTACTCTAAGTATTTCAGTCTATTGGCCACCTAGAGCCAGCATATAGGTATTTGATGTGTAAAAGATGGCACACCAGGAGATTTGAACTTGTGATACTTGCCCGTTTTATCCCGTTTTCTAAATTGAATAGTATTTTTCAGATTTCAGTTCCAGCAGGGATTCTAAATCTAATCTAAACCCAAGCTTGATCTAGCATGGTTAGCACTCTACTAGAATATTTTATCCAAGTGATCACAGAACCATTAGCATCAAGAAATGTAAACTTGTAAACTTGAAAAATCAATTGAGAAATTGTAATATCTCGCGTGACTTAGAAAATAGTTAGAATAAAAAATTACCTGTTTTAAAAATACAACTGAGGCGTTTAAAACCCTGATCACGCTTTGATATCCAGCAGAAGAGAAAAGGAAACGTGCAAATTGAGTTAGTCTTTTTGACATATATATTACTTTATAATGTAATATTCAATAAAAGCTAATACAGCTTTTTATTGTTTTTTGATTTGTAATCCCGTTTAGCGCATTGTTCTCCAACTTTTTCTTCGCGATACGATAACATGTGATCTGCAGTATATAGCAAAATACGTGCCAAGATATTTTAAAGATGTAGGAGCGAATGTGCGATACTGGAAAATCAAATTGCTTTTCATTTTGAACAAAGGAGTATTTCGTCTTAATAAGTTAGACGAAATCAATCGGCAAAAATATTAGAATTTAAGCTTGGTTTTAAAAATTGTATGATGACAAGTGAATTTAAGTGCAAACGAAGATGTAGCGTGGAATGGTATTTACGAAGACAATTTCTTAAATAAATTATTATTTAAAACAGTTCAGTCTTTATTTCGAGACGGCATAATTTATTCAAATGCAATCCGATACTGTTGGTCGAAATTGTTTCTCCTCGTTGTATGTAAAAGCATTCAGGAAAATTTAATATGGTCGAATGTTCCTAAGTGAACTCTGTATCGAATTAATAAAAATATTTAACAAACATAAATGCATAACAAAATTAAATTACAAACTTGGAAAATGTAATAGCTCCCCGTTTGTTGTTTTTATTGATTTTAAATATTTCAGCGAGAATATCTACTCTATAAGTTTTAAACTTTTATTTATGAAATATGCATCCTATTTTCCGAGTTATTAAAATTTAAAAATGTCCTTTTGTAATATATGAACGATTTTGGAAAATAAAAATTGTGTAAACATGAAATTGATATAATTCGAGTAGAAATTATGAGCTTGAAAAGCTCGAAGGGTTAAAAAGTAATTTTTAATATTTGCAATATGAATGTAGGTTGCGGTTTGCCGCCTCTGTTTCCTCAACCCCAAACCAGGATCGTTGGTGGAAAAAATGCACCGTTTGGACGGTGGCCCTGGCAGGTAAGATAAGAAATTACCAATCGCTTTTAACACCCGAACCCGTGTTAATGCTACACTTTATCACCCTTCATATGACAACACATTTATATAGCTTCTATATTTTTATTTTTATATTTTGATAATTTATGACAGTTTCACACCAATTTTGTTGGCGTACAGCAGAGACTTGTGGAGATAGCAAAGTTCAAACGACATTAAATTAATTCTCGCTCTGTTGTAGTAAATTAAGTACAACACGCCCGGGGTGGTTTATAATAAACCTTTGAATCTAAGGCCTACGCTTTTGACTTACAAATTGGCTGTTTTTTAATTAATGTATTTCATGTAAAACCATCTAATCGTTCTTTTTCATTATTGAAATGAATTTTCATTTTCCAAAACACGAGCCGGAAAACATATTATTATTAAGTATTTGAAAGTCGAAAATTTATGACGCAGCATTCCGTTTTTAGGTTTCCGTTCGAAGAACTTCATTTTTTGGATTTTCAAGCACACACAGATGCGGAGGAGCGATATTAAATGAAAACTGGATAGCGACTGCTGGCCATTGTGTAGATGAGTAAGTATTGAATTTTATCACATAAAGCACAAATAATCAATCATATTACATTTTTTCAACCTTTACAAAAACCAGATGTTAGAATAACTGAAATAGCTTTACACAATAAATTACCCCTTACAATATTTTGACATCATTTTAATTAAAATTGCATAATAAAAAGTTTCCCTTAATTAAAACCGCCTAGTTGTTTTAAAAGGAACAATAAGCCTAGAAAAATTTTTTCCTAATGTGCATGCACCTTTCATGAAATTAAAAATATGAAAAGGAAAAGCTCTCTCATAATTAACCACATTATCTCAAGTCTTGATGAAGAATAATTAACTTTGTAACAAGGAAGGTTAAGTTTTTTTATGAACTTTATTTATTTATTTTTTTAGTTTATTAACGTCGCAAATTCGAATACGTGTTGGCGAATACGATTTTTCCAACGTTCAAGAGGACCTGCCTTACGTGGAACGAGGTGTCGCTAAAAAAGTCGTTCATCCGAAATACAATTTTTTTACTTATGAGTATGATTTAGCGTTAGTGAGATTGGACAAATCTTTAGAATTTGCTCCACACATATCCCCGATTTGTCTACCAGCTTCCGATGATCTTCTTATCGGAGAAAATGCCACGGTTACGGGATGGGGAAGGCTTAGCGAGGGTGGAACCTTACCTTCCGTATTACAAGAAGTGGGTACTTCAAAAGATTTGATTAAGAGTTCTTCTGATGCGAATTATAAATTTTCAGGTTCAAGTTCCAATTGTGAGTAACGATCGCTGCAAGAGCATGTTTTTACGTGCAGGAAGACACGAATTCATCCCGGACATATTCCTGTGTGCTGGGCACGAAACCGGGGGTCAAGATTCATGTCAGGGAGACTCCGGAGGTCCGTTACAAGTCCGAGGGAAAGATGGAAAGTATTTTCTTGCCGGTATAATTTCCTGGGGTATCGGGTGCGCTGAAGCCAACCTTCCTGGAGTGTGCACGCGAATATCAAAGTTTGTGCCCTGGATTCTCAAAAATGTGACCTAATCAGACTCAAAAAAGTTAGTTAAGTTCGTTTTTTAGTCATACAGTTGTGTGATATTACTGTTATTTGTTTAAATTAGAATAAATACAAGAAATACCGAATCGTCGATTAGAAATTCACAAGTTTTGTGCGATAAACTATTTTCAAATTTAATTAAATTCTAAATTAACTTATTTAGAAATGGCAGAAAGGCTTTTATCCAGTCATTTTAAAAATGCGTTTTGTTAATAAACGGATTACATCAAATGAGGAAATTAAAAACCACAACGCGTCCGTTCTCGAGATGAATTGGATCTACAAAATAAGAAAAGACATGCTGAAATGGTTTTAGAAAATTGACAGGCATTGACTGAAATATAATTTTATTTTGCGCAGTTTGCTGAAAAGGCACTTCTACAATAATTATTTTTTTAATTAAATTGTTTCTTAATTATTTGTTCCTAATAAATTAGCTAAGATAAAAAAAATTTACTTTAAGCGACTTGCAGATACATTTTTCTGAATATTTTCGTTTAAATATTGTAGGAAGACTTGCAAATGACCAATTTCTCATTCGAGCTTTTTTATATTATGAAAAGACAACATTTATAAATGTTGCATTTTCAGAAGCTATTTATGTAAATTTAGCAGGGCCGCATTATTTGAGGGACTCGGAAACGTACCCGTGATTGCGATTATTATTTTTGTTAAAAATGTTAAACGTTAGGTTTATTTGTACATATACGGGGTGTCCCATGTTGTGTAAATTAAGTATTATAAGTATTTTTTATTTTTGTGTGCTAATTAGATTTTAAAACTAATTTTTAATTACTTTTTAATTACAACAACAATAATAATTTAGATACGAGGGTTATTTAGAAAGTAATTTAAAAATTACCTCTCCGAACAATCGTCTCCTCGTGTATTGTAAATAATTGTATAAAATATTTTTTTATTTATCATAAATTTGTTCCCAAAGATATAAATATACATAATTACGAAATATTTTATATTAAAAATCTAGTATTATTAAATTTTTGTACTTTGAATGTTATTTAATAAGTTGAAAATTGCATAGGTACTTTTATACACAATATTAATAAATATATTTGAATTTGAATTCTGGGAGCGTATTCTACATACCACAAATGTGTTCGAATATTGATTGAATTTCATTTCCCTATCTGATATAACACTAAATCAGGGTAAAATGCGTATACCAAAAAACTCCACCCAGTCTGTTCGTTTCAGGATCTGCTAAACGACATAGTTCCATTTTAGCCAAGGATAGAAACTTTTATTGTGCTATTTGCTGTAACTTTACGACGTTCGCCACATTTCAGTAGCTTTTAGTCAGCTTTTTTGTTAAAAATGCATTATTATACAAAATTTTACGTTTTATTCAAAATATATCGCAAGTTTTGTATTTTTGATGCAAATAAGGTATGTTGCGTTTGCAGTATTTAAATTTTTATGTTGTGTCAGAAGAAGCACCTTGTGTCTACGTGTCGTGGTTTTTAATACTGTAATTACACCTCGGAACTCTTTTAAAATGAAATCCATCTGCTGCGGCTGAACAAAATTCATTTTAAACTTTTTTAAATATTAATTTACAGGGTGTTAACCAGGGCCGTAACTATATGTTTCGACGCCGGGTGCATATTAGGTAAATTGCTCTTTCAATAATTAATTTTGAAATGTATACAATAGGCTTTGTGTGGATTTAGTAATATATGCTTTGATTCTATAGACTAAATCCATTTCAAATCATACAGACGGGGGTTGACTTCGTGTTTCAGAATTGGTTTTTGTTGAAATATGTTGTTGGTGACCCGTATTTTTGTTTCGCCTCAAAAAAAGGTCTGAAGCCCCCTAGCGGCATAATGTTATTCTCAAAAATGTGGTAATTTTACAGCTTTTACATTAAACTTGGTTTGTGTAGTCATTATTTCGTAAAAGCATTCAGATAATAAAACAATATTGTTTATAAAATACATGTTTTAGTTTCTTTCAGTATTAAAAATTAATATAAATTAAAAAAATTATAAATAAAAGCTTATTTTAATTTTTAATACTGAAAAAAACCAAAACATATATTTTTAGTGTAGTTTTTTTTGGTATTATTTTATTTTTACTAAAAAGAGATAACACAATAATAATGTTTTATTCAGTGGCGTAACTACCGATGTGTTCGATGTGTTCGATCGAACAAGGGCCCGGGCATTAACAGGGCCCGGTCGCCATCACGACCAAAAAAATAAAATATTTTTATGATTTAATGCGAATTCAAATTTTTGTGATTTGTAGCACTAAATATTGAAAACACCAATAAAACCAGAAAATATGCGGCACTTTTTCAAAATATGGTAACTTGTCTGCAACATTTTTCATGTACCTAAGTATTTAAAATATATTTACTGTCTCTGTTTCGTCTTTTGTTGAATTGAAGTTGAAGCCGGCATCAAAAAAGATTAAACGCACCCGCCAAAGCAAAACTTCCCATCTGGTAGTGTTACGTCCTCGCTACTGAACGTAAACTAATATTATAATTATAATAATATAAAATAATAACACGGTAACTCGTGTTATGAGCCAACTTAATACTTTGCTAATGTAAGAAACTAACTGCCTTTATTTTACAAGAAGAGTCCTTATATAGATAAAAGTTCCTCTGAAGTTATTACCAACTGTATGGTAACAACTTCCAAAAGACTTTGTGACACCCTGTATTATTATGATACAAGGTGTAATAAGGTTACAACTAATTACACAAATACAGGGCGGTTGCTGAAGTCCGTTTTCTGCTACAACAGGTAGCGATTACAGTAATAAACAAATAAACTGTCACCCTCATCTAGCAATTTAACAAAATACCGAAAAAAATAAGAGTAGGGTATATTTCGATTTTTAACACTACACTGCTAGTTTTTTTATTACTTTTCCCTACAATGATTTTAATGAAACTAAATAACAATATTTATTATTATTAGCAACGAAGACGAATCCGTAGTGTAATTTTGCATAATGAAGCGTGTTCATCGTTTTGGTAGCAGCATTAATTACGTGAGGTGATTTTGGGGATTTTTAGACCCCCCGCCCCCCTTGGTGAGATATCGTCAGATTTGGTTCGACCTCCTCCCCCCCTTCAAATCTCACGTAAGCTTTTAAAATGCGTATCTTTAGTGTAAATACTTTAATCTGTTCTTGATTACGTTAGATTTATTAAAAAAGCATAATTTGCTTAATTATTTTTATTTAAGAATAGTTAACTCAAAAAAAATACGTGATATTTGCCGAGACCCCCCTCTCCCCCACGTTAGATTTGGTGAAATTCGGCTTGACCCCCTCCCCTCCTTAAACGCCTCACGTAATTAATGGACGCCCCCTAAGGTTGTCAAGTGCGCAATACTGACGACGGCCAAGTTGCCAGAAACACATGCGTCTACTGCTCTTCCTTGATTATGCAAACGTGTTTAACCTTCGGGTGGGCACGTGGGGTCTTTTGGGACCCCCGGGTGTTATTTTTGCTCATAACTTTAAAATTTGAAGATATTTCACGCCGAAATTTTAGGACATCTCTTATAAATTTTTAACTAATATAATTAGTTTATAAACGTTGAGCTAAGATCCTTATAGAGGTAGAAAAAAAATTTCAAAGTTAAAACACCGTCGGATGGGCACAAGGGGTCTTTTAAGACCCCAGAAATAATTTTTCTTATTAGCGATCTGTAAAATAGCTGATTTGTGGATTAATTAATTTATTTAGTGTTAATAAGGTTCTAATTCATTACTTCTTTACTAATTTGCTATTATTGATAAATTTTATGTACTATATTTGCATCATAATATGCTGTAGAATACATGGGGTCTTAAAAGACCCCAAGTGCCCATCCGTGTAACCTTTTTAACGTATCTAGCAAAATTTCTAAAAATTTGACTTTTTTTAAAAAAAATGTATGTACATAGGTAGTTAATAAATATTTTAATTAAATTAACGTTTGTAATATATTAAAAACCAAATTACACAACTTTTATGAACTATTATATCGTAGAATTCCTGGGGTCTAAAAAGACCCCAAGTGCCCATCCGTGTAACCTTTTTAACGTGCCCACCAGAAGGTTAATATTTATTATATTTTTTTCATAAAAATTAATTTTTAAAATTTGTTCTGCTTATAAAAAAGTTTCATGTTAATTTAATATTCCATTTGGGGCCCCGCTTGATTCAGAAACACAGGCCCGTAGCTACCTTGTTACGCCATTGGTTTTATTAGCTTTTAGACGTTTGATCCCCGGACGATTGGTCCCGGACGATTGGTACCCGGGCGATTGGTCCTCGGACGATTGATCCAGCGGACGATTGATCCCCGGACGATTGTTCCAGCAGACGATTGATCCCCGGACGATTGATCCCCGGACGATTGATCCCCAGACTATTGATCCCCGGGCGATTCCAGAAATTGCCCCCCCCCCCCGGGGGTGGGGGGGAATAATAAATAATCAGATTATGAATGTGTTTATTATGATTATTATTCGATTAAAAATAAAATTTGTAACGATTTCCACTCTTATATTTATTAAGTAACAATATTTAAAATAACAAAAAAATTTAGTTGTGTGACAAATGCGCAATTGCACGAAGATACGTCAATACATTTGTTCGTCCGTATCCGTCAACAGCACGTTTGACTCTGGCGACCAAGTTACGATATTTTTTGACACCCATTTCTTGAGTTCCAGCAGTTCCTTGCAGGAATGCTGCCTTTTGTTTCCGGAAGTCTTTCTCCAGCCCTTCGACCAACAACCACATTGTAGGATGACTGCACATAAATATAGATTGAAGCGCGTGATGCCAGCCTTCGACGATATTTGTGGTTCGTGTAATTCCGTCACCAGCAGACTCGTACTGATTCTACATTTGGATTGGAAACGTTGCTGCACCATAAGTTTCACCTCTACCTCGTAATACCCGACTTCTAATATAGGTATGTTCAAAGTAGGACAAAAGCTCGTTCACTCTTTCGTGTTCTGGCATTTCCTCAACTAGCAAGTCAAATGATTCACCAACATCGTCAACTGGTACATGTGCGAGTGCCGATAAACATCGAACACTGCTTCGAAACACATCATCGCTTTCGTATGCGGCCTTCATACCCAACTCATTGATCTTGCGCAAAACACTTTGGTTCAGATGAAAGTAACATCCTGTTATTGTTACTTCTGGATAACCATCAATAAATGCTCCCATTGCCGCCATCTCGAAATCGATTAAGATCCTTTGGGGTGATGCATCAGGGATAAGTACCTTCAACTCCGCTATAACACGATCGTAGATTACTCGAGTCTTGCTAGGTAAAAGACAATATATTGCTGCTGGATTAACTCCGTTCATAAACTGGAAATGTATACTGTATAACTAAAAATAGATGGATGGCACTATTTTGAAAGTGGCATCGGCCAACCAGATATCGGATCTGGTAAGACCATCCAAAAGTATTCTATCGCCCAATATGAGGATTCGATCATCTCCCGGTCCAGAATCGTATAGCAAGAAGTCGGCAAATCTTAACGGAAATTCAAAGCCGAGATCAGTTGGTGGTGGTGGCAAGGTCTGCTGGTTATTATCGGTTGACAATGCGACTTGACGATGACGACGGAGAACGCGGTGTAGAGAAGTTTTCTTCGGCAAGGCCATCAATACATCTTCACCCAAATTAGCCATAACAGCAGCAGAAGACGAACTTGGTGTTGCTATAGTTTCTGACATTTTTATCTTCATATCATGAACGGCTTTCCGTGCACGTGCTGTGGCAATATTACCCCCGTGAGTGTGATCCGGAGACTGATTTCCAATAATGGCGTGGTTTGCATTTGGACCAGTTTTGCTTTGAATATCGAATCATCCGCTGGACGAATCGTCCGGAGATCAATCGTCCAGGGACCAGTCGTCCGGGGATCAAACGTCCGGGGACCAAACGTCCTAGAATCGATTTTTTAACCTGATACTGGGGTACTCGGTATTGCTCAGTGCGTATTGCCTAGAACTACAAATGTATACTTATTCTCAAAAAGTGATAGTCTCTATTAAGTAAGTAAAATCGATCAAAGAACATATACATTAGTGTTCATTTTTTGAAACCGGGGGGTCTGGGGGGTGTGGAACACCATCCAGTACATCTAAAGAAAATTGGTCGCAGAATTTAGCTTCTTATAGATTTTTCCAAATGTTTTTTGTAACCTAAATCCACTAATGCCCAGTAGAATCACAACTTTAAAACTGGAATTTTTAACACATTTACAAGTATACTGGAGGGTGTTCCACACCCCCCAGACCCCCCGGTTGTAAGAACTGTAAACTTGCATTTATATGTACATGTTCTGTGTGATTGCTGTTTTTTTTGCTGAAATAAACAGCAAAAATAAGTGAAAAAATTAAGCAAAAAAACCGAATATTCGATCACTTTTCATGATTTTTTTTACAAATTCAGTTCAGATATTCTTTTTATTCAAAATTTAATATTTTTTAGAAAATTAAATTAAAAACATACAATTTTGGAACCTTCTGAATTTTGGCCCTGGAGACATGTACAGTATATTAAATGTCTTTTAGATTTCAATATCGATTCATTAATAGATTTAGAGATATTAATTTTTGAAATTTCATAATTATTTAACTTAATATATGAAATCATCGAAAAAAAAAAAATTGTTACTGCAACATTATAGATTTTGATTTAACTATGTGAAAATGTTCTTTGGGGTTCCAAAGACCAAAATCCAGAAGGATTTAATTTTCTCACTTGCCACTTCCGGTCCACACAAAATCAAGCAATTGAAAAGTCTTATTTTTGTGCTTAGCGGTTTTAGCTGTAAAAAAAAAGTTTAGAAATATCTAGTCGATCAAGGTGGCATTTCGAAGCTGAAAGATAGTAGTTTCGAGAAAATAATATAAACATTTAGGTACATAATTCCTGTACTACCTGAAAAATAACATGGTATTGAAATACGCGTATTTTATTGATTTTTTTTGTAATTTTCAATTGACTCCAGTGTCTGAGCTGTTGAATCTAAAAGTTTAATCATTCTCTGATTTCAAAGTGCACATATAGGGGAATAAAATTTAGATCGACTCTTTCAATCGACTAGTCATGAAAAAATATTTTTGCTTGATATTTCAAAAATTTAAAAATTTGCATATTTCAGGCTGCAATTTGGATATGTTTGATAAAAGAAAAAAATTTGAAATTTTCAGGATACTTAGTTCTTACCTTTAACTTCAAAAAACTTCAAGGTCCATTTTGGTATTCTCTTCTCTCGCTTCGATTTTGGTTTTTGGAACCCCAACGAACATTTCCACAAAATTTAATCAAAATCTAAAATAGTTCAGCAACAAGAATTTGATGATTTCATATGGAATGACTCATATTTATACTAAATTACGCAGGATGGAGGGGCTTATGTTCAAGAACTTGTTTTTGCAGAATTTTTGAGAATACTACTATGTATTCTTTATTTTTCGATATTTTTTTTCATTTTTTCATTATTTATTTATTAAATCAAACCTTTATTTAGGATGAAAAAAAATACTCGTTTCAATATTTTGTATAAACAACAACATTCTAGACTTTTGAGATTCTCAGACTCTCCCCTCTGTAAAATTAAATTAACGGAAATATGCCGATCTCGTAGGAATTCTAGAGCTCCTGAGCGCCGCATTGGAGTGCTGTACGGCCGTCCTAAGCTAAAAATTCTACTATGGTTCTGTAGATCTGAGTGTTTAAACTAAAATTTGCTACTGAGATAGGCTGAGCGTCTCCAAATGCGCCCTTTGTAATGAACATCGACTAAGCTGAAAACTTTGAAAAGAGGCTCTTTCAGGGATAATGTATGTAAATAAGAAAAATATGTACTTACATACTTTGTTTTTTAGTTTGGACACTTTTTACATGTGCATCCGTTCCAATGCACTCGGTCTTCCTACGGCACTGATGTTAGCTAACAAACGTGCTAAAACTAAAGAAAGTGGCTCCTGATGCGCTTATTTCATGACAAAATTTTTGTATAAATGTTCCAAGATGCTTCCCAAGAGAGTTTGAACCTTTTGAACGAGCGAGTTGAATAAACAATAATTGTATCAAATTTCATGGGAAAAGAAGTTATTTCGGACATTAAAACAACTAAGTTATTCTATTTATTATTATTAAGGAACGGATTAATATGTAATTAAAAAAACAAAATATGTACATATATATGTATTTATTTTAGACAAATATTTATTTAAAATTGTAGAATATGTAAAATAAAAAAATCCATTATTTGTTTAATCTTTGAAATTGTTTGCAACAACATGCATTTTTAAATTCTCAAATAAAAAATAACGCCGATTTGGCCTTAAAATCGATTTGTATCGGCTGAAAGAACGTTTCACATCGACCGATGTGACTGGAGCATTTTTGAATGCCCTGATTTTTTTTGAGTTTAATTCGATTTCCAAATTTTCAGAAACTTCTTTCCCATTGTGTATGTCTATACACTCATCGAGTCATTAAAAAATTAAAAAACCATTCAAAAGGAATGGTCTCGAAGATGAATGGGAACACAACTTTCCAATAATTGAAAATAATAAATAATAATGTAAAAATAGTAAGAATACACTGAAAAAAATGGTTTATCATATTAATGAAAAATTTATCATTTTTACACCGATGAACAAAACTCATCATATTGATGAAGAAATTCATAAATACATTGATTTTGTTCATGAATACTATGAATTTTTCATCAATATGATGAATTTTGTTCTTCGATGTAATCGGTCATCGGTCTTATCATCAATATGATAAACCAATTTTTTCAGTGTATCTTACTATTTTTACGAAATATGTAACAAAATATGTGAAAACATGTAAATATGTAAATATATGTAATTTTACAGAAATATGTAAAAATATGTAAAATAAAATTGGCTTAAATCAATTCAAAATGTCTCAGAAAGTCTAATACTGGTTAATAAATGGTGTTATTTAGCTTAGGAAAAAATATGTATTTACATATAAATCCGTTCCTTAATTATTATTAAAGCTGTTTTTTGTCCTTTGAAAATACGCGTTAACTATGTACATAAAAAACAAAATTAAAATAACTAATAATAGTTGTATCTCGATAGTGTTGGAGCTGCTCCTGCTTTATCATAATCTTCTTTTTTAAATAAACAGATTTTTTAATTTTAATTTTAAAGAGCTTAAATTAATCCTCTATTTTTGATCTTGAAAATTGGGTGATTGGTGAAATTTGTTTTACATTAAGAGACTGTAATATTTCAAATCCGGATGATTTTAAAATGCTGATTTGGTAATTTGAAATTGCCCGATTTACTATGTCTTGCAGGTAAAAAGGTTATTTCACATTTCCTCTACGATTTTTTACAATTTATTAATTTTCTAATATTTTCGTGAAACTCGAAAGTTTACCTGTTATTGTATTCTTGATTAATGTGATGACGTGTTTATTGCATTTTTTATGCAAAATGTTGATTTTTATTGTATAAATAGATATGGGCAGAAATAATAAATAAGCATAAATGTTTCAAAACCTAAAGTTATTGCTTGCTTCATCTAAATTCTTAAAACATTTGAATAATTTTGTGTATCTCGGCTGAATAAATATTTAAATATTAAAAAGATTAATGATGAAACTAACTAGTTCGAAGTGGTAGTGCACATGAGCTAACTATAATATATTAATGCCAGTTTAATTGTATATGTATATTATCTAGATATGAACAATGGCAACAAAAATAGAATGTTAATTGATCTGGCTAAAGTGGAGCCTGTAGCGATTTGAAAGACGCTCTTTACACACTCTATACATTGAACTGGATTATTCATTATAGAATGTGTAATGACAGCTTTCTTCGACTGTTTTTTCAGGTATTTAGTTGATAATTTAATTTGTATGTATATAGTTTGGTGTGAAATTCAATGTTTATGTGCTTTTGATGGATCAATTCACCAGCATTGAATGCAGTTCTGTTGTGAAGGACGTTTTGCTCTCCCCGTCTTTCATTCAAACATTTAATACCTGTGGTTCAGATTATTGCAAATTATGTACTAGATATTGATTTACTTTTGTATTTGGTCTATTATAACGTCTGGTGCTTTATCTACGGTATTCCTGATGTGAATGTAGTAGATGCTTAATTGTTAGCATACGACGCGACGGGAAACCGATGTTTCATTTAAAAGACCAACATATTGTTATTATTTATTATTTTTCATATGACTTTACATTAGCTGCATTGTAAAAGTTATTTATCGCTATGGTTAAATTATTATCAGTATCACCTATCTGTGCATTTCACAAGCTTTACGTTATTAATGTAAACAATAATGTTCACATCATTGCGCTAGGTGAAGGTATGGGTGAACTGCATTTTCCAACAATTCCAAATAATACAGTAATGTTTTACATAATCGTAGTATTTAGTGATGTTTCTGAATATATTATATTGGGGAGGATTCTCAATTTCAAAGCCTTATTAGTATCAAGATTCTATATCGCTCACAAATCTTTGTACTTCGGTGTTACGTCATACACCACTGAATATAAATAATAGTACTAGTAAACTATACGCTTTTGTATTTGTAGTTTGACTGGTTTGCCAAACATGGTTGTTTCAAATTATCGCTTTTACTCCATCTTATTTGACTTATTAAAGTCAAATTTACTTATTTCGGTTAATATTGCAATTTAAAATCCTTTATCTTGTGTATCCGAGACTCTGCAGTCACTCGTTTGTGTTTGACGGCGTCGTGCCGTGCAAATGGACTTATATGCTCCGCACCAAAAATATCACGATGAATTTTTATCGATTATAATAAAATTTATTTAATTGAAAAGTTAAATTAAATGTGCATGGTTTAATGAAGACATTTACCTTTGCTTTATTGTTTTATACCTCTGTTAGGGTTAAATATAGTTTTTAATAAGGGTTTTGACGAATCTTTGATTTAATATGTACGAAGGTAGGAATGTACGCAATTCTACAACATCCGAAAATATGCGTCAGTTACATAAACAGGAAACATTTGTTACAAGAGAAGGGCTGAAGCCTCAAAGCTATGTAAAATACTAAATTCAAACTCAGGAGTCTATGAACTAGCGGCACTACTTGCCTGGCCAGTTTATTATGCGTAAAATTTGTTTTTCTCGTGTGAATAAACAAAACGAGATTTCCAAACTTAAAAACTAAAGAAGTTGTCAATAAAGTTTCTACGTAAGATTATGGCAAATAAATTAATTTAAAATTTCCGAATCTACGCTTTTCTTCTGGTTGAGGGTTCATAAATTATAGAGTTTGAAAAGTTTTTTTCGTTGTCGTTATACCATAAAAATGTTGATTTGTTAGAAATCTCAGGAAAAACTAAAAATTCCAGCAAAATTGGCAGGGCCCTCTATATTATTATTATGGAAGGGCAAATTGAGATTTTAATAATCGCAGAAACGAATTTTCTATATCATTTGCTCAATTATCGTTTCCTGTTTTAATTTAATAAATGCTCCGCACCAAAAATATCACGATGAAATTTTATAGATTATTTTATTTGGTATTATCTAGTTTAATAATTATTATCTAGGTTACGCTAATAAATCACATAATTTTCGTGAATGAAGTTATTTTTCAAAACTAGCAAAACCTGAAAAACTGCTGAAATTCTACTAGAAAATAATTTTTAAGAACTTAGAACCAATTTATTATTAATAAAGTTTTGATTGTTTTTGTGCAATGTAAATTTATTCTGAACTACGTAAAATTTCTTCTAGTAATTTTCATAATACTTATATTTACAGGTTGTGGCATACTTTAATTAAAAGTTTCAGGTATCTATATTCTGATTTGTTTTATTTTATACTATTTGGAAAACTAAGATAGATGCTATAATAAATTTTCTCACAGAAATATAATTATCTTTTAATTTTTGAATAGGAAATTTTCATTTAAATTTTAATTATTTTTGCGAATAATTACTAAGATTAATAATTAATAATTCACAAGAACAGAAAAAAATCAAGAATAACTAAAAAATTATATCTATCTATTTGTCTTTTATGAATTATTGCCAAATTTTTCTTTTGAAACGCACTTATCTCGAATTGATTCAATTGGAAATCAATTAAAATAATTTATAGTTCGGTAAAGAAAAACGTTATCCAGCCAATTGTGGACATTATAACCGGAAAATCTCTTTCCACCTTTATAATTTTTCTAACTAAAACTAAAAATATTGATTAGTATAGAATATTCCAATAAAATTTTTGGAAAAATTATTTCAATATTTTTGAAAATGTAAAATTTTAGTTTGAAAAAAATTTATTCCACATTTATTCACCAAGAAGTATACATATATACTTTTTTGCTGAAATTTCATCCTTCCATTGTTTATACCAGTGGTTCTCAAATTCATTTGTCTGGCGGCACCCTACAGTCATTAAAATAAATTCACGGCACCCCTATTCAGTGGCGCAGCCGGGATTTTGTTATGGCAGGGGCTAAGGGATGGGAGTTGCGCTCGCCGCAGGCAAAAATTTTTCGGAAAGAGGGGCGTGGTCATCTTATTTTCGAGTAAAATAATTATTATTGTGTTACCAGTTGCCTACCTTAAATTGAAGTGGGAATTAAAGGACTGCATTTCAGTCATTTATAATTGAATTAGCTTCCTAACCCCCCCCCCCTTAGCTGTGCCACTGCCCTTATCATTTCCATTTTTCTAGGTAGATAAAATGGGTAAAAAATATGCAATATTTCCCCTCTTGTGCACGGGCTTGTGATGCATATTTCGTACATTTATAATAATAGATTATTTTTATAATATTTTTTTATAATAATACATATTTTTAAATTTTTAATAATATAATATTTTTAAAATTATTATTTTTAAAATACCTGATATAAAATTTTTTTGTTACAAAATATTTCGCGGCACCCCTGAGGAGTGCTCGCGGCACATTAGCCCCATTTGAAAATCACTGGTTTATACCAACTTATCCAGATTTACCCCACCGTTGGGGTAAGTTGACACACTAATTGTTTTTTTGCTAGAAATTGCACAGAACTTCGCTTAGTCGAATAAAATGCTTTTAAATTCGTGAAAGTATAATTAGGAACTTTCAATCTCTAACAAAAAATTTCTAATTTTTTCCCAAAAATTAGCGTTCGATGGAGAGAAAAGTTGTTTTTCAAGAATTATCCCTCTAATTTCATCAAGGCTTGTGTAACGAATGTGTAATGTTTCCTTGCTAGTAATACTCCGATCCATCATAACTCTATGTAAACATTTTCTTATACTTCTCACCCATTCAGAGAATGTATAGGGTACATAATATTACGATTACACGTAGAGAATGCGGAAAACTACGCAGACCAGACATTATTTATAACATTACATTTATTAATTGAGTTTGAATTGTGTAAATTACAAAAATTAAAAGTTCTAATTTTTATTTTTTTGATGAAATTAAAATTTATCAATCTAAAGGAATCTTAAAGCCTAATATTTAGATTGAAATACATAAGTATGATAAAAAGTAAAAATGTTTTGGCATCAAAATTTTAAGGTCGATCCATTACTGCTTTTGCAGACCCAGAGAAGGTTAGACGTACAAAGTACCAGCAGTAAATATCACAAAAGCAAACAAATCTCACAGCATAATATGTTATTTTACCTTCTGGCGTCTTTGATCTTGGATAGTTTTATTAAAAAATGACTTAAACGTAATCTTTCCAGCTTTCCACCATAACAAAAAATTTTATGAAAGAAATTGTTATAAAAGCATGTGTGCCAAAAATGTGTTTAGTTAGATTGAGAGATTTTTCACGAGTACCCAATTACAAACTGCAGTTGTTATGGAAAACCTAAATCGTTACAGACACTTAACCATACAACAGAAGTTAAAAGGATATCGAGTACCTGAAATCCTGCTGGCATTAATATCTCTAAATATTTTACTTTTGTATGCTGCACTCTGCTTAGCCATTTAATATGAATTAGTAAAGCTACTCTGCAACTCTGTGTATACTAAAACTTACTTGTTAATTGATTTATTAGTCAGGAAGCGCTCTAATTTGTTAAAAGTTAAACAGCTAGCAGTCGGTATACTTCGCCACTAACAAATTTTGCAGCAGTTTTTAAACTTTGGGGTTATTTTAGCTAATAAATTTTTATTAAAGATCCGCAGCAGACTTAACTAGCAGACGCATGCGCAAACTAAAATGGCAAGTGCGCGTGCGTTTGGTAATTTGAAATCTGCTGCAGAAACAAAACTATAGTTGAAGGAATAAAATTTGATAAGATAAAGATTATATTTCAATCATATTATCACTCTACCTAACAAATTGATGGTCATATTATATTTATTGGTATCTCTAGTTAAACCACCAGAGACGGACTGGCCATAAATATCACCTGACAGGCTTGCAAGCAAATGACCAATTAAGCTCAAATTCAAGTTAATATATTTTTAACAGCTTTGCTTAATTTTTCAATGTGTTTATTCTCTGCAAGAATGAAGTTCATTTAATTAAACTTCCAAAAAGATTTAATTTCCATCATAATTTATCATTTTATGATTATTACATCATAATTTATCATTTTGTTTGTTTTAAAGTACGTCATCAACGTACATGTATTTAATTTTGCGAATCAACAATCCTACCACGACGCTATAGATTATCTTCTTCAATTTCAATTTGATAGATTGATGGTAATTTTATTAATAATATTCCGATTTGTGATAATTAATTAATATACCTACAAATTTAGTTGTTCTTTTCGTTCTGTTTTTTTTTTATGAGATTAATTTGTTTTGCAGTGTAGATCTTGGCTCTCATATAAACCAATACATTATTATTATGTTATTTATTTGTATTTATTAAATATTACCTATTGCAGAATCAGATGAAGTAAAAAACTCTATAGCTTGGATGCGGTTGAACATTAACTCGGCAAGGAAGTCAGCGCAATCGACTACATTTCCGTTTAAATCTATTGAATGTTCTAGTTTTAATAATAGTAACTGGTAAATTTTCTATCTAATGGGCGCTGAATAGCAAAATTTCAATGACTAAACTGACAAGTTAAAATACAGTTTATTTTTTGTTCCTTTCAATTTTGGATTGGCTCTGACAAAGCGTTTCGTATTGGATACGATTTGCATGATAGAAACGTTAGGTGTCTCTATGGATTCCAATTCGACGCAAACTCACATATATTGACGTGTTTTGTTTGTAAGGCGTTCCCGAACTATGCTTTTGTCTTTAACTTTTAATTTAATTAAAATTAAAAATAAATTAAAAAAAGTATACTAAAAGGGTGGAAATCCTGCGATATGTACAAACCGCCCGGTTTAAAATTTTGACTTTATATTTGTATATTATTTTTATAATCAACTTTCAAAGTAACATAGAAAGTTGCTGCTAAACTTCATGAGTAGTAAGGTAATTCCCAGTTTTAATTTTTTCTAGCCGAAAAGGTTAAATTTCCCCCATGTTTACTTAAAAATTTAAATTTTCCGATTAGTCCTATAATCTTAGTTAGTTTAATATATTTTTCGGTTGAGAAAATTGAAACCGGGGGGTCTGGGGGGTGTGGAACACCCTCCAGTACATATCGCAGGATTTTCATTCTTTTAGAATACTTGGAGAAAATAGCAAATTTATAATTTTTCAAATTTTGCGAGAAAAAATCGGAAAATTTGAATTTTCAAGCAAAAGTGAGGGAAATCACAGTTTTGTTTTTCACCGAAAAATGACACGCTGTAGCAGGAACAGCAGCAGCGTGCTGGGATTTTATATATTATTATAATTAATATTATTTTTTATAATAATTATAAACTTAGAATAAAGTGGGATCGAAACTTCGTAGTTTATCTACTAATTTAACAATAAATTAAAATATAAATATTTTTTATCGAACTTCTTAACATGAGGTAGGTACTTTTGTTTCTCGCTAGTCAATAAACATACAAGTTATTTACCTTTGTAGAAATTATTACCAATTCTGAGAAGATTCATATTGAAAAAAAGATAAACAAAGTAGATTCTAGCCCAATTTCAGTTTTCTTTTATTTTAGATTTAATTTAATTTAAATTATTTGTTAATTTCTCGGTTTTTCATGGCGAAAATTGTAAAATTGTAAATTCTCTATCTTCTTCAAGTATTCTAAAAGAATGGAAACCCTACGATGTGTACTGGAGGGTGTTCCACACCCCCCAGACCCCCCGGTTTACGATTTTGACTTTATATTTTTATATTATTTTTATAATTAACTTTCAAAGTAACACAGAAAGTTGTTGCTAAACTCAATTAGTAGTAAGGTAATTAAATAAATATGCTTTCCAAGTTTTAATTTTTTCTAGCCGAAGGAAGGTTAAATTCCCCCCATTTTACTTAAAAATTCAAATTTTCAGATTAGTTCTATTCTTAGTTAGTTTAATATATTTTTCGGTTGAGAAAATTGTAAACCGGGGGCTCTGGGGGGTGTGGAACACCCTCCAGTACATATCGCAAGATTTCCACTCTTTTAGAATATTTGGAGAAGATAGCGAATTTATAATTTTTCAAATTTCGCCAGGTAGAATCGGGAAATTTGAATTTTTAAGGTAAATTGAAGAAAATCAGTGTTTTTTTTCGCCAAAAAATGACACGCTGTAGCAGGAGCAGCAGAAGCATGCTGGGATCTTATGTATTAACCCTTTCAGACCCGACTTTTTTTGGCTGAAGGAAATCATTATTTTTTTTTTTAATTTCATAGTACTGTGCTCTAAAAAGAGTTTTTGGCGAGTTTCGTAAATTTCTGATTCTTAAATAAGAAAATACAGCTAAGTAAACTTTAGTTGACCTAATATAATATAAACCATTATAAAACGCATGATAACAGATTTAAACAGGTGAATATTATTCGTAGACCAAGTTTAGTATGATAACAACTAGCAAAAAAAAAATTATGCATTTATAATGATATTTTGCTGAGTTATTCTTAACTAAAGTTATACTCAAGTTTAAGCTATTCTGCAACGGAATGTTTTTTTACAATGTTTATTTAAATTAATTTATTATCATAGTTTATGTTACTCATAGATAAATTTTTATATTTTTATTGAATTTCTTGGGGTTCTTTCCTTATGAAGTGATTGCTATCTTGCAAATAAGTTTGTCATCAACTTCAAAATAAATTAATAAACCCAGGTACACTATAGTGTGTAACAAGTGACGCGCATGAATGGATTAACGAGATTCTAAAAATCTTTAATCTTTCCCCCCCGAAGGCAATTTCTAAATACGCCTCTGGTTTTGATATGTTTTACCGATGAAATAATTTGAGTTTTTTTTAAAGAAATTTTATATTTGCCGCAAGTTAGTTGACTTGGAGCCCACTAGCGGCCTGATCGGACAGACATAATGTGCGTATAACTTAGTATCCCAGATTTTGAGTATATTTTGAGAAATTTTGAGATTAAAAGTAATTAATTTTTTTTCCAAACGACACGAAAGTCAGCTGTTTCATTATCGATTTTAAATACGAAAGTCATACTTTTCCTTAGCGACATACATAAAACCACGTGGCGAAAATTTTTTTTCGAAAGTAAAGCTGCCTAGGCAGGTAAAAAAATAACTAGAAATGTGACATTATTTTAATAAAATTGAGTAATTTTGGTATCTACCTTTTCTAAAAATTACTATAAGTTTATTTACCATTTCAAATATAACATTTTAGAGCGTAATTTAAAAATAAATAGATGTAAACTTTGACTTTGACATTTAAATCCTTAAATATACCATCTTAAAATTTTATTTTAACCAAATAAAAAAAATTTAGGTAACTTTTCCTGCCACGCAAGTTTTCCATTCGCTCGGCTCGTTCCACTCACCTCGCAAATGAAAATCTTTCCATCCTAATAAAACAATATACTATTTTTATACATATAAAAATTGCTTTAATTGATTTAAAAATTAAATGGAATAATTTTGAGAAGATATTTTGGAAACAGAATTGAAACAGAAGCTCTCGGTAATAAGTAAGAAGCTGAAAGAGATTTATTGGACTAAGAGGGAAATTCTAATCGAAGTTTAATAGTAATTATTATTGGTTTATGCTAGGAATTTCTATAAAATATTTAATTTAATTTATTGAAAGAAGAAAGAAATTTTTGCTAAGCAAACATCTGTATGCAATTATCAGGTTTATTTATTTTTCTATTTTAATAAATTGCATTCGAAGTAAATTTGAATTTATCCGAATAATTATTAAGAATTTTATCTTTTTTTGGGAAAGCCATTTGGAAAATTTTGGTATTTGAAAAACTACAGTTCAGTTTTCAAAAATATAGGTTTCATTTTGTACATTTGAAATGTGCAGAATCGAAAAAGTAAATTTTTGATTAAGATCAGACAGAGGGGATGATGCCTGTCGGCAGTAATTTTAATGATATTTTAAATAAATTTGGTTTGTTGAAAATAAATTTATAAAATTAATTAATAATAAATTAGTTTAATTTAATTATGTGGTTATTGAATTTGAGAGTTTCTAAAGTAATATTTTAAAAGTAATAAAAGATAATTAAAAATTTAGTGGCTAATCATAAATTAAACTTTCCTGCAAAACAGTGTAAATTTGGAAAGTGATGGGTCAGTGCGGCCTTCAAGCCGCACAACCTGAGCAATCTAAATAAATACACGAAGTATCGTATATTGTCCGCTTATATACTTTTGTTTTGGTTTCAGTGGCTTCTTGAGCTGACCACAACAATAGCTCACCGTAGATGTATAACTGCTGAAAGGCCGAGACATAAACTGTTTTTATTTCACTTTTTGATTTCTGGAGAAGTCTAAGTGTGGGGTAAAAGAAACAAAAACTGTTTTAACCTCTGATTGAGATTTTGTTGCACACTGGAATAAATTTCTATTCAAGCTAGATAATATTGACTATAAACTTTTTCCACAAAGTGAATATTAGTTAAAAACTATTGAAGTAAAAAGAGAAATCACAATTTTCATTTTTTTTGGCATTTTGTTCCACTTCGCGTCGTCGTCGACACTAATTTGCTCGAGTCCAGTTAACCTACCACCTGTTTGATTATTGGAACAGCATCCGTGATATTTTACAAGATTAGTTATCACTTATTTAGATGATTATTTGCTTTCAAAGGTTGTTGGGACCTAATCTTGGTTGTTGTACATATTGTCGTGTTTCAAAATCTTCCATTGGAATTTTTTTACCTATTTAATTTATAAGATTGCATTTCTTTCGAAAACAATCTTATATTATTAGTAAAACTTGTAATATTTTGTATTTTCTGGTTTTTCCGCCAACTAGTTCGGGTGGCAACAACTAGGTGGGAAAACCTGATCTTTTAATTTGTCCCAAATGTGGTCTGGATTTAAAATTATATTTGGATGATAGTTGGATTAATTATAAATTATAAAATTTTAATTTTAACAGTCGAAGGTTAAATTTTGGATTTGTTTGAAGATTTTTGAAATTTTGAAAATAACATAAATTTTGATTTTTGCATTTTTTTGGAAAATCTTTTGTGTATATTTTTTGGACCTATAAAAGTACAGTCTAATGTATTGTGTAATCAATTTTTGAGTTTGTAGCTTATTTTTCCAAATGGGAAGAGGATGGAGCGGTCATAGGACTATAAAGAAATATAGAGATTATACAAGCAATTGCGTCGGTGAGATAAGGTGGTTTATTGCTCGTGTTCACAGCTAATACTCTAGGGCTCGAATCCAGATTGATGA
Organism: Cantharis flavilabris; assembly: GCA_949152465.1. Lineage (NCBI taxonomy): Eukaryota > Metazoa > Arthropoda > Insecta > Coleoptera > Cantharidae > Cantharis > Cantharis flavilabris. Next base: position 8,087,256 of record OX424436.1, on the reverse strand, counting down.
TAACATTTTCCATGTTGAATTAACCAAACAGATTGTTGATTATGTTCTACGACGTTACATAGTGAACATGGAAGTCGTAATAACAAGCCTGTGGTCGTGCTGAACAAATATTAAACTTTTATAATAATAAAGGTATCCAGGGTAGTACAGTATAAAATAGTACAACAAAATTCATGTTAACGCTTTATCATCTAAACAAACCTTCTCATAATAGTAGCAAAGTTGATAAGGGAGAGAAACCTCAACTCAACACTGTTGGCACTAAGCTGATAAGAAGGGTATTACGTATTATTATATGCATGATACACAATTGAAGATTACAGCACCAAAAAAAGTTTGTATTTAACACTTTATTGTTAATATTATTATTAAGTATACATTTGGCAACCAGCTTTTACAGTCTATATTATTTTTACAATAATTTTCTATTTGAGTTACACAGAGTAACAAAAAGATTTTAACGCAGAACCGGACTGAGGTATATATCACTCGCATTCATTTGGCTCTCCAAAAATAAAGGATTCACTAATCGCTACCTGAATCCGGCACCGAATAAATATTATTGTCTTTCTTAAACAAATTGAAATTCAAAAATAATACCTTGAAAAATTTTGTGATAAACTTTAACGAGTGTCTATTGTCAAACAGGTACTTAAATACGGATTCAAAATTAAAATTTTATCAAAAAAAATAATTACACATTGTATTTATTGTGCGTGTCAAATTTATGTACACTTTACGCTACCACATTTTAATATTTTGATAATTTGTTTAAGATAAAGGATAAATAAATAAAAATATAGGACAAACACTTCTTATGCTAGTTTTGATTTTTATATTCGAAACTTTAACTAATATAGATATTATTTACACATAAATTTATTATTTTACGGCAAGATTAATAATTTATTATTAATTAATACGTCAAGTATGTAGTATCTACGAGGGTGGTTCAAATAATAAGAGACAGTACGAAAATAACGCGTTTTGTTGTAGTATCACATTAATTTTATGTAAAAAAACGTAATGCTGTTTCGGTAAAATGTAGTTTTCTTTTGAACGACCCTTGTATAAAATAAACCAATTTACAAAATCGTTGATTTTCAACTTGCGAAATGCAAAAGCGTCACAAAAGACATTTAACAATTAATTTATGTACGATATAAACTCGACAATTTTTGGTCTATTCCCGACAGGTGATTATCATCCCTTGTTATTATTCACCTAACGTTCAATTTGCATTTATTATTTCTTTTAATTGCTTGCGCTTACGATGAGCACTTTGATACTTTTTATGTTCTTTTGTAGATTTCCTGAGGGTTTTATCTCGAGTGGTGTCCTTAACGCTGGGATCAATAATTGGCGTTCTAGATGTGGAACATTGAAGACTTACCATAGATGGATCCGACACAATCGACATTTGTTCTAAATCGCCCTGTAAATTGCTCAAAGTTAGTGTTACAAAAAACTTCCATTTAGGTTTACCCACCGAGAACAAATAACCGATAATCAAATCAGAGTCTTCCGGAATATCAATCGCGTCTTTTCTTAATACATCAGTTCGAGACCATTGGCAGTCGATGTAGCTATCCACCACGCTGTCGTCTCGAATACTAAAAAAAAAAAAAGAAAAACAAAATTTTTGTTGAAAATAAAAAAACGGAAAGTTTTATTTAATAGTTTACCCAATCGCAATTTGATGCCACTGTTTGTCTGCTAAAGTAGTTGGAATTCTAACAACGTCTGTTCCATTTCCAGTCGCATGAACTAACTTAAAATCAAATCCTGCAACTTCCAAAGATAAGTAAGTATCCTGCCTACTTTTGGATCTCAAACTAAAAATCGTTCCCATGGTGCTCTGCAAAATTAATTTGAAAATTTAAATTTTCCATCTCTAAGAGTTTTCTTACATCGTTCTGCAGTCTGAGTGTAATAAAAAGGGTAAATTCTTTAGGAAACGATCGTCCATTTACGTTGGCAAATAGTTGGGACGACGGCACCCAGATATACGAGTTGGGTCGGAGACGCCAGGCAGTCGGTCTATCAGGCACTTTTTGCCACCTATCCTTTGAAGGGTGGAAGTATTTGTGCTCTTCTAATTCTAACGGATTAACCGTATCCAAGCATCTTTATAATATAAAAAAGTTGTAGAAATAAATCTTAACTCCATTAAATGAAGTAAGTTATTAAGTCAAAGGAGAATAAAATTAGATTAGGGGAAAGCAGTCTAACAAACAGCTTTAGACGAGATTAAGTTTAATAACAGAGAACCTACCCAAAGAGATTACAATGCCGTTGTTCTACATTAAATCCAGGACATTTTTGTAAAAGACAATGCCGCACACGTTGCTGAATTCCTGCTGAACAAGATACGCTACAGGCTGACCAATCGCTCCATTTACTCCAACCTTAAAACCAACAACAGTCAAAATAAAGATTTTATTTAATTTTGAATTAGCACTGAAAATACTCGACAATAAATTTTCTAGATTAAGTAGCTTAATACCTAGCTTACGTTGCAAATCTTAAATTAAATTACACTGTACAAACAAAGTTAGTTTAATATCAAAATGAAATTTGGTATTATACAAAAGCTTATTTCAAAATTACAGATGATAACAAACTCAAAAGCAGTTCCACAGATGTGCGCTTAATTTAATTAGGTTAATTGGTTTTGTTCTAAATAAATAAAATGAGTTGTTTCCATAAAAGTCAATTATTTCAACAGCCCGAAAGATTTTTTTAGCCATTGCAGTGTTCAGAATAAACGACCGCTAAACCCATAAAAAAAAAGCTTTTGCGTTTAACATGGCTCGTATATGTATAAATTAAAATAAATTTCAATTTATTTTATATAAGAAAATTTATAGAAAAAAAAAAAGCTTTACCTAATGCAGTCCATACTCTCTGGTCCGTGTTTTCATCCCATTTGGCAATGGATGTGGCTTTGAGTTCCTTGTCGACTAAATTGCAAAAAATTATGTATTCTTCGGGAACTGCAATGGTGGAATCGCATTCTGGATTTCGGCCAAGGAACGAAACGTTTATATGTCTGAAAAGATAAATGATACTTTATTCATATTTTTTTATGAAATATTTATACGCAACATTAGTAGCACCAGCATCATCGGCATTAAATGGAATATTTTGGTAGATGGTACAAAATTTTTGCATTTGACTCGAAATTGTGTAAATTAAATTCGTTTAATTAGAAAACTTGTAACTACTAATAAATTACGTTTCTGTTTCTCTCTCTTTGGTTTTTGGTTCTTTTGAAAGTCAACTTAGGAATTCAATATTCAACTTTTCAACTTTGTTGTACTGTTTTAATGCTTATTTTAACTTGAAACGAGAAAATTTCCATTACCACATAAAATTTATTTCCTTCTGCATTTCATCTACGCATTCCTTAGTTTTACTCATGCATATTAAGCTTCATAAACTATTTAAAATTTTACAGCTTATTTTATTGAACAAATTAATGCTCACTCCGAAATTAATTTCAATAATACTACCGTTAATCCATTTCGTTTCGAAAAATTGGAATTTATCCGATGTGACTGACCCAAATATTACCTACGATATTTGTTTTTGATTAAGGTTGACAAATATCACAGATTGAAAAGTTCAAGACTTTGATTTTATTGAAACTCAAAAATTCAGCATTCTGAGAGAAAAGCCACCTGAAGAACATTAAAAATTTAATTTTTCCATTTCAAATCTATTTCAATTTGTTCCATCCAATAAGTAAGGTTTTCATTTTAATTTATTTAACTTAAAGTTAACTTTTTATTCCAAACAAAAGAAGACTATCCATTGTTGTTATTACGTCAAGGGATTCGACAGATTATTTAAAATTCCGCTTCATCTGCATTAGTAGATGCTCGGCATGATCGATCAATCAGCTTTTTTCAGTATCTTCAGTCTATACGGATGATAAATGTGCAATTTTTCTTACACAAGCCGTAAGAATTAATATAAAAACAACATTCAAAAAACTTGCACGCGTAGAAATACTAATAGAAAAAAAATTTAATTTATTTAAATACAAATTGAGTCGCGGAAATGCTGGAGTTGTATTATTTCATACAATTTTGGAGATTGGGATGAAGATTTATTATATGAGAGTAAAATTTTAACAGATGAGAAAATCACATCTCGACGATAGGTATTTTCAGATTGAAAAGGGGAAACTCCAGCTTCACTGGATATAATATAATAATATTTGAGATATAAGGAGAAACAATATTTTCTATTACCTACATATTTGCAATATTTGCGAATAATAACATTTAATTAGTTTTAGAGCTATTTCTAACACGGAAAATACTTCCGAACTGGTTTCCACATTATCGCACTTTTGTTATTGAAATTAATTAAATCAAAACTGATCAAAACAGAAGATTGAAAATAAACCAAGAAAAACAATAAACAACAAAAGCAGGACTAGCGATTCTATCTAATACTATCCTTAACACTTTTAGGATATTGGCAATACTAATAGAAAACCCTGGAAGGGTTAGTTCAAACATTATTTTAATTTAGTCGGTTGGAGCCGTCCAATTTCAATTTAATTTTATTAAAATAAATAGAAATTTGCTCCAAGTCACATAATTACATCAATAAAAATGAGGTTTCCAAGAATAAATTTCATATTCTTCTATTATTTTACATATATTGTTTTACGTAGCGTTAATTGGATGAGAACGACGATTTTACCGTTAAATCACTAGATTGCCCAGGTTGGGAGGCCTAGACACCGCACTGACATCTCTTAGGTTGGTAATTTAAAGTGAATTAGAGAAACAGACTATATTGTCATGTTTTTTTTTTTAATTTTGCTAATAATTTAATATTAAATATTTTGTGAAATTTATACATTGCGGCTTTCTGTTTTATTTGGGGCCGACTAGCGGCATAATTGTGTCCTTTTGCCGAAGTATGGCTAACCTAGCGAACGAACAAATTTGTCAAGGATTTTTTATAAAATTTAATAATTTCCGTATTTAGAGTGATTTTTTTTTATTGAGAAATTTATTTAATTAAATTGGAATTGTCGTGCTAAAGAAAAATTAAGAGAACAGAAATATAACATTTTATCATTACAAAAAAATAATAATAATTATTAAAAAAGTTCATTATCATAGATTTTAATTGGAAGATTTGAGTTATACATGGAATTAATTTAGATAATGATAAACAAAAATTTTTTAAATTGAAAATTAAAATAAAAGAGAAATCAAATTTGATACGACGGCAGATGGGTGTGCTTGTCAATTTTGTTTGAAAAATAATAAATTATTATAATAATTATAATATATTTTGGTAACAAATTCAACAGCCAAAAAAATCCAGTGATTTCCAAAATAATTCTTTCCAAACAAGAGAGGATATAGAGACGAGTGATTACCCCAGCCCCCTATTTAATTTTATTAAATATTTACAAAAATATATAGATGAGTTTTTTATTTTTCAATTTTCCGAGATTGTCTAAATTTCCTAAAATATCTAGAATTTTCTGTGATTCCCCACTTCACAAGTTTTTTGGGTATTTTTCAAAGATTTTCTAGAATTTTGTATTTCCTTTAATTTTCTGCATTTCCTAATTGTAAAATTAGTGACATTTTTATGGATTTTCTAAAATTTTCTGGGATTTCTTAAAATTTCTCGTTCTTTGTTTACTTACATAAGTGGAAAACTGATGGAGAAATTGTCATATGGAAAACTAAAGGCAAATTTGAGGAAATCAAGAATATTATAGACTATCTTTTTTTTCTTTTTTCCATTTTCTAAGATTTCATTGGCTTTAAAATTTTCTCGAGTTTCCTAAGATTTTCTTGAAATTTCAATGGACTTCTTAAGATTTTCTATATTTCTACAAATTTTCTAAGAATCTGTTTCTTGAGATGTCTTAGAATTTTTTAGAATTTCTTCAGATTTCTATTCACGATTTTAACTTTAATTTGATTTTTCAACAAATATAATTGCTGGTGCACTGGAGGGTATTCCATACCCCCCAGACCCCCCGGTTTGCAAGCCCAGAAGTGTGTGAATACGTTTTGTGATTTATTTTTGTGATCAAAAATTTTTCCTCTGTCAAAACAAATATTTGTCATTTGTATACAATTCATACCCCCACCTTTATAAACAAAAAGTTTTATAAAAAAATTTGCACTGGGGGGTCTGGGGGACCTTTGTAAAGACCTTTTAGAAAGTTACATTCCTGGAACAGAAAATAGTTTAACTATAATTGCTAGTGCACTGGAGGGTATTCCATACCCCCCAGACCCCCCGGTTTGAAAACCCAAAGGTGTTTGTGTACGTTTTATGATTTACCTTCATATAAAAACTTTTTATTCTCTTCGAACAAATATATCTACATATCGTTTGTATACAAACAAAAAGTTTTACTGGTTATTTATACACCATATATCTATGCGTCGCGAAAACTCTCACCGGGGGGTCTGGGGGGTGTGGAACACCCCACAGAATATGGTGAAATTTAATAGCATGGCAATCACTTGAACATAATTGCTGGTGACCTGGAAGTATTCTATACCTCCCTAGACTTTAAATAGCATCTAGTTGTGCACCTCCTGTTTTTGAGATTTTTGTTAAGATTGAAAAGGTCACAGTACAACTGGGGCCCTTTTAGCAGGGGGCCCGTGTGCATCGTACCCACCGCACCCCGGTAGTGCCGCCTCTGGGTTAGACATTACACTGGGCACTGGGTACATTAACTGGGCTTACAGATATTACCAAAATTTTTGTTGAATTGAAAGATGACATTAAAATAAAGCTATTGAACTGTGGATGAATCTATATTTTTTCTTTAATTTTGAAAATACTCAATTGCATTATCATTGTGCTCTCTGCCTGCGGGAACCGTTGGGTGAATTGAATAGCTCAACGGTGAACGTTGCCGGTTCCAAGCCCGGATAAAAGAGGAGAAAACGGAAAGCGATTACACCAAAACTTGCTCGAATAGTCAGAAATGGGAAAGTTGTCCATGGAAAACGATTGCCTGGAAGACCACCGAAGAGATAGTACCGAACCTCTACCTCGTTCATCACAGTAGTGCCCTATCATCTTCAGCGTACGCTCAAAGGAGGAGCTCTGACTTATTGATTAAAGGTCATATTTTAAGTTGTATCTCACTCTCATCACCACCGACTCTCCAGCATACAAGCAAAAACACTCACAATAGTTGGCAGTATTATTGGTAATGCGGAATTTGAACTGCAGAATCCCGCCGGAAAGACTAATCCTACCGGGATTCCGGGATATATAATCAAGTTAATAAAATATCACAATAGCAGCTTGAACCGAAAAGTCCCAAAAAATTTATAACAAAATTTAAGTGTCAATTAAAATTATTCTTACATAATATAATAAATTGTATTATACTAGAGGGCCCAGGGTGTGCGGCCTGAAGGCCGCATTGTCTCGTAGTAATGATAAGGGGGCTTCCATTAATTACGTGAAGCGTTTAAGGGGTGAGGGGGTCTAGCCGAATCTCACCAAATATTCTTAAATTATAATAATTTAGCAGATTATGCTTTTTTAATAAATCTAACGCAATCAAGCACAGATTAACGTATTTACACTAAAAATGCGCATTTTAAAAAATCTCACGTGAGATTAGAAGGGGGAAGGGGTCAAACCAAATCTCACGACAAATTACCAAGGGGGCGGGGGGGTCTAAAAATCGCAAAAATCACCTCACGTAATTAATGGACGCCCCCTAAATTAATTTAGTTGTATAGAATAAACAGATCAATCATAGATGCATGATAAAACATTTGAAAGAAAGTAGAAAACATAGTGATATTGCAGATATATTATCTAATTTAAGTTAGTATTATTACAAAATATCTAATTAGAACCGGAAGGATCAACAACAAATGTCTTACTAAACTTGAGAGAAAAAATGAAAAACAGTATTTCTGGTGTTGATACTATTTATAGTATTTATACTAGATTACCAAGGTTGTGCGGCCTGAAGGCCGCATTTTTTCGTTGTTATGATTACCTAATTTAGTTTTATAGAATAAAACTTAATTCGGACCGGACAGATCAATCATATAGATGCTTGATAAAACATTAGAAAGAAAGTGGAAAATATAGAATTCCTGATATTGCAGATATAATTATACTAGATTGTCATTGTTGTGCGGCTTAAGCCGCACAGTCCTGTGCGTATATGTCCATATCTAATTATAAAAAAAAATGAAAAAGCGGTCTATCTGGTATCACAGATTATTGAGGGGGGGGGGGCGAAAAATCTAAAAAATATCTAAAGAAATTTGAAGAAATCTTAGAAAATCACGAAAATAAGTGAATTGAATTATACTAGATTGCCAAGGTTGTGCGGCCTGAGAGCCGCATTGTCTCATTGTGATAAATTAGTTTAGTTTTATAGAATAAAACTTAATTAGAACCGGAGAGATCAATCATAGATGCCTTATAAAACATTTGAAAGAAAGTAGGAAACATGGTATTCCTGATATTGCAGATACTATATTATACTAGATTGCCATGGTTGTGCGGCTTAAGCCGCACAGTTCTGTTATACTAAATTAATTTTATATTATTAGAAAATGCCTAATTAGATAAAAAAAAATGAAAAACAGTATTTCTGGTATCACAGATCATTGAGGGGGGAAGAATCTGAAAATTAATTGTATTATACTAGAGAGAACTCGGTAGTAAGCGAATGTTGTGTTGTTTTGTTTATTCTGTTGGCTGCAGGGTTGTAAAAAAACATGTTTTTTTTAAATAAAACAAAACAAACGTTTTTTTTATGTTTAAAACAGTTTTTCATGTTTAAAACGGTTTTTTATTACCTTTGAAAAAAAACATGTTTTAAACAGAAAAACATGTTTAAAACAATGTTTAAAACTAAAAAATATCTATCTTAAGGTAAGGATAATCGGATAATTATTGGATAATCCGATGGAAGATACCGTCGTTAATGTAACCCCTCATTGGCTTGGTGCAATTCTTTACAAAGGAGTGTAAATCCAAAAATGTATAATTTAGCAATTCAGCCGCATTCTGCAGTACCTTCTGAGATGCCAGAACTGAGTGATTATTTTTATCATTTGGATTTGTACACAGTAAACTGTAAACTCCGTAATAGATTATAATTAAAGCCGGGTAATGTATGTTTTAACGTAATAGAGGGGGGCACTCATAATAAAAATTTTTTTGAAAGTTTCCCTTCCGAAAATTTTTGTTCCCACTTTAAAAATATACCTATTTACCTATTATATTTTCAAAATTCAAATTTATTTTCAAAATTTTCTTTTTCTTTTGAAAATTTCGGGAGGGGGGGGACACGTGCCCCCCCCTGGCTACGAGCCTGTAGATTAGGAACAAAAAAAGCATCGAAGCTTGCGTCCTCAAAATTCCTCAATTTTTGAAAAAGACACAAATTTTCTATTTTTTTATTAAATTTTGAATAAATTATTACTTATAATCTTAAAAAAACAGAAAAATTTAAAAAAAAACATGTTTTAAACTTACACAGAATTAAACACTCGTTTTAAACGCATTTAAAACATGTTTTAAACAAAATGTTGTTTTAAAAGAATTTTGATTTAAACATGTTTAAAACACCTTGTTTAAAACAAAATGTTTTAAACATGTACGTGTGCTCGTCGTAGATATATGACGCAGTCAACGTTGACAGACGTTTTCAACAAGATTTCGTCAGACAGCTAAAATAAATTTAGTAAATTTCGCTCGATTGTACAAAAGTAGAAATTCAACAGCTTTCACATATTTTCACCATTTATTTAAAAACAATTTATTTAAATAACAACGGTTTAACTATATACGCACAAAGCATTAAATGACAAAAGAGATAAACTTAAAAATAATATTTAAATTCGTCATCATTGTCTTCATTTTCATTTATGTTTTCTTTATATAAATTAGACGAAAGCATTTACAAATTTAAGTTATTGTTTATATCTACGTAAAAACAATTTCTCTCTCTCAGATATTGTTTAAAATGTAATAAAGCATTTAATGATTTTGTATTTGATTTATATCGTAATCGATAGAAGTATCGAAAAATTGATAGAATGGCAACACTGGCAACAGTGCGTTTTAGTGGGCGGAGCCGGCCGCAGTTGCATTTTAAGAATGCAACAGTGAACAAAGAACGTTTTTACCAAGTGCGTGGGCTCCAGGATCAGTGTTTTTGAGTTCGGGAGATCTTTAGAGATGGCCAAAAAGATAAAAATAAAAAATAAGATGGAGAAAAATTTTAAAAACGTAATTTTAGTATAATTTTAACCAGAAAGCTTTGGCACAGCAACATGCAAATTTCCAAATTATGCTATATAACATAATTAACTTAAATGTATACGTCATGGGCGAAGCTTACTTATGTAAACAGTCAATCGCATAATCGCATTAGGTTTGTTGACCTTTTTACCCGAAATTTTGAATGATCCACAAAATTTGTTGTTTATATTTGTAATTTACTACATTAACTAATTACTACAATTTTATTAGAAAATCTTTGAATGAATCTTTAAGTCCCGGTAAATGAAGTTTTTCTATCATACATTTCATTTGAATGCAAATAATGGCTAGGTATCTTGTCAAGTTTAATAAATCATAAAATTTTGATAAATAACAAATGTTTGTATTGTAATTGCTTGTAATTTGTTTTAACAAAAAATATAACTCTGATACTAAATAATTGTATTATTATTCAAAATTTTTCAACTTTAATTTGATTTTTTCACCTTCAATTTAGTTTAATTTCGTGTGCGAATTTTTTTATTTAATCTTATTTTTTTATTTTTTATAATTTTTTTCTTTCATAATTCGTGCGAGAGCTTAGTAAAATCGGAAAAACTCCCCAAGTTATTTAATTCTTACAATACAAACCAAATTGCTTGGTTAACTTAAATTATAATTTTTTGATTTCTTAAAAATATGTTCAAAAATGTTTTTGACAGATCAAAATAAACGAATTAAATTAGTAACTTTTAGTGATCGTTTTTCAGCTCTCTATGTGCTCTGGGTGCTGAAAAAGTAATCGATTATCCGAATTGGGGAAATATTGGTAATTTTTTTAAATAAGTAACTTAAAATGTTGGTAAAATATTTATCAAAATGATGAAAAAGACGTCTAGCTCATTAAAAGGTTTATATTACTTAGATCTAGAATACCCAGAGGGTCATTACAAAATTTACTTTAAATCTGGCTAGAAAAAAGTGCTTTTCTCTTTTGTTAAAAAAAGTATACACAAATAATTGGTCTATGCAAGATGAAACCGGAAAGTTTTGAAGTTTGGAATAAAAATTCTACCAACTCAAAAACACGTCTAGCCTTAACTACGCTTTTAGCACGAATATTTGAAGAGGAAGCTTTTGCCAACATCCCTTTACATATCCCATTTCATTTCGGTCGTGGGGGTTAAAAATTAATTCTATGATTAAATAAGTCAACCACATAGCAGATCAATTGGAAATATATTGTTCCATTAAACTTATGTTTGCTCTTCCAAAAAAATATACCTCAAAAGAAAAATATTAAACGACAACTCTATAAATTAATTTTCTTTGATGTTAAAAAGGGTTTCGATTTCGTTTTGATAATTTTAATGATGACAAGTTTCAAGTATAAGGCGATTATTAAATATCTGAAACCTATCATCTTTCAATCGTTAAAACTTTAAAGTTACCAGAATTTATTTGAAATATCCACGCAAGGGGATTCTTTATGTTCCAATTTTAATTTAATATTTTTGGAATATTCAAAAGGAAAGCACACGTCGCGAGGACGTCTTTTATCTTTTTAACGACCAAATCAAACTAGCTGATTTGATGAAATTGATTAAAAAGGACTACAAAAATAAGAGAAACCACTTCTATTAGCAAAAGTGGAACATTAAATTTATTCACGTCGTGATGAGAGGAAAATTTAGTTTATTTTCATCTTTCGGCAGCACTCTTTATGTTGTAACAATTGGATAACGTCAATCACAAGAAGCACTTGAAAATATATTTCGAATTTAGTTACCTACGCGCAATTTTATTTAAGAAAAGCTAAAATTTTATTTTGCAAATATAAATTTAACGAAAAACGTGATAACTTTTGTTCTGTCGCGATTTGCCAGGACAAATAAGAATTTATATTGCTATCGCACACACGAACTTGTGTATAGCCTTCCAGAAGCGAAACAGTTTTACAAAAGGATAAAACTTGTGACCTGTATTTGTTTAGTAAAGTAATTAGCAATTTTCAGGAACATTTTCTTTTTAGTTTGAAACTTTGCTTTTGAACAAAATCTCAAATCTTTTTTCGTTAATGGTTTTAAGTTTCAATTTGTAATACGACTATATAGCTTTGTAAAAAGTAGGATTTAGATTTTGTTAATTAAGAAGGAACTTAGCACGAAATTTATTTGTGAAGGTTTGAAGGAATTATTATTATACGCAGAACGAGCGGTCTTGGCCAATAAATAACGTTTTTGTTAAGCAAAAATTTATATCTGCGCAAAAATTAAATAATTTCCAAGGGATTTTCAAAGACTAGCTTGTTAAATAGAAATTTCATAAAGGAACATGATAGCTGACGAAATATTTGTAAGGAAAACAACAAAATTGAATTCGTAGTGGAATACAACAATGGAAAGGGTTATTAAGTGGTTTGGTCTGTTAGAGTCATCTGATCAGGATTTCCTTTTCTCAGAAAATGAAAAATTAACAATTTTCTAAAAAATAACTCGTAGAAGAAATATCGTGACATTTAATTAACCCCTAACCACATCATAAAAGTACCCCTTCACATAAATCCTGAATTGAGAAGGGGATTAGAATAGAATTAAAGACATCATATATAAAATTAATACTGCAAAAAGACCGATGCACTAATTTTAATCCTAATGGAATGACGATCTTTATCAAAACATAAAACCAAAAGTAATCAATTTATTTTCCAAACAATTCAGTGATACCCAACATAAAATTTTAGATTTTATGTCGTTCTTTTACGTGAATGTCTTGTCTGAAAGTTATTACATTCTGACGACATCAACTTATCACTGAAATATTTTGTGCTGTTCCACCAAAACAACTCTATTAATTAAACTTTTATTTTTTTTCGGTTTTCATGAAATGCAAGCTAATGGAGTGTTTTAGTGATGACGTAGAAGCCACTAAAATATAGGCCACACTTATTTATATTGCTTTATACCAATGTACATATTATTACATATATATTGTGTCTAGAGCCATTCATGAAGCTCAAGTGGTGTATATTTCAGGCGTTCCTGCTACGTTATGGTAATAGGCTCCATTAAGTCGGAGCGTAGCGCATACTTTTTTAAACGGATCATTGACTACGTTTGGATTTGATCCACATAATGCAATTCCTAATTGACTTTTCTAAATATTTTTCTGAAATCTGCAAAAATAACTATTATAAATCAAAAATTATAAAAATATTTTTAAGAAAATGTCTCTGAAAATAGCGGCGTTCATTATAATGCTGATACTTTGACTTGGAATATTTGAAATGCTGAAATCAAATTTGTCATCGATTTTCGCATCGGAGTACAAAAATGTTAACAGCTTTCCGTTGAAAGTTGTGTTGGAGTAGTAAATCTCATCTGAAGTACTACTTAACCCACATAGTCTCTTTGCTTGATCATGTTTATTGTTGACAATTAAATTAATTTCAAAATATTTTCACTTCTTTATTATTATATTTTACGGTATCTGTATCGTCTTTGTGCTTGCAGCGTAAAAGGTAAAACAAATTTTTACAATTAAATCAGTTCATCATCCTGTTATGCCGTAACCATAGAGACTTTAGAAGTATATTAATTAGCACTATGTATCTACTTGTCTACCTGCATGTTTCAACAAAAGCATTAGCTTTGTTCTAAATAGTATGACTAAGCTTTTGAGATGTTTAAAAAGTATATCAACAATGGGGAATAATCCCGAGTACAAAAAAGCAAAATTGCGTTTATTGCTGAAGTATTCGGGGCGAGTCTTCCATTGGCTGAGATTGCAACCTAAAGCAATTTGCTGAAATATACGAGAAATTATATTGGTAGACTAGCTGGAAAGCCTGCCCGCGGACGGGCAGCTAGACGGTGAATCTCTTTTTTAGCGGTATAATATTTAAACATTTTATTTCGTTTCCTGCTACTGTTACTTTCAAAGTAACGCAAAAAGTTGCTGCTATACTTAATGTGCCGTCGGGCGATTAAAAATTTCTTTACCCTTACTTTTGCTAAAAAACAAAAACTTTCCCAGCTTTTTCTGACGAAATTTGTAAAATTATTTTGTCTTCCAGTGGTGTATTTAGAAAATCCTTTGGGGGGGGGGGTAGATTAAAGATATTCTAGAATCTCGTTAATCTATTCTAGAAAGATATTCTAGAATCTCGTTAATCTACTCATGCGCGTCGGTTGTAACTAATCCTAATACATAAAATCCCAACACCCTACTGCTGCTCCTGCTACAACGTGTAATTTTTTGGTAAAAAAAACACTCGATTTTTTTTTACCAACCAAAAAATGTATTAAACTAAGATTAGGACTAAAAATATTTGTCCAATATTAATCCAAACCGGGAAATTTGAATTTTTAAGCAAACAAGGTGGAACTTGCTTTTGCGACAGTTCTTAGGCTTCTTTACTTTTTTTGCTTTACTTTTTTGATAAATTAAATTATTTGGGTTTTATTTTATTAGAATTTTTAATGCGTTAATCTTTTAAATAGGTAGATACCAACGGCAAATTTTTTTTTATATAAGGTAAACGCTAACCAGTTCTGATCTTTTTTTAATCATGCGGACAGACAGACAGACACGAAGCCAGATCATAAGGCTTCTTCCTATACGTTGTATAGAAGCCTAAAATGAGGGAATTTCAACCTTCGGCTAGAAAAAATTAAATCTTGGAAAGCATATTTATTTCATTAGGGGGCGTCCATTAATTACGTGAGGCGTTTAAGGGGTGAGGGGGTCGAGCCAAATTTCACAAAATCTCACGTGGGGGAGAGGGGGGGTCTCGGCAAATATCACGTAATATTTTTGTGCTAACTATTCTTAAATTAAAATAATTTAGCAAATTATGCTTTTTTAATAAATCTAACGCAATCAAGCGCAGATTAACGTATTTACACTAAAAATGCGCATTTTAAAAAATCTCACGTGAGATTAGAAGGGGGAAGGGGTCAAGCCAAATCTCACGACATCTCTCCAAAGGCGGGAGGAGGATTCTAAAAATCGCAAAAATCACCTCACGTAATTAATGGACGCCCCCTTACCATACTGTTCACGGAGTTTAGCAGCAACTTTCTGTATTACTTTGAAAATTAATTATAAAAATAATATAAAAATATAAAGTAAAAATTGTAAACCGGGGGGTTTGGGGGTGTGGAACACCCTCCAATACATATCTCAGGATTTCCTTTTAAAATACTTGGAGAAGATAGGGGATTTATAATTTTACAAATTTTGCCAAGAAAAACCGGGAAATTTGATTTTTTAAACAAAAATTAAGAAAATTTAAACCTTTGGTTAGAGAATATTAAAGCTTGGAAAAATATTTATCTAAGTGCCTTACTGCTCAGAGTTTAGTAGCAATTTTTATGTTACTTTGAAAGTTAACTGTCAAAATTATAGTTAAAAGTGTAAACTGGGTGGTTTGGGGGTGAACACCCTCCAGTACATATTATAATAAAATTCCCACTCTTCTAGAATACCTCCAGAAGACAGAATAATTATACAAATTTTGTCGAAAAAAGCTAAGAAATTTTTTGTTTTTGAGCAAAAGTTAGGGAAATTAAAACGTTCGGCTAAAGAAAATTAGAATATGAAGAACTTATTTATTTTTATATTATAAAAAAATATTTCATTGCCCCACGGCACATGAAGTTTAGAAAATATAGAAAAACGGGAATCACCCAGTAGCAGAAAACGAAATTAACTGTTTAAATATTATACCGTCAGAAAAGAGATCCACTGTCTAGCAGCCCGTTCGCGGACGGGCTTTCCACCTTGTAAATGAATAAATAAACAAATAAATAAAAATAATTTCAAGTTATTTAAATTTAAAACTTTTTAATAAACATTATTTTTATCAAGGTAGGGGCGGCTTTAGGGGTACAATCCAAGTCATCCTTGGGGGGCTTTGCCCCCCTTTAAATACACCATTGCCGTCTTCTGTAGGTATTCTAGAAGAGTGGGAATTTTATTATATGTGACCTGGACTACGAAAAGGGACCTTACGTCGGAAAAATCAATTTTCTTTTTTTTTGGTGATTTATATAGGAAAATAGACGCTCTTTCGAATGGAACAAACTGTAATTTTTTTTTAATTACTTTAAATCTTTAAACGAGTTTTACCGGGAAACTAGTTTTCCGACGTAAGGTCCCTTTTCGTAGTCCAGATCACATATGTACTGGAGGGTGTCCACCCCCAGACCCCCTCGTTTTACACTTTTGACTATAATTTCAAAGTAACGCTAAAGTTGTTGTTCAACACTGAGCAGTAAAGCACTTAAATAAATGTTTTTCCAAGCTTTAATATTTTCTAGCCAAAGGGTTAAATTTTCTCACTTGTGCTTAAAAATTCAAATTTCGCGGTTTTTCCTGGCGAAATGTACTGGAGGGTGTTCCACACCCCCCAGACCCCCCGGTTTACAATTCTAACTTTATATTTTTATAATTAACTTTCAAAATAACACAGAAAGTTGCTGCTAAACTCCGTGAACAAGTACGGTAATTAAATAAATATGCTTTCCAAGTTTTATTTTTTTCTGAAATTTCTCCTTTTTGTTTGTAAATTCAAACTTCCCGGTTTGTATTAAAAATCGACCAATCAGAGTGTTCTTTCCACCAAAAAATGACAGGCTATAGCAGGAGCAGCAGCGTGTTGGAATTTTATATATTTGGATTTAATCGCAAGTAGATTGTATTTACAGAATTATTTTGTTAAAACAGGTTTCATTAAAATAATCTCGATTGTTTAGAATAATTTCGATAAAAGTGCGTTAGATACGGCATAGTTTACTTACTAGTAAATATATGTTGACGTCTTTATCAATAAGGATCAGTTTATCATTAGAAAAATGCTTTCTTTAATTATTTACCAATTTACCTATCCTAATTAAGGTATAATCCTCGGCATGTACCGAGTTAGTTCTTTGGCCTTTCCTTTTTTTTCTCGGGATATTTGAGATGTTATTATTATTAGACAATTTGGTATTTAGATCTGCTAAATTATTACTAGGACAATAGTGTTTTTCTGCATTGTAGGAGGGAAATTTTTTTATAACGCAATGTTTATTTCAAGACAAGCTAGCATAAAAATAGCGCAAGATGATATCACCCCCGCCCCGGTATATTTCTGCTAAACTTGACATCAACAAAATATTTCTAAATTACACAAAATAGATTTAAATACCGTAATTTTTTTCTGTAATTTAATTGTCATCTACTAAAGTAATTAAAACCAGATCGCAATGGTTATCTCATGAGTAAACTACAATTAATTCCTTGATCAAAATTTAAAGAAATTTTGTTTATTTTTTTAATTAATATTTTTTCACTCCTCCCCCATAGAGAGGAAGAAGGAGATGAGCTACTAAGATTATCTGAAGTGCATAATGCTGAACCAAAAGTGATATATTCATTTTTTTGTTAATTATGACAAAACTGTGCCATAAAAGAACTAACATTTTTGTGGTGAGCAAGGATTGTGAGTTTACCACATGGGGTACTGAAAAACGAATTAAAATTAAATACTACATAGCAACTATAAAATTTATAATTCTCAAAGTTTGTATTTCTATAATTATGTTGTTTTATTTTAAAAATATCATATTTGTTTTTGTGTTGGTAAATATTTGATTTGGTGCTGGCTTGCATTGTAAAGGTAAAGAGGGGTAATTTAATCTGGGGTGAACAGGAAGGTGCATTTTAAATGTCGGTCTCATAAATTGTAAAGTAAAATAAAAATATATAAGAAAATAATAATAATAAAATAAAGACAGTTAATAACCTTAAATCTAAAATATGAGTTTAAAATTAAAAGTTTTTCGACATCAAAAAATTAGTGCAAAAGTAAGTTTTAAAGTTAAAAACTTTACATTTACTGCAATAAAATGAATAGCATCATACATCATACAATATACTGGAATTTTGCAACTAACCTTTTATGTTACAAACCTAGTATGTTAAAAAAACTGATTACAATGAAAATACATATAAAGCGTAATTAATTAAATGTAAATTAGATAATACCTATGTAAAATGTGGAAACTGCATCATAACTATTCTACTGATTAAGTTAGTCAAGTTCAACGTAAAATATTGAAAATGGCGTTTCTGGACGGTCATTATTTCCATTTTAAATAGCACTGAATACTAATGTATTATTTATGGTTTTTAAATGTATTTTATAGTTTATGTCTTCAGTGTTGAATCGACAACTTTAAATTATTTTAATTGATAATTTCAATAAATTTATTTTGATAACTGTTCCGTCACTGTCTTGTCGAATTAAAATCTGACATATTTTTAATGCATTCTAGATTATAATGAACCTTGCACAGGACATCGTCCAAAATACAAAAAATTATGTTCTTCTCATGTATAATACTAAATTTTGATTATAAATTTTGTGATCCCACGTTTTGTGATAAAAGGATACCACTTTGTGCAGTTGATACCTAGAAAGCTCCCATTTAGGTGATTTCAGAAAGGTTTACCACAGGGTAGCCGCATAGTGATCCTTCTATATTGCAGCTAAAGTCATTTTTTAGGGTAAAATTATATTGGTACAAAAGTAAAGATAATTAAATTTTCTATAAAATTTATCCTTGCTGATATTTACGTAGAAGTAACAATTAACGAGATATGATTACTGAAACGTAATCAAATTTGAATTGACACAAAAACCGCAAGAAACTTTAAAATGTTCGGCCATAGTACAGCTTGACTCTTTCGCTTGATTACTTTTAATTAAATAAATTATATAAAATACATTAAAAATAATCTTCTTTTATATCAAATTGTATAATCCTGCACGAAGTTGTTTCAAATCAATTTTTGTTTTGTTCAGAACTAAATATAAGTAAATGGCGGAATCCAAAGTTACAGAATTTTGTACAAATAATTTAATTATGAAGTTATTACCAAAATTTAAAAAATCCAAATGTACTTTTAATAAGAAATCCTAAATCCTTGGGGTTTAGTGATAAATATACTAAGAAAAAGTTTCTTGTTAATAGAAGTTTTCTAACAAAGAAAATAAAATTAAAATCTGACCACTAGCATCTGAAATACAAGAAATTTAAGACAATAAAATGCCGGCAACCTTTAATTGTCTTCATTCTGTTCTTGCACGGATTTTCAAGTGCAAACTTTACAAATAATTTTCATTATAAAAAGCGATATTGAGCTCAACAAAATATATATTGCAAAGAAAACTGCTGAGAAAGAAACTAAAACTGACCGACGACATTTTTTGAAACAACGGAAAAAATCATATAATTTTGTCTGCCGAACTCGGCTTCGCCTCGCTCGGCAATGATGAAAAATCACATTTTCCATCTTCGCAGCGTAATATACTATTTTGAAGCACAATCAGTTTAAAAAGCGAGTAGGTATACATTTGCACAGGCCAATTTGAACGGAGTTTGACAACTTTTCAACTCTCAGCCCTGATTTTATGGAATTCAACAACTGTATTACCTGAGTTTCGTGACGTTGCTTAGTAGAGGCAATATTGGGTCAAGAGAACCCTCTGGGAACCTCTAAACTTTCCCTAGAGTACACATCCCTCAGTGTTACTTCTAAAACAATCAACGAGAACAAATTTTATCGAGTTAAAATTCTCTTTAATCTTATACTACGACAATTTAGTCAACAATACAGTTTTCAGTGTAATTGGAAACAGTAAATTTCTGCTCTGTAAAAATCGGGATTGCTGCTGTTCAGTGGATTTGTTTAAAGTAGAACCACCGTTCTAAAATTATTCAAAGGGTCTACGTAAACTACATCAGCTGGCGTCGTTTTTACCAAAAAGTGTGGTGCCTGATACATTTTTAATAAGAAATCTAAAGCGTTCAACTCAGGTTCAAACCATAGGTGAAATTTTTTTTTAATTCGAAAGTTTTAATATTTGTCCTAATTTTTTTCACTTAATATGAAGTTTCCTCTTCAACTATAAAACGTACGTGAAGAAAATCAAGTGTAGTACAAGAACAAAGAATTTTAGAATAAGGAAAATAGCAAACCTGGATGCTAGACAGCGACATAAAAGCCTCTTGTGGGCGCCGCATTGCCGACCCTTGTTCCAGAATAAATCATGGTAGTATTGCTTATATTAAATATTTTGATCGGATCTCAATTTCGGAAAAATTTATTTTTTCTTGTCATATTTAACTTCAACAATTCCTATCTTTTCTACAGTATATTTCTATTTTCCATTTTTGATCGTTTGATAAATACGGTAGTATTATTGCAATAAATTTTTTATGCACAAACATAAAAGATTTGGGTGGAAAAAATTGCAAGTTTTAACATATTTTTGCTGGTGTTCGCCTGGCAAACAAGATTTAGAAGTTGAATGAGATTCTATTCCATTTGCGTCAGATTGGATCAATTAAGTATTCAAATCAACAAAAAAATAGGCTAAATCAATTTATTACTCACAGTTACGAGGTTATTTCGTTAAGTTTTCGGGACAAATGAGCCATCGTGCAGATTAATTTCAAAATAATTTAATTATAGTCAATTGATTAATTTGCTTCTGGAATGAAATTTTGACGTATGTTAATCATACAAAGTTGTATTTTGCTGAAAGTTAAATATACCGAGCACAAATTGTGTTAAATAAATGGGATGAAGTCGCAAGCTGATTAATATTGATGTCGCCCTCATGTTTACTGCATAAAATGTATCCTTTATACGACTGGGTTCATAACACACAACAATCATTTTTAATAAATCTGCTTGAATGAATCGAATAATTTTGACTTAAAACATTAAACCGGTAACGAGTTAACAATACATGAAATAAAGAAGGTTAAACCTCTTTTATGTTTTCCGTTCAACAAACTAATAAACTAAGGTAAACTTATGGTAATATGAAATTATTATTTATTATATAAAGATAATTAGGATGTAAAATGTAAGTACCTATAATTGCTGGTCACCCAGACGTCAAGTGCTTCGGCGCCTTTGTAAGTAGTTATTAACTCAAAATTTGCTTTAAAGGCGCCTAGTTGATAATTTGGAGGCGTCGGCACCGCGGCGTTGGTAAAACCGCGAAACACAACCTGCGATGCGGACGCACTTTCTTCGACGCTTACTTGCTTTTCGGCAAAAAATTGTTCCAAATTACAGCAATTTATCGACGCAACAAACAACAATAAGTACACAAAGTTGTACAACATTTTTTAAAATTGTCAATTGCGGATTTATTAATCACTTAGCACATTATTTAACCAGCACGTCAATTTTCTCATCACTTATGACGCAAACACGTAAAATTAGTTGTATGAACGCATATTCTAAATTATACCAGTTTATTCGGAATAGTCAAGGTAAACACCTGTTCTGATACTGTGAGGAGGTGGTAAAAAACCCAATTTGTCACAAACTTACTAAAAAGTGATGCTATTACCTATCGATAGTTATTTACGTGAAATTCTCGAAATTGGAAAGTGTGACACCGAAAATTTAAAAATCCCCGTCTACTTTAATTATTCATCAAAGTTCAATAACTTTTTATGCAATCCAGCAAACTTTATCTACATGAAATTTGTATATCCAACAATGGATTTTACTTTAATTAATTTTTTTGAATAGTTTTTATTTAAATTACAATTAAAAATTAATTACTTTGTAATTGCTTACAAGCATTTTATTCGAATCCGAATTTACAGCGAAACTTTTCAGAAGCGATGCTAAAAGCTCCCGTTCGAGAGCTTTTTAAAAGCATACTGGAACCTGGAAGCGTCGTGACGCTATAACCGACACATGCGCCTTAATATTTAAACACCAAGATAAACTGGTTACAATGTAACTCTTACCTACATAATCATCCAAATTAACAAGTATACAACGCAAAGTTTCCTTGTCACACTTTTCTGCAACTACCCCATAATCCGATTATCAGATTAATTGAAAATTTTAATTCACGTTTCCAAAATTAAGTTTACTGAATTTAATTAAAATGCGTTTCGACAAATTGAGATAAATTTTATTGTTTATACGGAATTTTAACGAAACGACTCACTTGGAAAAGAAAAAATGTGTTGCTATTTACAAAGGAAAGTCAACTCGGAGTGGAAAGGGCAGATAATAAAAGAATAAAATACATCGGTTCAAATTTATGATTAGTTTGATAGATTCTTTACGACACTGCCGCTTTGTACATTTTTGCCGTAGAAGCTCTTGACATTGTTAAAATGAAAGTAAATTTTTTCTTCTTCCAATGAAAAAATTTTCACTTTGTTCTAGTACTTCTTTGCTCACCTCACCTGCGAAGAAGCACAGCTCTCTTAGGTTGTAGGCCAGAAGTCCAATTTTTACAAATCTTTGCTAGTCTTCCCTTTGTAATTGAATTAATATGTAAAGCAATATTGGAATTGTTGGAAGCTGAGCAACAGAAATGAAACAAAAAGGAAAAACCTACATATTATTCCGACGTGAAAAAAGTGGGAAAACATAAAACTAATGTATCCAACTGAAGGTTTAGTCCCACAATTAAATAACAAGATTAAATAACAATAAAGTTGGAACTATTTTTTCATTTAAATTGTACTGTCGGCAACTAATTTGGATTTTAGAGGAAACTTGACTAAAGCTGCAAATGTAATTATTTAGAATGAGCAATTGTTTAGTCTCTCACAAATGTAAAAAAATAAATTGCGGATTTCACTCTCGCTCTTTTGCGTCGTTCATTACGCAAAATTATTAAAAAATATAAATAAACTTTATTGTTTAAAACGACAGCATTCGAGTAACTGACTCATCATCACACGGATTGTCCCTTATGTTGAACGAGGCAAATATGAAATAAATCTGATACGGCCACAGATGGTCAATTTATCTTTGAAGTTGGCGTTTTCATTCGAAAATGTATTTATTTTAAAATTTAAATTTGGATTTGAATTTTAAAAAGAAGTAAAGTGGAGACATAATTTAAAATTTGATTTTCCCAAAATCAATTTATGATGTAAATGATAAAAGTTAGTTGGCTTACAATTTGAAGATTTTGGAATCTATAGAACAATACATATATCTGGATGCGGTATAAGATGGACGCTGCTGTTACTTGTTTGGTTTTGGGCTACCAGACCTGTGTGCCATAGCATAGCAAGGCAAGGCCAGAGGGTGCTCTTAGGGGAAACCTTGTCTTTCGACACTGCCAGAAAGCCATATCTGTCTTACTGATTTTGATTTTCAAGTGTTTTCCTCAGTTTAGCTTCTTATCAAGTATAAAATTAGGATAGGTACTTCTTCGCAAATGAAACAAAGATTTACTTTTACTACCGGTTTCGGGAGCTTCCCATCATCAGGTAAAAATAGTCAGTATAACTACCGGAACATAATCCCTTCCATATTATAAAACATTAAGATTAAAACCTCTCTAAACATGTCAAAATTTTTACAAATAAAATTACTATAAACTGCACAGTTTGTCGTTAGATTCTTAAAACTTTTCGTACACGTTGATATCAATTTTGACATGTTTAGAGAGGTTTTAATCTTAATGTTTTATAATATGAAAGGGATTATGTTCCGGTAGTTATACTGACTATTTTTACCTGATGATGGGAAGCTCCCGAAACCGGTAGTAAAAGTAAATCTTTGTTTCATTTGCGAAGAAGTACCTATCCTAATTTTATATTATCAATACTTCGCCCTAGCACATATTAAATTCTTATCAAGTATTATCTCTAGATATTTGACTTCATCAGTTAGTTACTGCGGCATTGAAAGCTTCATCTGCCTCCCACCACTTGATCTTCATGTGCAAGAGATGGCGGTTAGAGCTGACCTTAGGCTGCGAAACCACAGGCAAGAAACTGTGGGTCGCATGCCGATTTTAGAGAATTACTCGGTTAGAGTAAGTACTTCCCCTAAATATATTATAGTGAAACACCGGAAAAATTTCAATTTCTCGACTTCGTTTTCTAGATTATGGTTTGCCAGCTAGCTTTCAGTCGGAAGCTGAAACTCTTCAGAAGATCCAAAAAAACTTTTTAATAAAATTTTAAATCGGACTTTTAAAATAAATCTTTCGTCTGAAACTGGAATGATAAACGATGCCGTTAACACAAATTTTACTTTGCCTTCCAATTTCATAATTAAACTTTCCAAAAATTAATTATAATATCCCAAATATTCAATCACCCAATCTCCAAATCATTAATCATTAATGAAAAATAATTCCAAATATCCAAAGTTGTCTAAATCTTGGATAATTTCCAAAATAAATAATACAAAATGATTATTCACGTTAAGATCATAACTTAATTCTCAAACTATCTCAAAAAATCTCAAACTTGAGATGCAAAATCAGAAATCCCTAGACCCTAGACCACAAAAATACATTTGTATATGTTACGGTCAATGACGTAAATTGGGCATTGACGTCAATGGCCGGGGAATGACGTCAATGCCCATTTACGCTGGCCATTAACGTCATTGACGGGCCATTGACGTCAACGCCCGTTAACGGTGGGCAATGATGTAAATATTTTCATTTGACTATAATATTTACGTCTTTGGCCGGTCAATGACGTTAATGGCCAAAATGGATTGGGCAATGATGATATTATGGAATAACTAATATAAGAACAGCAAAACGGCAATTAAATTTTGACAGCCAACTGGCAACTGATATTTACGTACCTATGTTGTATTCATTGTATTATAATATAATATTATAATCATTTATTAACAAAAATAATAAAAATTAAAAAATAATTAAATAATTTTTTTTAATTAAATTAATTATTTTTATTCTGGCACGGGAGTGACCCATGGCACTTAGAATTCCAAATTTGTTTGCTGGTACGACACGCAAATTTATTATTTTTACATCCACCCTTGCAATGACAACGCTTGTAACCGTAACTTCCTAAAACACTGCTTTCAGCTGCTGCTTGTCTAAGAGTATTCTCATTTTCTTTGGTCGTATCACTAATATTTTCTAACAAAATTAATTTTTCAGTATTTCTCAACAGCTAGTATTAATTGCAAAGCACATTTAATAAATATTACTTTCAGATGGAATCTATAGAATAATAATTTCATCATTTCCCACCCTGTATTGGGCATTGACGTCATTGCGCGGACAATGATGTAAAAACTACACATGTAATTTTAAATGTCTACATTACCCAAAATGCATGGTCATTGACGTCAATGGCCGGTCAATGACGTCAATGCCCAATTAAACTGGGCATTGACGTTATTGTCCGGCCATTAACGTTAATGGCCGAATTGTCATCATTGACCGTAACATATATATGCCTTCACCGTCATGGCTGGAAATCCTTTATGACTGGTCTTCTTGTATGAACATTCCAATGCTAGAACGAAAAGACCCACCAAATTCAAAAATTTACAATTATTTTCAAAAATTATTTACAAAAGACCCCGTACCATTCTTATTGGTACATGTCCTTCTGTAGATTTGGCTGATTATTGGATATGTTGTACTTCTCATCATTCTGAACAAATGTCTCAATGGGTACAACTTGATGTAATGAGCAGTTTCCGAATTATAAATTCTAAAAGGTCCAGATTTAACAAGAAAAAATCAATTTCGACTCGACATAATATGTTGATCGCCAATCGAAATGGCGATATTTATATTGTAAATTGTATATTGTAATATAAATATTGTAAAAATATTCGAACCCTCCTATATTAACAATATAAATTGTATATTTTGAAACCGTTTTTTGACATATAAAAATCGCTTTACAGCAAAACTTTTTAGACATTTTTTGTTAAAATTTTTATTGTCTTTAATTTTGTATCTATACATTTTTTAATTTTTGATTGGCAGCTACTTAAAGAAGACTCTGTAAAATAAAAAAAATATTATTATCTGTATCTCAAAATCGGTACAACGAAATAGAACTCGGTGTTAATCCGGGGGGTCTGGGGGGCATGGAATGCCCTCCAGTGCACACTATGCCAAATACTTCATTAGCAGGGTTCGGAAGTTCTACCAAATGCATATATTTTTTGGAAAGCCTTAGACCATTGAAAGTAAAATACAAATTTGTTTCACACTTTCCTGATGTCGTATACGAAATTTTATAATGTTAATTTTTGTAAATTTATTGTTTTTACTGCTATTTTGCTATTTTAGAACTTTAAATGCTATTTACAGGCATATTTTTATATAATAAAAGAAATAAACAAAATATTATTTTGTATCAAATTATATGATATAAAATTGTTACAACAGCGATATGTACCATTATCAGATTCAATTAAAACAGTTCAAGATATTCAAAAATCACTTGAAATTTTATGCGAAGCAAATGGAAAAGCTGTAGAAAAGAACTTCAATCAAATACGGGAAAAAAATCGTGGTCTCTCAGCTCTAATATAAATATCAAAAATTCTAACTGGTGAAGAAACATCCAGAAATTTAGATGGTCTTCCTGAAGATTTAAATTTTAATGACTTAGTATTTTTTTAGAACGCATTAGTGACGTCCGTCAATGTTGGACAGTCGTTTTCGGCGTAAAAAAATTTTTAATAAAAAAGATAACCGACTTCAAAAAAATGTTAACTAAAAATCAAAAAATAAATATTTTTTATTCACAATTTAAAACTTACTATTTGTTGTTCCGTTTGTAACTAAGAAATTATTGTTTATTATATAATTAATTACACAGGCCTACATTATTACTTTTATGAAAAAGTGTTTCAAGTTTAATAGGTGTCCTATAGTAAATGGGATGTGTAGATCACGAATCTGTGCTCATTTTTTTCCAACACGTCAGGTTTTTTTGAAATTTTAACTTAAATGGTAAAAATTGGCTATTTTAACCATTTTTATGATTTTTTTTATTTTTTTGTTTTAATTTTTCACAATTGCGTCGCATAGTACTACTACTTAGCTTTCAAATCCATTTTTCTAAATCATTCTACGATATTTTAAAGTGAAGATATACCATTTTTTATTTTATTTTATTATATTTAATTCCGAAGATTTGTTGCAGGCGATGAATTGTCGCACGCGATAAATTGTCGCGGCGATGAATTGTCGCGGCGATGAATTGTCGCACGCGAGGAATTGTCGCACGATGAATTGTCCGCGATAAATTGTCGCGCGATGAATTGACGTAGGTTCATTATTTAGGGCTCTCGTAATGGACACAAGCTTTGAATGAAAAATAATTGTTCAATTCTGCAGAAAAAACTACTGCAAAATGCAGCTAAATTGCTAAATTATATATTTCAGGATTTACACTCCTTTGTAAGGAATTCCACCAAGCTAATGTGGTTGCATTAACGCCGGTATCTTCCATCGAATTGTCCAATAATTATCCGATTATCCTCAGCTAAATATAGATTTTTTAGTTTAAACATTGTTTTAAACATGTTTTTCTGTTTAATCAAGTTTTTTTCTCTAAGGTAATGAAAACTGTTTTAAACATAAAAAATAGTACATTGTCTTATTCGGATTAAAAGTGAAACTTTGTTTGACCAGCAATTTTTGTATTTGCGAGGCGGAGCGCTAGCAGAGCCGAGCGAATGCAATAATTGCACGTCAAACAAAGACACTTTTAATCCAAATGAGACATATTACTTTTTCTCCAACCAAAATTTTAAATTGCTTCAAACATTTTGTTTGAATATTAGTGTAATGAAAATCCAGTAACTTGAATTTTTGTTTTTTTATATTAAGTTGTCATAGTTTTTAGGTCACTTTTATGTCTAGCACAAAAAAAGTTCTTTTAATGCACGTAAAAAAAAGTGTTGCTTAGTAATATACGCATTTTTATATTAGTAACAAAAACGTCAACTTTCATTTGAGGTAATGCTATTAAAAATGTACTGCTTTTAATACGGTTGGAGAAAAACGTTTTTTTTTTGTTTTATTTAAAAAAGCATGCTTTTTTACAACCCTGATTTTACAGTCTTCTTTAAGTCGCTGTCAGTCAAAAAGGCGGAGACAAAATTTAAAAAATGTATAGATACAAAATTAAAGACAATGAAAATCTTAACAAAAAATATCTAAAAAATTTTGTTGTAAAGACGATTTTTATATGTCAAAAATCGGTTTCAAAATGTGCAATTTATATTGTTCATATAGGAGGGTTCCAATATTTTCGTTAGCCAGTGTATGTACCCAGTGTTTTTTAAATTCAAAACGTAGGTGTCAATCCGGGGGGTCTGGGGGGCATGGAATGCCCTCCAGTGCACCCTATGCCAAATACCTCATTGGGAAATATTTCTCATCTGAATTTACGTCAATTCGAGGTATTTGGTAAAGAATGTACTGGAGGGCATTCCATGCCCCCCAGACCCCCCGGATTGACACCTACGTTTTAAATTTAAAAAGAACTAGGGACATCATCGAACCCTTTTATGTTAACAATGTAAATTACACATTTTGAAACAGAAATTTTGTCGCCCCTGTTTTTTGACTGGCAGCGACTCTGTAAGAGCCGTTTTACATTATAATAAATTTAAAGTTAAATTTTGTAACAAATTTGATAGCAATTATTGCATAAAATTTAAAGTGAATGTCATTCATATTTATGTCATAAATATTGTTCTATAATTATTATTTGTTACAATAATAGAACTAAATATTTGGTATCAAATTTGGGATGCAAATTTGTACAATTTTTTACGGAATAATTATATCCTTCAGTTTTTGTGCGTTTTCATATATATTATAGTGTGCCGAATAACTTCTCAAAAGTCCGAAGGGGGAGGAGCTCCGCCAAACATGTGGCAACAATGTAAAGGTGCTCTAAAACGGTTTTCTACGTTTTTCACGGTTCCTATCAGTTTTACGAACAAAATACCTCTATTCAAAAAGAAAGACACGATAATTCTATACAAAAAAGGTTCTATAAAATTTTTCAGTCCGAGCAATAGTTTTCATGATAAACCCTGCTGAAAAAATAAGCATTAAATTTTTTTAAACATAAAATACAAGAAAAGCATCATTTTGTTTTTAAATTTATAGTTTAATATTATTTATTGAAGGAAGAAGAATCTGAAGGGTTTATATTATCAGATATTTCAGGTTCTGTGTTGTTCGTAGTTTTTTGTTGTGATGAATCGTCTTCGATTGGTGCAGCATTTGAGCAAGATGGGCCATGGCAATTAACGCAAGCTGATGAGTAATGTAGTCCTAATCTTCGACAAGTGCACAATGGTCCACAACCTTTTGTGCAATTGCTAAAAATCATGTTTGAAAGACAATTACATACGAAAAGTTGGAATGTTGTTTTTGGACACAAAATGTCGTTTTTTGACAGCCATCCCCAATCCCAGGGCAAGTATAAACCCTCAACCGACAAAACCCGATGGGCTTGCTCGGCATGGAAGAACGATGAGGGAAAGAACAGATGTTTAATCCAACATCCCTTTCAGAGTACGGTGGCCTTTATAGTAGTTTTAATGTTCCGACACCATCCACGTGTATTCAAACTTTGAATTAATAATTTTTATTACCGATTTTTTCATTATATTTTACGTTTTAATCTGAGAAAATAAAAAAGAAATTTATACTACATATTTTTCAGCGGGGTTTATCATGAAAAGTATTTCTCGGAATGAAAAATTTTATAGTACCATTTTTGAATAGAATTATCGTGTCTTTCTTTTTTAATATAGGTATTTTGTTCGTAAAACTGATAGGAACCGAGAAAATCGTTAAAACCACTTTAGAGCACCTTTACATTGTTGCCACATGTTTGGCGGAACTCCCTCTCCTTCGGACTTTTGAGACGTTATTTGGGACACCATAATATATATGAAAACGCGAAAAAACTGTAGGATATAATTATTCCGTATCAAGGCATATTTTTTGACTGATTTCTGTGGACCTACGATAATGACTTATATTAATTTTCGGACAGTTCCAAGAATAATGTTGGCTTAGAAGCAGGAATCTTCTTCACTGTACATGGGTATGTACACTGTAACATGAGTGGAGCTTGGATTTCTATGCACCAAAATACTTGAGAATATATATGCACCGGATTTCATTAAAATATGCACTAAAATTGATAAAATAGTTAAAATATGCAAATTAAAAAATATCTAATCTAAGTGCAAAATTTTGCATATTTTCAACATTTGGTGCAATTTTGAGTAAATAATGCATATTTGGGCATATTTGGGCCACTTTTGGTGTTTTAAAATAAAAAATTATTATTAAGTTTTGCTAATTTAAGCAATTGTTTTATTTAATTTTAAGCAATTTAATTTTTTATTTAAACAATTATAAAAATTAAATAAAATAATTGTTTAAATTGGCAAATTTGATAATAATTTTTTTATTTTCTTTATTAAAATTCTTCAAAAAACACCTAAAGTGGCTCAAGTATGCACCAAATGTTGAAAATATGCAAAATATACATTTTGACAAGCAGTTTTTCGGATTCGATCACACAATGTATTATTAAATAAAATAATTTCAATAACAACATTGTCTGATTTCTTTGGCAATATCTAAATTCTAATTGTTAGGCCATTAGATGTTTTTACTTTCGTTGTCCGGTTTATTTTTGTTTGTTAATTATATTAACTTTCCTTTCACGTACCTTCATACTCCATAAATCCTGGACTATCTGTTTCAGTACAAATATAGTCTTTCAGACCTATTGGAATAGCTTCTTGTAGTTTGCTGTTAATCACGAAGGTAAACAGCTCCAGGATGGTATGATCGAGACTTTTCTAGTATTTTCTTAGATAAATAGTTTAATTAATAAATATGTTCATATAGGATGTCACCTTCATCCTTTTGCCAAAAGATTTTGGATTTTTTTATTTTCTTTGCCGAAGTGAACCGTCCAATTAATACGAGTAAACGGGCGTAAAATAAAAATTTGTTTTTTCAATAATAAAATAACCGTAGAGAAAATAAGTTAAATTTTATTTACACTATCTGGAAAACATCAATTGAAATAAATTAAGAAAGTTTACGAATCCAGTCTTTTTCAACTCGAGGCGTAGCACCATATAAACCGAACTTATTGCTATCCTTTTAGCTTGTTAGTGCTTTTTGGCGAGGGATACAAGCTTTAGAAATAAGTCAGATACTGCTATCACGTCTCTCAAAGAACGCTGTAAAAGCTCAGACTAGAATAAACTTTGTATGTTACATTTAAAGCTAGCAATCACCAAAGTTGTTGAAACTGGGTTTTATTTTGATTTGACGATACAACCCTTATCTTACGGCGTTAAACTTAATTGTATTTAATTTCTTATAAGTTCGATGCTTTCTCGGTTTCACCACAATAAAAAGTTTGCTTATACGAAAGTTTAAATAATAATAGAAGATTATTAATATTAAAACTCAAGCCGACCACAATTTGGTATTGCAAACATAAAATGGACGACATAAAATCCACATCGAATCAGACGTAGTAGAATTGTATCGCTCAAGTGATATTAAAGAAGAAAAAGTATATCCAACGAATCTCAACATGAAGTGGACATAAAAGATTCGATATGGAAGAACTACATCATTCAATTGATATTAAAGAGGATCAAGAATTAGAAATGCCTATACCACAAAACTTTGTTTCCAAAACACGCAATATGGACATGGATTGGCCATTCAATTTGTGATAAAAGCCCACAACCGCAAAAACCCAAAAAATACAGTATTTTTATTCAGGTGAAAAATAACGAACGCTAGATAATTCAATAAAATGATCAAGAAAGGAAAGAAGCTTTTTTTATCAAATCACCAGCCGAAATAGCTAAAAGATAGGAGTGATATGTTTAAATTCCAAAATCAGAAACACTCACAGACGTAAACATTTGGAAAGGTAAATTGGGAATTGAACACTAAAAGCTTTATCCTAAAAAATTGTCATTGTTAAATGAAAAGAAGATGTTGCGATTGGTTAGGTGAATTTAAATGCACCGAATGCATCGATATACCGGGCTTCATTTTGTAATATGGTTTATTTAGTCATTTTCAACAACAGTGTATTGAAATAAATTTTGATTTTAATTAAATCAAATCCAATGTTCGTAATTTAATGTGGCAATAACTGCATTTGACGCTTTGATAATGAAACGGTGTTGGAAAAGCAGGGATATTATTGGAAATACAATTTAGTAGGAGCATATCTACTTTAGTTTAATATTGTGAAGCCAATATTAGGAAATTGTTATTCATTCTAAGGCAGTGTTGTTAGACCTAGAGAAGGCAGAAAACTATTGAATTTACTGTGGGTTCAAACTCGATCCTGCATTTAAATGTGTTATCAATGAAACTCATTTAACATCTCCCTTACTAATTATACAAACTACAAAGAAGTTCATTAGAGTAATAACTTCGAAAAAACTCTTTTGTTAAACTTCTACAAATGGAATCTTCATCATCTGGAAGAATGTTTTAAAAACCGGTGTGAGTAACTAAAACTAGAAACACATCTGCTTCTATTGTGGCTAACTTTTCTTTTATAAAAAATTCATCAATATTTGCTTTTCAAACTCCTACGAAAACATTTTTGAGTTATATTCTTTGTGTAAATCTAGGTTATATAAGCTGAACATCATTTTATGTTTGGATTTTATCATTCGATGGTTATACAACAAACTCAAATAAATGCTTGCAGAAAACTTTCAATTTATTATTCCTGATGCTCTTGCACTTATCCTTTTTTTAAATTTCTCTCGCGAACTAAATCATGCACATGCTGGTACGTAATAAAAATTAACCTAGTAATTTTATAACATAACACAACAATAAAGTTGCAATAATAAATAAAACTGTACAATGCAGCGATAAAATTTAATAATGTACAAGTTAAATTACTATATAACTGAGGAGTGGAACAATACAACGAACATCAAATGAGTCTTGATAAAAACTCATTAACAATACTGAAATTACATTTTTCACGTCGGAATTTCATCATTTTCCCAGTTCAGTGGAAGACTGCAACTCAATCGGCGATCACACTAAGCCAGCTTTCATCCAGTGATGGCGCAAAGAGTGGGCCAGGGTGGGCAAGTGGTGCTTATTTCAAATTTCAATAATGTATTTTTTTGAGTTTATTTATAAATTTTGTGTGCTCCTGCTCAACCTCAAATATATTGGGCCCAATTTGTGCCCACGCATTTCAAAAATGCTGCCGCCCGCCGTCGCTGGGATTAACATGTACGTTTCACTGCTGTTGCCACTGCCGTTTCTGCCGTTTCAGTAAGACAAAGAGCATGAAATACTCTCCAGTACATCTGTAATTGTGTTAAGTTGTATTCCATAATGAAGTTACTAGGTCAACAAATTTAAAGTGCACTGGAGGGCATTCCATGCCCCCCAGACCCCCCGGTTTGAACAACAAAAAGTTTGTGTGCATAGTTTTTGATTAGTTTTATTAAACAAGTAACTTTTACTCTTTCAGAACATTTACGAGGAGCTGAAGGTATGAAATACCCTTCATTGTACCCTTCCACAGTAACTTGATTATGGAATTATTATTATTATTATTTATTACTATTGCTGAACGGGTTGTAGTCCAGGCAGTATGTACATTTGAAATTGCATTAATTATAAGAAGCAATTTTTTTTCTCCAATCGATAAGGGGGGTCATTGGTAGTATAAAACAAAAAACTCGGGAAAATTGCCATGTTGATTTTTCCTCCATCTTGAATTTAATTTTTATTAAGGGTTTATTAAATAACTCGATTATTTTCAACTTAACGGTAAAAATGCTAAGTACCAAACTTGTTGGAAATTTAATTTTCCATACTTTTTGTCATTACCTCATTTTTCGTACGATCGATATTTTTGTATCTACAGGCAACGAAGTGGGAATGAAAGTAGATAATTGCATTATCTCCTTTGTTGTCAACTGGGAAATGAAACAAAGTGGTATAAAAATCAAGGATATAAAAAAAGGGCAGTTGAAAATAATCCAGTTATTAATAATAATAATAATAATAATAAACAAAAATCAACCCTTAAATTCAAGATGGCGGAAAAAGCAACATGGCGATTTTCCCGAGTTTTTTGTTTTAGACTACCAATAACCCCCCCTATCGATTGGCTAAAGAAAATTGCTTCTTATAATCAATGCAATTTCAGCGATTTTTTTTGTACATACTGACTGGACTATTGTGGTTTCATGCCCACTTGCACTGAAGCTCGAAGCTTATTGTACCCCGCGTTCCAAGTTTTTCTACATCAGCTTTGCTTGAGTTATTTCCTCGGTTGTCGGATATGGCCAACCGAGGTGTCGTAGTCTCAGCGAGACTAGAGCTGAACACACACAGCAAGTGGTGTGGAATCTCTTCCTCCTCATCGCACTTCCTGCATGTGGAGTCTTCTACAACCCCAATTATATTGACGTGTCTGTTCAGACAACAGTGTCCTGTAAGTAGTCCTACTGCCTTCCTCAGCTGTAGTCTACTCAGCTTGAGGATTTCATGTTTTTTGGGCCTATCAATAAACATCCGCGATTGCCTCAGTCCCGGAAGGTCCCTCCAGTACGCAAGATGTTGTTTCTGTAGTAGCTCCTTTATAGTCCCTTTTGCGGTCAGATAAGCTATCCTCCAAGTTGCTTCTGGTCCTACTAGGTATCGTCTTGCTGCAGCCTTAGCAAGGGCATCTGCTTTTTTGTTGCCTTTTATTCCTGAGTGTCCCGGCACCCACCTCAGAGTTAAGCTGTTCTGTTGTGCAAGTGCTACTAGCACATCGAAGCAGTGACTTACAACCCTGGATTGTGTTTCCACTTTCTCAAGGGCTTTTATAGCTGCCTGGCTGTTGGTCATAATACAGATCCGCTTATTTTTATAAGTCTCCCATGTCATTTTCTCTGCACAGGCAGTTACAGCAGTTATTTCTGCTTGGAACACAGTAGCGTGGCAGCCCAGGTTTATGCTAAACGCATCTCCCGTTCTACGTCCACTAATCCCTGCTCCAGTACTACTGTCTGTTTTGGATCCATCTGTATACCAGATGGCATCATATCGAGCCCCCAGCTCCTGTTTGATGCCTTCCGCTCCCCTGTCAAGTATGAGAACCTTGAAGGGTTTTCGGAAGTTCCTTACAGTGCTGGTTCTGTCAGATATTTGACCTCTCCTACTAGTAGTAGTTTCTTTCCCCATAAGCTAGGCATTCTCACATCACGCAGGTTTCTGCGTTTAGTGAAAGCTACCACAGCGGTCTTATTCGGGTTTACCGACAATTCTTATGTTATGCACCATTTCTCGACGGTATGTAGGGCCTGTTGCATCAATGAAGATACAACTCCCCAAACTTCCCGACGATAAGGATTGTGATGTCATCCGCAATTACTTGCGTATGTATGCCCATCTGTTCCAGCTCCCACAGAAGGCCGGATTATGGAATAAAACTTAATACAAATATCCCCCCTCCCCCGGCTGGAAAAATAAAAGGTTGGTGAGCATTATATTATAAAGATCTTTCGTTTCTTAATCTTTTGGTTTAAGAACAAAATACATTTTCAGGTCGCGTCAGGACCTACCGGAGGGTCTGTGCAGTATAAAATGACTTCCTGTAATTGTATGAAGTAATTTAGAATCTTTGTGTTTTTGTTAAAGTTGGGGGCATGGAGTTAACTATGTTCATTTATATTCCATAATCAATTACTGAATCAATAAATTACGAGTAGGAGAAAGTGGGGTAATCGTGCGCGTTGGGTAATCGTGCGCATCAAACTATTTCATATTCCGCAGACTTTTAAGCGCAATCGATTAATGCTGCACTCTCTCCTTCCCACTATGAATCACTAACGCCATTCGTCAGTCGATAATCGATAAGATATATTTATTTTATTTAAAAATACGATTTTGTGCAATTACCCGCAAGCGTGGGGAATGGTGCGCAAATGTACTTTTGTACTTTCAGAAATATTGTGCTTTAAATACTTTATTTTTTCCTAAAATGGAATTACGTGCTGAGAGTAAACTAAATAGCTCTACCAATACTGAATTTAGATTTATATTATCTACAATGCTATCAGTGCTATAATGATTTCTGCTTAAGTGCGCACAATTCTCCCACTTTCCCCTACACTTGAAAAACCCCGATTTGAAAAACAAAATCTTTTTAAAAATATAGATCTTTCAGTCTTTCAGAATAAAATCCATTTTCAGGTCGCGGCAGTACATACCAGCTGGTCTGTGGATTATAAAATACCTTGCAGTATTCCACTAGAGCTTGTGCCAAGTAGAAATAGAACCGAAAATCATCAGTTTTCAGCAATAATTTTCTTAATTTTAGAGATACAGCAAAAATTGTAATATACAAATTTAAAGAACTAATAAAATCCTTTAAGTTTGTATATACAAGTTTTCCTGTATCTCAAAAATCAAGAAAGGCTGAAAAATGATGATTTTCGGTTCTATTTCTAGTTGGCACGAGCTCTAATTGTAAGAAGCGATTGATTTTTCAAACCGGGAGGGTCTGGGGGGTATAGAATGCCTTCTAGTACATCATTAATTGTGTTAATTTGTATTCCATAATCAAGTTACTGCGCCAGACTCTCACATGTAAAGGTATTTGGCTCTGAAAGTATTAAAGGTTTTTTTGATAAAATTAAACTTTCCGTTTCTGAAACCTGGGGGTTCAGGGTACGTCAGTAATTGGGTTAAATTGTATCAAGTTATTGAGTCAATAAATTACTGATGTCCTGGAGGGCATTCCATGCCCCCCCAGACCTCCCGATTTCACTAACAAACATGGATTTCATTAAATTAAGAACTCTCACTCTTTCAGAACCAAATAGTTCAAGCATAATGAGACACCCTTTAGAAAGAGTGAAAGTTGTTTAGATATATTTATTCAATAAAATTGAACCCCCAGATTCTCCGCTGGAAATGTAATTGGTTCGGAAAATTATACGCACATACTGTTTGATTTTCAAACCGGGGGGTCTGGGGGGCATGGAATGCCCTCCAGTGCACTCGAAATTTGTTACCGAATAACTTGATTATGGAATACAACTAAGTAGCGGTGTGGCGTAAAGCACACAGGTACAGTGACGCCGCCAGGGGTGGGCCAGAGTGGGCAAGATTGGAGTTCCCACCCAAGTGCCCATCCAAATTTTTTAGGTGCTTATTTCAATAATGTATTTTTTTAAGTTTATTTATA
Source organism: Cantharis flavilabris (assembly GCA_949152465.1). Taxonomy (NCBI): domain Eukaryota; kingdom Metazoa; phylum Arthropoda; class Insecta; order Coleoptera; family Cantharidae; genus Cantharis; species Cantharis flavilabris. Next base: position 8,049,904 of record OX424436.1, on the reverse strand, counting down.
AATTTTGTGTGCTCCTGCCCACTCCAAATATATTGGGCCCAATTTGTGCCTACCCATTTCAAAAATGCTGGCGCCGTCGCTGTTTCATCGTAAAAATTGTGCAATAAATTTTGGAAACTTCGAGTAATTTAAAGCAAAATGTTTTAATTACTTTGAATTTTTTAAATGTGTTCGCGTTGACAAACTCAATAGGCGATGAAAAAGTTAATAAAATAATTCGAGAGCTTTCGAGTTGAACCGTTATATAAATCAAGCAAAGGATATCCAATCAATACAAAAAATTGAGTTTAATTAAACACGTTCGTAACCGAGTATGACTTTCCAAAGCAGGTACGAGAATAAATTTGCAAGTTAACCGATGGATTTTAAAATCTCTTGATATTGGCGTGAGTGGGAAAACCGTTAGTAAATTATCCGTATTCTATTTGAATATGTTATATGGTTTGGTCATTCGCATAACGAAATGAAAAACACTTCAACAGTTATTGAAAAAGCTTCTGGTTCTACCGAAGTGTAACTTTAGTTTGATCTCGTTATTCGATCAAGTTTAATCTTTTTAATTTTCTCAATGTACAAATTTAAGATAATAAGACGGTAAAATTAAATACGACATAGCAGTTTTCGAAAAACGAACATGGATCAGTACGCAGACGATACCGCAATCTACGCGTAATCCTTCTGCGCACAGGTAGCGATTAAAGAAAATGAGCTACAAAGTTTTTTAACATTTTAAATAGCAAAACTAAAGCAGTGCTTTAAAATCACTTAATCTTACTTTTATAACATTAGATCTCGTTACACACAAAAAGTTTTCAAGGAATCTATTATAATTAGGTAGGTATCAGGTACAAATATTAATAATTATCTCTGAATCACCATCACATATTTATTTATACATAACGAGTTTTTACACCATAAAATCACTTTGTTGTTTAAATTTTAATTGTGCAATTAGTCTACCAAAATACCAAACTATTTAACCGATTCCCCTCTGTTCACCTGCGGGGTTTTATTAAAAAATATATTTCAACATATTGGTTTTCACGTTTAATAATTAAAAATACATTAAATTTAATTATATTTCTTATATACTAAATTTGTTCTGCTATATTTCGTCATTTTTTTGAGACTATGAAGACGAATTACTTAACGTGACTGCGAAGCAAAGCAACTCAGATAATATATCGTACATTTTATAGTATTAAGTGTTTTTTATTATTTATACTCGTATGTATTGTAGAAATTTTATAAAACTATTTTGTGTTATTTCTAATAATTTATAGCTTACTTTAAAATTAACCCATAAGGCCATAAGTATAAGAATATTTCACAAAATACTTTATGCTGTATATAATAAAAATAAAGTTTTCTACCGCTCTCACGCTTGCTCTCAGGAAGTCTGCTCTATAACAGCGAGCATGATTAACTCGAGCCGGGTAAAACGAAAATTGTATCCTTAATTCTTTGCCTTACATAATACATATAGTTGGTTTATATCGGATAAAACTTGCACCATTAATTAGTAACTTATCCTAAGGATAAAGTCGTAATTTAAATTTGAAATAGGCCTTAAATTTAACGGGTTTATTTTATTTTCGAAATAAAATGTGCAATTCAAAAGAGGAAATAAATTGCTAGAAATTCTTCCATCCTTAAAATATTTATTATTAGCAGACTTACAACTGAAATGATATTTAAATTTATGCTAAGGGCAGTTCCCTTATTAAGATTAATGTAAATAAATGATAAGTAATTTAATTGAAATTGTCGAATGCACGAATCTGTTGGCCTTTTCAGAAATATATTCTGGTTTTAAAATTATTAACTGAAAGTGACATTTTTGCTTTATGCACAAATAAGAATATAAAGGAAAATTTCACGAAAATATATTAAGAACTTCATTATTTTGGTATTTATACTACAGATATATTAAAATTTAAACAAGGTTACAGTATTCAGCTAAATTTGTTTATGCAAATTTGACAAAAAGAGTAAAAGCACTTAGCTGCATTGTATTATTAAAAGGATATTCAATATTTTCAAATAACTTTTACTTTACACATTTTGCTATTATATTTTTTATGAAGATTAGATGTCATGTTGTATGTAATTTTTTACAAATTTGCATAATAATTGTATTATAAAAATATAGTCGGTTGTGTGTGTCCCCAACTTTAGAAAGTGTTTTCTCGCAATAATTAAACTTCTGGGTATTAAACCCTTCCTTTGAGGAATTACATGGAATTACTTACATTGCATGTCGAGAAAGAATTGTGAAGCATAGACGGGATTTTACGCAAGGGAGATCAAACAAGCATGTAGTGGTAATGGTATATTTTTATTTTGTTTGTTTTGTGGAAGCCATTTTGTGTACAAGAAATATAATAAAAATAAGACTTACTTGCACAGGATTTGCGATTGAAAATCATTGGGTTAGATTTCGTGTGGTTAACTAGAAAATTTTGTGATATTACACTATTTAGCCAAGTTCCTAAAATGTTATGACTTAGGAGTAAACGGGTGTTCTGAACTATTGCACAAGACTGACCCATTTTACTAGTCAGCATATTGAGATAATGATTTAGGTAAATCTTTAACACATTTTAAATTTCTTGGATAATTTAGAGATAAGCTCTTTTATTTTCAAGTTTTGTCTGAATTATTTTTATTATTTCTCTCATCGAAACACTTGGATATGGGTTTGTGTCGTCAATAAATGATTATAGAAATAAGTAATTGTTTTATTTTTAATTTACAAACCAATAATTCTGTAGCGTCGAAATTAAATTGCACTACAATGTTGTTCATTAGGTGAAAGGTCCTGAAATTTTCACAGCTGTCATCTGTAATCCGTTATCTTCAGCTGACGTCTTTTTTTGATTAAGAAATTTTTTAACTGAGATAATGCAACGCAAATTATTCGATTGTTTATCATGAATTAGTCGCAATTAATACTAAAAGTCTAGTGATCCAAATATTTGAGCTGAGAGTGTAATTAATTATTCTATTCGTATTACATCGAGCTAAAAGCTAAAAAAAAAACTTCTCTCCGTATACAAAAAAATTTAACTAATAAACTTATTTATGAAACTTTTATGAATACAATAAACAAATTCATTAATATAATGAAAATATTCATAAATACTATGAATTTTGTTTATTAATACTATAAAATTTCAGTTCATTGATTGAAATTTTATTAATTTAATTAAAATTTCATTAATTCTTCATCATGGTATAATTTGGCAACTTTTGGTTCAATGTAGATTCGGCCAAGTTATATGAAATCATTTGGAAAGCAATTCCAATGTCAAGTGCCACTGTGCCAATTCCAAGGATCAATTCTTATTGAACGCCTGCGCTTAGCTGTGGTTCTAGTTTCTCAGGTGTGATCGTACTGCTACCATGATTCTCTTGTATAAACGTTTAGGGAAGGGCGATTTTCCTGAACGTGGAAGTCACACTACAAAGTCACTTCTTGGCTGAAGAGTTTCAGTGTTGCACATGCCAAGCATTTTACGCTTTCGAATGCTTTTCCGCGAAGATTTACCGCGGCAGCAAGCTGTGACTTTTTTTTAAACGTTTAGGTTAAAATCCTAATGTTGTTACTCTGTAACTCATACAGGAGCTTTACAAAAAGGATTCATTTCTGAAAATATAAACTTATTCTGTAACTATAACGAATCCTTTAATGACAGATTGTCCTTTAAAGATCGATCTTTAATCATCGACAAAACACAACATAAAGGCACCGTTAAAGAATTCGTTCGATTTACAGAATAAACAAATTCTTTACATAAATGTATCCTTTACCGTCTGGGGATAGAACACGTAATGAGAAAAGTCGATAATGAGAATTCAATAATTACAAGAGAAGCTCAATAAGTCCTAGCATATGCGGATGACATGGTCATAATGGCGAGAACAAAGAAAAAAATGATGGAAATTCATGAAAAGATATTCTTGAATTGATATTACGTCGAATTATATATTTCAACTCAAAATTGTGGGTCACTTAATCTTAATTGCAAATAATTTCCGATTGACAGTTGTATAATTCGCGTGTAATACTAGAGTTAAAAAGTTTTTTTAATCATATAACATGCGAACCTTTACTTTATTATTTGTAGTTGTAGTTAAAAATTTATTTAAACTATAATTCTACTATCTACATAATATTTAGTTTATATCAGGCTTAGATAGGATTACTTTGTTCAGTCTATTTCTCTCACGGACTTTCAGTCTATCGATCTCTTTAAATATGCTTCACATAAGTAACATTTGATGAATTTAAACATATTTTGAAGACCGAATGTTTAATCAAAACTGTTCATGCAGTATATGAAATTTTTATTTTCTAGCCATAAACGTAGAAAAGTAAAGGAAGGAAAATTTCAGAAACAGATAATATTCAACCTATATATTTATTGCTTTTTTGTTTTTGTTTTGTTTATTATTTTCTTGTGAATTGTTTTCACATAAACTCTATGATTTTGAGATGTTTTTTTTGTCGATGAATGAATGTTTTTTTTCCAGAGGCAACTAGTGGATGAAAGGGAGAATACCCTAGCATGTGAACTAAATAATTTTTTTGTTTTTGCGTCCAGAATACGACTTGGGGACGTTTGCGCCGGTTTTGGGAGCAATTTTCGAATTCTACGCAAACCAGAAGTGACTAAATAATAGCATGCGAGAGCACAGTTGGAAAAGTGGGGAGGAGAGAGAGAAAAAGAGGGAATAATAGGGGAAAGGTGGGGTAGGATTTGGAATTTGGAGAGAATAAAATAGAACAAAAAACAAAACAAAAGATTTAATTGACTGATTAATTGGTGAAATTTGCCTTTACTCGAACTCTGTCCGTCGCCCAGATTGAGTCTCCAAAGGAGGACAGGCTCTCACATTGACGCGCACGAATGGATTAACGAGATTCCACCAGAGACCCTTTTTTTTTCGATTACCTTTTTTCGCCACTCTGAGTTGCTGTTTCCTACGAGTACAAACTTGTAAGGTGAAATTGAACTGAATGTTGAGTATTGACTAGTAGAGTACATAGTGACTTGAAAAAACATATTCACAAACGTTCGTAAAATATTTAACGAGCCGTTTAATTTTGCAAACCAATGAAAATTATTTCGTAGTACAAGCAAATAAATTTCATTGCTTTGTTTAAATAAACGGTTTGTTAAAATTTTTACGAACGTTTGTGAACATGAGTATAAGAATTTGAAACAAGAGGAGCTGAAGGGGCAAGGGCTAGTTGTTGATCCGCAGTGTCCCCAAGTACATCAGTTCGTTCTTCCACATGAAAACACGTATGTGGGTAAAAAATCTTGTAGGTAAAGTCCTCTAAGATCGCAAATCAGCATTTACCTACAAAATATGTTTAAACAATCTGAAAGAGAAAAACAGTTAACAGAGGTCGAGCACAAGATACTTGACTTGCCTCGAGGGGTTGTTCACTCAGAATTTTTTTGTACACAGATTATTATTATGTAAAAAATTATTAAGATTATTAAAATATTATCGTGATTACTTAAGATTATTCCTAATTATTTTGATTGTTAATGATTACTAAGATTATATTTGCAATTATCTAGGATTACCTGATTATCAGTGATTATTCGTGATTATATTCATGATTATACTTGATTATGTGTGATTATTTGGTATTATTTGTGATTATATAATCATTTTAAGAGTACAAATTTTTAACACCAGATGGCGCCAGTAGGTTTTTAAAAAATAAACTTTTTTTAAGCACCTTGTGTTGTGTTCAAATTGTTTTTAACAAACTGTTACATTTAACAAACCAATAGAAATGATCTCTCTGTACTAACAATCATATAGAAATCATCCGTTAACTTTAACGGATTCTTAGACAGAGGTTACACGTTTAATCTGGCATCAGTCTGACTCTTCCTGCGGGTCACGGATTTTAAAACCCAATTGGGGGAGAAAGGTACTTTGTAATAACAAACTCTAGGCCAAGCGGTAGGACCCACTTCTCGAAAATGAAAAAAGTTTTTGAAAAAATTTTAATAATTTTATTCATATAGCTACTCTGTTGCATTAGACTATACGACTAGCACCCGCGCGGTCCAGGTTTCAATTCCCGCAAGAGTAAATTTTTTTTTAGTTTTTTTTTTAATTGTTTTCTCACCTAATGTGTCAATTTACCTATAAAATGATTGAATTATAACGCTATTACTTTATTAAACACAAAATTATAAAAATATTCAATCAGTCCGTAATTCTCCCGTCAATCTGCATCAGTTCAGTCCGAGACCTTGGTAAGATTGACGCCAGACCGCGCCAGACTGATGCCAGATTGAACGTGTAACCTCTGCTTAAAAATTTTATGAAACCGGACATTAATCATTTGAATTATACCCTTACCGTACCGAGTATACCGAAGACGGTGATCTATCTCCAGTAGATATTGATGTTTATCTTGATATTACTCACTATATAGCAACGATTCCTAAACCGCTAGTAGAAAATGGAAATTTAGTAGTAATACTACGTCCGTACCTATGTTTTATGGTGTTTAAACTAAGGTTAAATGCTAAACTTACATGTATTATTATTTGCTTTACTCTATTCTATCGTAAATCTCTTATATAAAAATTAATGCTTGCTTGTTTGTTAAAAATTATTTGAGATTACTTGAGATTACTTAGATTACTTAAGATTATTTCATTTAGATTACTTCAGATTACTACAGATTACTACAGATTACCACAGATTACCATAGATTACTTTAGATTACTACAGATTACTTAATATTATTTTGATTACTAAAGATTATTTAGATTACTAAAGATTATTTAGATTATTAAAGATTATTAAATATTATGGGAGATTATTTGAGATTAGTAATATATTATTGAAATTTTGTACACATGATTATTGAAGTGAACAACCCCTCGACTTGCCTAGTTTGCTAAGGAGTCACTTGGGTATCACATTTGCACATTTTTATCTATACGCAATAAAAATTTTAATTAATTAATTTACAACGAATATAAGCCCACATTTTGCAAATATGCCAAATATGTAGGTTATTTTACATTACATTATTTTACATATATGCCATTATATCACCAATTTTCAAAAATATGCAGCAAGCGTGAATATGCATTTATATGCACTATAAAATTCGGGACTCCGTTTTGTACAATTCGGATAGATTTCAAAGAATTTTCCTTGGGCATAGCTTCAAAACAAAACATGCAATTTTATACAATTTCTTGCTCTACTTATGAGTAGAGGCTGGACTAAATAGAACCTAAAATGGTCGAAATATGCATGCGAATATGCATATGCTCGAATGCTCGAAATATGCAACAAAATCGCCAAAAACTGCCATAATATGTAACATCAAATTTCATTAAATATTACAAAATAACTTTATTTTTTTAATTCTACTATTTTCTACTAATATTTTTAACTATTTTGATATACAGGGTGGCCGTTTGAAAACGAAACAGACGGGATTGTGGCCAACAGAATTTTTTTTCAAAAAATGCAAAAACACATCAATTTTATTATCGAGGGAGACAACTTTTGCGACCAATGTCACTTCCGTATTGTTTCATCCCTTCGCGCTGTGATGACAACCCCTGAAATGTAAATAGGGATGATATGGCAAGTGACACCTCATTTGAAAGGTCTTGCTTCCCTGAATTCAGTGCAATAATTTTTTCGAAGTTTTATCAATCAAAAAACGCTTGGAGAGGTTGATTTTAATTTCTATGAGGCTACATTTACTGCTATTCATAAACATTGACAGTTCAACCCTTAGCAAACCCCCTTCCCCTTGGAATTTTGAATGAAAAAATGGGTCCGATAAAAAGATTAGTTTAATCAAATTAGGGATTGTCCTTTAATCACGTGAGGTTCTAACAGGGGGAAGGGGGTTAGAATAACATCACGATTGATCACGAAGGGAGGGAGAGGATACTGTGACAATCACGTGTATTTTTTCTTGCGACCACGTGAAATCCAGAGCGAGCAAATTTATGCCTAAAAAGCAACATAACAATAATATTTAACTTTCAGCTAGCTTCCGGCACTGGACTTTGTGACGTCACTCGTCGCCCCGCTGCCCGCGGCCTTCTGTCTCGCCTTTTCTACTTGAAGAAAATTTTCACAAAAAATACACGTGATATTGGGAAGAGGGGGTAGGGGTACCCTAAAACCTCACGATGTATTACCAAAGGGGAGGGGGGGTAAAAAAATGGCATAAAAAACCTCACGTGATTAAAGGACGGCCCCTTAGATGTTCTACAATTTGAACAATTTAAAAAAACAAAAAATACACGTGATATTGGGAAGAGGGGGTAGGGGTACCCTAAAACCTCACGATGTATTACCAAAGGGGAGGGGGGGTAAAAAAATGGCATAAAAAACCTCACGTGATTAAAGGACGGCCCCTTAGATGTTCTACAATTTGAACAATTTAAAAAAATTTTCTTTAAATTTTTTTTTTTAATTTTACCTTCCTTGCGGAAAACAGCCCAAATCTCTAACAAAAGAAACTACCACTATCAAAATCTTCTTGCCAAATTAACAACCACAACTTATCGGTACCTTTACAAATGACTAATTCTCTAGTAAACTCATAAATTTTAATTTCAAATCTTCTTTACCCATCTATCTGTTCCGATTTCTCTATCATCTCTCTCTCTCACCGAGCAAGTCCTTTCTTTAACCTACCGGGTAATTCCAAATTAATGTTATAAACTTCAAAAAAATTATTGGACTGAATTCAGGGAAGCAAGACCTTTCAAATGAGGTGTCACTTACCATATCATCCCTATTAACATTTTAGGGGTTGTCTTCACAGCGCTAAGGGATGAAACAATACGGGAGTGACATTGGTCGTAAAAGTTGTCCCCCTTAATAATCAAATTGACGTGTTTTTGCATTTTTTGAAAAAAAAATTCTGCTGGCCACAATTCCGTCTGTTTTGTTTTCAAACGGCCACTCTGTATATCTATTTATACAGAAGTTTTAGGTTAGGCATTGCCAACCCAAAATTTAATTTGTTGTCATTGCAAATTTAAATTCTAAATTATCAGAGGAGGACCCGATAAAGAAACTTTTTCTTAATTTTTTTGAAATTTTACAAAAATATGCAGGAAATTTTATATGCAACTGCATAATATGCAAATATGCAAATGCATATAACCGGTCTCTACTTATGAGTTCGGTGGAGCAAGGATTCTCAGTGATCTTCTGTAGAGAGAATAGTTCTTGATGTTGCATTTCCGAAAGTTGGAAAACCAGGGGTTTTCGATGTCGTGGTGTCTTAGGTGGATTTTCTCATTTCATACATCAAAATACATAAATTTAAATAACAAAAAGGTCACGAAAATTGAAAAATAAAAATTTAATTAAATAAGCTTAATTTAAATATAATTTTTTTTTTATTCATTTTTTAATTTAAATAAGCTCCATTATGACATTTTTCTAATATATTTAGACTAGAAAATTACAATTCCCTACACAGAATTAAGGAAAGAGTGATATTTTTTAACATTTTATGTAGTTTTAAAGTAAAATTTGATTAATTTTCCAAATCAAGTTTGAATTCTACTTCAAACCGACTTGGAGACCGACGGGATCTACTCGTCAAAATAAATTGATTTACTTATTAAAACCTCACAACAATTTTAAAGAACCGAAAAAAAGAATGTTTAAGCCTTTTGGTACTTCTTGATCTCAAAAAATGTAACTAGCAATACAACCTTTTTTATCCCAATTTCTAATGTATTTCGCAAGGGCAAGATATGGAATTCTAAGGAATTCCAGTGACCTGCATACCGAAAAATTTGTTTGTCACAAGATTGACGACCTTTCCCTTTACACTTTCATCTTTTCTTTAAGGAAATTCCAATAACCTTTAAGTGATATTCAAATAATTCTAGTTTATTATCCGTTTATTATCTCCATTTACAGTCATCTGGTGCACCCTCACAAAAAGGATAATATAAAGTCCATATGTACTTTATAGGTTCTGTTTCGTCGGTAAATGCATCGTTCTTCCACAACTGTTTACATAATATATATCGCATTTGTCTGAAAATTGATTTTCTGAAATTCTTATAAAAAAATTCCCAATGCACGGCTAGACTGAACGATAATATGATGCATCGATCTGGTCCTGGTTTTGTCATAACAAAAATTGTTTTAGTTGAAAACTATAATAGGAAAAAAATTAACATTGGATGAGTGGCTAGGAAAAAACAAAGGAAGATGATATAAGTTATGTTTCAGAAGTAATCCACTTTGATTTAATATCCATAAATTAAGCAGAGGAATATCTAAAAATGTATGTAATAAATCATGGCTTTAGAAAAATCAGCTCTCCAGAGAGCTTTAACCTTTGTAAATTATAGGATTTTGTCTATAGTATTCGCAGATTTTTAGTGTCCTTTGTGGATTCATTATATGTATGTTGCAATAAATCAGGATTAGTGTCCAGCAAATTTAACTTTGCGAATTGCATTTTTTTAATTGTTGTAATTGTTTGGTCATAATTATTTCACGTTCCATAATTTCCATTCGTTCTGCAGTTGAAAATCGATGTCGTCATGAATAATAAACGCGAGAAATATAAAATGATAATTTTAAAAAATAGTAGAAAAATTACAACGCGTGGCTTTGGGATGTGGTTTTTTGTTTTATTCTATACTTTTCCATATAAAAGACTGGCATTTAACTTGCAGCAAGATTTCCAGCAGAGCTGCTGATGTACAAAACCGTCGTGATTTCTCATATATATTCCGCGGTTTTCGAGAGCGTCAGCCGTGAAATCAGACTTCAATTTCCGGCAGCGCTTTACTTCCTACTTAAGCAAAGACTACTTTCTTTTACGTACTTTTTTTACGACTTCTAAATTACCAAACAAATTACAGACGTATAATTGTGTCCGCTTTTCACTTTTTCCTGTTGCGAGGTGTGCAAGAAAAGTACATTAAAAAATTTAATATAAAAATGGGAATTCCTAAAAGTTTTCAAATGGAGCCGGAAAGTGAGGGAAATAAATTGAACATTTTTTGAATAGGCAACCACACCTTCGCGTACAATTAGGGACTGCATAAAATGTTTTGTTTAAATATTATTTTTCCTCTCATTTGCATCCAAATAACACAATTTTGATATTATGAAATTATGATTGTTCGCATATGCTAACGCTAAACTATCATTTTATTAATTATATACGTTGCTATTGGAAACCGGGGTTGGAACTATCGAGATAATTTAATCCCCCATAATATCGATCTTCTATTATTTGCAAACTTGGTACATATTGAGAATTATGTTCCAGTTACAGATTACCTGATCGGTTAGTCAATTATATTCATACATTTTATGGTAATTTCGAGATTATTCCGTTCGACAATAAATTAATGAGCCCCGAATCCTTTTGGTGTAGTTGCAACTACGTGTCTTCATTATATCAACTAATTTTGGGTTTACTTGAATTTTTTACTAACGTAAACGATATAAAAAGTTTGGCTTAAATACTTTTTCATGTTGAAATATTTATAAAAATTACACCCCACGTAGACTCAGAAAAACCAAACAATTTCGGGCGGTTATCTTTTATCGCGTCAACGTTCACTTGTTTATTATTTACACAACTGTAAGGAGCTTCTTTTAAAAGCTTTATATTTATCATGATTAAAAAAAAAGTTTTAAGCTGCAGTTACGATTTAAGCGTCAGCGAAGAAAGTGGAGGCTAAAAGACAGACCAAAATGAAATTATTGTTAATAACCCTTAGCGACAAAGCCCTATTGATACAATAAGAAAGCTGTTGAGTGTTGATGTAACAATCGCTACGTGAAACCGCTCCCAAAAAGTAGTGTAATAATTGTATAAAGCTTCAAAATTCAAAAGACACGATCGTGGTTTAAAAAAGATTACTTTTTTGTTTCAGACTACAATTTTTTACGTTCTTTAAAGTTCATATTAAACCCTGCAATTTAAATAACTATTTCGAAAATAATAGCTCTTGTACTTCCTGTTACCTACTTCGAATCTTCAAAATACGGCTTTTAACTCAGCTTTTTTTACATTTCAGCAAAAAGCTCTAATTAAAACAAATGCGCAATAAAGAATACAATAAGCTCTTAGCTACAGTGCTATCAGCATAATTGCAAAATTTGAAGTCAATCTGTTCAGTCGTTTTGGAAATGAGCATGAAAACCTCAGGGCCGGCTTTTGCCAAAGCCTACAGCCAAGATTAGCCCAGATTAATTAATTAAATGCAGGTTTGTGCAACCCTTAAAAATAATAAATTTAGTTTAATTATACCTAATAATACTTAATAAAACTAATTAATTAGTTCTGTACGAATATATAATAATTATTTTGCTATAACAATAATCAAAGCAATAATATATATTCGATTTAATTGATTACATTATAATTTATAATTTATTCGATCATACGTGTGGGAGTGATAGGGTGTTGCACTCCCAAAACAGAACAATGAATTTAAAATATATATCTAATTGTTATTATTATTGAGAATTTTGAATAATTTACTTTGTACTTGACTACATAATTTACTATTTTACTATTTCGGTTCATGGCATAAAGCGAATTTAGGAAAAGAGTTTTTCTGAAGGGACTAATGGAAAAAGTAAGTAAGTCACATTTTATTAAAATTTCTTACTGAGACCATAATGAAATTCTGCCTGTTTTTCTCTATAGGGGGAGAGGAAAGTACCAAACAGGAGCAGGGAGTTCGATACGATATCATCTTGTACACAAATGGATGCAAAACGGAAACGGAAAGTTAGAAACAACTGCAATAATAGCCTATGCTGTGATATCTAGGCAGAACTAAGGGCATTGGAAGGAGTGAAAACATAATCCAAGGTTGTAAAATACTGCCTAAATGTGCTGGTGGCACTGGCACAACAAAGTAACGAAGTATCTAGTAGAACCACAACCAACTTGCATAACATTTTAAGCCAAGCAAAAGCCTAGCAACCACATGTCAGTTAAAATTTTACAGGTGCCTGTACTTATAACAGGCTTTTTACAAACTTGTGACAGGCCTCATACAGGCAATTAGGCACACATAACAGATGCCTGCCAGGTACCTGTATAGGCACCTACGAGGTACCTGTATAGGTAGCACATACCAGATACCTGTCATAAGCGCCTCCCAGAGACCTAAGACAAGTCCTTGGGAGGGAGCTGTTACAAGAAGTTTAACAGGTAATTGTTTCCAGGTGCGTCACCGAAACGTCAACAATAAAACTTGTTGTTTAATTTAACACATTCCACTAACCCGATATTTTCGTGTTTAATCGTTATAACTTACAATGCAACCTCTCTTACCTATTTGTAACTATAAGTTTATATTTTTATGTATTTTTTTTACTTACCTGGGATTTCAACCGCTGCTTGCTTATTGGCTTGATTTGGTAGCCTAACGCTATGACCACTGAGCTACTGAGCGTGTTTAAATAAATTTTCTTTGATCAATGGTATAATGTATAATCGGATCATACGGATAATATTGTTTTTTTTTTCATGGATTATATTAAAATAATTATTGTATAATAAAATTAAATTTTATAAACATATTGCTTGGGAAATGGAAAACTGTCGTTTGGTTAAATCCGTCTCGTTTCGTTTACAAAAATAATATTTTTTTATCTCTTTGTATTGCAATATTTGTACAGGGTCGATCAAAATATGACGATTTTCGTCAAATACAAGCCTGTACACTGAGAGAAACAGCGTTTAATAAGAACCTGCCAGATGCTTGCCGCAGGCAATTACAGGCACAGGGAAATAAGCTCTTAACAAGTCCCTGCCAGGTACCTGTCTCATGCAATTTACAGGCAGGTGTCTGGTTGGTACATATCAGGCTCTGGCCAGCAATATTTGGGAACTTCCAGGGAAAAATTTTACTAAGGGGAATAGCATATCTGACTGCAAAAGGGACCATTAAGAAACTACTAAGTAAACAACATCGCTCGTACTGGGGGGATCTTCCTGAAGTAAGGCAATCGGGGATGTTCATTGGAGGACCCTCCAATGACAAAATAAAATACAAAATCCTCAAGCTGAGTTGACCACAGAAGAAGAAGACAGTAGAATTACTTACAGGACACTGCTGTCTAAACAGACACCTATAAATCATTAAGATCGTAGAAAATCCTACATGTAGGAAGTGTGGAGACGAGGAAGAAACTCCACACCTCATATGTATATCTAGCTCTAGCTTCAAAAAGGCTAGGATACCTTGGTTTTCCATATCAAACTATCCAGGATACTCAATTTTATTGAGGAAACTCTCCCACTCGACGGGCGAGTCCCAAGACAAATTTTTGTACATTAGATTTTCTTTTGAAAAAGTTTAAAAAGCAAAAGAAAGGTCATTTATTGCAGTATTGTTAAGATTTCCTAATTTCCCAAGACTTCCTTACACTTCTTAAGATTTTCTTGGATTTCATTTACTTGGATTTCCTCAGGTTTTTCTTCATTTATACACTAGATTTCCCTTGTGATTCTCTTTTTGATTTTAAGTGAAGAGAAATTTGAAAAAATTTTACAAGAGATAATGAAAATGCGGTATAATATAAAATATTGTCATTCAAGCAAAACATCATGAACAAAAATTTTTCGTATTCAAACCGGGGGGTCTGGGGGGTATGGAATACCCCCCAGTGCTTCTTATTCAACTCTTGATGCATCCTCACTTACTGTTTAATCTGTGTAATCAGAGTTATCTCGGTAGTATAGTAAATTATTGTTATTAGTTTAATTAATAGTTCAAAATTTTAAAAGAGGCTAAGCCTCCCTTTTCTGACCAGCCGCCGCTGAAAAAAGGTTATATTATCGCTCTTTACATATAATATTAATTTTATAATTATTTATTTATTTTTAAAATTCAATTAGTTTAAAATTAATTGATTAAGATACAAGTATGTATTTTGCAAAAATGCGACAGCGCTTGATAGGTAACACTAAAATAAAACAATTAAATGAAGTGAACTTCTAAAATCCATGAATTTAGATTAAAAACTAATTGATTTTCAAGTTTCGATTTTGAACGTAAGAAACGTCCGGTTGTTCGAAACAATCCATTCTGTTGACGGTACGTGTATTTGAAGTAAATACTTGCAGCACGATTTTTATAGCCGGTCGCAGTTGTTTTCTAGTGTGCAACTGTTAACATTTTGTTAACAATGGATCCGTGATTTTTGAGTTCAGGAAGCTTTAAGAATGTTTTTAGTAATTGAGTAGAATCTGTAATTTTCGAGTTAGAGCAGTATCAAAGAATATTTTTACCAAAAGGTAGAGCGAAACTTTATAGATACCTGTTTGGGTTTTTCAACCAAAATTTACTAATGAACCGCAAAATTTAATATTTATATTTATAATTTACATATTTGGCTTTCACAATTTCATTAGAAATTTTTTTAAATTTGAGTAAAGGTTATCGTCGTAATCTTCTCTGGGTTACCGTAATATCAAATACGTTTGTTTAATTAACTAATTTATTTAAGTTCGTTTCTGAACAGTTATTGTATATTTTGAAGAAAAAAATTGTCTTGTATTTACTGGAATTTCTGATATAAAATCGGTTACTTGCTACTCGAACTTTCAAGATACGTCCTGAATTTAGACTTCGACTTAAATATGTATGTCCTCACTATTCCCAATGTCTTCGATTAAATTGAATAATTGTAGAAGTTTTTTTATTTTAATCTTATTTTCGTAAATAAATAATGCAATCTTCCTAAATGCATGTCAATGAGGTTGCATATCTGAATGTTTATATTTTACGTTCATAAACAAACTAATCACTATGGGACTAGGGATCGCATTTTTAGGCATTTGAATGTTTTTTGCGTACAGGCACGTGAAAAATTTTAAAAAGGAAACCTGTTTTACGCCTTTCTGGAGTCGTTTTATGCAGTTTTTATTTTGCCTATATATGAATATTTTCAGTTTAAGTGCATATTTGGCGGTTTAATGCCTGAAAATGCATATATTTTGCATATTTAGCAAATTAAATAATAAAATTTTTTGTTTTTGCAAAGCTTTGAAGCGAATTAAGTGTTTTTTTATTTTGAAATAACTGTTTAAAAATTGCAGCAATCAATTGCACATACATCTGACATCTTTAAACCGTTACATTAATATTTGTTACGTCCTGTATTAACTATATCGGGTGCTTGTAAAGTAATTATTTTTGAACATACAAATTAAATTGAATTTATTACATGGCCAGTCTGATAAATAAAAATTTTAGCAATTTAAAAAGTATTTTTTTACTTTTAAGTAAAAACTAGTTAAAAAATGCTCTTATCATTCGTAGTTTATATTACGGCATTATTTTTTCTTTAAAATAATTAGGAAAGCAGGAATTTGTTTAAATATAAATAAATCATTGCCCACCGTTAACGGGCGTTAACGTCATTGGCCGGTCAATGACGTTAATGGCCAGCGTAGATAGGCATTGACGTCATTGCCCGGCCATTGACGTCGATGCCCAATTTACGTCATTGACCGTAACATCTATATAAATTCGGACTTTACTAATCACTAGTAAAATTTTCTTGTATTTTATTCATTTTGTACAATATTACCTACTTATGTAATCTTAATTTTCAGATATTTTAAAATTTCAGCAAACTAATATCAAATTTGATGAACCAATTTAGTTTATTAATTATAACAGAAATTTTTGTTCTACTTAAGATATTTTATCTTTTAATTTCTTGTTGTTTTAATTTTATTAATCTGCATTCCTTCTAACTAAACAGGCAACATTATTCTCACTATTAATTTTAATTTAAAATCTTGACAAAAAAAAACCGAGATAGTTTGGCATTTAATGAAGATATTTTATTAAATATTAAATTTTATATTAAATTGTACGTTAAAATGTATCTTTAATTGGTTGAATAATAAATGAATGAAGACTTTTAATTTTAATTTATAATTTTATTTGATTGCCTGCAGGGTCACTCTACATAAAACGAAGTAGACTACTGGGAATTGGAAAACTAGAAAAACCGATACAATATACGAATATTTTGATTTTGTAATGTTAAAATTTTGCTTTTTATTTGAATTCTATCATTTCTTAACATAATTTTTTGACATCTACGTTTACCTCATTTTATTGGACGGTTAAAGTTTTCATCTTAAAAGTTTGATTTCTTAGTACAATTTTCTTTGCTGCACTATTCTATTATGCTTTAAACAGTTTTCGTTTTTGCCGTATAGAGTCTCAGATTCCTATTTGATTTTTAAGCATTCAATTTCACATTCTATACATTTCGTATTTCCTTAATTTCTATTTTAATTTTTGATTTCGTTCCTCGTTCGTCACACAACAGGATTTAGTTCAGTCTGCTGCTTTGCTTTTATTATTAGCTGTTACCTAATAATGAATTACGCAGATATTGGTTTGTCTTGAAATATGAAGCTTATGTGAGTATAGGGCCTTATACAACCCTTATTAATACATATGCATTCAAGTGGATGCTCACGTTTTAAGAAACACGACCCTTCCGCAGCGTTGAATCTTGAACGGTAATTTTGCTAGGTATCTATGTTATGTAATAGCTTTTTGGATAAAATACTTAACATAATTATGTTCTGAGGTTTCAATTTTTAGAGTTAACTTTAAATAATTTGTTGTAGCATGTGAACCTACTATAGCCTCCTAAACGGGTATGCTATTGTTCGGAATTGTGATACGCCATTCTTATTCTTAACTCAATTTTTTAGCTAAACAAAAAAATTTAAAACTGACACTGTAAATTTGTTTAATTTTGAATAGTTTTTTTTATAGAAAGATAAACAGCCGAAGGAAACTTTTACAAAAAAACGAATGGTTATTAAAATCCACAACACAATATTGGCTCGATAAAAACAATAAAGAGCGTCAAATGGACTTCATCAAGTTTACTAAAAATCAATTAAAAGTTATCATCACGAAACAAAGAAATTTACTACTCATTTAACCTATTTCCTATACTTTTAATTAATGAGCTATAAAAGAGAAACGAGCTTCGGGAAAATTAAATAAAAACGTCACATAATTAATATCGGCAATAAGTTATCGGCAAAACTGATTAACAATAATTTAATTACTGAGTTGCGACTGAATATAAAAAATTTATTATGCAGTGAATTACAATTTTTTTAATTCAGATGTTATACAAGAAACTTCGCGAAATTCCGAATTTTTACAGCTTGAAAGCTTTAATTATTACACTTTTTTTTATTTGAAAATTTCAAAAATCCACCATTGCGCAATATTTGTTAATTTTTATTAAAAAAAACTTGAACTGGCAATTCTTATTTTTAGATTCCGCATCAGACACGTAAACTACGTATGATGAATTAAAATAGAAAAAAATAATTCCATGCTAAAAACTGTCATTGATACAAATTTTAAATCGGAAGTAAAAATGACAAGAGGACCCAAATTACCAAAAAAATTGGAAGTTGAAATATTAAGTCAACGGATGAGTGACACAAGCGTGTGCGTTAAATTAAGGAATATGAACCAAATGTCTTCTCATATTAACAGGACGCAAGTCTCCCCTAAAATTTTAGTGGCTCATAAGATCCCTCTTTCATTATGTTTTTCAACATGCAAAACCTATGGCACGA
The DNA here is from genome assembly GCA_949152465.1 of Cantharis flavilabris. NCBI lineage: Eukaryota > Metazoa > Arthropoda > Insecta > Coleoptera > Cantharidae > Cantharis > Cantharis flavilabris. Next base: position 8,031,234 of record OX424436.1, on the reverse strand, counting down.
GTGACATTACTTCTTATCTACCGGTGAACGAACTCAAAAACTAAATGTGCACATAGAGAAGAGCACCCGCTAATAAAAACGGTATGAAAAAACTCGAACTTCCTATGCTAAAAATAGGTTCACGAACAAAACTTTAAATATATCCCTGTAGGCACTGATGGTTCCATTAGTTCACCCTGGAGTCTTACAGGACCAAGTCCTGAATTTTACTTTAAGTTTTCGGTCGGAAAATTTAAACAACTATTTCCAATTTATTTAAGTGTTCACCTGAAAGATTTAGTGATTCAACAAGTTTTTCCAAAAGTTTGAAAGGATATTAATCAAGGTTGGTTTTTCGATTTTTTCTTCTTTTTATTGTATGCAAACTTTTTTTATATTATACGAAATTTAATAATTTCACCCGAGAAAACGAAATTAAATATTTTCGTAATTATTACGCCTTGACCCTTGCGACACGCCCCGAAAGTTGTAAGATTTGCTCCAAATAGAGAGAAGGAATTTGCGATACTTCAACCCTTATACTCCACTTTTGCAATTTTCGACAAATTGCCTTTATTAATATAAAACGACGACTGCAAAAAAGCTCGTTTTCCTTCTTGTTAATTAAGTGTAATTAAATTAATATTTTAAATTTACAATATTCGTCAATTAACTTGAACCGGAAATATTGCCCTCATTAATATCGTAAAATTGGTGATTAATTTTATTACCCTTTGAAACTGCAATAACATTTTGACTCACTTGCTAATATAATTAAGAATTATGTGTTTGTGAAAAACCTGAAAACGTATGCAAATCTCATTTTCCAGTTATCTAATTTCAAAGCTTCATATTCCAAATCTGTTTAATTTAACTTTTCCGAAAGTTTTGTGATTTTTATTTTTAAGGATTCGGTTTAAAAATTAATTAAAACTTTGGAAAATCTATCATTTATCTATGTAGGTAATATTTCAAAATTCATGTAATGCAGTGGCGTAGTTAAAATTGAGCATGTAGTTAATTAAAACATTAGGAGATGAAATCTTTCTTCCATAAATGGTAGTTTACGCAAAAACAGCTTGGGCCTTCAACTGAGAGTATTTTTGTACGCCATTGCTTTGTGAAACAGTAATCCAATACTAAGCGCTTCATTAGAAACAGACTCCAAACTCATCAAGCGTATGCACATAAGGCCCCGTAGGAAATTTTCCAAGTAAAGAAAACCGCAAACTGAAATTGAATCGTTTTGGTAGAATAGATAACGTTTATGAAACGGGATACTTTTAGTGAGTAAACCAAACATGCAATTTCGAGAAAATGTTTCGGATAACAGGATTACCTAGACACACATAAAAGGAAAATATACTTTTGCATTCCAATAATTTTAACAAGGTGGAACTTGGAAATATATATTAGGTCGAGGAATCTTATCGTTATCTAGCAGCTGCAGTGACATCGCGACGCCTGCTATGGGGTGAGTGACACATCAAGATACACTGAGGAAATAAAACAGGGGTTCGTCTTCCAATGTTTTCCATTGTTTTTTTTCAGTTTTTAATCACGAGTTCCGCTTCTCATTATAGAAATTCTTCAAGAGTTAAAATGTCAGAAGTGGGATATCATCGTCCTGCTTTGAAATTCTAAGCCCACAGCTTTGTTGATTCGCTGATTAAGTAAAGAATTTTTTCTGTAATTAAATTTCAAGTTGGAAAATCTCTCGACATTCTCATTAGTGCGTTTACACAAAGTCATGTTTGGTAGGCATACATAAATTTCTGGAATTTGAGGAAACATCAAACAATAGCGTTATAATTGTCTCATGTAAAGTTAAGTATATGAGGAAATTTTGAAGCCGACGGTTCACGTCGCTTCCGGAGAAATTCTCGCTTTCCGGTGAGCTTGCAATGTCATCATAAACCATGACGCTTTTTACTTTTGCCCTTTGTGCCGTAATTTAATTTTGAAAGCGCTTTTCAGTTCTAAAGTGATACCTTTTGATGTTGACGTTAACTATAAATTAGGAAAGATGATGAAAAGAAATTGATACTCCATAAAAGAAATTTTCGCTTTGAGCGTGGTTATTATTTTTAAAAATATACTTTTTTTTGTATTTTCGCTAACTAAAAAGTTGTAATCGGAAATCCATTTGGAAAGGTGGATAAATTACATAAATTTGAGAAAGATGGAACGGTGTTAGTCCTGTAATTGATTACCGGGATCTGTTTGAAGTGGGTCCATTTATTAGGCACCGAAAAGAATTAGATCTGGCAGCTTTGATTTTAAAATTTACGTCAACCACAATAATCGTTAATTTTAAATTTGATTTGGGAGGCGGACTTTATTACCGGCATTTCTTTGGGGAAATGAAGCCTTCGGGAAGTTCAACTCGACGGGTCTGACGGTGTAGCCAACGTAATTTCTTATACAAAAATGCACCGCTCGCAGAAGAGCTTTTTTCTAAAACTATTCGAGAGGTTTCGATTGGAATTTATTGAGACGTTCGATTTTTGCCATAATGTAGGCAAATGATAAAAATTTAATAAGACGATAAACCTCTAGAATGAGAGACGCCAGTTTGGGTTGAACAGCGTCGCGATGCCAGACAGATATAAATAGCTACAGGAATTCCTCTTACTGCTGGCTGACTATGCTATCTTTAGCAGCGTTACCCCCTGCGAACTCGCAAGTATTAGCATTTTACGAGTTTGTTTATTTTAATAAAATTGAAAACGTTACAATTTAAATATTTACGCAAAAAATCGAAAGCGAACCCCAATCAAGCTGATTCGAAGAAAAAACGTTTTCTTATTAGAAAAAAATTTTCCGCCGACTGACTTTTTTGAAGAAAAAGTAAAATTGAGGACTCTCACTAATGAGAATTTAGTTTTATACAATAAAATGTAAGCCGGGAGATAATCCCAATTGCTGGTTCAACTGCTGACTGCGTGCTTTGTTTAAGGAGCTTATGTAAAGCTTTCTTTTAATGGTGAATTAAGTCTACCCGCGTCCGCAAACCCATTATAGTTATATGTGAGTTTTGTAATTAGAGTAAAAAAAGCTGCTAAAGTCTAATCGTTTTTTTAACAACTTTCTAACTTTTAAAATACTTGAGATGAATTTTAAAGTTTCAAAATTACTTCTTCGAGAATTCATAAATTAATAATTACTTTTATGGTAATGTTTTATCAGGATCACATAAAATTTTATTTGCCATTGCAGAATTTAGCAATTTCAAATTGAACTTCTCCATTTTGCCGTCAGATCACGTAACCTGCTTGAAAGTCTTCATCACTGGAAACGAAAACCCAAAACGTTCTTCTCCTTAATTACGCCAATATTTAATTAATCCATTTATTTTTCAGATGACTTGAAGAACGAAGGATAAAATGACGGCATTCCGAAGTAGTGTTAATTTTGATATCTACATGGACTGTGATAGCATTGCGGCATCCACAGAAGAAATTCTTTGGTCGGATGATGATACCGTTGTTGCAGAGCAAGAATTAGTATGGCAAGAAGGTAAGTTATGCTCAATTACGACGTAGTACCTATAAGTGCTTCATAAATCGTAAATATGCATTATTACTTTTTTAAAAGCAAAGGTAAACGAACCAATAATTATATTATGTCTATCTTCGCATCCTATATTGATTTTAATATAATTTTCTTCAAGTCACACTATTTATTGACTTGGGGTTAGATAACTATTATGTTTCCAAAATATAAATGTGGTTTAGTTTATGTGTGGCTTTTCCTGTTTTCTCTAGTTTTAAGTTTCCTTAAATGGCTAATAAATTCTGATGCTATTTTAGAATTAGTAATTGAAACGCCAGTACGATTTTCTCATTCCAAATTTGTCTAAAGTTTACCTTTAAAAATATCGCTTATTTTTTTTGACTTTGAGAGACTAAATAAATATTTTATTCAAATCAAAAAGTACAGTTAAATTGTTGCTCCGTTAAATAAATGCTTTTGAATCATTAAAAATTATCCAATATCCAAATAATTAATAAATATAGCTGTATTTACTTGTTTTACAAGAAAGTGGAGACCCTACGAAATATGAACAATATGGCCGCTCTATTACGTACACTTGATATTGTTTTAAGTTTGATTCTAAATTATTTTATCGTAAAATCGCGGTGAAATGATAATTATTCATAAAATAAAACACCAAAAGAATAAACGTTGGGTTTACAAACAAAACTTTCTATACCAACTATACGTATTACATTAACTTAATATTTTTCCGCGTGATGGCGTTTGCTTAATATTAATCGCGAATTTAATCCATTATTTAGTATTCATTTATTTAGTAATATCTCTGTTCTTCTTCTTTTAATTAATTACAATAGAATTTGTTCAAATCAATATTCTAGCAGCATTAACACCCATGCGTATTGTTAAAAAAGAATTTTTATTGCAGCTTTGTGACGCTTGTAATTAAGGTATTCCCCTACTTTAATGTTACTGATTCACTTAATCAAAGTCAGTTATTATAGTTCCTAAAATATTTCCTAAGCAAATCAACACGTATTTTTTTCAAGTTTACAACTGCTTTAAGTATGCATTTCAACTTCCACCGCGCCTTTTAAGCCACCCCTATGAAGTGCTTGAAAAACATTGTTGATGACATTTTTTATTCTGGCAGCACGTGTTAAGTAAAAACACGTTGGAGTAGGCACGTTACCGGAGGTTGAAAAAATCAACATGTGTGTTAGGTATTAAAATAAAATTGAAATAATCGGGGATTTAGTAAACAAAGTACAGGAGTATAAAAGTTTCAGGTGATTATAAATGTAATAAAAAATAAATTTATTTACACAAATAAAATAATGGATGATTCAATAATATTACAATAACTATACCTAAATAAAACTTTTTTTATTAATTTTGGCTAAACTACTTTACCTTTCAATTCATGGTGTAAAGTAGGCAATTGTCCATCTGAATCAGAATTTTTCTTTTGGCCCCTAATACTACCTTACTTGGATTTTACTTTTTCAAAACGAATTATAGTAGAATCCGCTTAATGTGATCACGGATAATGTTATCAGTCGGTTATTGTAATCATTTTGACTGGGAACCGGCCGCTTTAATTAGTTTACATACAAAAACTACCGGATAATGTGATCAAAAAGCCGCTTATTATTATCACTTTCAAGGAATTTCCTTCACAATAATCTCTTTTTCTAAGTATCTTTTTCTGATTTGTCATTTCAATGCAAAAACTAATGAAGTTTCCAGTTTCATGGCCTGTTTTTATTTTTATTTTACTAAATGTACACTTTGCTTTATGCATTTTAATTTAAGTTTAGTTTATTCTTGCTAAATTTACCTAATTCTTCTAAAATTTGCTTACTGTTATCAGTCGGTTAATGTTATCAAAAAGTTCTTGGCCCAAAGTGATCACATTAAGCGGATTCTACTGGACATACAAGTACATACTATTAATTGGATAGGCCCCCTTTTGTCGAAAACTAAAAATTGTTTTTTTGTATTGTGTTGTATTCAATTTGTATTATTTGTATTGTTAAAAATTAAAGTCTTAAGTTTAGTATTAACCGCGTAAATCGCAAAACAAAATTTTGCTCTGATCCGCTGCTTAGCTGACTCAAAAATTCAAAATTATTTTCGTATTTGTATATGCAATTTGTATTGCGTTGCAATGTAACTTGTATCGTAAAAATTAAATTGTTGACTATTACAACAATGAAGCTACGTCAGCGGTTCCCAAATGGGGTTCCGCGAAAAAATCCAAAAAGAATTTCAAAATGGCGAAAAATAAATTTTGCAAAATTTTTTACTTCGCCCAAGGGTTCTGCGGCCAAAACTAATTGGGAACCGCTGCTCTAAGGTAACTGTCTTAAAAACATGGAGAGCATCCACTGCGACTTTAGTCGCAGAGCCCCAGCCACAGCTAAAGATTCATATCTTTCATACTTTTATATCAATCATGCTTTCGTATGAGAATGTTTCCTTAGAATGTAATTGTATCATTCTAAGAAAGCGTAGAGAGCAGTCCCTGCGACTGCAGATGCAGAGCTCCAGCCGTAGCTAAGGAACCTTAAGATGACCAACTTAAGGTGTGATTTTTTAACTGCGGCTTTTACATAACATTTAACTAGCCCGTAATGTTGGTGAAGAAAATTTCGCTCAGCTAAAGGTGTGATTCCTCAGCTGCGGCTGGGGCTCTGCGACTGAAGTCGCAGTGACTGCTTTCCATGCTTTTTTATAGGAATGTTTTCTTAGAATGCGATCTTTGCAGGGGACTCTAAGGTAACAGTCTCATAAAAAAGCATGGAGAGCATCCACAGCTAAATATTCATATCTTTCATACTTTTATATCAACAATGCTTTCTTATGGGAGTGTTTCCTTAGAATGCTATTGTATCATAAGGAAGTGTAGAGAACAGATGACCAGCTAAAGGTGTGATTCCTTAGCTGCGGCTGGGGCTCTGCGACTGAAGTCGCAGTGACTGCTCTTCATGTTTTCTTATGGGAGTGTTTCGTTAGAATGCGAATTTTGCAGGGGACTCTAAGGCAGCGGTTCCCAAATATGGTTCCGCGGAACCCTTAGGGGTCCGCGAAAAAATCCAAGGGTTCCGCAAAAATAATTTCAAAATGGCGAAAAATAAATTTTGCCAAATTTTTTACTTCGCCCAAGGGTTCCGCGGCCAAAACTAATTGGGAACCGCTGGTCTACGCACTGCATAGTGTATGGCACTTCAAAAAGAAGAAATGTTGCTGTATTGTCCCACTAATTTGAAATTCTTGGGTATAGGGACTTCTCGGGACGGACGTTTCGACGCGGACGTTTCGGCGCAAGCCGGTTTGGTGCAAGGACAGTTCGGAGCAAAATCGGTTTGACCGCAAGCCGTTTCGGTACTGAAATATAATTTTTGATAAAGACAAGTAGTGTACCTACATAATTTTATTACTGTACAAATAAAATTTGATTTGAAATATCTAATTTAACAAAATAATGATTGTACGGCCAGAGATGAGGATTTAATTTTTACGATACAAATTGCATTGCAACACAAAACAAATTGCATACAAATACAAAAATAATTTAGAAACTTTGAGTCAGCTTAGGAAGTGGGCCTGAGCTAAATTTTGTTTTGTGATTTACGCGGTTAATATTAAATTTAAAACTTTAATTTTTAACAATACAAACAATACAAATTGAATACAACACAATACAAATAAAAATTTCAAATTTTTCAAAAATGGGGGGCCAGCGCGAAATTTTGTTTCGCGATTTACGCGACTAATGTTAAATTTAGAACTTTAAATTTTAGCAATACAAACAATACAAATTGAATACAACACAATACAAACAAAAAATTTCAAAATTTTCAAAAAAGGGGGGCAAGCGCATAAAATGGTTTTTCGCGATTTATAATTTTATGCTTCAATACAATACAATACTTCAATACAAAAAAAAACATTTTAGTTTACGACAAAAGGGGGCTAACTTCCCGGACATAGAATTATAGCCTTCTTTTTTTTAAGAGTAAAAGCTCTTATTTCATAATATCACAAAACATGCATACAAACTTTTGATAATGAAAATCGTAATGGTTTGCCTCGGTAAAATAAATTCAAGACACAACAATATAATTAAATAAAAGATAATTACTCAAAATGAAGTATATAAATTTAAGTAAAAGCTGCTAAATTCTGTCAATATTTCTTAGTACACTATATAATTTATAGAATTTAAAAAATACATTAAATTTTACTGCATTAAAATCCGTAACCGAATTGAAATTCCATTAAAAACACACTAACGTAAAATTATTTTCAAAATAATAAATGCTTTTATAAGAATAATAATTTTTCAAACAACTGTTTTGCCTTTAGTTTCACCTCCATGGAAAGAGTTGATGAGATAATCAGTTCACATGCCTCTCATAATGGCCAAATAGCTAAAGGGGGGAATTCTTAGGAAAATCTGGTATATAAATGAAGGAAAATTTGAAGAAATTCAAAGAAATTTTAGGAAATTCTAAAAAAATTTATGAAATTTTGGGAAATATTAAGAATTGTTCAGAATACTATAGATGAGCTTTTTCAGTTTGTAACTTTTTTGGAAGAATATCTCAAGATAATTCTTTCAAAAATCTAGGAATTCTAGAGTACAAAAATTTGTCTTGTTACGGATAAAATGGTAGTTCATCAATATTTTAAATTAAAATGAAAAACAATTTCAATAGTTTGGTATATTAGCCATTTTTCGCGTTTTTGAAATTTTAAATGAAATTATTAAATAAAACTAGGGGAAATCCGATCTACAAGAGAGCGAAAATAGAGGAAATTCAAAAGAAATGCTATTGATTTGTTGCTGCTATTTTTGCTGCTATGACAGAAGGCCGTTGCACAAGTAATAAAAAAGCTAAGGAAAACTTGAGGAAATCATAATAAATCTAAAGAAATGCTATTGATTTAGTTTAGAAGTCCGCTGTACAAGAAGGTATTTGAAAAAATGTGGAGAAATCTGAAAAAATCATTTAATTCTTATGCCCGGTTTCACCAACCTTTGTCAAGACATTTGATCAACGTCAAATGGTTTGACGTTCGTTAACTCATGAAAATCTATAATTGTTTAAAACAGATTTGACGTTGATCAAATGCCTTGACGAAAGTTGGTGAAACCGGGCATTAGTCTTATAACCAAAACGGGTCGCCTTAAAAGGTTTAATATATTGTCATTTTTCAAAATCCTCCATCGATTTTGAATATGAAACTTAGAACTTGATTTTGTAAATTTTGTATTTTTTGGTTTTCCCGCCTAATAGTTCAGGTGGCAACAACTACACCTTTTCCACCAGGAATTCAGAAAAGATTAACTGCTATTCAAAAAACGTCAATTTTAATTCAGATTTGTCAACTGATATTCAGAAATCGTCAACTGTAGTTCAGATTTGTCAGTTGATATTCAGAAATCGTCAGTTGTAATTCAGATTTGTCAACTGATATTCATCTTTTGTTGACAAATCTGAATTATAATTGAGGATTTCTGAATATCAACTGGCAAATCTGAATTGCAGTTTACGATTTCTGAGTTTCTGATGGAAAAGGTGTAGATGAGAAAACCAGGTTTTTTGCGATCAGGGTTGGTCCCGTGAGCAGGCCCACAACTAGGCCTAATACTTTGTGGGAGTTAAAATAAGATTACTTTTTTTTAGCATCAAAGTCAATGGATATTTTTTTGGATGACATTAAATATTTTGTATTATTAATAAGTTAATCTGGATTCGAAGATATAGAAGAAGTTAAATTGGATAATTTGAAAGATTAGTTATTTCGTAAAAGGTATAAAATTGAAAATTAAAATTTCATGGCATCGTAAAATGAAATTAGATACGACGACATATGGGCAAATTATCTATAAAATTTTACGTTCCCGTTTATTCTAGAATCTTAAATAAGATTTAAATATTTAAATTTAATTTAAATTTAAATTTTGAATTAAGAATAAAAACATTGGATTTATTAAAAGTCTCATTGCTCGCAGTGCAGAACTTTGATTCGAAGGTTTTTTTTGGATTTTTAAATTTTGATTATTTATTCAAAAATATTATTTTTTGTAATTTATTGAAATTTTTCTGAAATGATAGAATGATCTCTTCTTCTCTCCTCTTTTTGCTAACTTTAAACGTAAAGTGACTTTTGTGCTTTCAGAGACGAGGGTGGCTTTCTACGCGGCAGAGCAACATCGAGTCACTTTCTACTTTTAATACGCAATATACTATTTTTTGTTATGTGCCCTTCTAGAAAAGCAAACGAACCAACCTAGTTTTACTTGAACTCGAAACTGATTCAATGAACAAACACTTACGTCGACTTCTGCAGTCATAAATCACAAATAACATTACATAAAATATCTTTCATTGAATGTTGCATATACATTTTTCAGCATTATTATAAAAACGAATCACATGTTGAAGTAACATGTCATAATAATAAATATCAGTCGTCTTAAATTTTCAAGAATGATTTGGATTTCATTCTAAAGAAATGAAATGGGGATCTCGTAAAATAGGTTCATTTTACGACAAAAACACACATCCGATGTTAATCTGAGATGCTAACTAATACATTTTTGCTACAAAATGCAAATCCACAGACATTTTTTGTGACAGGTTAAAAGCATAATCTCTTCCTTTTTAACGCCAGTCGGAGGATTAAAAAATAATAACACTGCACTCTTTTGGATTGACCGATTTCAATTTTCAACTAGTGAATCAAGATTTTATTGGATTTCTAAAAATGCGGTTTGCAGTTCGTTCGTGAAGCTTTAAAACCTTTGTGTGAAAATTGTAAGCTACTAAGTCGCGTCAAGATCCGAACTCGGGTTTTCGCGTCGATAACTAGGTCTCAGCGAAGCAGCGACACTAAGCATTTCAGCATTTTAAATTTGATATCATTGTAAAACACTTCCTCCTTGAACGACGATAATATAAATTTATTATGCGAGAATATATCTTCAATAACTGCTACACATTGAAAAGCAGTTGGAAATTTTAACAAATCGATACCTCATGACAACATGTTAAATATCGTTTACAGCTACATGGCTCTTGATATATTTTTTTTAATTTACTTGTTTATTTTGCATACTACGTACTGTTTATAAAAAAAATAATTTATTGCATATTTCACGTAACAAACCTGCTTACCTACTTCGGTTGCAATAAATTTTCCAATTTTCATATAATTTTAGTATATTTTACTAATTATGATTGCAAATTGATCCAGCTTTTTATACAAATTAGCGCTAAATCAGGCGTGCAGATATTATAGAGAAAGTAAATTTCATTTTTTAAACTTAAACAAGTTTTTTTCTTATAAATATTGCACCTTTATGATGCAAATAAAATATTAAAGCGATTATAATCAAAAATTCTTTAATAAGTTTAAGCAGATAAAGTAAAATTAAAGAGTTTGTGCAATTCGGCACGGGTAATAAACAAAAATGTTGAAAGGTTGTATTCGAATTTATCGTACAATTACAAATTGTAGGCCAATTATTATCGGTACGAAAGAATAAGAAATAAATTATCAGAATTACATTGCTGTTTTTAAAAGCATTTTATGTATTATAATAATTGATCATTTATTATATCGTCGACTTCCGACAACTATTTCTTTTAGAAATAAATTTATAAAATTCATACAATATTATCAATTATGTGCCATTATTGTACCTTTTTCTTGAAGAAAGCTCTCCTGGGAGAGAAAATATAAGTTAATAGTGCAATTCCAGATATTTTACCTATAATAAAGCATAATTTATTTCAATTAATTTTAAAAAACACATTAAGAACGTCGGTGATTTACAAAACCGACATGAAACGGCCAATACCTAAAAGATTTATAAATTGTTGTGTCGATCGATTTAAATGATAAACATCACGATATATTAAATAATAACTATCATTATCGATTTTATCGAGACGTTAATATGAAAAGCTGTTTTACGTTAAAATACAAATTAAAACACAAATTAAAACACTGTCGAGTTCTTGTTTTCATTTCATTTTTGACACATCATTGCGTTATTCAAGAACTGCGTGACACTTTTCCGTTTTTCATTGTTTAAAAATTTCATTTTCCAAGTCCCCGATGTCTACCTGTCCGGCCAGATACGGACAAATTAATTTAAGAACAAACGCTTTCTTTTTGATTATTTTCCGTATAGAATCACAGAAAATTCTAGAAAAAACCTGCAAAAAATACATTTTCCTTTCCCAATACGCATCACACGTATGTATAACGGCAAGTATTGAAATCCACTCAAAATCGCAATTTTAGTTGATGCTCGTGTGTATATTTGTCTGTGTGTCGGTTATGTTAGCGAGTGGTTAAGTCTGTGGTTAGGATATGAAAAGAAGTAGTATCAATCGCACAGGTTAAACCACGCTTACCAAATGTCATGACATTCGGCATAAATGGGCATCATAGTTAAATTGATTCGTTGAAAATTGCAGAAAGATAAAGTAAATAAAAAAAGTTCAAGTGTCAATTACTTTTGGACCCCTATTTTTTATATACCCAAATTAAATGGGGAAAGTTATGCTATATTTACATAGCCAATTTTTTATTTACATTTTTTTTGTCGGAATTGTTTAAAATGCGGAATTAATTTAAGTTTCACGAAGAAATACCTTAGCAATTTAAGTAATAACCCGAAGAATTTGTTTATTTTTTTCTCGGAATTAAAGTTCCGCGAAAAAATACTTAAAATAAATAAAATACAGTAAAATTTTTGTACACAATACTTGGAATTCCTGAGATTTTCAAAGAATTTGAACAATTTCCAATAATTCCTACAATTTCCCAAGAATTCCAACGATTTCCCAAGAATTCCAAAGAATTCCAACAAGTTCCATGAATTCCAACGATTTCCAAGAATTCCAAAAATTTTCAACAATTTCAAACATTTTCAAAATATTTCAGTAATTTTCAAAGAATTCCAACGAGTTCCATGAATTCCAATGATTTCTAAGGAATTCCAACGATTTCCAAGAATTCCAAGAATTTCAGAGATTTACAAAGAATTCCAGTAATTTCCAAAAAATTCCAATGATTTCCTATAATTCCTACGGTTTCCTAGGAATTCTAAAGAATTACAACGAGTTCCATGAATTCCAATGATTTCCAAGGAATTCCAGCGATTTCCAAGAATTCCAAGGATTTTCAAGAATTCCAGAAATTCCCAAATAATTCCAGTAATTTCCAAAGAAATTCGACGATTTCCAATAATTTCTACGGTAACCCAAAAATTCAAAAGAATTCCAACCATTTCAATATATTCCAATGATTTGCAAGTCATTTCAACGATTTCCAAGAATTCCAATGATTTTCAAAGAATACCAAAAATGTCCAATGAATTCCAACGATTTTTTTGAATTTCAAAGATTTCCAAAAAATTCCAACAATTTCCAAGCATTCCCAAGATTTCCAAGAATTCCAGAGATTTCCAAATAATTCCAGTAATTTTGGAAGAATTCTAACGATTTTCAAGAATTCCTGAGATTTCCAAAGAATTCGAACAATTTCCAATAATTCCTACAATTTTCCAAGAATTCCAATGAATTCCAAAGATTTCCAGAGATTTCCAAAGAATTACTGTAGTATTCAAAAAATTTCAACGATTTCCAAGAATTCCAAAACTTTTCATAAATTTCAAACATTTTCAAAATATTTCAGTAATTTTCAAAGCATTCCGAAGGAATCCAACGAGTTTCATGAATTCCAATGATTTCTAAGGAATTCCAACGATTTCCAAGAATTCCAAGAATTTCAGAGATTTACAAAGAATTCCAGTAATTTCCAAAAAATTCCAATGATTTCCTATAATTCCTACGGTTTCCCAGGAATTCTAAAGAATTACAACGAGTTCCATGAATTCCAATGATTTTCAAGGAATTCCAGCGATTTCCAAGAATTCCAAGGATTTTCAAGAATTCCAGAAATTCCCAAATAATTCCATTAATTTCCAAAGAAATCCAACGATTTCCAATAATTTCTACGGTAACCCAAGAATTCAAAAGAATTCCAACCATTTCAATATAATCCAATGATTTGCAAGTCATTTCAACGATTTCCAAGAATTCCAATGATTTTCAAAAAATACCAAAACTTTCCAATGAATTCCAACGATTTTTATGAATTTCAATGATTTCCAAAGAATTCCAACAATTTCCAAGCATTCCCCAGATTTCCAAGAATTCCAGATATTTCCAAATAATTCCAGTAATTTTGAAAGAATTCCACCGATTTCCAAGAATTCCTGAGATTTCCAAAGAATTCGAACAATTTCCAATAATTCCTACAATTTTCCAAGAATCCCAAAGAATTTCAAAGAATTCCAAAGAATTCCAAAGATTTACAGAGATTTCCAAAGAATTCCAGTAGTATTCAAAGAATTCCAACGATTTTCAAGAATTCCAAAAATTTTCAAGAATTTCAAACATTTTCATAATATTTCAGAAATTTTCAAAGAATTCCAAAAGAATTCCAACGAGTTCCATGAATTCTAATGATTTCTAAAAAATTCCAATGATTTCCAAGAATTCCAATAATTTCAGAGGTTTACAAAGAATTCCAGTAATTTCCAAAAAAATTCCAATGATATAATTCCTACGGTTTCCCAGGAATTCTAAAGAATTACAACGAGTTCCATGAATAACAAATGATTTCCAAGGAATTCCAGCGATTTCCAAGAATTCCAAGGAATTCCAGCGATTTCCAAGAATTCCAAGGATTTTCAGGAATTCCAGAAATTCCCAAATAATTCCAGTAATTTCCAAAGAAATCCAACGATATCCAATCATTTCTACGGTAACCCAAGAATTCTAAAGAATTCCAACCATTTCAATATATTCCAATGATTTGCAAGTCATTTCAACGATTTCCAAGAATTCCAATGATTTTCAAAGAATACCAAAAATTTCCAATGAATTCCAACGATTTTTATGAATTTCAATGATTTCCAAAGAATTCCAACAATTTCCAAGCATTCCCAAGATTTCCAAGAATTCCAGAGATTTCCAAATAATTCCAGTAATTTTGAAAGAATTCCAACGATTTCCAAGAATTCCTATGATTTCCATGGAATTCTAACGATTTCTAAGAATTTCAAAGATTTCCAAGAATTCCAATGATTTCCAAGGAATTCCAACGATTTACAAAGATTTCTGAGAACTCCAAAAATTTCCAAGAATTCCAGAGATTTCTAAAGAATTCTAGAATTTTTCATAGAATTTCAATGATTTCCAAGAATTTCAGGAATTCCAAGGATTTCCAAGAGAATTCCAAACAAGTGCACACAAAATTTTCGACATATTTACTTCTTGGTTTCGAATATGCTATTTACAATGTTAAAATAAGGAGAGTTTGAATATTTTCGTTAGTCACAGTAGTTTGAAATCATTTTTGTACGAAAGGTATTTTTTATAATATTTCATAACTGCAAATTTTTATGTTACAATTTAATTTATTATAATTTTAAATTTTGATTTATAGGCTCTTCTGTTTGCGAAACGAAAGACTTAATCAAAAAATTTTGTTTTTTATAAAAGTTGTATTTGTAGAATGGATTACTTTAAAAAATATAATCCTTTGTATTATGTTCTTAAACAATATAAAATATTATTAGTAATAACTAAAATGTTCAAAAGACAACAAGAAACCAAAAAAAGGGGGAAATGAGAGTAACTCTTTTCATGACTTTCCCAAAACTATAGAAACAACACATAAATAAACAAAACTATAGCGGCCTTACCTTAACAGTACAACAAATAAAACAAATTAGGACATACATATCAGTTCGTCCTCGGTGACTAATTTGGTCTGTGTACACAGAGCACCAGTACATACTCGAGGAATTCCAGATTCGAATCATTTAGAGAACGACTTTTTATGTTCCATTTTATATTTTATTTAAGAAATAAAAATTAAAAATATTTAATTTTTGCTTCCAATAATTTAAATAAATTTAAATACAATAATGATGTATTACTCGTACATCCATTTCACAAAACTCGAACGATTTTTCGATAATTTTATATTAAAATTTAATAAAGTCAAGGTAAACAATTTTTTTTAAATATTTCCACTAACTTTCCTTGTTACGTCTTGAACACAATTTCTCTATTCATGTACGAGTAAAGGTTAAAAATTATTTAAAGCAACGACTTCATCCTCTATCGACTGCATACTCTACGACTTTTACTTTTATATAGGTTTGAAAAGCAACTTCTTCCTAAAAGCTGGGTAAAAGCACTCCTTTTTATATTGACCATTGCTGACAATGCTCATGTAATGACGTCAACTTGCGGTTAATAAAGAAAGAAAAGTAAATTTTCGTGTAATTCGGTCAATTTAGCCACCAAAGCATTCTCGAATTTTTTTTAAGCATAACTACCAATTTAGTTTATTATCTTGTGGATTTAATGTGGCATAAATAAAATATTTATCATTAATAATACTGACATAACCTAAACTTTCAATCATGTTTTTCACATAAAAGTTTAATGTAATGTAAGTTGCCTATTTTCAGGCGTTAAAATAAAATTTTTGGAACTGCAAGCAAAAGGGCAAACTAAAAAATTAATTAAAATAAAATTAAGAAATTAATGGACCTGAAAGGTCTCTACCATTCGTCATGGAACACTATAACCGCTTAAAATAAAAAATTGCGTTTCATAAAAATTTGGGTTTCAAAATGACTTCGTTTTAGACGCAAAAAAAGGATATTTTTTTTATTCGACTTTATCGAGATAGCAAATTCGTTTCTCTGAGTGTGCAATGGCTTACCTAACTTTTAATTGTTAGTTGAAATCGTATGCTATTTTCGGATTTTCCCAGAACTAATGTTAATTTCCTTTATTAACCACCTTCGCGTGATAAAATTAGAAATCGAGTCAAACTAATAATCATAGTTGGAAAATTAGACAAGGCTTCAAATATCTTTCATATTATAGAAATGTATAGCTGTTTCGAATTACAAATTATGTGGTTACAATTAAGAGTGATGTTTTAATTAACTCCTTTTCAGGAGTGTAACACAAAAACCTTCAACTCAAAACCAATTTCTACACGAACAATTTGAACACAATCACATCAGCCATCAATTTGTAATTTTGAAAAATTGGGTTCTCTGTTATTATGCTAACCTAAAATAGTACAGTTCCCATTAGAATCGTTTACATAAGAGAATGAATAACCAAGGAAACTCAAAGTAATTATAATGTATTAAACAGGCAATTTTAAAGCAGCAAAACTAATCGTAACTGTCAGCATTTTCTTGATTAAGTTTTGAAGCTTTCAAAGACTTTAAAGCTTCTTCGAGATTATTTTCTTCGCCCAAAGTGTCAGTATAATTAAAATAAGCTTTTGTAGTCTTTTTTAATTTTTAAACCTGTCTAGCTTTAATTCCTTTGAAAAGGTCATAATTTGTCATAACTTTCCCTTACATGAACGTGGAACAAAAATCAAGTATTAATCCTTTTCGGTAATTTGGCAGAGCTTATTCTTGATTAAGCACTCTCAAATGTGGACACAAGTTTATTGGTCGAATTAAAATGAAATAATTTTATGCGAGCATATTTTTTAAAGTAAATTTGTAATTTAATTTTAATGATAATGGCCCATAATAACACAAAAAAGTCCAAGTTGTTACATAAAGAAATAAAAATTAAATTAAGTGTTTGTGTATACGAAAGCAGGCAAACTGTTGATTTTCTTTTTTTTGTAATTATGGTTTATAGAATAATTAACCATTAAAATAAAGGCGGCGTTAATTAAAATTTATTTCGATAACGGTGATTTCGCAACCAAATTTTTAATAAATATATTTATTATTTTTTAATAACGCCGCGCCGCTGGGAATGTAAAATCTGTTTTCTCGATTTTTGCAAATAATAAATTTGTTTGCATTAAAATCCAAAAAAAACTTTAATTTCGATTTTACAAAAACATTTTGTATGAATTTTTGTATGTACAAAGTGATGATCTGTTGACGCTCACACTCTGAATATACCTTAAAGCACAAGTTTTAGCGGTTTTTTTAATTCATATCCAAACGAGGAAAAAATAGCATATAACAGGACTGCGATGCCTATATTAATTCCCCTTGTCTATTTTTGGGAATAAACTTCACACTCGAGATTAAAAGATCGACATTAATCTTTTTTATATTACTTACTACCTAACGAAGACTTTCTGCGTTTTACAGGACATAGCCGCCGAAAAAAAAAAGTACTCTAAAATTCTTGGATTTTTAAAAAACAAAAAAAATTTTCATTTCAAGCTCACACTTCGTTTCGTTCCAAGATGTTAAATGATTTTAGTGGCATTAAAGATACAATCTTGTGGATTTCTAAAGGTGGTAGTAATAAAAATTTTACTTTATGAAAAAGTGTTGATACTTAAAAAGTACTTTAATATAAAAGTCGTTTATAAATTTTTGTGTACAACCGTAAATGTCAATAGGTTTAGCTTTATCCTGTAGTTTAACGTGGTTCTACATAAACTACGTCGTTACACTTTTTTAATTTATTTTTTAATTCGACGAGATTAACTTAATAATTTTCTTTAATCGAATATTTTGCCTTCAAAATATTAAGAATCTTACGCCCGTACCTGTTATGTTCCACTGTATACAGGTCGTTCAAAATGACACATATAAACCTTCTGAATTATGGATTCGTAATGAATTTTAAACATTCTGGATACTTTGGGTTATCTGAAATAATTTTTTGTGCTACTTCAACCCAAATAGTATTTTATGAAACTTGTTTTGAAACCGAAATATTTTTCTACAAACGTAAAAGTTTATTATTATTTATTTGTTATTATTTACGATGATAGAATCAACCTCAGAGGCGATCTCAATCTCTCTCAATCTCAAGGAAATCTCAGTCTCAAGAGACTTGAAATTTTTTACTCTGTAATTTATTTGTGTTGCATATTTTGTTTATTTCTTAGATTTTTATAAATTTATATACAGTACAGCCTCGTTATTCCGGACAGATACAGTTTTGAGTTTGTTCGGATAACCGAGTTTTCCGGATTAACGAGATTTTTTTTTACTTATTTTATTGATTAAAAACCGTTGACACGTATGTATTATTCAATTATTTTATTTTATATAGTTTACATTAACAAAACTAAACTAAACAAATTTAACAAATAATAAAAAAGTCAAAATAAAACTTAAAAAAAACCAATAGGTACATTTATATGTTGTGGCAATAATTTTATACAATCAGTTGGATACTGGGGTACTCGGTACTACTCAGTGCGTATAGCGTAAACCTACAAATGCACACTAATCTCAAAAAGTTTTCAGATTTTGAAACTGGGGGGGTGTTCTGAACAAAACTGAATTTACAGTTGTCGTTCTTTGAATAGCAGTTTACAAATCTGAATTGCAGTTGACAATTTCTAAATACATATTATATCAGTTGACAAATCTATATTAAAGTTGACGATGTCTGATTGCCTAGGTTGTGCGGCCTGAAGGCCGCACTGATCCATCACTCCACCGTAATCACTTAATATTTTTAGGCTGGTACCTTAAAATTAACCAATTCTAAACAGGCCGGTGGAAAAACGCGGATACTTATTATTATGATTTTTTTTTGTTTAATTTATTTCATAAAATTTCTATTTGACCTGGGTATCGAATCAAATATAGTCTTTGGAAGTATCTAACTTCCTTCCTAAATCATGAAAGGTTTAACGTAATTCTTATTAATGTTGAATAAATTAAGTTTCCGATAGAAAATTATTAGTATCATTTTATAAGAATTCAAGAACGGGCTTAACCTCGGATTGTTATCAAATTGACAATATTGTCAGTGTCAACTAGGCAAATTGACAATGTATCGTAAGCATGAATTGCCAATTTTATTTATTGTTACTGATAATTGAAAAACAAATTTATCACAATTATTGCATGGTTAAGTACAAGATAAGAATATGAAAGATATTAAATAAACTGCCAGATATCAATCGCGAGCTTAGGCGGATTTATGGGGGGAGGGGGCACCCCTCCTTCAGACGTTTAAAAATAGACAAGGGAACAATCCCAAATCTGAAAACACTTTTTGCCCGTCTGATCTTTTTGCTCCTTCCAGAAAAAATTCTGGAACCGCCCCTGATCGCAATATAGATTAAGCAGCGACTTGTAGTTTGTCATATTAAAGGGCCCGGGGGGGGGGGGCGAAAAATTAAAAATTAGGAGAATTACACTAATTTGGTCAGGAAAAGTCTAGGAATTTTTTATTTTTAAGGAAAAGTCGTGGAATTAATTAGGAAAAATTCTTGGAAAATTCTTGGAAAATTCGACAAATAAAAAATTTACAATTGTTAAAATTTGAAAAATTTTTAATTTTGATTTAGGGCAGGGGTCGGCAACCTATTCAAACGGAAGAGCCAAAACTTACAATTTACAAAATTTCCCAGTTTTTAAAGAGCCACTAACATTTTTATTTCAATATTATGGTATTTTATCCTGTTTTTATCCTGTGTTTTTACCCTGTTTAAAGTTTTTTTTTGCAGAATAATACTTTTTATGAGTTTTGAAAATAAAATAATAAAAGTATTAGGTAATATTTATGCGTGGACCTGGAGAGCTGCATTTCGACATCAAAAGAGCCACAGGTTGCCGACGCCTGATCTAGGGGAAGACTTGGAAAAGTTAGGGATTTTGTTTTTGAAAGTTGGACAGAAAACATACACAAGTTTTTAGTTTTTGAAACCGGGGGGTCTGGGGGGTGTGGAACACCCTCCAGAACACCTAAACAAAATTAGACCCAGAATCTAGCTTTATATAGATTTTTCCAAATATTTTTTGTAACCTAGATCCAGTAATGCCCAGTGGAATCACAACTTTAAAACTGGAATTGAAATCCGTTTGCTATTTGTGTTTTTTAACACACTTACAGGTATACTGGAGGGTGTTCCACACCCCCCAGACCCCCCGGTTGTAGAAACTGAAAACTTGCATATATGTACATGTTCTGTGTGATTGCTTTATTTTTGCTGAAATAAACAGTAAAAATAAGTGAAAAAATTAAGCAGAAAAACGGAAAATTCGATCATCTTGAATGATTTTTTTTACAATTTCGGGGGACAGATCTACTCCCACATCAACTTTCTTGCTATAAATATTAACTTTTCACCTTTCTAGTTTATCAGAAAAAATGTAAAGGCTAAAATAATTGTTAAAAAAAATAATAAAATAGATAGGGGGGAAGCATCCCCCGATAGCGGTGGATGATGGAAGAAAACGAAGGTCATATTCGAATTTGGGAGGTTAATTTACATAAGAATCAGGAGCAATGGTATCAGGACTCGAAAATAAAATTTTATTTGCAGACCTGTGTTATCATTAGGGGACGTTCGTTAACTACGTGAGCGTTTAAGGGAGGAGGAGATCAAGGAGTCTCGGTAAATATCATGTAATTTAAAAAACAAATTTTACGTTATCTCACTAGGGGCAGAGGGGGTCGAAAAATCGCCTCACGTAATTAATGGCCGACCCCTACTTATTTAACTTTACCAATTAAATCAAACAAAATATGAATTAAATCACAATTCGTGACTTCTCGTTTAGCGTTTTCTTCTTTTTATTCAAAATTTAATATTTTATAAAAAATTAAATTAAAAACGCTCAATTTTAGAGCCTTCTGAATTTTGGCGCTGGCTGCGGCCCTGAGTGATGTCATAGTTTAGTCTTATAAAAGAGTACTGATGAATTGCATTAATTTGAAATTGAAACTAGAAATTCGTCCGGATTGCAGAGATAAAAAATATAAAATGTCCGAAGAGCCGGAATGGCCGGATTACTGGAGTGTCCAGAATAAAGTGTGTCCGGATAAGCGAGGCTGTACTGTATTTCTTCAGATTTTATATCCTTTCTATCTTCTATGTTAACACTTCCGAGTCTTAACTTGCACTTTTCACAGCAAATCGCTTTATATTCAAATGCATATTTCTAGAAACTTCCACAAACTTCCATGAATTTCTATAAACTTCTATAGGTTTCTAGAACGATCCAGACTGCAGAGTCCGCAGTATTTAAACATTAATAATGACAATATTAATAACATACATTAATCATCAATATAAATAACTATTATTGTTTCGAAACAATAAAACCTACATTAAACTACATGTTCGGCTTCTTAAGCCATGATTCGGCATTACAAATTAAAATAAAAAATTTTATTTTGAAAATATTTTGAGATTTTATATTTTAAAAAATTGAAGAAATTACATAACCTTTTCTAACCGATTGATCTTAGTTAATTCTGTATACCACAGGAATGTGCAATATTAGGATGTATCCTGGCTGTAAGCTCTGCTAGAGCCGTCAGTAGTTTTCTTAGCTTGCATCGCGACCAGAATTGTTCGTAGCGCTGATGGACTTGTCAGTTCAGATAAATCAATGGCTGGCGGCTGCAGCTGCTCAATACGTTTCTTAGGCACATACATTTCGCAAAAATATTTTCCTTTAGAATATTTATCTTCGGCAAACTGACTTGCAGTAGGCTTTTCCCATGGCTGTTCAAAATTAGTTTTAGATAAACTTTCTTCTTGGTTTATAAAATAGATCAAGCTTGCTACGTGCTTACATTTACCACTCTTGTTGTAAACACAAGTGCAAGAAACACTTACAATTTGGCGATCGGCATTAATATATAACTTAGTATTGTAAAAAAGAAAAAGAACTCAAAATAAAAAATTTTAAGTAAATTTGTGGTTTTTAGTATGTATTTATGGTTAAATTCAAAAAATATAAGAATAATACAATACGTAGAAAATCAAAATTCAAAAAATTTAAAAAGGAGACAATTAACACATAACAGGTCTGGATTAAGAAAATTTGAAAAAATGAAAATTTCGTAATACGAAGTACAATATAACGTTATTTCATGGTTATTGCCATTCATCAGTTGTACGCATCGATTACGATTACATTGTAAAATAAGAAGAAAAAATTTTTCAAACTAAACAAAATTATCGACTAAATTGTACAAAATTGACTTACCATAACCTCCAAAGATTATCAAAACTGAACTTGTTACACGAGGTATGAATAATTTAAAAATGATTTGAACTAAGAAATTCGTTTACCTAGCACTGCTAGTTTGAAATCCGAAGGCACTGCCCTCTTAATATGATTTCTAAAAACTTTGAAAAAATTCAAAATTCAAAAATTTACCACGTTTTTTAACCGTGAGGCGTAAAACTAGAAAAAGAACTCAAAATAAAAAATTTTAAGTAAATTTGTGGTTTTTAGTATGTATTTATGGTTAAATTCAAAAAATATAAGAATAATACAATACGTAGAAAATCAAAATTCAAAAAATTTAAAAAGGAGACAATTAACACATAACAGGTCTGGATTAAGAAAATTTGAAAAAATGAAAATTTCGTAATACGAAGTACAATATAACGTTATTTCATGGTTATTGCCATTCATCAGTTGTACGCATCGATTACGATTACATTGTAAAATAAGAAGAAAAAATTTTTCAAACTAAACAAAATTATCGACTAAATTGTACAAAATTGACTTACCATAACCTCCAAAGATTATCAAAACTGAACTTGTTACACGAGGTATGAATAATTTAAAAATGATTTGAACTAAGAAATTCGTTTACCTAGCACTGCTAGTTTGAAATCCGAAGGCACTGCCCTCTTAATATGATTTCTAAAAACTTTGAAAAAATTCAAAATTCAAAAATTTACCACGTTTTTTAACCGTGAGGCGTAAAACTAGAAAAAGAACTCAAAATAAAAAATTTTAAGTAAATTTGTGGTTTTTAGTATGTATTTATGGTTAAATTCAAAAAATATAAGAATAATACAATACGTAGAAAATCAAAATTCAAAAAATTTAAAAAGGAGACAATTAACACATAACAGGTCTGGATTAAGAAAATTTGAAAAAATGAAAATTTCGTAATACGAAGTACAATATAACGTTATTTCATGGTTATTGCCATTCATCAGTTGTACGCATCGATTACGATTACATTGTAAAATAAGAAGAAAAAATTTTTCAAACTAAACAAAATTATCGACTAAATTGTACAAAATTGACTTACCATAACCTCCAAAGATTATCAAAACTGAACTTGTTACACGAGGTATGAATAATTTAAAAATGATTTGAACTAAGAAATTCGTTTACCTAGCACTGCTAGTTTGAAATCCGAAGGCACTGCCCTCTTAATATGATTTCTAAAAACTTTGAAAAAATTCAAAATTCAAAAATTTACCACGTTTTTTAACCGTGAGGCGTAAAACTAGAAAAAGAACTCAAAATAAAAAATTTTAAGTAAATTTGTGGTTTTTAGTATGTATTTATGGTTAAATTCAAAAAATATAAGAATAATACAATACGTAGAAAATCAAAATTCAAAAAATTTAAAAAGGAGACAATTAACACATAACAGGTCTGGATTAAGAAAATTTGAAAAAATGAAAATTTCGTAATACGAAGTACAATATAACGTTATTTCATGGTTATTGCCATTCATCAGTTGTACGCATCGATTACGATTACATTGAAAATAAGAAGAAAAAATTTTTCAAACTAAACAAAATTATCGACTAGTTTTACGCCTCACGGTTAAAAAACGTGGTAAATTTTTGAATTTTGAATTTTTTCAAAGTTTTTAGAAATCATATTAAGAGGGCAGTGCCTTCGGATTTCAAACTAGCAGTGCTAGGTAAACGAATTTCTTAGTTCAAATCATTTTTAAATTATTCATACCTCGTGTAACAAGTTCAGTTTTGATAATCTTTGGAGGTTATGGTAAGTCAATTTTGTACAATTTAGTCGATAATTTTGTTTAGTTTGAAAAATTTTTTCTTCTTATTTTACAATGTAATCGTAATCGATGCGTACAACTGATGAATGGCAATAACCATGAAATAACGTTATATTGTACTTCGTATTACGAAATTTTCATTTTTTCAAATTTTCTTAATCCAGACCTGTTATGTGTTAATTGTCTCCTTTTTAAATTTTTTGAATTTTGATTTTCTACGTATTGTATTATTCTTATATTTTTTGAATTTAGTATTGTAATACTGAGATGTTACAGCTGTTCGTCTTTTGATTTCAGCCTTGATTAAATAGCTTATCCCATCTTTTCTGAACTCCTCCACATTGTGTACATGTCCAGACTCAACTAATTTCTTACCTTTGCGTTCAGTTTCTGGCTGAAATAATATATCGTGATTAATTTTTTCGAACCCACTTCTTATTATAACATCCATAATGGGAAAGTTTCGCTTCTATTTTATTCAAAGTTATATACCTAACTATTTTACTTATATAATAATATTTTTCAATTGGTAGATTATTATTTATCAGATTTATCGGACAACTCTTTGAGTTGACTCTCATCTGTCCCTCTGTCCATCTGTGCTCTTGTAGCAGCGATGACAGAAGATGCGAGAGCTGAAGCAATACAACTCTTACACCTAACTTTTGCCAAGAACAAGTTCATAAGAAATGTTTTTCCGATACTACCAAAATCTGCCCATAATCTGACTCAACTCTGCCAAGAACTTACCAATAGGCAGTCAAGGTGTTCACATCGTAGTTGCTCCCATATTCCACTTGTGAGCATTGCAATACTGAAACTCCTGGCTCATAGTACCATGAACTACACTACAGTACTGTCTGTTTCATAAGCCAAATCAGAATAATATGTCATGCAACTAGGCCAAAATTCTCTACAGAAATGCTTGCTGTTCTACTTTCTTGGACGTTAAAATCCCGTTTTCACACAACTTTCAATTTTTCAAATCACACAAAAGTTTGGTCTCTGAAACTGGAGAGTACATCTGGAAGCTATTTAAAACAAAACTGGCCTATTTGACTTGTGACTATTGGACTCGGAATCTAAGTTTTTTGGCTTTCTGCCAAATTTAGAAGGGATCACTTTCTTTCTTGAAATAAGTTCTCGTAACTTAAAAGTCAACAATAATTCTTTCATTTTTTTTTTAGTTCAAACTATACCAAAGAATTTAAATTTCCAATAATAGTAATTTTGTGTTCAAAATTTAATATTGTTCTGCTTTGAGAAAGTGGCGCCCCCAACGTTCTCCCCGTAGCAACCGCCACTGATACTTTAATAATTAAATGATATTTTGATTTACATTTTGGTTGTTGATATTTGGATATTGTTCAGTTAGTCCAAAGTCAAAAAATTGTGTTAAAATATTCAACAGGGTTGTAGATTTAATGTTCAAAATTAAAAAAACAACTTTTGCTTAGTCGATTGACTTTGTTTTTACTATAATTCAGTCTATTGCCTGCTGGAAGAAGTCATCTGATTTGGAAATCTACGAGTAGACAAAATGTCAACATCGACTATTACTTTTAAGCAGGCCCGTAGCCAGGATTTTATTTCGGGGGGGCACTCATAAAAAAAATTTTTTTTGGGGGGTTTCCCTTTCGAGAATTTTCCGGGAAAAAAAATTTTTGTTCCCACTTTAAAAATATATCTATTTACCTATTTTATTTTCAAATTTTTTTTGCTTTTGAACATTTCGGAGGGGGGGGGGGCACGTGTCCCCTGGCTACGGGACTGCTTTTAAGTTTTATGACGAATAGTACAAACTTTTAGCCGATTTGGTGATCTTTAACAATTAACAATATTGCTTTTTAAATGTGGTTCAGGTTCTCTTTGTAGTCCAGTAACCACGTCCAAAAAAGGGGGTCTAGCTGACAAATTTCTGTGGCAAAGGATTGAAAACTGATTCCTATGTAATTTTGGTCGTAGAATCCTAATTTGAGGTTTGCGAACAAAATTTCCTTGTGCCAAAGCCGCCATATTGAAAAAACGATGCAAAATCACGTTTTTTTGCAAAAAACTCAAAATTTTGGGCAACCTATTGATGTTTCGAAAAAATATCATGTATCAAAAAAGAAGTAGATAAAATTTCTTACAAAATGACTTTTTCGTTCATTTCCTAGGACGAAAATTAACGCTGCAGGTGCCATTCGCGTTTTTGCTGGGTTTTCGAAAAATTCAAATTTCATAATTTCTCGAGTGAAATATAGGTTTCCGTGCCAACGGCAACGAGTAAAAATATAGCCTCTGGTCAGCATGGAATTTGAATTTTTCAAATTTTTTAAAAAAATTTCAAAAAAAGTTGAATTTTTTGAAAAACAGGCAAAAACGCGAATGGCGCCTGCGGCGTTAATTTTCGTTCTAGGAAGTGACCCAAAATGTCATTTTGTAGGAAATTTTATCTACTTTTTGATTCATTTGATTCATTTTTTAAAAAATACACGAAATCTAGTGCTTTTGCAACAGAAACTTAAAAGAAAACCCTCTATTTTTCAAAAATAAAATAAAATAAAAAAAATTCTCGAAAAATTATTTACTGCGATATTTAGAATTTGTAAAGCTGTTTTACAATAAATGTTTAATTAAAAGCTATTAGTTAATCCGGGGAGTCTGGGGGGTATGGAATACCCCCCAGTGCACTTTATAGTATTCATTTTATTTCATATTATACCTATTTCATGCTTTCTGATTTGCTGGCGAGTAAAAATTAGGAATATAAGCAAAAAAATAAAAACGAAAAATTCACTTCATTCAAGATACCACCTTCATCATCAACTGTCAGGTCATGGCCCAAAATTCTTTAAATCTTCTAAAAATCGTAATACATTGTTTTTTGTTATTATTAACATATAATAATACATATTGTAAAAAGTTTAAATTCTTTTCATGTCAAAATTAAACTTAATTGAATAACTTACTACTTTATTACATCAAAATTATGCAAATGAATTGATTTATTAGTTTGAGAATCCGAAATTCAAAACCAATGATATCATCTGTCACAAACTAAATCAATTAATTTGCATAATTTTGATGTGTAATAAAATATTAATTTATTCAATTTAATTTTAACATGAGAAGAATTTAAAGTTTTTGCAATAAAAATTTTGTTTCTCTATTGGTCATACAAATCTGCAACCTACGTCACAAGAGCCTGAAAATCTGTAAAGGCATTACTATATGAAGACGGTCACAGCCTGGCGCTTATATCCAAGAGTTCAATTCTAAAGAAAAATCCTAATACATGAAATCCCAGCACGCTGCTGCTGCTCCTTCTCCAGCGTGTCATTTTTTAGTAAAAAAAGAAACACTCTGATTGGTCGATTTTTTTTACCAACCGAAAAATATATTAAACTAAGGTTAGGACAAAAAGTATTTGAAAAAGAAGATAATGAATAACTATTAACTAATGAATATAATAGCTGCTTCTCATACACCGCATCATTAAAAAAAAAATTTTTTAAGAAAATGTACGATACAAAATTGAAGATGTATTAACGTCTTAATGGATAACCGAATAATCGGATCATTGTATAAGCGGATAATCGGATAAAATTGTGTACAATTTATTTTTAATTAAAAAATAAAAAAATTAAAATTAATAAGTACGATTTGATTTATAATTGGGTTATGTTCCTTGAGTTATATGAAGAAAGAGAGAGAGAGAGAATATTTTAGAGTGTAGAGTATAATTTCAGGCATCTTCTAGCTCCCTCCATTGACTGCATAGATAATTATTTTTAGTAGATAATCGTAGATTTGAGTATGTCGTTGGATTTCTGAAATCTTTCATACGTGATGGGGACGATGGCCGCCTGCGAATCCTAGTAAGTAATTGGTTTCCAATCCGGCCCTGGTCCAAATTAATGCTTAAATCAGTTCTGGTATCGAAGAATTTGTTCTCTACTCTATACTTACCCTAGTAGATCTACCTAAAGGGACATTGCACGGAGAATCGATAATTTTTCAGGCGTTATTCTTGTTTCTTTTTAATCGTTCCAGCTTTCTCCATCATTTATCTTCAATTTCGTTATAATTTTATAATTGATTGTAATGATGTGTTATTTTAAGAAGCAAATTAAATAAAAATATGCAATTAACTAATTGTTGCGGTTATCAGTAAAATCTACATTGCAGACATGGGTTTCTACCAGCACAAGACACCAGGTCCGTATTAAGAGATACTGCTATACCAGTTCGGAAACAATAATTAACCGAATCGTGGAAGTTTTTACATTTTAACTGCTACTTACTTTTAACCGTGTGGTATGACGGTAGCACTGGCAAAAACTAACAGGTGCAAAACGGGTGTCCACCATTATTGAATAAGTAGTCAATTTAATTTAACGATATTTAACTTGAGTTTGAAAATTTATCTGCTGCTTCCCTGCACCGTTCCCATTAATCACTTAATGTCGCTTTAAGGTGAAACGTCTCCAATTTAAAATTTTACCAATGGTGCGTGTTTTAAACAATTACAATTTACAAACAATTTTTTTGTATGTTTACTTTAGCTCCTTCTTGATTGATTTAAATATTGCGATGATTGACTTGCTGCTGCTTTCTCCGCCATACTGTACCTACTCCACAAAATGAAATACATTAGTCTGATGTGCGTTAAACCAATCCACCAATAACATCTGTTTAATTTATTCCAATTACTTACTACTTTAAATTAACGTTAATTTTATAATTTCATAAGAGCTACTTTATCAGGATATTATATCGCATTAAGACTGATTCCGGAAACGACATCGGTTTAATTAAACTGAAATTAAACAACAAAAAACAGCATTTCCTTTATTTTATTAGTTATAGTAGTACACATAGGTTTTTATAAATAAAAACCAATGTTATCTATCGGACGCCATGTAGTGTTTATTAGGTTATCTGTTGTGTGACGTGCGCGTTTGCATCAGTAAAAAATTCTCCAAAAGACTTTGGGATGGATGAAAATAGATAAGAAATATTTGATAAGTTTAGAAGATAAACAGAAATCCACGAATTAAAACGAACGATCTTTTTTTCACAAAGAAGGGTTTTTGAAACTGATACTTTAAACCATCCATGGATCAGGATAGTGTCTTGTTCGAGACGAAGACCTTATTTCACCAGCATTATCTCTGAACTAAATCGTGCTGGCGAGGTTGTCTTATTCAGATTTATAAATACGAGTACATTACGCAATTATTTATTATATCGAGTACAATAAATTTGCAATTTTCTTGGAGTGGAGGACAACTTCGACGGGCGTCTTCCGTTGCAAGTCCGGGAGGCAGCACTTGACTGTGCGACGAAACTTGTATCAATGTCAGTATTCTTTGAAACGTATCGGTGTGAGAGTTGTAAATGGATCGACGTGAATTAAGTTCACGAAGTGAGTGATTAAAAAAAAACGATTTAATTGTGTATACGTGCAGTTTCGATCGGTAATCTGTGATTAAATTATTCTTCTTGACTAAGTTAGGATAAAGTTGACAAATGTTGTTATTTGCTAAAAAGGAGCTTTGCGTACACTTGGGTATACTTGGATGATGTTGTTTACATACAAATGTGATAGAATAAAAAAAAAAGTTTGATTTGCCATTATAATTGTTGGAATTTAAATTTCGTGACATCGTGTTTACATTTGCGTCCTGTCGTTGTATTTAATAGAGGATGCATGTAATAAGCATAATAATACTATAAAAATGTCAAATTTGCAATATTTCTTTTATGCAAAAATATAATATACGAGGACTCGAAACAATAAAACTAGTTGGTTATTTCAACGATAATGTATTAAGTTAATGTGCTTCTATGCTATATAAAATATATTGAAAATGCCTTCCGAAAGGATCACCCTCGTCGAAGACGATGAACTAGCATCAGGTAACCGTAAATTTTGAATTTTATTTTTATTTTTAGTTACTTTTCCTATTATGAAATTTTATAGCAAGATTATTGTAAATTAAATAGTAGCTAACATGTTTAGATTTAAACGAAAGGTTATCTGTTAATGACATTTGCATGTTAAATCTTGTCTCAACTTTTATCAATGAATTATACAAAAACAGTAAAGTTTATAATAACCAATAATAATTTACATTTTTACGATAAACAAACAAATTTTATTATTTATATTTACCGACCGGCTATTGCTTTTTAACTTATCGAATTTAATTTTTTAACTCGAAACTACGCGTAATATTTCAATTGCTAGTTTTAAATTACACCAAATGATCGTTTACTCTATGCCACTGTACAGTGGCATCTGGCACCCCAAGAAAAACAAAAATAGTTTAATTTTTAGACAGATTTAAAAACTAAAAGCTTAAATTTTTGCTTTAAAAATTATTTTAGTTGTATTAATATTATTTATATATATAATTTGCTATAATGATTTCACTGTAAAAAATGTAGTAATTCTGTTTTACTTAAAAAAATGTCACGAGCTTATCATATTTTCAACAATCGAAAAATAAACAAATATTTTTACTGTCAACGACACAAAAATAAACACAGTTTTGCTATAAATATAATAATAATTATTATAGTAAGTACATGTTATTTATATTATTGGAATATGTTTTAAATAAATATTAGATTAGGGAATCATCATCATCTATTAAATAAATATACTTTTTTGCTAATTTTTTATCTAAAGTTAAATTACTCGACATAATATTATTAATTATGATATTCTTTATTACAAAATTTGTGTTCGTGATTGCCCCCCCCTCCAGGGGAATAAAACTCTTATTTTACCAAATTTAAAAAACAGGTTAGTTGTGTATGTAATATAATATACTATGTAGTACATTTTCAAATTTTCAAAGTTTTTTAATTAAATTTTTATAATAATAATGATGCCAGTTACTACTTTACCCTTACAGTGTTCATGGGGTAAAGTGAACGGCCATTTACAGTAATGTGAGTTTTTTTGATAGAATATCATCATTAGGTTACTAGAACTGGGTTATACAGAGACTGAATGTTTTTAATTATCTTATACATATATGATGAGAACTTTTCACTATTTTGGAATAAATATAACTGTCTAATATGTATGTGTGTGAAGAATAAAATTGTAATTTTTTTCCTACAATATACTAGGTAGGGTTACACTTTGACGTTTGACCCCACATTTCTAGTCGTTGTTACTCATTATAAGAATATTATCAGTCACCGCTGTATCTAAGCATACGACGACTATTTATGAATCCAATAGATTTCACAATCTAGATGTTCCCAAATAGAGGTTTTGGGGCATGTTTTTTGGAGGTCTGCGAACCCAAGAGATAAAAAAAAGAAAAATTGGCGAATAGGCAAAAATACGTTTAATATTTATGTATTTTTTAAAAAACGTAATAGTTGCTTTATTTTTTATTTTTGTAACGAAACTGTTTCTGGGGGTTCCCATGACACTATAGTATCCAATTTTGGGGGTCCGCAATATCTAGACATTATTGTGAAACACTAATCTAGACTATATCTCCTGGACATTTGAATTCCAACATTACTTATATTTTTTTTAGAGATTTTCAATAAAGCTATTGTGTTTCGCCCAACTTTGTTGTATTCTTTTAGCTTGATTAGAAAAAAGTCCGAAATACAATAAATATATAAAATTAATTTAAATATGGACGAAACTATTTATTTGACAATTGAAATATATTATACTTATTACGAGTATATTGCACTCAAATATTATGGGGGCTAGTCGGGAGTTTTTGCGAGTATTGCCCTGACATAGACGCGCATAAATGGATTAAGGAGATTCAACCGAGTAAATTAATTTTTTTTCCTTCCGACTCACCATTTTTTGTCATCTCGAAGCCTTTTTGTGCCATACTCGAGTAAACAGCCCAGGGCTGCTCTCGGGAAATTCCCTGGCGGGGTCTTGTCCCGGGAATTTTCCCTCCTGCCCTGGGCAAAACAAATATTTGCACACTATTACAAGTACTCCAAAGATTTCATTGAATTTTTTCATATTTCTATGAATTGTCTAGAATTTCCAAATTTAAATTAGGTATTATATTTTGAATAACAAATTAATAATTTAGATTATTCCATTTTTTAACCAAAAAAATATTTTGGAAAGAAATTTTTAAAAATAAATTTTGTCAGTGTCCTTTATTTACTTCAAAATTAGAGTGTTCTATCTCAAATTTTTTGATAAATTGAGTTATTTATGCCAGTTATATTCTATGTTAATTTCTCTACAGCATAAAGCAAAAAAAAATTCTAAAATTTTTATTATTAATTTTTTAAATTGAAATCTCAAAACTGCTGTACTGCAAAATTTACAAAATTTTGAGGTGACGATTTTGCGGCGGAGTCATTTGCAAAAAGCACTTTAGAAATCATTGTTTTAGTTATAGTGATGAGTAGAGCTCGGATTTTATGCTTTTGCATATTCTTTAATATTGATATGCCAACAGTTATTTCGTTATGAAATCTGGACAAATTAAGTAAAAACGAATGCGAAGAACTGCTTGTCAAAATGCATATTTTGCATATTTCCAACATTTGGTGCATATTTGAGTAAATAATGGATATTTGGGCCAGTTTTGCTGATTTTTCAAGAATTTTAATAGAGAAAATAAAAAATTATTATTAAATTTTGCTAATTAAAGCAATTGTATTATTTAATTTTAAGCAATTTAATTTTGCATTGAAAAAATGATTTATTTTTTATTTATTTAAAAAATTATAAAAATTAAATTGCTTAAAATTAAATAAAATAATTGCTTAAATTGGCAAATTTAATAATAATTTTTTATTTTCTTTATTAAAATTCTTCAAGAAACACCAAAAATGGCTCAAATATCCACAAATATGCATTATTTACTCAAATATGTACAAATGGTTAAAAATATACAAAATTTTGCAAATTTTACATAATTTGTCCAGACTTATTATTAAAATTATTAAATTTTATAAATCTAGGTGGTACCTACTAGTACTTATTGAAAATTTGAAAAAAAAATTGAAAAATTCGAAGATTAAATATTTTTTAGTTTGCATATTACTGCATATTTTTACCCCTGACTGTTTTTCAAAAACACAGGGTATATGAAGTTACTATGTACAATCTTTGTTTATATATTTGTGTCACCATATCTCCCGAAGGGTTACAGGTAGCGATGTACTTTTTTGACCACATGTTTGTAAAGATCAGGAGAGAGCTGGTCAAATACAATTTCCACCCACGAGAAAAAATTCTATAGCAGAAAACCATCCAACCATCATCAAACCCCCCCCCCCCGGTTCTCTATATTTGTTAGATTATGTAGGGTCAAATTCATATCATTGCTACTTATTCGCGCTACCACGTCGGTTAACTGGATCACGAAGCGGTTTAAAACATACATATATTCGCTTTTTCTATACATTTCGACAAAATTTACTCCAAAAAAGGTGAAATAAAATAAAAATTAAAAACTTTAAAAACCCCTGACTGTAAAAGCAGCTTAGTTGAAAAACTACTCTTCCCTTTAAAAAGGAAGAAATAATTTTTTCTTCTTCACTCAACAACATAAACTCTCGGACACTTAACTCAAAAAATTAACTTATCATCCTCCGCCCCCACCCCCCTATTACAAAATTTAAACATTAATTTTGAAGTTCGGGGTAAACGGAGAATTTTTAATAAGGAATGTATAAACAGGTTTCGTAAGTGGAACAAATCTCCGTTTCCCCTGACTTTAAAATTAATGTTTAAATTTTGTAAAAGGGGGGTGGGGGCGGAGGATGATAAGTTAATTTTTTGAGTTAAGTGTCCGAGAGTTTATGTTGTTGAGTGAAGAAGAAAAAATTATTTCTTCCTTTTTAAAGGGAAGAGTAGTTTTTCAACTAAGCTGCTTTTACAGTCAGGGGTTTTTAAAATTTTTAATTTTTATTTTATCTATTTTTATTAATTTTAGTGCATATTTTAAGAAAATTCGGTGCATATATACGCGCATATTTTCAAGTATTTATGTGCATAGAACTCCGAGCTCTAGTGATGAGAGATTGCTGGGGATATCTGGTGTAATAGTGAAGAACAATCTGAACAAATGCTAAAAAATTTCAGAAAATTCCAGAAATTCTTAGGAAATCCAAAAAACATAGAAAATGTAGAAAATCTAAGAAATCTTATGAAATACAATGTTAAACCAGATGATACAGGTTGTACTTGGAATTTTCAAGTTTTTCTTGTGCGACTGCTGGTACCATAAGTGTAAAAGCTTTTTTATTTTTATTAATTGGCTGATTGAAGCACTCGCCTAACAGCTAATGCTTAAACTTAACTCCTGGTTGTCATAGTGTAAAATATTATTAAAGGGCGACGAAAAGGCAAATTTTTGCATACTACATTTTGTTTTACGAGATTTTCCCGGATTTCCCCCCTAAGATTTATTTCCGAAAAGTTGAAAAAGAAAAATGGATCATCTGTTTATTCCTAAGATTACCTGAAATTTCTTTTTGAGATTTTCTAAGATTTACTAAAATTTCTTAGATTTTTTAAGATTTCCTGAGTTTTCTCTTCACTTGTATACCAGATTTCTCCAGCGATCTCCTCTTTGAATATTATAATCGGGTGAGCGGTAAATCAATAGTATAAGAAAATTTAAATTATTTAATTAATTAAATAATTAATTACTTAATTAAATAATGAATGAATTAATTAAATAATCAATTAATTGAATAATTTTATTTTAAATAATTAAATATTAAAATAATTTTAATAAATTTAATTAAATAATTATTGAATAAATTCTACCGCATCGGCATAAATCAAAATTCTTCTCTCATTTGCCGTCACTTAATTGAGTTGAATCTAATTTTTTTTTCTGATGTAGCAGTTAAAGACCTTAAAGTTTAAGGATATAAAATATGATGAATTTTATCGAAGCTGGCTATGATTATTTTTTTTTTATTTAAATACTGTTTCATCTGATTTAACTGAGGTTGAAGGCTTTACCGTTAACTGGGTGACTGTTGATGCCAAATATCGAATCTGGCTCTCTCCCTTTGGAACTTTCACACACCAAGGTGTGTGTTTCAAGGTGTAATCTGTTTAAGAAAACCTTCTCAAAATGAAGTGCCT
The DNA here is from genome assembly GCA_949152465.1 of Cantharis flavilabris. NCBI lineage: Eukaryota > Metazoa > Arthropoda > Insecta > Coleoptera > Cantharidae > Cantharis > Cantharis flavilabris. The sequence goes on along the minus strand of OX424436.1, from coordinate 7,995,774 downwards.
TACACTTCCATCATGATTTGTTGCCCAAGCTAAATAGCAGGTTTATTATGTATACAGGGTGTTTCCCTGTATACACTTTACATGACTGAGGTGGTGAAAGAGAATACTTTTCTCCTTAGCCCCGAAAATATTGATTTTTCAGTAAAATGGTTTAGTGCTTTTTTAAATAGCGTGAAGTAATGTATACAAACTAGATTTAAACCTTTTATTGTCTAAAATCAACGGCTTTTGAGTTATGAAATACCGAAAGCCGATCAACCACCTCAATCGCTGTTTATATTAAGCAGAAAGAATTAGAAACATCTTTATTTTTTTTTAGTTTTTCTAATCCAAAAATCCTGAGGTATTATGCTATAATTTTTTTTTGGCCTAGATTTATTAGATCTAAAACCTGCTACCTTACTTGGATTTGCTGTCTGTGTTGACCAAAAAATTTCACCTCGAAGTTCTGTGCAGTTTTTCCTCGCTATACAAGGCTTTATTTTGAGATGTTTCCTACGATCTATATTTTTGTTTTTCTTGGTTTGATTTTTAAGTTTTAACCCATTTATTAGGTGTAGCCAGACTACCCCGACCTGACAGCATGGTAAATATTAAATATTATTTATTATGGTAAGAACATCCATAATACCTACTTACCTACCGTTGAATATGTAATAAATTTTGTAATAAAACAAAAATTGTGTGTTTATAAAGCACTTGTGAAAGGTTAAAGAAACGGTAAAATGGTGATATGTTGCAAAATAAAACGAATGTAGGTAAGTTAAATAAAATAAATTGCTAGAGTATAAATTTCAAGACTTGATTTGCTTGCCAAGACGCAATCTAATTTAGTTTTATTAATCATTTAACCATGCTGAAATTACAATTGGTAAAATATTTATTTATAAACAACCAATTGGGTCAAATGGATACAATTCGCTACATTACATCATTTCACTATCTGAAATCAAACCACTTGTCCGATGAGAGTTGATCAAAATTCCTGAGCTCCGAAAACGAACAAAACATTAGCTGGGCTTTAAACTAGGGTTTAAATAACAATGCCAGTACATAATCGACCATCAAGAAGAAAATAAAATTTACAAAGCAAGGTTATAATTCTTTTTATCAGACACTTTGCACTCCAAAGCCGGACACTTGCAACAGATCTTTGTTACTTATGACATGTCAAGAAACGAGAAGAGATGTCCGCTCTGAAAACTCGGTCGGGTTTTACAAGAAAAAAGAGAAAAACATTTTTGCGTTCTAACATTTATTAAATCATTTTTATTATCTCATCAGCAATTAAACTTGGTTTATATTAATTTGAATAGAAGGTTATAAAATTTATAAAAAAACTGCTACATTCCTATATATTTATAAATAATTCAACTAATTATCAATAAGGAAGCAAATTTTGGGCAGACAGAATTTGTACCTTACATTCATCATCGGAAAAAAAATAAAGGAAAATGTTATAACAAGAACTAGGTTGTCGTTTTGTTTAGTATTTATGTCCTAATGGTTAATTAGGTATCGCTAATGGTAGACGCATACAGGTAGATTAAGATGATAGATTAGGTAAATAAGTCTAACGCTGTTCAATAAATTTTAAGCTCTAATTAATTACACGTCCCAATGCATATTTTAAATTTTATAATCAAATTATTTAAATCAATGTATCATAGCAAGGTCGGAAACGCACCAGTTATTTCTGAACGTTCCTCGTATCCGTCGTCGTTTCGCATTAGGGTTCTTCCCTGCTCAAAAGTTTTCGCTAATCTTCACCAAATGACCTAAAACTTTATCTATCCTATCAAATATTTTTATTAGCAAAATGAAAGCCCTTCTGTGCCAGCCAATCTTATCATATGCAAATATTTTTGTTATAGGTGTAATAACAAGACGATTAGGTATACCTAGAATTTTCAAACGATATTTTGTTCCAAGTCGATAAATATTTCACAATATTTCACCGCGATAAAGACGTTAGTCATAATTTTTAAGATTTGCATAATTTTCTAATCAATTGGAATGCTTTTGATGATTAAACAGAATTTTATGGACGGAGAAGTAGCCCGACGAAAGATAAATTTATTTATAACTTTAATTTTATAAATATTTTTATGATAAGGAGTCTGGTTATGAATCACCTGGTTTATGTTTGAAAATCCGACATAAATTTCCTTGGAAAATTTTCTCAAAATTAATGTCCATGCTTTGGTGCAGTTCAACTTCTTTTCTACAATTAAGTAAGGCCAGATTAAATTTTTCTCAACAAGAAAACTTGAAAGACATCTGACTTGATAACAAATATTCGTGCAGGCCAAATTACCAATCAAACGCCTATTTTTCCCGTTTTCCATCTAACTTGCTTTCGGGAAAAATCCACTTGGCAACATAAAATCATTTGGAGTATCCTTCAAAGCAACACTATAATGGAGCTTTAAAATTAAAGTGATTAATAACATTCCAATCTTGGAGTTGATAGCAAGCGACGTCACATCAAGGTCAAAAGTGATAAAGAGTCGAAACAAAATATCAAATATTAAAATTATAATAGGAAATAAAATTAATTAATTATTTATCTGTAAGATATTTCAACCGAGTAATATACGAATAAACCGAAACTAGCTCGATTCAAGTCCTACAGCCCTACAGTCAACCAAACGTAGATAGCGCGTCCGACAGTGGTGTCCTGAACAGGAGAAAAGTGGTAAAGTGTTTGTTTAATAGTTAATACGGCCTTGACCAGACGGAATAGTTATTGTGGTTTTGCTTATTTTCATAAGTTCTTCTTCGTTTGGGGCTGCAAAAGTTAAGTTATCCAGAAGTCATACAAATTAATATTCTTCGGAATCTCCATTTCAGAAGGTAATCATAAAGTGTAGTGTAAGAGTGTAACCCAATGCAAATTTATTTTAAATAAAAATAATTAACTGGGATGCTGCTATATAGTGGTATACATAGGCACTTGACGCTCAACTACGTCATCGAAAAGCTACTTATGCGCTAGATATATTGGAATTCCTGGTTAAATTGATATCGGTTTATAGTTATGCGGAAATTTCAGTCGATGCATAATCATTGGGGTTAATCTGTGTCAGGTGATAAAAAATCTTTTCAGGTAATCTTGAAAACATCAGTAGTAGAGTAAAACTTTAAGGTTTAACTGATGGCTAAACCATCTGCATGTATGCAGTGCCAGATCAAGCTATTTCAGTGCCGGGTGCAGATTTGGTAAATGGAGCCTATAATGGTCGGTTAAATTCATATGAAATGAAAAATAATCCCCAAACAAATGATTCTGGCACAAATCCTGAAATTAAAAAAAAATGTATTTCAAAATCAATTTAAATATTTAATCACTAGCTGGAAAGCCCGTACGCGGACGGGCAGCTAGACGGTGGATCTCTTTTTTAGCGGTATAACTAATATTTAAACATTTAATTTCGTTTCTCGCTACTGGGGTGATTCCCGTTTTTCTATATTTTCAAAGTAATGCAAAAAGTTGCTGCTAAACTTGATGTCCCGTGGGGCAATTAAACATTTTTTTGTAATATAAATATAAATAAGTTTCTCAAATTCTAATTTTCTTTAGCCGAACATTTTAATTTCCCTCACTTTTGCTCAAAAACAAAAAATTTCCCAGCTTTTTCCGATGAAATTTGTATAATTATTCTGTCTTCTGTTCTAGAAGAGTGGGAATTTTTGCTTAAAAATTTTAATTTCCCGGTTTTTCCTGGCGAAATTTGTAAAATTATAAATCCTTATCTTCTCCAAGTATTCTAAAAGAGTGTAAGTTCTGCGATATGTACTGGAGGGTGTTCCACACCACCCAGACCCCCCGGTTTACAATAATTGTACTTATAATTGCAATTGTTTACAATCATTTTAAACCGGGGGGTCTGGGGGGTGTGGAACACCCTCCAGTACATATCGGAAGGTTTAAATTTCCTTCATTTTCCTGGTGAAATTCGTAAAATTATAAATTCTCTATCTTCTTCAAGTATTCTAAAAGAGTGTAAATCCTTCGATATGTACTGGATGGTGTTCCACACCCCCCAGACCCCCCGGTTTCAAAAAGTGAAAACTTGTCTCTTATTAAGTAAGTAAGATCAATCACAGAACATATACACAAGTTTTAGTTTTTGAAACTGGGGGGTGTGGAACACCTTCCAGTACACCTAAACAAAATTGGTCCCAAAATCTAGCTTCCTATTGATTTTTCCAATTGTCTTTTGTAACCTAAATCCATCAATGCCCAGTACAATCACAACTTTAAACAGCAAAAATAAGTGAAAAAATTAAGCAAAAAAACTGAATATTCGATCATTTTAAATGATTTTTTTTACAAACTTTAGGGACAAATGTTCTCCCAAATCAACTTTCTTGTTTCGAGCCGAATCTCACCCAATTTCACGTGGGAGAGTCTCGGTAAATATCACGTACCTAATTTTTTCTCGCATGAAACTATAAAATTGCGAGAAAACTGGGTTAAATTAAGTAAAATAAACAATTTCACGTGTGATTAAAAGGGGGGAGAGAGGGTTAAACCAAATCATACGACATCTTACCAGCGGAAGATGGGGTCGAAAAATCACCTCACGTAATTAATGGCCGCCCCCCCTACTTATTTTACTTTATCAATTAAATCAATGAAAATTTGAATTAAATCACAATTCGTGACTTCTCGCAATTTTGAAGCCTTCTGAATTTTGGAGCTGGGTGCGGCGGCTCCGTTGCACCCATGGTTTATCCGACCCTGCATGTATGCTTTGGGCTAGGGGGGGGTAGCCTTAAGTAAATTTTTGGATATGTACTGTTGCAGAAGAGTCTTGAGATAGATCTTACAATCGAAAATCCACATTTTACTTTTTCTAAATTCTAATAGTTTAATAATCCAGAATTTCAGGGGAGGCTAAGTATTCGAGCCGCTATTTCTTCATTATCTAGTCGCAGCATTACATCGTGAATCAAGATCAACAGAATAATTATGTTCCCAGGCTTCATCTCGAAGTCTTCACTTAATCTTACATTAGTGTGTGTCTGTGTTTTTGCATTAGTATCATATCTGGTGAAGGTTTTGGTTTGGCTTCGGCTTGGATAAGATGCAGTGGCGTAACAAGCAGGTGAGGGACCCGTGTGCGAAGTTGTTGACGGGGGCCATGCTTTTATAAAAGACAAAAAAAAATTGTATACAGGACTCGAAATTCCGACGATTTCCATGCAATTCCAGTGATTTCCAAAGAATTTTTTCCAAACAAGAGCGGATATAGAAACAAGTAACCCCCCCCCTCCTATTTAATTTTATTAAATATTTAAAAAAATATATAGATGAGTTTTTCATTTTTCAATTTTCCCAGATTGTCTAAATTTTCTAAAATATTCTAGAATTTTCTGTGATTCCACACTTCACAAGATTTTTTAGATATTTTTCAAAGATTTTCTAGAATTTTCTATTTCCTCTAATTTTCTACATTTCTTAATTGTAAAATTAGTGACATTTTTTGGATTTTCTAAAATTTTCTGGGATTTCTTAACATTTCTCGTTCTTTGTTTACTTATTAGGGGCAGCTGTCTATTAATTACGTAAGGACGAATTTTGTAATTTTTCACCCCCTCCCCCCGTCACAACTTAAGGATCATCGTAAGGATGATTAAACAAAAATAACGTTGAGCCCCCCTTTCCTCCGCTTATATTTACAAAATATGAATAACATTAATATTTTTATTATACAAAAATTTAAATTAAATTTTGTTTTTATAAATAAAAGTTAATAAATATTAATTAATTGCATAAAAAAGTTAATACAAAAGTTGGTAATCCCTTAATATCTAGGTAAAAAACCTAATTTAATTTAAAAAAAGTATTTTACGAAACTTAGGTAAGGAATACGTCGGACCACCCTCGCCTCCCCCACGTAAGGTTTTGTAAGATTTTTGATACCTCCCCCCTCCCCCCAAACCCTTACGTAATTAATAAACGAGCCCTATGTGGAAAACTGATGGAGAAATTGTCATATGGAACACTAAAAGCAAATTTGAGGAAATCAAGAATATTATAGACTATCTTTTTTTTGCTTTTTCCATTTTCTGAGATTTCATTGGCTTTAAAATTTTCTAGTTTCCTAAGGTTTTCTTGAGATTTTCTATATTTTTTTTACAAATTTTCGAAGAATCTGTTTCTTGAGATGTCTTAGAATTTTTCAGAATTTCTTCAGATTTCCATTCACTATTTTAACTTTAATTTGTTTTTTCAACAAATATAATTTCTGGTGCACTGGAGGGTATTCCATACCCCCCAGACCCCCCAGTTTGAAAACCCAAAACTGTGTGAATACGTTTTGTGATTTATTTTTGTAATCAAAATTTTTCACTCTGTCAGAACAAATACATTTATACGTCATTTGGATACAATTCATACTCCCAGTTTTATAAACAAAATGTCTTAGTGCATACACACACATCATGTACCGTAGAAATTCACACAGAGGGGTCTGGGGGGGGGGTGGAACACCCCTCAGAACATAGTAATAGTAAGACCTTTTAGAAAGTTAAATTCCTGGAACGGAAAATCTTTTAACTATAATTGCTAGTGCACTTGGGGGACCCCCAGCCCCCCGGTTTGAAAACCCAAAGGTGTGTATGTACATATCGTTTGTATACAAACAAAAAGTTTTAGTGCCATATATCTATGCGTCGTGAAAACTCTCACCGGGGGGTCTGGGGGGTGTGGAACACCCCACAGAATATAGTAAAATTCCTGGTACAGAAGTCACAAGTTCAATAGCATGGCAATCATTTAAACATAATTACTGGTGACCTGGAGGTATTCTATACCTCCCCAGACTTTAAATAGCATCTAGTTCTAGACCTCCTATTTTTGAGATTTTTGTTAAGATTGAAAAGGTCACAGTACAATTGGGGGTTCTTTTAGCAGGGGGCTCGCGTGCATCGCACCCACCGCACTCCGGTAGTTCCGCCCCTGATAAGATGTACCCATAGCTAGTGCTGCCTAGGTATGGTAATCTTACCATACAAAAGGTAATCTTACCTTTTGTAGACATAATATACTCTCCGTTCTAACATTTTTGATTTATTTGCACCTACAAGCTGCTTGTCGAAATTTCAGATCGTTTGGAGAATTCGTTTTAAAATTTTCTTCCAATTTTTTTTTCTTTTTAATTATCTCTTGAAAGCCGACCGTGAGCTATGGAATACATACAGCCAGACTCCTCGGATCTACGTCTACTTTTGTATTTTAAAGCTGTTTAGCTAAACTAAAGCTCAACAAATGTTTACAATCAATATTAGGTATAATATAGAATATTTGATATTTACTTAAGAAATAACTGACTTATCAATCATCATTGGTTATATCTGCAAAATATCTTCAACCACTTAAAGAGCACTAAGTCACTCAGTAGCGCGCCGTGAATGTCTTGCAAATGTTACGAATTGTTTTAGTTTGGTACGCCAGTGTTCATATGAACACTTGATATGTGTTATGTTTTTAAAAACAATTGACATGATGAATTTTAAACATATTTTTACCTCATATTTGCGACTACTGAACTGGTTGACTTTATGGGAGCTTCTATAAATACTTCAATACTCCGTATATTAAGTGACAATGCAACTTTCTTGCTTAAATGTATACACTCATAGGAAATTCAATAGTATGTTTTTTTAAAATAACATTACTAACAATAATGATTGACGGTTCTGTTTCTATTTGGCAAGAACTCTAGGTGAGGGTTAAGTTACGTAGGTTTGTGTTAGATTAGGTCAGGTTAGGTTAAATTGGGTTAGGTTAGTTAGGTTTTGCTTACAGTTAACGGTTTCTGTTCACGAAAACACTAGTAGACATTTCAACTATACTACATGTTTTTCTGCAATAAAACGAACATTTTGCGAATAGAGCAGTAGAAAACGGAAAAGGTTGTCGCGAAAAGCATTTTTCAAACAGCTCAAACAAGAAACCATTCAGGAATGAAAATAAATGAACAAAAAAAACAGGATGTTATTACGATGATTTCCAATGCTTTGAAAAGACACGAAGCCGTATCACACCAATTTCCGGTAAAAAATATTTCTCATCGTGTTCGTCTAATTTTACATGTGAAATTGTCATTTCGTCGTCGGTAAACTAAAAATAGTTGTGAGTGATGATATGCAGTTATGAGCAACATAAACAAATTTACATAATACTCAATTAAAAAATTTAAAGCGCAGCTTTGGTGTGACTGATTGAAAATCGAGAGCTGCGTGACTGTACAATATTATCCTGCATTTTGTTATGCTCACTTCAAATTGTCATTGCGTTAAAATGGCGCTTACAAAGTCGGATTAGATTAGTAGAGATTTGCATAGGTGACTGCAAAATGCAGATTATGTTGGTCACGATTGTAATCGGACACGAATGCAAGATTATAATGCATTCGTATTCTGGTCGCGTGTATAACTTCCAGTCGTGACTCTTTCTAAACGACATTTTAAAATGAAGTGAAACTTGGATGGAAAAACATTTTTCACTTGAAATTCCTAAAACAGGAGAAAGGCCTTGCGACAACTTTGTACCACGTTGTTCCTTTAGTTTAGAAAGGAGCAGTCACCCACAACAATTTAATTTTTCTGAGAATAACTGGAGGGTCAGTCATTTTTGTATCTTGTTTGTAGTTTTTGCCTTTTCTAACCGCCTACTAAAGACACCGGCTTTCAGATTCTGCCTTTCATTATGTCTCAACAGCAGGGCGGTCATTCTAACGTTACATTTTTATGATCTACAATTTTGTACCCTAATGTGCACCACGGGGTGCCCTCAAGTTCCTTTTTCAACACTACTTGGGTATTACTTAATCTAAAAAAGGAATTCCATACTGCAGAATGTCTATTTTTAAACATGGAACTTTTTTGCAAAAATAAAATAAAATTATCTAATTCTTGTGATCGTTTAATGACCAACTATTTTTACGACTATGCAGTTGAGTCTCGGTATGTAGAAACGAATTTTAGAAGCGAACCGAACATTTCGCGTTCCCAGACTATGAGTAAGTTGATGATCATTTGAAAATGCAAATACCATCTTCCACCATACCATACCATACCATACCATACCTACCTATTTCTCTTCTAAGTAGGTTAATCTCAATGAACGGATAATATAATACGTGACAAAATTTATTATCGTGTTTCACTTTTACACCTCGAAGATTTTAAGTGGATTATAAAATTGAACAAATAAATAATAATAAAAGGCCATAACGTGATTCGAATTTTTCCACGGATAATTGCACCACAAGTTTTCATTTCTTTCATCGTGACTCGATAGTCCTCCTCCTTTTCATTAACCTATGAACTTTTTCACGTAATATCTTTTTTCTTCATATCTTGGTAATCCGGATATCTTTTTGGGACCGGATGCGTATCGGTCCGTTTTTGTCGGCATTCGTCATAATTATTGTAATGGAAGATTTCGATAAAAGGAACGATTGATCTTGATAGATTAGATCCGCCCAATGCAGCATCTCAGTCACGATTCGTTTTATTGGAATGCCTGACTGCGACGCTATCTCATTTTTCCGATTATAAAATTTCGTAAACAGTTTTCTTCCATTAATATATGGCTGATTGAAAAATTATGTGTGATAAGTATAATGTAGTTGTTCGTTGAACTGGAAAACTTACTTCTTTTTGCAAACCAAGCTTGTTTCCTTTATAAGGAGTGCATCACCGATGAGACAGGTCAGGAATAAGTGTGGTTTAGATGTTTTATTCAAATACAAATGTTTTTAGATTTTTTTAATTATCCAAAACTAGTGGCATCGACTGGTTTGTCTACTCGACGGTAGTTAATAAGATATTCAAATGAGATCTAAAATACGAAGCGATCGATTTTAATTTATTTACACATGAATAAATAATTAGATCTTAGTCTAAAGTGTTTAATATACTTTGATGGTTTATTACGAAAACCACTATGGTAAAATTTAACTCATTACAAACATCTGTCAATATTTATTATGATTTTTCTAATAGCCGATATCAAATTGCAGAAATTTTCTTAAAAAATAATTTTCAATTAGCATTTAAAATTAATATACCCAGGTGATTAATTAATTTAGTAACTTGAAATTCCATAAATTAAGTTTTCAGGCCATGGAGTTTATGACTCTCCCCGCGGCGGGCGTAGCGGGGCGACTAATTAAATCGCGCAAAAAAGTTTATTAGCAAAAATAAATCAAACACACTAATTGATTAGAGCTCGTGCTTCTAGTTTTCAGACAGAAAGACAGCATCACAATGTTAATTCTTCAAATCTTTAATCGTCTTAATTATTTTGATTCAATTTGAGTATCAACTATCCCAATTTTTTCTTCTTATTAATGCCCGTATGCTAATCAGCGGCGCCTTATGTCGAGTTCCGTTAATTTTTCGAATTAACATTGCATCCTACACGACGACGTTGGACTTTCATTAGCATACAATGCAATTCCGTTTTGTTTCTTTCGAACTAATTGATAAAATTAATTTTGCAAAATATACTTAAAACGATTTAATAATGCTGGTTTGCTCTTTATTGACCCTCGTGAGTCATCGACGAACACCAGCCTCAAAGTCTGGGTCTTGGTATACCCAGAGGCTTCAACGTCGATACTAGTTTAAGCCATAAAAGGATATCCACCATACAGACCATGCACTATAATCAGCCAACTAAACAATGTTTGAACAATGATTTTCAATTGAAAGTAAAGACTCGGTTTATAAATAGCCGTACAAGAGTTAAACGCTTTCTGATCTTAAAATACCATCCTGACGAAAAATTGCTCAAAATAATTGGACGCAATAAAGCGAATGCATTTATTAGATTTTTTGCTCAAAAGACCCAGCTGACTTACATGGTAGTCCAACGGATCAATGCTCCGATGACTTTTTTTTTGAATACAACTTGTGTGTGGATACGCCACTGCTTCCAACGTGGAAATTGGATTAAAAATGTTATATTGCTGTTATATTATATAAAATCTATTGAATGGATTGTCGAGAGCAATTATTAGAGAACTCGACCTTCAGTCTTAATTAAATTGTTCATTATTCATGCTTAATGTCCGCAACATCGAAACAATTAGCAGCCCAAAAATTTGACGAAATATTTTGGCAATTATCCGAATGTTGGTGTCCTTATTTATTCAACAAAGAGCGTTTGTTGAGTTTATTTGCACATCTAAAAATAATTTACATCGGCACAAAAACGAGTTGAAAACACTAAAACCTACGCAATTCAAATTAAAAAAGTATTTAAATATTTTAATTTGGAAAAAGCAGTCTACCTGCATAATAAATATAAAGTTATGCTTATAGGTAATAAAGAAACGCCTACGGGATCGTATTAAACTTGCGTAAGAATCAAAAATTAAGATTATGAATGAACGGCTTTACGATTTCGCATTCGATACTTTTAATTATTGCCGCAATTATTTTTAGAAATTAAATTTTACGATTATTTAGCCTCGCTCGCGTTATAAAAGTTGATGATTATTGGTATGACCACCTAAGTTATAGGCCACAAATAATGCAATTTAATCGGCGCAACTTGCTCGGAGCTATCGACCACTCGCACTTTATTTTTTTATTTAATTTGAAATAAAATTAAAAGCTGCTAACTTTATTTAAATGTCGACTGTCTGCAATGTGTACGCGCTGTTATTAATTGTTTCCGTTTTAAATTTGCATATTACTGGAAAATGCATGCATTTCTAAAATATGTACACACCTATAAAATAACAATAAAAGTTTGTATAAACAATAAACCCATTAGTCGGTTAGTAATCTGATGGCATTTTGAATTGTTATATTCCAATGGATATTTCGATTTTAAGAGAACAACCGAGAAAACCTGCAACTTTCTATTTTAGTGTAATTTTTCATTGTCCTACTTTTAATTTGTTCTTTCATTCCTCCACGTTTTTGTTATCTTCTGACCTCATCATTCAGCGTCCTCCCCCACGTGGGCCACTACAAGAAAACCATGATAGACGGTGTCGCTGTGGCGCGACTACGTAACGCTTCACTATTCGGGCGCTCCTCAAGGCCAGCATTCGGGCCCTCTACTATTTCTTTTGCGATACTCGGCCTGATAACCTTTTCTATTGTTGGAGCTATTGCAAATCGTAAATATTGACCAAACGTTTAGAAAAAAGCGCTATAAAGTGTAGGCGTTAATTACATAATTAATGATCAAACACGACAAATTTTTAAATTATTCAATGAACACCTGTTTTGACGTCGGTTACGACTACTATGTATGGCGAAATGTAGAGAAAGAAAACGGTAATATAAGTTACACCTTGGTCATTATAGTAGTAAATTTTAAATTTTTTACGTCAAGTTGTTTACTAATATTGTTAGAAATTTATAATTATTCACAATCACCTTTGCCATTTCTCTCGCGACCATAAATTTAATAATTAATATAATTTTTCATTCATGATTTCTACACCAATGAGTTTGGCTATATTGAATTTTATTCAATATAAGCGTGTGTTCATACGGAGTGAGTTAGATGAGTGTGGGTAGACGACTTCCCTTTTGCATTTAATTTGCATTGGAACCCGTTTCTAACACCTACGTCCCTCTGTTTGTGAATGAAACTTATAACCAAGCGTTAAATAACCACTTGACCAAGAGTAGGCTGAATAATTCGCCAAGTGACCCAACCGATTTTTGCACAAAGCGTCGTCGATTCTTAAACGACTTTTACAACGAACGTTCATTTGCTTTTTAATTTTTTATCGTCCTACGTAAATCTATACTTTGGTATGAATAAATTATGAAGCGTGGGCACTAAACGTTTATTTAAATTATTTTCAGTAATGCACCTGCTATTTTATATAATTTAATATCTATTAATTTGCTAAATTTATTATCGCGATAATTAGGAATTCGTATTTTTGCACTTATATGGTGTGGACAGAATTTCTTAAAAGTTGTCGTAATCCAAACAAATTAATTTTTTCGATATGCAAAACAGATAAAAGGTAGGTGCATCTTAATATTCTTAAAATTCATTCTGCACTAGTTGAATGGGTGACAAATCGAATCCTACACTGTTCACTTTCTGGAAAATCCTTTGCATCCATATTTTGCAATTCAACATTGTAAGTGGGACAATAATCGTAACGACAAACCTAATGCTTTAGAAATCGCCTTATATGCAGATCTCATATTACTAATCACTAATATTGATTTTTCAAAATGTAGATCAATTCATATCTCCAGATCCATTGATAGCAGGGTGATGAACCTTTCATGCTGCCACCTATCTAGCCTATGCAAAAACATTCCAGCCATATATGTACCAAAAGTACAAATCTTCTTGTTGATGCTATAAGAAGACAGTGACAAAGCATATATCCCACTGTCTCGTTTACCTTTTAGATGCATGACATACTGAGGTCTATCTGCTATTACCATTGTATGTAAATGTTTATTTAACTTGCAGCATCCTGTCAAAATCTGTGAAAATGTTTGCAGACTAACTCGAGACTAAAACAGTTTTTCGTTTGTCTGCAAGAGGATGCACTAATTGCTGCTTTTGGTTTCAATAGCCGTCTGCTAAGCTGCAATTTTTGTATATTATATTGTTTTAAGAGGTTGCGAAGGTTACTGGTGATTTGTATAATTATTTTTTGACTCCGTAGAGAAGATTAAAGCCGGTTTTGTGCGACATACCAATATGCTGTAGAAGCGTCCCCTAGCTATGTATAGTATATTTATCACAGCAGAAGTGTCAAAATGTCTAAAAGATACAATCATTTGGAAAACGCAAAGAAGAACTTGTAGTGCAGCGGAAGGTTAAATAACCTTTCCGCATCCGTATCACTTCTATAATAGCTAGACATAGAAACTACAGACAGAACCTGCGGCGAATCTACATTAATTCTAATGAAGCAAGTAATGAGTAACCGAGGGTCTGGTGATATGATATATTCTTTAACATTGGCAACTAATTTCACTTCTCAGTTTTGCAAAGAGTGCACTGGAGGGTATTCCATACCCCCCAGACCCCCCGGATTGACACCTACATACGTTTATATTTTTTTTCTACAATAATTTAAATGTAATGCAAGCAAGCATGCAATTAAATCAAATTCATTACCCATGCTTGCATCTATAATTCGAAACTTGACTGTTTCAGCGGAATACAATGAATTATAAATTTTAGTATTGCATTGACAATTAACATATATAGCATTTGAATCACCTACAGGTGTCAAGTCTGTACAGGCTGTAAATCTAATAAATTTCAATAAACGTGTCAATAGATTGACATTTGAATGTGATGGGGTAATTTCACGAGTCATAGTTATAATTTTACAATATTATTTCATTCTAACAATGACAATATTATCGTGTGATGAATAAAGATAATTATTATTGTCTCTGCATTTAAAAATCAATGTTACAAAACTATCGATTTAACTAACTAAGATTGGAAAAGTTTTGAGAAAGCTAGAGTCATTTAAACTGCTTTTCGGTTTGGTAGTTTTACTTCAAGAAGATTATGCCGATTTAATAAAAACCAGTTCTCTGTGTGAAATACTGTCAATATAATGAGGGCTAAGAGTCCAGTCCAGCTTTTATATTTTTATTTATAAAAAACTACTTAGACTGATTGACTCACTCATTTATCAAAATATTTTACTGCTTCTGGACCTCCTGGAAAGCCGAATATTTCAATACCTTATAAAATGCGCAATAGGTAGGTATTACCTATCTATTGCCGTGCAATCTGGGAGGAGGGGGGGGGGTAAATATAAATAAAAAAATTCCTTAACCTTCGGAACCAAATTATCACACAAGCAAGCAATGAGATTTAATAATTATGGTAACAGGAACTCTAAATGAAAAGATAATTCGTCCATCTGTCGTAGCATCAAACATCAAACATGTTTTCATCCTTATAAATAATTTTAGTATAAAAATCAATTACAAATCTCTTTAATTATCCAAATTAAACTTTATCTCTACAATCCTCAATTTAATAATCCAAATCAATTGCAAAATATTCAGTTTCTTACAAAATAAAATCCGATTTCTGGCCACACTTGGGACAAATTTCAAATTCAAAATAATCAAGAAATTACTAACTCAAACTCAAAATTAATTTATTCTCAAATACGAAATCACAAAACAAATTTAGGGGACAGCTTCTCGCGGATATTTTTGGAAAAAGCCTGGTTTTCCGCCTAGTTGTTGCCACTTCATCTAGTTTTAGCGGTAAAACTAAGAAATACAAAATATTTACTTTAAAACTAAAAAAATTTCTACAAAAAATAGAAAATTTACAAATTAATTATCAAATATCCCTGGATGATGAACATAACAATATATTTTATTTAAGCTTGAATATATAAATTTCTGTGATCATCTTCACAGAATAAGCGAATAACGTTTTCTGTAGTAAAATATCCTTTTTAGTCCTTTGTTCAGTGCCGGATCAAGCTATTTTAGCGCCGGGTGGCGCCTAATGGTCGGTTAAATTTATACCAAATGATCCTGGCACAAATCCTAAAATTAAAAAAAAATTATTTCATAATTAATTAAAAAATAATCATTATTCACTTTGGGGATTATTAATACTGGGGTACTCGGTACCACTCAGTGCCTATTGCCTAAACCTACAATGTACTTATTCTCAAAAAGTGATAGTCTATTATTAAGTAGGTAAGATCAATTAAGATCATATTAAGTTTTCGGTTTTCAGTTTTTGAAACCGGGAGGTCTGGGGGTTGTGGAACACCCTCCAGTACACCTAAACAAAATTGGTCCCAGAATCTAGCTTGCTATAGATTTTTCCCAGCCCAGTGGAATCAGAACTTTAAAACTGGAATCGAAATCTGTTTGATATTTGAAATTTACCCCCCTATTTGTGTTTTTTAACACACTTACAGGTATACTGGAGGGTGTTCCACACCCCCCAGACCCCCCGGTTATAAAAACTGAAAACTTGCATATGTACATGTTCTATGTGATTGCTGTTATTTTTCTCACGTTGGGGGAGTCTCGGTAAATATCACATAATTTTTTTCGCATAAAACTGTAAAATTGCGAGAGAACTGGGTTCAATTAAGTGAAATAAACAATTTCACGAGAGATTGGAAGGGGAGAGAGAGGGTTAAACCAAATCTTACGACATCTCACCAGTAGGGCTGGGACCTTTTATCGATTGATCGATAAATATCGATAGTTATCGATTAATCGAAGAACAATATTTTATTTTTGAAATTTGAAAGATAGTGTAGATATTCCGATAATTACCGATATTTAGATAGTTATCAATATGTCGATAGTTATCGATAATATAGAAAAAAGGGGATTTCAGGTTGAGTGGGTAGCAATCAAAACACAAAATTACTTGTAAGTCGACGTTTCGAATACTTTATGTGTCCATTCTCAAGACTGTAATAGGAGAAAGCCTGATGTTACAAAGGTTCTACAAATTTCAAAGATGTACACTCACCGAAAATAACTGTTTGATATGGTATATTGCTGGGATGGGTTCGCGTTGGTGAACCTGAAATCCCCTTTTTTCTATAATATAAGCTTTGGGTGAGAATTCTTTACCTTAGATATTTTGATAGTTATCGATATTTTGATATAGTTTCGATATTTCTAATTTAGGTTTGTCTTATGTTTTCTGGACTTCCCATTGGTCAATTTTGGGTTCGACCGGTTTCTTCATTCGAGAAAAAAAAGTTGGGGTTTATTATTTTGATAATTCGATAATTAATCTTCTACAATTATCGATACTTCGATAATTATATCGATATATTGATACTTCGATACTCCGATAATTATCGACAAATATCGATTAATCGAAGTTATCGATTAATCGAAATTATCGATGGTTTTTGAATTATCGATATTCGATATCAATTTTTGAATATCGCGCAGCCCTACTCACCAAGGGGAGAGGGGGTCAAAAAATGGCAGCCTTCTACTTATTTTACTTTACCAATTAAATCAAAGAAAATATGAATTAAATCACAATTCCTGACTTCTCGCTTAGCGTTTTGTGAGTTATGGATTTCGTTTTTATATTCTTTTTATTCAAAATTTAATATTTTACAGAAAATTAAATTAAAAACGCACAATTTTCGAGTCTTCTGAATTTTGGCTCTGGGTGCGACGGCTCCATTGCACGCATGGTTAATCCGGCCCTGCCTTTTTTAGCATCAGGGTTAAATAATAATTACAATTTCGTTGTCAGGTTTCTATTTAATCAACAGAGGGAAAGTAAGGGTATTTTTGAAAACTCAGCAGCCCTTTGATATCTTATTGTGGTTGGCTTGAAACTTGAAAGAAGTTCTAATTCTTTGAAATCTTTTTTTTGTCCTGTTATCTGCTATTATACGTATGAAAAATTCAAGTAAGGGTTAAAATCTGAGCAAAAACAAAATCACAGCAGTTGATTGGTGTGATCGCTGGTTGCATTGCACAGCTGAAGTTCAAATCTCGGCTTTCGGGTGTGTATCAACACGTTGTTGATTTATGAATTGGTTCTATTGGCCAATTGATAGAACGCCAAGGTAAAAATAAGTCATTAATAAAAAAAATTCGAATTTTTATTTATAATTTTTGCTGTTATTTTTAAAATTTTCTAGTCTGATTTCTATACATTCACTTTATTATTTTTAAGTTAAGTGCTTTAATATGAAAATCATAACACAAATTTTATTTTTAAATCTTAAAGTTTATTAAACCGCGTAATATATTTTTAAAGCAGACGTACTTTTTACGTATATTTTGTTTTTTTTTAAATAAATTACCATAGAATAACTATAATTGAAAGCACTGTAAGCTAAAGGTACATATCTGTTTCCCCAAAACGGTAAATTTCTGGAAATTCAATATAAAATGTTTGCATTTTATAAAAAAAAAAATATGAAAAAAAAACTTTGCGTCAGTCCATGCTATGTAACTCGCAAACTTATGTCTATACCGGCATCCGTTTAATTTACCGGTAGATCCAAAATCAAAAATAATTGATTATTTTAGGAACAAAAGTGATGATTTATTTTATTAATGTAATGCAGTTATCTTGTCAGTGCAACTTCCATCTGACAGGATCAATCCAAAATAATAATAAATCATAGGATTCCTGAATTGAAACCCCGAGGGTATGAAATATCTCTCTGCAGTATTGAGAATTAAAAAAATATGGTATTATTATCCAGTTGAAGTTCAGGTAAATTCAAAAAGGCATTTCTATGAAAAAAGTAGCTGAAAGCTGAATTTCTGTAGAAACGTTGTCTTTGTGGTTCCCCAAGTGCTGTTAACGATTCTACCCGGGATCAAAGGTAAAAAGAATCGTTTTTTTGTGAATATCTCGTTAGGCGTTAGTTTTACGTGAAAAGTATAAGAGATTGAATTTGTAGCTCTCAAAATTGCCTACAAAATACATTTATATCTTTTTCTCGTGCAATCAACTGTTTCTACAATAATTGCGACAATACAAGAAAGAAAAATTTTTTTTTTAAATTCGGAATTTTTGACAATGGAATTCATGTTATCCTGGATGTATATTTATATAAAGTCCCAATAAGAAAGAGTCCATTAATAATTTCACAATTTGAGAAGGTTTGTTGAGCAGATTGCAACTCGGTAGTTTGCCATTATCTTTCAATTGCAGGCTTTTCCAAGGTGTTTCAGAAATGTTTCCTGTATTATTATTATAATTGAATGTAGGATGTTGCTACAGGATTAAAACTATCAAAAGCTTCAAAAACTTCCCTTGTTAAAGCCAAAAAGTTCACTGTCGAAGCGACAAAGCTATCACAATTTTGAAAGTTTAGTTAACATAATGCTTTTAATTTTGTTCCAATTTACATGATGCATAGGTTTGGAACGTGAATGATATACCTTGAGTTCCTGTTTGCACAATAATTAGCGAAGTGGTTCCAAAAATGTGGTAAAATACGTGAAGTAATAGTCTTTACTTTGTATTTACTTTTAACACCAAAACCTGATAAGTACAAAGTGATAATTCTTATCTGGAGTGCTTGTTTATTTTGGTTAATTTATTAAAACATGTAATTACGTTTTCGTTTTACAGCGGCTTCCTTTTAGTTTACATATAAAATTCTTGGTATGACATTGCACCCCCGAAATCCGAAATCCTAAATAGCATTCATACCATGTTTAAAGATCACAGGTAGAGATGCGTTCGACTGGAGCAGGTAGAAGAACACTCGTTAACTTTTTTTATGGGTCTGAAAGCAAAGGTATAATACCTGCAAGTTAATTACAAATTCTTTTATCTCAGCGGATGAGCTCCAATAGGTAGTCGTTTGATGTGGTTTTATTGGAGACTTCAATGATCGATCAGGAACAATCTAATTTTTTTGATCCAAAAAATTTATCCAAATAATTAGTTTCGAGCCAAAATCAATATTTGCCTTGGTAATAAAACATAATAAAATTGTGAAACGTCAATAATCCAATACCTGCAGTTTATGATGTTGATAACCACATTATCTATCGAGTATTATAACGTAATAGTCGAGTTCATTGATAGTTTTCAAGATAGGTTGACTATAGTGGAAAAGATCTCATAGAAACTTATACAACAGACCCACTTCGTGTCGAGATTCTATAACCATTCAGTCGCATACTCGCATCTCGTTCGTTAAGATGTTGGGCAGTTTCTAGACGTGAGTCATCGCGAAGCGTTCAAAAAAACGTGGGAACCAAACCGCTAAATTGAACGGTTTAAATTGTGAATTTAAAAACCAAGTTTTTGTGTTATTACAATTTGTTTAAAAAGAAATTATTGCGAGAGTCAAAACGTCGGTCAGTTGGATACAAAAAAATTGAACAACAATTTTCCGTTTTGGTGTTACAAAACTTGAATAACAAGTGCTGCAAAAACTTGATTTTGAGAAAAATTTCGAATAACCGCGACTTTTGCTCGTGCTTTAATTAAACTGTGATAATCCGGGCGTGGAAATTTGCCCTACAAATGTAAAAATAATTTTTGGTTTGGGTGATTGTGAAGAAAAGTGCGTTTAAATTAAGTACTTCTCATCGTCTTCCTAGTCCTGTGTGGTGGTTTATTTTCTGCTCGAAATTCCTTGCCAAGTTTTAAATAGTTCGTGGTGTTAGTGACAAACGGGAAAATCTTTAAATAAGATTAGAAACAATAGATGCCAAAATGATATTATCTCGTTGTGTTTTAAACTTTTGATTAAATCTAAACCGCAGAATGCAACTCACACTGAAATGCACTGGTGCAGTTCAGTGCCCCTGAGATGCATGTTAAGAAACGTTAACCACGATGACGAGTCAAGTGCACAAGAGTAGACCAGGAAGTGGCCTAAGTTTTTCAGTCTTGGGTGAGTAGCAAAATGTCCTATTGGCCAACCAGAATGTTTACGTTTTTTCGATAGGAAAGTTTGCAGACAAAACCGGAAACATTTTGTCGTGTGGGTGTCGGTTAGTCATGTAAAATTCGAACCAGTCATTGCTTTTCAATTTCAATATCGTGTGCCAAATAAGAATCGTTATTAATAAACAATTGCGTGTGCAATTTTCTGCTCACCACATAGAGAACGGCCGAGCAAGGAAACAATAATTTTAATCGAAACACAATAGAAGAAATATAAAAGAAAGGAAGTGTTGCATTAGGGTCAAAGTTTCCCACGAAGCTACTGTACAATTATTGTCATCCGCAGCAAATGTATCGTTAAAATTTTTACCACTTGTGGTTTCTTTGATAATAATTGACTATGAAGAAAATACGTTCATATGGACGATTTGAAAATGCTCTAAAAACTTTAACAATCGGAGTAAATACCCACGCCATCATTACCTCTACGTTTTAACCCAGCTTAATTAAATTTAACATTTTTTTCTGTAATTATTTCATTTCACGAAGAAACATAAACAGATCTTTATCAATTTAATTGCCAGCCTCGAACTTGTTTAGTTGGTACTTTAAAAAGCAAAATTAATATCTTCGTGTCTGTTGGCTCAATAATTTGGCCCTGCTGCAAACTCAAAACCATAATGAAAAGTCTGTTTTTCCCATGGTAGCCGTTCAACCGTCATTTCTTTTTCTTAATTAATCAAGTTTAAACTAGTTTTATAATATGTGAAGCCCCAAAAAAAACATGAATTTTCATTCGAACTGCTAGAATTTTCTAAAAAAAAATCATTTTCTTACAATGCTTCGTGTATTATTTTAATTAATTAATATATTCTTAATTAATGATCCTATTTATAAGCTGTACTTCTTCCCCCGGGGTCTAATTATTGAAGTAACGCCACTGCTAGTAAGTCAAATAAAAATAGTCTCGAGTTCCATCTGCTATTGTGAATTTTCTACTTATGTAAAATTGGATCAATCACAGCCACCGAAGCTTTTAAAATCGTTCTTTCCTTATAGGGAAGTTGGTTCTCGTTATATTGTCTGACCAAGTTTAGTGGAGCTTTTACCTTTTTTCATTTTTTCATTATTATACTGGTTTAATTTTTAGGTTAAATACTTTTTCACTACCCTTTACCCCTTTATAAATTTGAAAATTTATAAATGTCATGAAAAACGATTTTCCAAAAATTGAAGCTGCCTATGATACGTAAATGAATTAAACACAAATATTAGAATATTAATAATAAATCTTGAGAGTAAAATAAAAACTTGCCATCCTAAATAATATCTAAAACAGAGAACGCACAACATATCCATTCCAAAATATACCTTTAGTATTGATAAGCCAAATATCCTGTCCTTTTATCAGCAGCTTTGACATCTAGCTCGCCACAATCGAATAATTGAGGATTAACAAAAACATTTGGATATCATCCAGATTCAAGTCCAACACCCTCTCACATCAAACACAATTTTAAGAAATAGTTTAGAAAACTGGTTTAATGGCTTAAAAAATTAAGATAACTTTTGATTGACAGTTTAACATGAAAATTTTTCGCTTTCACCAAAACACTTTTGTTCGGTCTTCACTTGAACATTTGATAATGAAATTATGATTTTTATTCTGCTTGGGCGCGGGGCCCCATAGACATATATAGTAAATCCGGCACTGTTACCGTTGGTGGCGCTTGTAAAGTTACCAAATGTCAACAACATGGGGGCTCTATTACGTACACTTGATATTGTTTTGAATTTGATTTTGAATTGTTTCTTGGTTTATAAACAAAACTTTTCATACCAACCTATTAAATTAACTCAATATTTTTCCACGTGGTGGCGTTTGCTTAATGTACATCACGAATTCAATAGCGGATGTTTTGGGTTGAATCAAAAAACAAACTTTAGTCACAAAGGTGTCAGTGGCGTATTTAGAGGGAGGCAAAGAAGCCCCCCAAGGATGACTCGGATTGTATCCCTGATGCCCGTTTACCACGAGATTTAAATTTTTTTTTCTTTGTTATACTGACGCGCATGAATGGATTAACGAGATTCTGAAAATAATTATTCTGTTCAGTGGCGTACTTACCCTCTGTAACTAATCAATAAATTAAATAATATACAAATATTTCTTATTTAAATATTTAAAAGCTCTGAGCATCTTTATGTCTTCTATCATAAAGATAGTAGGAAATTATTTTTGAATTTCATATTTTAAATTTCCATTAAAGTGCTTGACCTTGAAAATTAAAAAACATTGCCTGCGGCGCTGTATGCCAAATGACTCGCTTCGCTCGATTATTAATTGTGATTTTACTTTTCGATCCGAAACCCCCCTGCACGTAATTGCTAAATACGCCACTGGGTCTGCTCCTCCTAAAAGCATTTTCGAAATACGCCACTGAAAGTTGTAGAGGGTGGGAACGCATGCTCGAATTAAAAATATTGCGATATATTTGAAAATTTTAAAATCAATTTTTATGAACTCAAAGCTCACATTTTTTCGATGTAGGTTAAAGCTATCCAACGGTTAAGACATAAATTTACACATTAGTTTAATTTGTAAATAATAATCATCTCATTTTTATTCTTAATTTGTTTAATTATTATGAGTTTTAATTAGTTTCTGTTCGGTGCTTTTAATTTGAACAAGTGAACTGAACAAAATATAATTTTTAAAAACCCAGCTAATTGCAAAACGTGACAACTCAACCCTGTAAACAAAAAGACTTAGAAACTTGAAATTTTTTAAAATTTGTTCTAGTGTATAACATACTTTTAATCGTCAGATTATACTTCATTATGGTCGCAAACATATTATGTTTTGTATAATTATTATTATAATAATTTAATTTCTGCATTTTTGGAGACTATAATTATTATAAGTTAATAATAAGTTAATATAAGTTAGTAAAAATAATAATAATAATTACAGTCGACAGAAATTATGTTTTTGCATGTACTTTAATATTGATATGCCAACTGATTCGTTTTGAAATTTGGACAAATTAGGTAAAAACGAATCCAAAAAACTGCTTGTCAAACTGCATATTTTCAACATTTGGTGCATATTTGGGTCACTTTTGGTGTTTTTTGAAGAATTTTAATAGAGAAAATTAAAAAATTATTATTAAATTTGACAATTTAAGCAATTATTTTATTTAATTTTAAGCAATTTAATTTTTATAATTTTTTAAATAAATAAAAAAGTAAATAATTTTTTAAATAAAAAATTAAATTGTTTAAAATTAAATAAAACAATTGTTTAAATTGGCAAATGTTAATAATAATTTTTTATTTTCTCAATTAAAATTCTGCAAAAAACACCAAATGTGTCCCAAATAAGGTAAAATATGCACCAGGTTTTGAAAATATGCAAAATTTTGCAAATTTTACCAAATTCCTCCCGATTTATTATTAAAATTATTAAATTTATTAAATCTAGGTACTAGTACTTATTGAAAATTTGAAGAAAAAAAATTGAAAAATTCGAAAGTTTGATATTTTTTAGTTTGCATATTTTATTTATGTTTATCAATTTTAATGCATATTTTAAGAAAATTTGGTGCTTAATAATGCGCATATTTTCAAGTATTTTGATGCATATAAATCCGAATTTTAATAATAATTATATACAAAACATGTTTGCGGTCACATTGAAGTATAATCTGACGTTTAAAAGAACAAATTTTAAAAAATTTCAAGTTTCTTAGTTTCTCTTTGTGGTGGTCTTACCCCAATATACGGATATAATATTATAATCTTACTCATTTTGTTTACAGGGTTGTCACGTTTTGCTAAACCTCCTAGTGACGTCACTGGGTTTTAAAAAATTCATTTTGGGCTGAATATTAATGTCACAAAAAAATTAAAAACACGAATCTCAGTCTTTTAACACAAACTCTTAGAAAAAAAATTTTAAAGTATGCATGAGAATTTCTCATTCTTTACCGACTAGCAATTTTAATCCTTCCTGCTACTGAATTGAATCATCAAACTAATTCGAACGGAATTTTAAAGTTGTTATATTATGCGATTATGTGTACATTTAACAATATTGTAATTTTAATTTTTACAATCTCAAGAATATTATCTCATATTATGACTGGTATTCCAACTTCCAATTTTTTAAACCGGGGGGTCTGGGGGGTATGGAATACCCTCCAGTGCACCAGTAAATTGGGCACCAGCAGTTTAGTATAAAGCTTAAGTCGATAGGATCCGGAACATAAAACCGCGGTTTGGTTACTACACTACTCTGATCTGAAGCCCAAGTTTGGTGTATGCTCTATTAGAGAACTTATAATATTGTAAAGGTTCTAAATTAAGAGGTAGTAGAAGAAAGCAATCATAACTAATTTGTATTGTCATAACTTAATCGATTTTACGGGAACGTATAAAGTAGTATATATTAGCAGACAGCAAAGTGATTATTAATTTCTTGTAATTAATAACATATTTTACACCCTGGCTATGTAATACACTATAAATTAAAACGAACTATTGTTGCACAGTCAATGAACTTCTTATGGTTAGTTTTAGTTCAAAGAAATCTATGAAACAAAGTCATTTTGCTATCAAATTTTAATTTTCTTGTGACAAAAGTGACACAACTCAAAATGAGTACGTTGGATAACTCCACTGATTTATTCCTTTTTCATCGCATTGGTAAAATTTATGATGCGCAATCTACAAGACAATTCGTAGGTGCCAATTAGATAATTCTATATGCGGGTATACAAATTGCAAATGGATAACATAGCAAAATGGTTAATTGAAGAAAACAATTCCACGTTAACACCCACATAAAATATATGAATTATTAGCATATGAAGATTATTAATAGGAGAAAGTATCTGTCGGGTATGATTGTCCGTCTCTAAATTGGTATCCACCTTGATTGACATAAATATGGCATTCTTCCATTTCATATTACTAATTGAATTTGTTATTTTGCTGTAAAATTATTTAACCCTGCATGTGAACTGCATGTGTTCATGTTTGTTTTTCATATTTACATGAATTCCAGAGTAGGCTCTTCCAAAATCTATTGAAGTGTTTTCTTTGTTTTTCACTTCTAGTTCCTGCGTTTACGTTATCTTGAGAGTGTGTCGACCCTGGCTACCACCGACTACCTACCATCCCAAATTTAAATCTTTTTCTATTGTACTTTAAAGGAAGCAAGCACTTCATCACATTTCGTGATAAAATTGTTATAAATTTAAACCAGGTATACCCAATTATCAGGACCAGATAAAGCTCACGAAGATAAGCAGTGATAATGAGGGTTGCTTGTGTGATAATTAATTCTTCGTGCATCCCATATAAGTTTCGTTTATAATTTATTAACTCACATACTATAAACACCCAACTGTAAATAAACCATCACGTGTTTTGCCCGAGGTGTTCGAATTGGAAGCGTGAGTATCCTCAAATGGAGAGCAAAGTTTCGCTGTTATAAAAAATTACGATAAAAACAAACATCTCTACGACCACCAAAATGCCTTAAATTTAAATCCCACGGTTTTTGTTAAAACCCTCGAGGAAATCTGCACTAATGCCTAAATTTGGACACAATAGATTCTAAAGCTTCGACACTAAAGAATTCTTACTTGCGTTTCGTTTGTATTTTTTGTAGGAACGGTTAGGTCAATATTAACTTCTCCTCTAATATTTGCCTTATTTCTAATATTTACAAGCCATTGATATTTTTGCGTCATATTTAAAAAAAGTAATGATGTAATTTTTACTTGTCCAAGAAAACTCATTCGCTGCCATCCATCCACGTTGATTGGATAAAGCATTTTGTCAAGATAAAAGTAGGTTTGTGTTCGGCTCACCATCAGAACCAGGTCAAAATTGAAATTACCATTAAATACAATTACATTTTCCTAAGTACTTGAAGTTGAGTTAGATTTTAGCTTCCAGTCATACAAGAACAACTATTTATCTGATTTTTATTTAGCTTTATATTTTGAACATGACAGTTGATAGATTGGTAACGTCAATGTATTAACTTGTTTTTTTATTAACTAATCAGAAAGTGTGCATATGCAAACTCAGCTAATTCATTATTTAGTCTTGTTTTTGATTGAGTAATTTGTTCAATAATTATTTTCATGACGTTACAGTATTAAACGATGATGAATCTTTTTATATCTTTAATTGCACAATAAGAAAATTCTTCATTGTTTTGAACTGAAACAATGTCTCGAGGGTGATTTAAAATTGAACACTTTTTTACATCATAGAGATAGTTTCCTCCTTCTTTCTCTGTCTGTAGTGGGGCGCTAGCCTTGCTGTTGGTCACCCATCCAAGTACGAACCACATCCGGCATTACTTTACTTCCTCTTATTTTTTATTTTACCAAGTTTGGGATACGAGCACCTAATAAATAACGTAAGTAAATAATTACATCGTCGTCGCTTCAATAATTTATTTGTATTTTATTTCATAATAAAATTTACAGGTCGGACATAAAATTTATGTGCACTTATTTTTACATTTACTGCTACAAGTCATTGGTAAAGCGAATCAATTCTTATTTTAAATTATCTGCATTTATATCAAGTACTTCTCGGAAATTTGTGTTACATTTAATTTAAATACGTAATTTATAATTTATCGCCTTGCTTATTAAATGATCGAACTGGCTTTTAATTGTGCCTGATGGTACTGTTAGATTTCCGGACTGCATATGAGTATTTTTAGTTTTTTGGAATGACTTCGTTTAAGTATAAATCTATAGACGCTTTCATATGGATTTATTTTTTATTTATTATGAAGAGCTAACTCATGTAATTTAATAAATTGAAAACTGGCTCATGTATTACTAGCGCAGCACGTATCATTTTTTACAGTTTCCCCCTTTGATTACAGTATAGCGAAGTGCAAAATTAATACATTCCAATTTTTAATATGCTTAATTACAGTGTAGTGCGTATATTTTTATATTCCAGAGGTTTTCAAACTCTTCTAATAGGGGCGGTCCGACTATCTGTAGAATGCGGAAAAACACGCACGGGTGGTCTCTCTTGATGGCCTTTTCATGCATCTTAAAAATTATTGATTATTAGGAAAAAAATTTTAATTTGCATGGTCCCCGGTTAAGCGAGAAGCCCGAAACCGGGGTCGTCCAGAAAGACGCTTTGGAAATTCTCTACGACGATGATTTGGATTTGGATTCTTTTTAATTGCTTAAATTTTTATAGTACTTTGATGAAACCCGTCACCACTAATGTGTCCTGGGGGGTATTCCATACCCCCCAGACCCCCCGGTCTGAAAGCCAAAAGGTTTACTCGGATATTGTGATATTTTTGGTTTTATTAAGTAAGAACCTTTTCTTCTGTGTACGGCAGTAATTATTAAATTAACAAATTTCATAAGCACGTAATATAAATGTCAAAATAATAAGTAAACCACTGATTATAGCACTGGTAGATTTGGAAAATATATAAACCACGAAAAAATAATAATATTTGCAAAAAAACTGCATTTTACTAGATCTACCTAAAATTTTGAATGTAGATTTGGGTTCTCTAAATCGTCATATCTCAAAAAATATTCAATTTTCAATATTTTGATTTGTTTTATTTTTATGGAGAATTTTGTCCTTTCTACTCTAAGTTCTATTCATTTTTTACCTTAGATGCATCAAAATTGAGTTTTAAGGTAAAATATAAAGAATTTTGAAAGCTGATAACCAGAAATTGAGTCTACTTTTACATTAAAAAAAGCTAAAAGCTAAGAGAATAGCTAAACAATTCTTTTTCAAAAACTGAAAATTATATGTTATTAATTTTTACTGAAAAAAACAATTCTCAGACAATTTATGTAATTATGAAACAAAGGATAAATAATAGGCAAAACAAAAATTAAGAACTAATTATTGTAGGCTATATTTCATTAAATATTACTGCAAATTTTAATAGTTCCTGTAATATAAATGCCTGTTAAATCCTTAAATCATTGGTGGCTTCGGTCCTTAATTGCATTCTGCGGAGTACCTTATTATACAGGAGAATAGCCTTACAACCGAGTATAATTGATGTAAAAAGTGAACATTTAATTAAATAGCTTCCAATTAGCTCGTAATACCCCCAAACTCCCCGATCGGCAAGTTTGGTTCACCAGTCTGTGATATCATTTTTATGGCAATCACCACTAACTTATTGACGACCTCTGGTCATTTTATGATGCTCTTTTGTTTTAAGTATACTACTTTATATCTTGGCTTTATTATATTTCAGATCTTTCTTTATTCTTGTTTTGCGCATTATTTTTGACACTTGGTCAGGCTGGATGGTATTCCATACCCTCCATACCCCCCTGTGAGCAACATCTTTGACTGATTACATCAAGCTTCGGTTGAAACAGTTTTTCTGATTTAATAGGCATCAACATTAACTTATTAACAACCTCTGGCAATTTTAAGATGCTCTTTTGTTCTTATAGGTTGCCTTTTTTACTTACTTATTTAACTCCAGTTTTTCAATCTCAGGAATTCATAAAAATGCAGTTCAATTGAGTCAAACTCGAAAAATTAATTTATTATCTTAAAAATTTAAAAAGTAGATTATTCTTATCTTAGTTGCATTTCATTGTAGTCGCTATGAAGGGATTCTTGAAACTTTGGCGCCAGTTTGTCCTGCTTCTAGAAAACTTAAAAAAAATTATTTTGACGATTTTCCTAAAGTAGGCAGTGACAAACCACCGAGTCTCTTCATTAATTGAAGTAATGAGCCAAAATTCACCCAAGGTTTTGGCACTACCATGAATGTATGACTGAGCATGGAGAAGAAAAAAAAATACCCTTCGCCCTTACTTTTGTCGTCTAGACTCAACAAACTCATCAACCTAGGATTTAATTGAAATCATAAGGTCAACAACTTTCAGTGCATCTGATGTTAATATATTCCATTTTCGGTGGAACGAAAGTAGCAACACTAATAAGCGAATAGGTGAAGAATTGGAAATAACAAGTGTAAAACGTGGGTTTTGCAGTGGGTGATTGGTGACGTGTAGGTGGATCGTCAAGTTCTGTTTCTGTTATTTCTAACATGTGAAAGGTTATGAACCTCTTTAAGTGCACCCCCGTTGTTCGGTTACCTAATAATTTATAACAATAAATTAGTAATTAAAGAAGAGAAACATAATGCTTTTAATTGCGTATAGCTCAATGAAAACCCGATGATTTACGTCCTCCGAAATACAATTATTTATAACCTCCTCGAACAAAATCACTAATAATGCCGATTAGTGTCCGGACTAACAAATATTTGATTGGATTTTAGCGCATTTATAATTTACTGTTTTTTCTGTAATTAATGAGTGATAACTGTATTCAAGATAACTTACATGTTCTTTTGGTTTGTTATTACTACATATTTACCATGCTAACAATGCCTGCTGCGATTTTGATGAGATTATAAGTTGATTAATTTATTGATCAGCTGCCTTGTTCCAACAAGACATTGAAAAATTGAAATGTCAGTATAATTTTTTTTAATGGACCACTAAAGCCTTTCAAAAATCTTAATTAGATTCGTAACAGAAGTAGCAGACTAATTTTGAGATCTTATCCCATGGAAATTATTGCGCTTTCAAATCCTGCATCTCGGAATAATATATTATTAGTTTTAAGGTTTTTTTAAGTTAAATTTCATTGATGCAGTCGGCCCTAAAAAAATTAAATGTACAATGCTGGAGAGATACCTGCTGAATGTTATTGTATAGCATCCTCATTAGTATAAAATAAGCTTCAATATTATTTAACGACCATTAATTGACTACATTCCATGTTTGGAATTATTTGAAATATTTTTACTATTAATTAATATTGGGTTTCATATAAAACATGACTTGACATAAACACAGCTTGTAATAGAATTCCGTAAGGACTGTAGATGTTGTTAGATATAAATCTGGAAGACGAGAAAACAAAAGCATGATGGCCATTTAAAATTGATATTATACACTCATTATAAATTATTTCTCGACTTGATGGTAATTTCTCAAGTAATTATTGTCTTCAACGAGAAACCTACACGCTGAACAAATGGAAAAATTAGATTCCGTATGAAGTGGAATCATCTTGCGACTCGTAAAGCAAAATGTTATCACTCGTTTACGAGTACTAACATCCAAGATCACAATTTTTCCGAACAAAAAACCATCATCTGATAAGCAGTTTAACTAAATTGGAGTATGCTTGACATTTAATTTAAAATAATACTGGCGCCAATCTTATCTTTAATATTTTTATTGTTTAATTACTCATTTATTTGTATTTGCAAGCCCAGAACAGGCGATTATTCTGAATCCACCACATTCTTTCGTGTCGGAATTTTTTTATTTTATTTGCAATGTTTCGAAATTATTTATTTTAAACGAAATTATTGCACTTACGTTATGATAATCGTGAGAAAACTGGTTTGGAATTGGATGTGGTGTCAAGTATTGATGTGTAGTTCGTTCGTCGTTATTCAATGGGTTGAAAGCGAATTATAAATAGAAAATAAAATAATGAATTGGTGTGTATAATTGCTTCGAGTTATTACTGGAAAATTGAAACTGGAAATAAATTGTAATTGGTACTTAAGTATTTCAGTGCTTTGGAATATTTTCTCAGCTCTGGCATGTCGAAGTAAAACATCTGAGATATTTGTACCGGCATGGATTTATATAGACTGAATTTTTTCGCTTTTTTGCTTTGATATCGGTAACTAATGGAAGAAAAAGGTAACTTGGCATTTTTTACACACCGCAAAATTTAAATCATTAATAGAAATGCTAACAAGCTAACCACCGGACGTGGCTACCTAATGCTTGATTTGACCACAGAAGTGATAAATTCTTCGGAAGATTAATTTTTTTAATATTTTTATGTGACGATTGTCACTTGGTGTCATTGGGTGAAAATTTGACTTCTTTGAAGAAAAACCAACTGATTGAGTAATTTAATTTAATGGTCACATTCCTTTCCCAAAGAGAATAATAATTACAAAAATAAAAAGTATTTAATTTGGTGATTTTTTAAATTTTTGAAAATTATTTCTATTATATTTTTTATTTTCTTTTTTTCTTTATGTTCTTAAATATACATTAGTTTGGATTTCGCTCTCCACCTTAAGAGGGAATTATTCAGGGGGTTACCCGTGGAATTTGAAAATTTAAATTTTTTTGAAATCTGATTATTCAGAAAATTAAAATAATTTATTCACATCTTATTTTCGACTTCCTTTTTAGTCAGATATTATGCAGATATGAGATTTTTAAATATTGTACAGTTTTTGAATCAAAAAGTAGGTTACACTAAATATTACAAAAACCTAAAGCAGCATTGACAAAGATTAATATTAAGGACTAACATTATATTATGAGCTTTTAGAATTCATTTAACGAATTGAGTAATTCATTTCAATAGGAATTTAAACTTAGTACATAATTAAGAATTACAACTACTTGACGTTAATTGTACACGTTAATCTTAGTAATTATAAAATTATAGTTGAGGAATAGGTCATTGAAATCTCCAAAGGAGATAGAGATTTACAAGTATGCGTATCAAAATATCATCAATAGCTAAAGTCAGGGTTAATCAGCACACAATAAAATTCAAAAAGCTTCTAACGATTGATAAGTTTCGATCTAATTCTCGATTTTATTTGTGAAATTTATGTATTTTATATTTAGGTTTGATTGCAAAGTAATCAGCAGAGAGCATCAAGCACTTTTAGGGGCGAATGGATGTTTTCAAATTTGATTTATTTTGTTGAAGCCAGATATCGATATAATAGTAAAAAGAAACGAATTTTGGGTTTATAGTAAAATATCAAGAAGAAATTCCCTCTCCCTTGTCCCCTGAAGACCGCATGGAAAGACAATCACATACTTCTTTTATTTTCAATCAGGAAAGGTTATATAAAAATTTAGATTGGAAATCCGTAGAATTGCATTGCCTCATACTTTGTTATACAAGGGACAAGGGACAAGGGACGTTAAATTCTACGTCAATTTAACGTTGAAATAACGTTTATATTTTGTGCTCATTTGGTTATTAATCTATCATCAAGTCAATACAATTAATGAAACCTTTCTTAAGGATTAGACTCGGGTAACTCATAAGTCATAAATGTATTTTCTTTTGAATTTTGTTTATCTTTTTCTGAGTTCAATGATATCCATTGAATTCCAAAGATTTTCAAACAATTCCAATGGTTTTCAATAAAAGGGGAGGTAAAATTTTATTAAAATTTGAAAAATATACCTAAATTCTTATCAAAAAATATGTATTTACTCTCTCTCAGCCAGCCTCACTTTCCTCCATGAATTTTTCCTGAATCTGCTCTTGTGTACAAGTGAAGGAAAATTTGAGAAAATCCCAGGAAATACTAAGAAAAAAGAAATTTTTTTATTTTTTTTATTTTTTCAGATTTCTTTGACTTTATTAAGATTTTTCGAGGTTCCTTAAGATATTTTTGAATTTTCTACATTTTTTCGGATTCCTCATTTTTTAGAATTTCTTAATATTCCGGAATTTTTTTAACTTTCTTTGGATTTTTAAAGATTTCCCAAAATTTTCTGATATTTTGTTGGATTTTCTTGAATTTTTCTTTTTTTTAGATTTCTTAAGATATCCTAGAATTTTCTATGTTTCTTTAAATTTTCCTCTTTCTCAAGATTTTCTTGACTTTCGTAAAATTTCTTTGGATTTCTTGAAATTTTCTAGTATTCTCAGTAAAACTCAGCTTTGAGATTGATGACAAAACCCTACAAAATCTACTAAATTTTTTTTCAATTTTAAAAATATAGTATACCTAAATTCTTATCAAAATTTATGTGTGTCCGTGGACAGACAGCTAGACGGCAGATCTCTTTTTAGCGGTATAATATTTAAACATTTAATTTTGTTTCCCGCTACTGGAGGATTCATCTTTTTTCCCGATTTCTCCAAGTATTCTAAAAGAATGGAAATCCTGGAATATGTACTGGAGGGTGTTCCACACCCCCCAGACCCCCCGGTTTAAAATTTTGGCTTTATATTTTTATATTATTTTTATAATTAACTCTCAAAGTAACAAAAAGTTGCTGCTAAACTCCATGAATAGTAAGGTAATTAAATAAATATGCTGTTCAAGTTTTAAATTTTTTCTAGCCGAAAGTTAAATTTCTCCCATTTTTACTTAAAAATTCAAATTTCCCGGTTAGCCTAATCTTAGTTCGTTAAATATATTTTTCGGTTGGTAAAATTGTAAACCGGGGGGTCTGGGGGGTGTGGAACACCCTCCAGTACATATCGCAAGATTTCCACTGTTTTAGAATACTTGGAGAAGATAGGGAATTTATAATTTTTCAAATTTTGCCAGGAAAAGTCGGAAAACTTGAATATTTAAGCAAAAGCGAGGAAAATCAGAGAAAAACTATCATTGGTCAAAAGTTAAAAGTTTACGACTTGTCCTGCAGGGTACAGAGGACAAAATTACCAAAAAAATAATATAAAATTAGGAGTTTACCTAATAAATTGTACATAATAAAGAAAAATATTGTGGTGGAACGCCGTAAAAAACGTAATTTTCAGACTTCCTTTTGCAACTTATAAATTGTTTTTCTCCGGCTAGCTCAGAAAGTCGGAGAGCAATCCAATTTTCAAAAATTAATTCTTCTAATATCCAAAAAAAAATTCCAACTCAATCCAACTTCAAATTTCACAATCAAAAATAGAACGACAAACGAGTGTGCGCTTATCGATGCAGGTGCCTGCCGTGTTCACAAATTTTAAGATACCTAAAACTTTTAATTTCCGATCCTCCAATTTTCTCATCAATAAAAATTATTTAAATAAGAGATCCAAATTCAATTTGAACATCCAAATTCGTCCAACTCCTAGACGATAATTTCAAAAAACATAAATAATCAAAAATTATTAACGCAATTTCAAGTCTTTATTCGCAGACCAATAAGACTTTAACAAATTTCAAAAAAATCTAAAAGCCAAAATTATGTCCCAACCCCTTCGGCGGCCATTCTCGCCACATCTTGAAGTGCGCTATAGCTATTAATTATTTTGGGGATGGTATAAAAAGTTAATTTTTGTTGTTGTTCTTTTGTTGATCTTCTTTCGAATTATTTTGCAAAATTTTTACTTCAACAAAATTAAATAAATAAAATTATTGGATTTTAAATCTCGGACAATGTTAACCGCCAGCTTACAGATGTAATCGATAGCAAATTACGGCCGGAATAAATAAAATATAAAAAGTGTAAAACATACGTATTGACAAATATTAATATTACTAATTTATTTAAATGAGAAAACGTGTTGAGCAAAGATACGTCGAGGTGTGAAGAACCGAATATGTTGTTTTATTTTCCTTCAAATTGGATTTTCATTCATTTGAGGGCAAATCGATTTAGTTCGATCTGGTATTTTTTGCAACTTAACGGACCGGACCGTTGCTCTCTCTAATTGAAATTATTTAAAGTTGACTTGAATAAAAAGTGCAACATTGTTGTGCAGATATTCTTAGATCCAGTTTTGCACGGTTGGAATTCTATGGCGAGGCTCAATTAATTTACATTTTGTTGTTATGTTGTGATGAACGAAGTGTTCTAGTGAATGTATTTTAGGATCGAGGTTACTTTGTCCTCAATCAAGGCATAAAGCACTGTTCAAGCCTTAATACCGTAAATCGAAGACAATATTTTTATTATTTGTCATAAAACTGGTTAACGTTTTCAAAAATTATAAAATAATCCTACGCTGGCATCAGGTTCATTCACCACGGTTTTATAAAACTCGGGCAATTTAAAAAGTTAATTTTTGGAGTATTAGCGGTTGTTCGGGTTTCAGGGGAATTTGAGATTTCTCTGAGGAAATTCTGTTCAGCGCTGTTAATTATCGATACCAACAAGTCTATTAAAAAAAATTGAATAAAAATTATTAGATCTAGATTATCCATTAGTTCAGTCTTGCAATTTATTTGTTAATTTGCACTCCAATTTATACTGCAGGCAATTAAATATTTTTTATGCAATTAAAATATTCTCATATACTAACTGGTTAAACGTATTAATTTATCAATTAATGAAGCAATTAAAGGTTTCTTATTTAAATGATAAACAGGTTACTTTTTATAATATTCAATTTGTTATTAATTTCAAAATGATATAAAAATACAAATGACGGTCTTTTAATAACAAATTCGCATTCCTTTCTTAATTAAATGATTTAATTATTATTTCTCGAGAGATTTTCAAGAATTATTTGTCCCCTGAACGATCGGCGTACTTTTACCAAGATAATCAAAAAATAATGCAGCTTTCTCGTTGCAGTGGTGCGATTGGTGCTTTAATTAAAATAATAATACAATTTCTAATGAATTTTAAAACGAACATCATGGGTTAGTCGCATCGTGATCTATTAAGTGTGGGAAATCTTTAATTCACCCACACCTTTCTTTTACTTTTTCTAAATTTAAAGTAAACCGGAACGAACGAAGAAGCCAAACCAAAATCTACGACTTTTCAAGAAAAGGATAATTCAATGTATCACAATTTGGTCACAAAATCTAAACACGAGAGACCAGAGCCAAGACGCACTGAAAAATTTATAACTTTTTCAAAAAGCTTTTAAAAGGATAGAACGGATTGGTCTTATTTTGCAAAAATGCTTTTAAAATGCGAAAGTTACATTCGAACTTTGTTATATCTGTTTTCCAAGTTTTATTTTAGAAATCGCAATAAATATTATTAAAGGTTATCGGTTCAAGTCCTTAAATCTGCTCGAAAAAAATTTTAATTAACAATTTTTCAACAGACTTTCTTTTTAAAAATATTGCACATTTATGACACTTATTATTGTAAACAATCCCGAGGTGAGTTATGTATTAATTTTTATTAATGCTTTGTACGCAATATCAAAGAAACGACCGCTTCGTTAATTACATACTGCGGTCGCGGGAGCTTACACAAAATTTTCTGTGCCAGTGTTTTCAAACTTCCGCAAGTGGAAAATTTCCAACAAATCCGGTTTAATTTTTTCAAAATTTTTATCCGTTTCGATCCACACTTTGAAAAGCACTGCTCGAGCTGATGCAGAGTTCAGGTTTCTTTCTTAGCTAATCGTAGAAGCTTCCAATGTCCATCAACTTGTATGGAGCTTTAATAACGCACTCTTTGAGTGAAGAATGTGTAGTACCTATTATGTATAATTAGTTTAGAAGTGGCTTAATTATAATTTCCTTTTTTATTTTCAGACTTGGCGGCCATTCGAAGACTCTTAGATTCTGAAAGTAATGGTGGAACCTGTCCAAGCTGCAGTATGCCTTTTGACAAAGGCAAGAAACGGAGACTAATTGATAATTGTGGACACGAACGCTGTTATTCCTGCATGTTTAGCAACGAATCGTGTCCATTGTGTTTAAATTCATCAAATGGTAAATATCAATTTATGATTTGTCTAAACCTGTAAACTTTGATGCCACAGCAACTTCCTTGTTCGTTCCAATCAGGATGAAAGTCACATCTTGATTTCCTTTTGTTGCAAATGGAGATAATAAAAAGTTCATAACTGATAAAGCCGCTTCGGTTTGATATATTCTGAAAGATCCAACAAATCAAGTCCATTATTCCCTTAAAGTGCAACAATGACTTAGCGATAAACTCAAATGTAATTCGTGTTCGATCAAGATTTTCATTTAAAATTTTATTCAATTTATAACAAAAGTACTTCGAGATTGATGAAGCAAAATTTCTGATTGCTAACCGTTAAGAAAAATTTTTGTACACCCGACTCGACTGCTGGAGCAATTAATTTAATTTTATAGATTTATCGATAATTGGCTCAATACTCGATCGTTACAGTTTACTTTAGATGATTGATCTTTTTATAACAGTAATATGAGCTTTCGATATTGCCGAGATAAATTCATTTGATTGACAGCTACGTCTATGTTTTATTTTAATTTCCCATTCACCTTTTTTTCTAAACATCATCTTCAATACAAGAAGTTTAGATGATTACTAAATGTCGGTTTAATTATATTCATACATACAAATTACGAATATAAAAATAATGAGTATGTAACGAACCCAATAATTTGTTGTACCACAATAAGGCGTAAACGAGATTAAATTTTTAATTATTTTTTTTGCTACTGCCGTTACGCAACTACTAATTAAAATTTTTAACGACTAACAAAGCAAAATCCAATTAATTATTTTCAAAATCAATTTTTTTCTTACAGTGACAACATATCCACACGAAACAGATTATGACGAGTTCCGCGGTTCCCAAATAACTCTATATACCGATTCCAATCAGTACCCGCTTTATCAGACTGAAAAATGTGATCGTCTTCAACCCAGAACAAAGGTCAAAACCAACGGTCATTTCACAACCTTCATGCAAGTAAGTCGTCAATTTTGGAAAAAATTTCCCGTATAACAGTTCAAAAATTCTCAGAGCCGACAAGATCTTGCAAATTCTGGAAGCGAGCTAGGACATCCCGAAAAACTCCCCAAAACGAAGCCCACGAATCCCAGAAATCGTCCAGACCAAGGAATAATGACACAAAGCTGTCCGACACCTCCGCAATCGCGAAGAAAATTTTTTCTCAGCCCGAAAGCGTTAAGAAGTCCATTCGCACAGCGAGCTGCCAGACAAGCTGTTGGAGATGCTGCACTATCAGGTAATTACTTTTTACGTGGCTATTTCGATCTCGGAATTATTATAGGAATACGTGTGGGTTTCTGCAATATCCGTTGTTGGAAGTACACAACCGTCGCGACATTTTGTGTAGGTTGCAAAAAATACAATATTGTCGCGCCAACATGCATCCTAAATTATTCAAAGAGGAATTATTTAGTAACTTTTTTTAATTTATGGAAATGTCACTGGTAACTGTTAGGATGCTAACCATTTGCTTTTGCGTGTAGCTTCCATGACGTCTTCGGCAACTTCCAACGAAAATCGACATTGGCCAAGTGTTGTCTTGGGAAAAATTCGTTCTTTATGGTCTGCGGGTAGTTCCACCGCAAGCACCGGACTCAGCCAACTAGTTGCAGGCACGGAATTATTTAGACGTGTTTTCGATTTTTGCTTGATTTCTAATTTATTGCATGCATTCTGTGTTACCTTATATAATTTTACGTAATTACTGATTACCTTACCAGTCGGGTTTAAAAAATTAATAAGTTAGCGTAAAGAAATTATTTTTATTACTCTCGAGAATTTTTCCTTGTTGGATTTCAAACTGCGACGACCTTTTAGAGAATTATATTTTATAAACAATCTCGTCACCTTTCTAATTATTGAATGTTCTAGATGGGAAAGCCTAAAATGAACTGTAAATTGGGTCATTTCTGTAACTTACTCTTTCAAGTCTGGGTATATTGAGTTATTTTTACTGTAGTGTGGGCTTTATTCAGGGACGCGCCCAGGGTAATTGCCCCCCAGATGCCAGACTTATTTTGCCGTTCCCATACAGAGTGTTCCAATACTTGATATCTAGAATGAAATAATATTTAGATACTTTTACAAACATTAATTACTACAACAGAGTCAAATGAAACTGCTAGCGGCCGACGCTTGGATGGGTGACCGCGTGATGATCTGATTTTTTACTTTAGATTTGGCTAACCTACTAAGGAATGGTCAAAATATCTTCTTTAAATACCTAATATTAATCGTTTGGAATCAATTTTAATCTAAAAGGTTTCTCAATTAAGAAAGTCGGAAGGTCCCCCATATCCCCAGACCCCACAGTCAGGAATCCCGTTTATCAATAAAAATAAATTTTGATAATCTTGTGAATTAAATTTATTATATATTAATTTAAACAAGCTGCAAAGCCCATCCGCTGACGGACAGCTAGACGGTAGATCTCTTTTTAGCGGTATAATATTTAAACATTTAATTTCGTTTTTTTCCTCGTTTTTTCCGATTTTTCTGGCAAAATTTGAAAAATTATAAATTCTATATCTTCTCCAAGTATACTAAAAGAATGGAAATCCTGGAATATGTACTGGAGGGTGTTCCACACCCCCCAGACCCCCCGGTTTACAATTTTGGCTTTATATTTTTATATTATTTTTATAATTAACTTTCAAAGTAACAGAAAGTTGCTGCTAAACTCCATGAATAGTAAGGTAATTAAATAAATATGCTGTTCAAGTTTTAATTTTTGCTAGCCGAAGGTTAAATTTCCGCTAATTTTACTTAAAAATTAAATTTCCCGATTAGTCCTAATCTTAGTTAAATGAATTTTTCGGTTGGTAAAATTTAAACTGGGGGGTCTGGGGGGTGTGGAACACCCTCCAGTACATATCGCAGGATTTCCATTGTTTTAGAATACTTGGAGAAGAAAAATCGGGAAATTTGAATTTTTAAGCAAAAGTAAGGAAAATCAGGGTGTTTTTTTCCACCAAAAAATTACACGCTGTAGCAGGAGCAGCAGCAGCGTGCTGGGATTAAGACCCCCTTCTCCCTAGATTTTAATTCTGATTTCTGCTGAATCGTTTATTTGTGGGTGCATCTTTGCCGATTTTCAGATGTGCATTTTTGACCCAGAGAAATTTTAATATTCAATATTCTTTGCGCTAACAACTTTGCAATTTTATGTTTTTGTGTTTTCTGATTGCGTTATCAAGATGCATGGGCTTGAATTTTTTTACTACTGCACTCGTACACCTCATTGTCTTTGTGCAGCATAATTTGGCACTAAAAACGTGATTGCATTCAATTTTCAATCCGGTTCTGATAACATTATCTGTTTTAGATGACGAAGGTGGAACAGTTAAACCAATCACGAAGAAAAAATCCTCAGAAAATGATATGTACATGCGTTTGGGTCTTCTCTTGGGCGACGAAGCACGAAAATCCAGAAGACAAATTCCGCGAAATACTCACGAATCTTGCTCCTCCTTAGTAAGTTACGATAACGCAACTTTGGTCTCAACAAATACTAGTCCAGTATCCACATTAACCGGAAGCTCAGAAGATCAGCATCGGCATAATCCAAGTTCGGAAAGCGTCGGTTCCTTAATGTCCATGTCTATGTCGGGTCAGAGTAATTGCAGCTCTAGTCCTGTAAGCAGACGCCATAGTGTGACAGGTAACACCTTTTCAATTTTTGTCTACTCTAAATTTACTAATATTTAAATTTTTCAGCTCCACAACATCCCGACGATCTGAGTTTGCTAAACTCAAGGCGAACATGTGTCAGGAGATCGGCCCGTAGCGGAACAATTAAAGGACCCATAGATCCAAAAATAAGATTTGCTCAATATAGAACTCCTCAACTAACTCTTAAACCGTTATTTTTTGAAGTCCCTCTCCAAGAACCCGACCCTCTGTTCTTGGGTAGACACTGGCTGATAAAAGAAATTGAAAATATTGTTGGTACGTAATTTTAATTTGTACAAACCCTGATCCTTTCTAACTAAATTTTTACCAACAGATTCTTCTAGTCCAGGAGTCCTTTTGACCGGTAATCCAGGTACGGGAAAAACAGCTTTGATTCTACAATTAGTGGAATACAGTTGTTTTGGAAGGCGAAAAGAATTGGCGTACCAGCGTTCCACCGACCAAATAATCCCTCAAAGTATTTACTATCAAATCGATCTCGTTTCCGAAAGAATTAAACAGTTGTCTGCAAACGTCGTGGGTTACCACTTTTGTCAAGCAGACAACAATAACACTTGCTTAGTACCTGACTTCATACACTCTCTTGCCGCACAGTTGTGCCAAGCACCCCAGTTAATCGCCTATCGCGACTACTTGCTCAACGAACCGCATCTACAAGGAGTGGTTTCTTTGAAAGAGTGCATCACCAACCCAGATCTTGCCTTAAACAGAGGAATTTTAGAGCCTCTAGCCAGCTTGAAGAGAGTTGGAAAAATCGACTGCCAAAATTGCGTAATCCTCATCGATGCTCTCTGCGACGCCGAGTATCACAAACCCGACCACGGCGACACAATCACAACATTCTTATTAAAGCACACACCCAACTTTCCGTCCTGGCTTAAAGTAGTCGGAACGGTACGCACTCAGTTCCAAGAACTTACCAAACAGTTACCATACACTCGAATCAGTCTGGACAAGGGAAACAACGATAATGTTCAAAAGGATATGTTGGATTATATTAACTTCAGGTTACAAAACAGTCCCAGTATTCAAAACAACGTTACCATCTCCACTCCTGGAAAAGTTGAAAGTGGAAACATAGCTCAACATAAATTTTCCCAACATTTGTTGCATCTGAGTCAGGGTTCGTTTTTGTTCGCAAAACTAACTTTAGATTTATTAGAACGAGGTCACTTAGTTGCCAAATCTTCGGGCTACAAAGTACTTCCAGTTAATCTAGCTCAAATTTACTTATTACATTTTAATCTTCGATTTCCTACCGTCCGATCTTTTGATAAAGTCACTCACATATTAAGCGTTTGCTTATCAGCTTTGTATCCTTTGACGCTGGTGGAAATCTATTACTCCGTAAATTCGTTATTAGTCGACAAATTTTTACCTTGGGAAGAATTTCTTCAAAGGTTTAAACTCTTATCCGGTTTTCTCGTTAAGCGTTTAGACAACACTTACATGTTCTTCCATCCTTCCTTCAGAGAGTGGTTGATTCGTCGCGACGACAACGAAAGCACGAAATTTTTGTGCGATTTAAGATCTGGACATTCCGGTATAGCATTCCGATTGTCCAGGGTGCAAGCACCTTTGGATCAAGAAAAATTGTTAGAATTGGGACATCATATTTTGAAAGCCCACGTTTATAGAAATATGACGTTTTCCAGTTTGTCGTCCAGGGATTTGCAAGCTCACTGGGTGGCGGAAAGTGCTGATGATGTTTCCGCGTCGATTTGCAGTTTGCGTAATATTTACAGTCCGAATGTTAAGGTGTCAAGATTGTTGTTGTTAGCTGGAGCGTCACCAAATTACATTTCCGAATATTTGGGAAACGCGCCAATTCTTTGTATATACGCTTGTGAGGGAATGGTTCCTATGGTATCGCTGTTGTTGGAATTTGGCGCTGATGTTGAATTGACAAACAGTCAAGGTTCTACCGCACTGTCCCTGGCGTCTGCCAAGGGCCATTGCGATGTGGTTAGGCAGTTGATAGCAGCCGGTTCAAGTCCTGGTCATCCGGACACTGCTGGACAATGTGCGTTGGTTCACGCAGCGCGGAATGGTTTCTTGAACGTGGTCGGCTATTTGTTGGCTTGTGATTGGGTGGCAAAAAATCCCGAAGACGTGGAATTGGCCGAAGCCGCTCAGCAAGCTTTGGTTGCTGCATCGAGTCAAGGACATACTGAAATAGTGGAATATTTATTGGATATGGCAGAAGTTAATGTGGACGTCACTGATAATTTGACTGGCGAAACGGCGTTGACAATCGCTGCTACCAATGGATGCCACGGCGTCTGCACGGCACTTATTCATCGCGGAGCCAGCATATCTATTACCAACCGTAAGGAAGTTACTCCGCTGCTGTTGACCGTGAAAGAAGGTCATTGGGCAATTGCAGAAAAATTAATCCAAAATAGCGCTGCTCTAGAGCAATGTGATGGAATAGGTCGAACTGCAATGATGTTGGCTGCTTCTGAAGGACACGCAGCGTTGATAGAATTGTTACTCGATAAAGGTGCAGAATTAGAAAAACAAGATAAAGAAGGTCTGACACCGTTGTGTTGGGCATGTTTACGAGGAAAAATTCAATCGTGTCAAAGTTTGTTGGATAAAGGAGCGAACATTAATCACGTTGATAAAACAGGAAGGACGCCTCTGGACTTAGCTGCCTTTCAAGGCAATCCGGCGATTGTGCAGCTTCTGTTAGAAAGAGGAGCGGTAATTGAACACGTCGACATAAATGGAATGAGACCTTTGGATAGAGCAATAGGATGCCGAAATATTCAAGTGG
The DNA here is from genome assembly GCA_949152465.1 of Cantharis flavilabris. Taxonomy (NCBI): domain Eukaryota; kingdom Metazoa; phylum Arthropoda; class Insecta; order Coleoptera; family Cantharidae; genus Cantharis; species Cantharis flavilabris. The sequence goes on along the minus strand of OX424436.1, from coordinate 7,952,434 downwards.
TGCAATGCTTTTTAAAGAAAGGAGCAAAATTGGGACCAGCTACGTGGGCTATGGCTGCAGGCAAACCAGAAATAATGTAAGAATTTGCGAAATTATTTTAAGTTTAACGAAATTTATGTTTGTTGTTTTTAGGCTTATTTTGCTCAACAAACTTTTAGAAGATGGCAACATTTTGTATCGCAAAAGTAGGTTGAGAGAAGCGGCCCATCGGTATCAGTATGCTCTAAAAAAGTTTCCCAATGACGACCAAGGCGAACACAACTCAACGTTTCGTCAACTGAGAATTAATTTTTTGCTGAACCAATCCAGGTGTAAGCGCAAAATGAACGTAAGTTTTGGTTCTGAGGAGATTGGGCGAATGATATTAATAAAGTAACTTTTTGTTGGTACAGGAACCAGATGACGCAATCGAGTTAGCCAATCAGGTTCTGAGCATGAAGTCGGAATCCTATGAAGCATATTACGCGAGAGCCAAGGCGAGGTTGGATTTGAAGTTGTACGAAAGTGCCTTAATTGATGTGCGGGAATCTTTGAGGCTCGCGCCGCCCCAAAGCGTCGAAGTTAGAAAAGTTTTGACATATCTGAAAGATGAAATTGTTAGTAAAATGGGTTCTTCTTCGCGGATGTCCAGTTTTCATCGCGATTTTGCCATATCTGTAGATACTCTTCACGAATAAATTGAATTGCAATAATTATATTCGGTGAGTATCTTTTAAATATAGTAAACGGGGTTTTCCCCTAAAATTACCGGATAAAAAGTTCTGCCAACTGTACGAGATGCGGAATACCAACTTATTTACTTCTAACTGATACTGCCTAGTTTTTTATTAAATGAATCAATCTTGATAGTAATTGATTCCTACATCAAAATTTGGAACTGTGTTATATTTATTGTAAGAAGAAATGTAATTTATGTGCCTTCTAAAGACTGATTATTGAAGAAAAAAATATTTATGAAATGAAGTTTGCAATTGTAAATATTTTAAAATTAATTTATTTCTGCAACTTAAATTTTTTTCTTATCATTCCGATGGATTCATGAATGTCCACGTAACTATTTTGTTGTTGATTTGATTATTTTTAGTTTTAGAAATATGTTTCTCACTTTAGTTGTAAAAACTGCTACTTTTATACAATTTTACAACCCAATATTATTATTATTATTATTACAAAAATATTTATGTATACTTAATAATGCCAATTTGGCGCGTATTTTATTAGTAGTATCCCATTTTTGTTTTCAATTTTTTTTTATATTATGTAAAGTGGCAACACTTATGTATTTATTATTATATTATTTTGTGTAATGTGACGACTTGCCCAGAATCCTAAATTATTTTTGTTTTATAGAAACTTAATTTATTTTTTCCAGCAGTTAAACTGTTCGGAGTTTGTAAAATTTCGAAAAATTTATTTTTATCAAAATTTTTATTTGTTAATAATAAAATGTTAAAGGTGCTAAATTATTGTAATGAGTTGGAATCTTAAAAAATATATAAATAAATATTGATCTTAATAAATCAGTGTATCTTTCAGCAGCTCCAATCATCAAAAACATCCCTGAAGCGGCTGCAACTCAAAAATTACGGATCTACAAAGACTGGATCTTGAGTAGCTCAAATAATTGCCTGTCCTATTGTTCTTCAATAATATTCCGACTTGGATTACTTAAAAAAAACAAAAACTTAATTTTCAGTTTAAGGACTTTTATCTCGGAGTTCTGGAAGAACGCCGTTTTTCTTGGCGAGATCTGCTTCTATGTCTTCGTCTCTTCTCTTGAGAACGCGATCGACCTCTTCTTCTTGATCTAGATCGGGAGCACCGCCTGATATCGCTTCTTTCGGTATGCCGAATTCTTCGTTCCCCACGGCCGTAATCTTCCAAATTCTCAGTGTCTTTGTCGGCTTGCTCTGCACGTCCTCCTAGCCCACCGCCGAATTTCCTCGGTAACCAGTTATCAACCGTTCTTCCTCTTTCTACATCCACCAATACTCTACGACCATCAATTTTTGTACCTCCTGCACGCTTAAAAGCGCGAGCCATATCTTTCTCACGCTCATATTCAATAAAAGCATATCCCCTAGACTTCCCATTTAAAGAATTTTGAACCAACGAGATTTCTTTAATTGGACCATAAGTTTCAAATTCTCTTCTTAATTTTGATTCTTTAGTATCGTAATTTAGACGACCCACAAATAATGTTTTAAAAGGATCCTGAGTGATATTTTCTCTCGACTTGGGATCCCATGTCGCAATTTTTTGCTCCGTCCTGAAAGCATGCTGTTCTTCTCGTTCCCTTTTAATTCGTTGTTTTATTTCTTCGGCAGATTCAGTTTCTTCTGAAGGTGCAGTTGGGTCTTCAGAAGCCAAAAATTCTTTCATGTAATCTCCCACACCAGAATAAATGCTTTTCTTAAAGACTTTTTCGTGTCTTAGCTTGTCCATTGGTGGTGCAAATGGAATTTCCTCAGTTTTAAAATACTCCAATAAGTGAGGCGGTAAAAAACTTCCCATTTTAGTAGTATTGATTTTTACACTTTTAAAAGAATTAGACAATTTCGGGTATCTATTTACTTATATAGAGATAAATAGTTATCATAAAAAAGTTATATTATCGGATTAAGTTAATTATATTTTAATACCTAAATGTCTACGAAATACCAATTAGTAAAAGCAATTGTTTCGAAACCATCAACAGCAACGAATTATCTTTCAATGCCGGATTATTATAAATAATTCCAGCTAGATGTCGGCAAAATTCACAAATGTGAAGTCATTAAAGAGAGAGAGAGCAGAATTTTTCTTGTAATGTAAATTTCAAAAAGAGATAACTAATTTCCGCTCTTATCTCACTTCCCCAAGAACAACACCGGATAACCACAGGATAACAAAATAATCTCGAATAAATTGATTAATTTTATGTTTTTTATATCAATTTATTTTAATTTTAGCATTTTGTACTCAATCAGTAGGTAAAGTACCGTTTTTTTTCCTTTGGAAAAATTCCAATCGATGACAAAAAATTCACTTGGTCTAGGGAATTTTTAAATTCAAAAAATATAAGAATAATACAATACGTAGAAAATCAAAATTCAAAAAATTTAAAAAGGAGACAATTAACACATAACAGGTCTGGATTAAGAAAATTTGAAAAAATGAAAATTTCGTAATACGAAGTACAATATAACGTTATTTCATGGTTATTGCCATTCTTCAGTTGCACGCATCGATTACGATTACATTGTAAAATAAGAAGAAAAAATTTTTCAAACTAAACAAAATTATCGACTAAATTGTACAAAATTGACTTACCATAACCTCCAAAGATTATCAAAACTGAACTTGTTACACGAGGTATGAATAATTTAAAAATGATTTGAACTAAGAAATTCGTTTACCTAGCACTGCTAGTTTGAAATCCGAAGGCACTGCCCTCTTAATATGATTTCTAAAAACTTTGAAAAAATTCAAAATTCAAAAATTTACCACGTTTTTTAACCGTGAGGCGTAAAACTAGAAAAAGAACTCAAAATAAAAAATTTTTTTTTTTTTTTTTTTTTTTATTTTTTAAGTAAATTTGTGGTTTTTAGTATGTATTTATGGTTAAATTCAAAAAATATAAGAATAATACAATACGTAGAAAATCAAAATTCAAAAAATTTTTAAAAATTTAAAAAGGAGACAATTAACACATAACAGGTCTGGATTAAGAAAATTTGAAAAAATGAAAATTTCGTAATACGAAGTACAATATAACGTTATTTCATGGTTATTGCCATTCTTCAGTTGCACGCATCGATTACGATTACATTGTAAAATAAGAAGAAAAAATTTTTCAAACTAAACAAAATTATCGACTAAATTGTACAAAATTGACTTACCATAACCTCCAAAGATTATCAAAACTGAACTTGTTACACGAGGTATGAATAATTTAAAAATGATTTGAACTAAGAAATTCGTTTACCTAGCACTGCTAGTTTGAAATCCGAAGGCACTGCCCTCTTAATATGATTTCTAAAAACTTTGAAAAAATTCAAAATTCAAAAATTTACCACGTTTTTTAACCGTGAGGCGTAAAACTAGAAAAAGAACTCAAAATAAAAAATTTTAAGTAAATTTGTGGTTTTTAGTATGTATTTATGGTTAAATTCAAAAAATATAAGAATAATACAATACGTAGAAAATCAAAATTCAAAAAATTTAAAAAGGAGACAATTAACACATAACAGGTCTGGATTAAGAAAATTTGAAAAAATGAAAATTTCGTAATACGAAGTACAATATAACGTTATTTCATGGTTATTGCCATTCTTCAGTTGCACGCATCGATTACGATTACATTGTAAAATAAGAAGAAAAAATTTTTCAAACTAAACAAAATTATCGACTAAATTGTACAAAATTGACTTACCATAACCTCCAAAGATTATCAAAACTGAACTTGTTACACGAGGTATGAATAATTTAAAAATGATTTGAACTAAGAAATTCGTTTACCTAGCACTGCTAGTTTGAAATCCGAAGGCACTGCCCTCTTAATATGATTTCTAAAAACTTTGAAAAAATTCAAAATTCAAAAATTTACCACGTTTTTTAACCGTGAGGCGTAAAACTAGAAAAAGAACTCAAAATAAAAAATTTTAAGTAAATTTGTGGTTTTTAGTATGTATTTATGGTTAAATTCAAAAAATATAAGAATAATACAATACGTAGAAAATCAAAATTCAAAAAATTTAAAAAGGAGACAATTAACACATAACAGGTCTGGATTAAGAAAATTTGAAAAAATGAAAATTTCGTAATACGAAGTACAATATAACGTTATTTCATGGTTATTGCCATTCTTCAGTTGCACGCATCGATTACGATTACATTGTAAAATAAGAAGAAAAAATTTTTCAAACTAAACAAAATTATCAACTAAATTGTACAAAATTGACTTACCATAACCTCCAAAGATTATCAAAACTGAACTTGTTACACGAGGTATGAATAATTTAAAAATGATTTGAACTAAGAAATTCGTTTACCTAGCACTGCTAGTTTGAAATCCGAAGGCACTGCCCTCTTAATATGATTTCTAAAAACTTTGAAAAAATTCAAAATTCAAAAATTTACCACGTTTTTTAACCGTGAGGCGTAAAACTAGAAAAAGAACTCAAAATAAAAAATTTTAAGTAAATTTGTGGTTTTTAGTATGTATTTATGGTTAAATTCAAAAAAATATAAGAATAATACAATACGTAGAAAATCAAAATTCAAAAAATTTAAAAAGGAGACAATTAACACATAACAGGTCTGGATTAAGAAAATTTGAAAATTTCGTAATACGAAGTACAATATAACGTTATTTCATGGTTATTGCCATTCTTCAGTTGCACGCATCGATTACGATTACATTGTAAAATAAGAAGAAAAAATTTTTCAAACTAAACAAAATTATCGACTAAATTGTACAAAATTGACTTACCATAACCTCCAAAGATTATCAAAACTGAACTTGTTACACGAGGTATGAATAATTTAAAAATGATTTGAACTAAGAAATTCGTTTACCTAGCACTGCTAGTTTGAAATCCGAAGGCACTGCCCTCTTAATATGATTTCTAAAAACTTTGAAAAAATTCAAAATTCAAAAATTTACCACGTTTTTTAACCGTGAGGCGTAAAACTAGAAAAAGAACTCAAAATAAAAAATTTTAAGTAAATTTGTGGTTTTTAGTATGTATTTATGGTTAAATTCAAAAAATATAAGAATAATACAATACGTAGAAAATCAAAATTCAAAAAATTTAAAAAGGAGACAATTAACACATAACAGGTCTGGATTAAGAAAATTTGAAAAAATGAAAATTTCGTAATACGAAGTACAATATAACGTTATTTCATGGTTATTGCCATTCTTCAGTTGCACGCATCGATTACGATTACATTGTAAAATAAGAAGAAAAAATTTTTCAAACTAAACAAAATTATCGACTAAATTGTACAAAATTGACTTACCATAACCTCCAAAGATTATCAAAACTGAACTTGTTACACGAGGTATGAATAATTTAAAAATGATTTGAACTAAGAAATTCGTTTACCTAGCACTGCTAGTTTGAAATCCGAAGGCACTGCCCTCTTAATATGATTTCTAAAAACTTTGAAAAAATTCAAAATTCAAAAATTTACCACGTTTTTTAACCGTGAGGCGTAAAACTAGAAAAAGAACTCAAAATAAAAAATTTTAAGTAAATTTGTGGTTTTTAGTATGTATTTATGGTTAAATTCAAAAAATATAAGAATAATACAATACGTAGAAAATCAAAATTCAAAAAATTTAAAAAGGAGACAATTAACACATAACAGGTCTGGATTAAGAAAATTTGAAAAAATGAAAATTTCGTAATACGAAGTACAATATAACGTTATTTCATGGTTATTGCCATTCTTCAGTTGCACGCATCGATTACGATTACATTGTAAAATAAGAAGAAAAAATTTTTCAAACTAAACAAAATTATCGACTAAATTGTACAAAATTGACTTACCATAACCTCCAAAGATTATCAAAACTGAACTTGTTACACGAGGTATGAATAATTTAAAAATGATTTGAACTAAGAAATTCGTTTACCTAGCACTGCTAGTTTGAAATCCGAAGGCACTGCCCTCTTAATATGATTTCTAAAAACTTTGAAAAAATTCAAAATTCAAAAATTTACCACGTTTTTTAACCGTGAGGCGTAAAACTAGAAAAAGAACTCAAAATAAAAAATTTTAAGTAAATTTGTGGTTTTTAGTATGTATTTATGGTTAAATTCAAAAAATATAAGAATAATACAATACGTAGAAAATCAAAATTCAAAAAATTTAAAAAGGAGACAATTAACACATAACAGGTCTGGATTAAGAAAATTTGAAAAAATGAAAATTTCGTAATACGAAGTACAATATAACGTTATTTCATGGTTATTGCCATTCTTCAGTTGCACGCATCGATTACGATTACATTGTAAAATAAGAAGAAAAAATTTTTCAAACTAAACAAAATTATCGACTAAATTGTACAAAATTGACTTACCATAACCTCCAAAGATTATCAAAACTGAACTTGTTACACGAGGTATGAATAATTTAAAAATGATTTGAACTAAGAAATTCGTTTACCTAGCACTGCTAGTTTGAAATCCGAAGGCACTGCCCTCTTAATATGATTTCTAAAAACTTTGAAAAAATTCAAAATTCAAAAATTTACCACGTTTTTTAACCGTGAGGCGTAAAACTAGAAAAAGAACTCAAAATAAAAAATTTTAAGTAAATTTGTGGTTTTTAGTATGTATTTATGGTTAAATTCAAAAAATATAAGAATAATACAATACGTAGAAAATCAAAATTCAAAAAATTTAAAAAGGAGACAATTAACACATAACAGGTCTGGATTAAGAAAATTTGAAAATTTCGTAATACGAAGTACAATATAACGTTATTTCATGGTTATTGCCATTCTTCAGTTGCACGCATCGATTACGATTACATTGTAAAATAAGAAGAAAAAATTTTTCAAACTAAACAAAATTATCGACTAAATTGTACAAAATTGACTTACCATAACCTCCAAAGATTATCAAAACTGAACTTGTTACACGAGGTATGAATAATTTAAAAATGATTTGAACTAAGAAATTCGTTTACCTAGCACTGCTAGTTTGAAATCCGAAGGCACTGCCCTCTTAATATGATTTCTAAAAACTTTGAAAAAATTCAAAATTCAAAAATTTACCACGTTTTTTAACCGTGAGGCGTAAAACTAGAAAAAGAACTCAAAATAAAAAATTTTTAAGTAAATTTGTGGTTTTTAGTATGTATTTATGGTTAAATTCAAAAAATATAAGAATAATACAATACGTAGAAAATCAAAATTCAAAAAATTTAAAAAGGAGACAATTAACACATAACAGGTCTGGATTAAGAAAATTTGAAAAAATGAAAATTTCGTAATACGAAGTACAATATAACGTTATTTCATGGTTATTGCCATTCTTCAGTTGCACGCATCGATTACGATTACATTGTAAAATAAGAAGAAAAAATTTTTCAAACTAAACAAAATTATCGACTAAATTGTACAAAATTGACTTACCATAACCTCCAAAGATTATCAAAACTGAACTTGTTACACGAGGTATGAATAATTTAAAAATGATTTGAACTAAGAAATTCGTTTACCTAGCACTGCTAGTTTGAAATCCGAAGGCACTGCCCTCTTAATATGATTTCTAAAAACTTTGAAAAAATTCAAAATTCAAAAATTTACCACGTTTTTTAACCGTGAGGCGTAAAACTAGAAAAAGAACTCAAAATAAAAAATTTTAAGTAAATTTGTGGTTTTTAGTATGTATTTATGGTTAAATTCAAAAAATATAAGAATAATACAATACGTAGAAAATCAAAATTCAAAAAATTTAAAAAGGAGACAATTAACACATAACAGGTCTGGATTAAGAAAATTTGAAAAAATGAAAATTTCGTAATACGAAGTACAATATAACGTTATTTCATGGTTATTGCCATTCTTCAGTTGCACGCATCGATTACGATTACATTGTAAAATAAGAAGAAAAAATTTTTCAAACTAAACAAAATTATCGACTAAATTGTACAAAATTGACTTACCATAACCTCCAAAGATTATCAAAACTGAACTTGTTACACGAGGTATGAATAATTTAAAAATGATTTGAACTAAGAAATTCGTTTACCTAGCACTGCTAGTTTGAAATCCGAAGGCACTGCCCTCTTAATATGATTTCTAAAAACTTTGAAAAAATTCAAAATTCAAAAATTTACCACGTTTTTTAACCGTGAGGCGTAAAACTAGAAAAAGAACTCAAAATAAAAAATTTTAACGAATTTCTTAGTTCAAATCATTTTTAAATTATTCATACCTCGTGTAACAAGTTCAGTTTTGATAATCTTTGGAGGTTATGGTAAGTCAATTTTGTACAATTTAGTCGATAATTTTGTTTAGTTTGAAAAATTTTTTCTTCTTATTTTACAATGTAATCGTAATCGATGCGTGCAACTGAAGAATGGCAATAACCATGAAATAACGTTATATTGTACTTCGTATTACGAAATTTTCATTTTTTCAAATTTTCTTAATCCAGACCTGTTATGTGTTAATTGTCTCCTTTTTAAATTTTTTGAATTTTGATTTTCTACGTATTGTATTATTCTTATATTTTTTGAATTTAACCATAAATACATACTAAAAACCACAAATTTACTTAAAATTTTTTATTTTGAGTTCTTTTTCTAGTTTTACGCCTCACGGTTAAAAAACGTGGTAAATTTTTGAATTTTGAATTTTTTCAAAGTTTTTAGAAATCATATTAAGAGGGCAGTGCCTTCGGATTTCAAACTAGCAGTGCTAGGTAAACGAATTTCTTAGTTCAAATCATTTTTAAATTATTCATACCTCGTGTAACAAGTTCAGTTTTGATAATCTTTGGAGGTTATGGTAAGTCAATTTTGTACAATTTAGTCGATAATTTTGTTTAGTTTGAAAAATTTTTTCTTCTTATTTTACAATGTAATCGTAATCGATGCGTGCAACTGAAGAATGGCAATAACCATGAAATAACGTTATATTGTACTTCGTATTACGAAATTTTCATTTTTTCAAATTTTCTTAATCCAGACCTGTTATGTGTTAATTGTCTCCTTTTTAAATTTTTTGAATTTTGATTTTCTACGTATTGTATTATTCTTATATTTTTTGAATTTAACCATAAATACATACTAAAAACCACAAATTTACTTAAAATTTTTTATTTTGAGTTCTTTTTCTAGTTTTACGCCTCACGGTTAAAAAACGTGGTAAATTTTTGAATTTTGAATTTTTTCAAAGTTTTTAGAAATCATATTAAGAGGGCAGTGCCTTCGGATTTCAAACTAGCAGTGCTAGGTAAACGAATTTCTTAGTTCAAATCATTTTTAAATTATTCATACCTCGTGTAACAAGTTCAGTTTTGATAATCTTTGGAGGTTATGGTAAGTCAATTTTGTACAATTTAGTCGATAATTTTGTTTAGTTTGAAAAATTTTTTCTTCTTATTTTACAATGTAATCGTAATCGATGCGTGCAACTGAAGAATGGCAATAACCATGAAATAACGTTATATTGTACTTCGTATTACGAAATTTTCATTTTTTCAAATTTTCTTAATCCAGACCTGTTATGTGTTAATTGTCTCCTTTTTAAATTTTTTGAATTTTGATTTTCTACGTATTGTATTATTCTTATATTTTTTGAATTTAACCATAAATACATACTAAAAACCACAAATTTACTTAAAAATTTTTTATTTTGAGTTCTTTTTCTAGTTTTACGCCTCACGGTTAAAAAACGTGGTAAATTTTTGAATTTTGAATTTTTTCAAAGTTTTTAGAAATCATATTAAGAGGGCAGTGCCTTCGGATTTCAAACTAGCAGTGCTAGGTAAACGAATTTCTTAGTTCAAATCATTTTTAAATTATTCATACCTCGTGTAACAAGTTCAGTTTTGATAATCTTTGGAGGTTATGGTAAGTCAATTTTGTACAATTTAGTCGATAATTTTGTTTAGTTTGAAAAATTTTTTCTTCTTATTTTACAATGTAATCGTAATCGATGCGTGCAACTGAAGAATGGCAATAACCATGAAATAACGTTATATTGTACTTCGTATTACGAAATTTTCATTTTTTCAAATTTTCTTAATCCAGACCTGTTATGTGTTAATTGTCTCCTTTTTAAATTTTTTGAATTTTGATTTTCTACGTATTGTATTATTCTTATATTTTTTGAATTTAACCATAAATACATACTAAAAACCACAAATTTACTTAAAAATTTTTTATTTTGAGTTCTTTTTCTAGTTTTACGCCTCACGGTTAAAAAACGTGGTAAATTTTTGAATTTTGAATTTTTTCAAAGTTTTTAGAAATCATATTAAGAGGGCAGTGCCTTCGGATTTCAAACTAGCAGTGCTAGGTAAACGAATTTCTTAGTTCAAATCATTTTTAAATTATTCATACCTCGTGTAACAAGTTCAGTTTTGATAATCTTTGGAGGTTATGGTAAGTCAATTTTGTACAATTTAGTCGATAATTTTGTTTAGTTTGAAAAATTTTTTCTTCTTATTTTACAATGTAATCGTAATCGATGCGTGCAACTGAAGAATGGCAATAACCATGAAATAACGTTATATTGTACTTCGTATTACGAAATTTTCATTTTTTCAAATTTTCTTAATCCAGACCTGTTATGTGTTAATTGTCTCCTTTTTAAATTTTTTGAATTTTGATTTTCTACGTATTGTATTATTCTTATATTTTTTGAATTTAACCATAAATACATACTAAAAACCACAAATTTACTTAAAAATTTTTTATTTTGAGTTCTTTTTCTAGTTTTACGCCTCACGGTTAAAAAACGTGGTAAATTTTTGAATTTTGAATTTTTTCAAAGTTTTTAGAAATCATATTAAGAGGGCAGTGCCTTCGGATTTCAAACTAGCAGTGCTAGGTAAACGAATTTCTTAGTTCAAATCATTTTTAAATTATTCATACCTCGTGTAACAAGTTCAGTTTTGATAATCTTTGGAGGTTATGGTAAGTCAATTTTGTACAATTTAGTCGATAATTTTGTTTAGTTTGAAAAATTTTTTCTTCTTATTTTACAATGTAATCGTAATCGATGCGTGCAACTGAAGAATGGCAATAACCATGAAATAACGTTATATTGTACTTCGTATTACGAAATTTTCATTTTTTCAAATTTTCTTAATCCAGACCTGTTATGTGTTAATTGTCTCCTTTTTAAATTTTTTGAATTTTGATTTTCTACGTATTGTATTATTCTTATATTTTTTGAATTTAACCATAAATACATACTAAAAACCACAAATTTACTTAAAAATTTTTTATTTTGAGTTCTTTTTCTAGTTTTACGCCTCACGGTTAAAAAACGTGGTAAATTTTTGAATTTTGAATTTTTTCAAAGTTTTTAGAAATCATATTAAGAGGGCAGTGCCTTCGGATTTCAAACTAGCAGTGCTAGGTAAACGAATTTCTTAGTTCAAATCATTTTTAAATTATTCATACCTCGTGTAACAAGTTCAGTTTTGATAATCTTTGGAGGTTATGGTAAGTCAATTTTGTACAATTTAGTCGATAATTTTGTTTAGTTTGAAAAATTTTTTCTTCTTATTTTACAATGTAATCGTAATCGATGCGTGCAACTGAAGAATGGCAATAACCATGAAATAACGTTATATTGTACTTCGTATTACGAAATTTTCAAATTTTCTTAATCCAGACCTGTTATGTGTTAATTGTCTCCTTTTTAAATTTTTTGAATTTTGATTTTCTACGTATTGTATTATTCTTATATTTTTTGAATTTAACCATAAATACATACTAAAAACCACAAATTTACTTAAAATTTTTTATTTTGAGTTCTTTTTCTAGGGAATTTTTGCTAGACTTGACAACACTGTAATTTATCGGTAACGAACTTAATTTCCTAGAACGCAGGCGCTCGCTATCCAAAATTTGGCAGACGTTTATTGATTACTCAAAAGTTACACGTGGTTATTGGTTTCACGAAGGGCATTGACGAAAATAATTGAGTTTGTAATGTATTAAAAATAAAAAATTACGTGTCATTATAATATGCAAAATAATTAAAAAATTGAAAACAAAATGGAACCTGCTTCGGACACGGAACAACCGGAAGAAGAGGTAGCGGAACAGATCGGATGCACTCATTACAAAAGAAAAGCAAAATTTGTGACTCCATGCTGCGATAAAATATATGCTTGCCGTTTTTGTCACGATGAAATAGAAACCCACGTTGTCGATCGAAAGAAAATTACTGAAGTTGTTTGCGCAATTTGCCAAACGCGGCAACCTGTTCGGGCCGAGTGTCAACAATGTGAAACAAAGTTTGGAAAATACACGTGCTTAGAATGTAACCTATTTGACGATACAGAGAAAGGTCAATTTCACTGCGTAGGATGTGGGATTTGTCGTGTTGGTGGTGTCGATAATTATTTTCATTGTGAAAAATGCAATATATGTTTACCCATGCGATGCCAAAACGGTCACAACTGTGTGGAAAATGTATCACGTGCTAATTGTCCAGTATGTTTGGATGATATGCATACATCTCGTATTCCTTCACACGTGCCACGCTGCGGTCATTTATTGCATGAAACTTGCTATGAAGGGTTATTAAAAAGTGGTTACTTTATGTGCCCAATTTGTCAGACATCACTCGAGGATATGACTACGGCGTGGGAATATTTAGATAACGAAATTGCCAATACTCCAATGCCAACTGAATTTTTAAATAGGATGGAAGATATTCTTTGCAGAGATTGTCACCAAAGCAGCACTGTTCCGTATCATGTCTTAGCATTAAAATGTAGTAAATGCGGATCATACAATACATGTGGCACTAAGATACCGAATGGTGCTAATAATGTTCTTTCTGATGATAGTTCAAATGAAACTGTTGACGAAAATAACGATGGTGATGCCGATGAAAATTTAGTTTTTAGAATGGAAGATATAGATGAGAATACCAATGAAAATGCTGATAATACCAATCAAAATGGTGGTTAATGTCTGAATTATGTCAATATTATAAAAGTTTGTAAATGTTAAATAAATGTAGTATTAATAAATTATTATTTTTATGTATTTTTTCCAATTATTTAATTTATTCCCATCAATTTAGAAACTTTTCAGTTCCGAATAAAATCAACCAACTTCCATCACGATAAGGATTCAACCGAAAGAAATATGTCGCGAATGTGATTTTAACTTTTTAACCCTCTAGCGGACGGGTGAGATCTATAAGTCCATGCAATATACAATTAATTTACTTTTGTAAAATTTGATATTTTTGTAAATATTTTATTGTTTTATTTGAATTTTCTCATTTTCCCACCATCAATTTGGTATTATGACAGCGTGAAAGGAAGACGAGGCTTTTTGCCAATATGGAACTGAAGATTTCACTCCACAATAATAATAATTGATGAATAAAATTAATTTAAAGAAACTGGCTGACTAAGGTCAAGTGTCAAATGTCAAGTAAATAGATAAGTTAATAATTATTTTATTTAAAAATTAATATAATTATAATTTTTCGATGTACTTAACACCGCAATTGGCGAACTTAATTATAAGATCTCCTAGGTTGTCGCCTTCTGTATTTTTACAAAATTCTACAGCATCGCTTGCAGCTTGATCTATATCTGCAACTGCTTTATTGGTGAGTTTCATGTAAGAAACGAATTCTGTCTGCATCGCATCAAGTTTGATTTGGTTGTTTTCATCAATAGCATTCGCTTTTCTGTAGTAACATATAGTATATTCGTGTGCTTTGGGATGTCTTGCCGTGATCGTATGATCGTCATTCACACAACTTAATACAGCTTGGACATCCATATCAATTTCTCTTATACATTCCCAATTTCTAGGCGATAACATTTCTTCGGTGAGCTTGACAGAAAGCGAAACCTAAAATTAAAAAATATTACTTTTATGGTTTTATAGTTTAAGCCATTATCCCTTCTCGTGATAATAACATTTTTGTTAAAAAATGCATTTCTTATTGCAAACAACTGAAATTAAAACCGTCAAATCGGTAGGTACCTACCCCTAAGATGGCGAAAATTACAACAGCTTGCAAAGTCTTCATTTTGAATGAGCTCGATATATGTAACCTGAAAGTAGCAAAAGTGCAGTTATCTTTTGCGTTATATATAGTATATGTCATCACATTGAGTCAATATTAAAAAGGTTATCAATATCATGTTGATAATTTTAAATGTTTTTTTAAATCCTGTTGCAAGCAGGTTCTTGGGGCGCCGGACTTTTGGATGCCAGGACTTTTAAGTCCTTGGTAATTCCATAACCAGAGTTATAACTATTTAATATTAAAGTGTAACAAGCTTTAATCTTTAAGTTTCAATCGGCTTCAAATTATTTTATTTGCACCTCAACGGTGAGAGAAAATCACGAAAAAATTTGGGGGAGAAATTCCAACGAAGCTAAAGAATTTCAAATTAAATAATTAAAAAATTGGTACTGCAACATGAAGCAATTTCTACAAACTTATTCCAAAAATTAGGGTGACGTGTTAAACTATCCAAGTAAATTGCCTTCAAAAGTATCTGTTATTGGTTCAGTCAATTAATTATCCAGAAGTTCAATTCTTATCACGATTAAATGACTAGATTTTACGGTGAATCCGAGATTTTCCGTGGTTGTGTTTATTAAAAGCGACCAAAACTGACTAAAAATATCCCCTCAGGTCCGGTGCTACTCGACAAAGTGTGCTATTTACTTGGATGGGGATGATCATTTCATCTTTTTAATTGGTATATATAATTTTTCAATATACTTAACAACGCAATTGCTAAACTTAATTAAAATATCTGCTGGGCTGCCACTTTCTGTATTTTTAGAAAATTCTACTGCATCGCTTGAAGCTTGGTCTTTATCTGTAACTTCCTTCTTGGTGATTTCGATGAAGGAAGCTAATTCTGTCTTCATCACATCAAATTTGATTTGGTTGTTTTCATCAATTGCATTCGCTTTTCTGTAGTAACATATATGATATATTCGTATCCTTTGGGATCTCTTGCTGTGATCGTAAAATCGTCATTCACACAATTTAATGCAGCTTGGACATCGATATCAAATTCTTTTATGCATTCCCTATCTCTAGCCGTTAACATTTCTTCGGTGAACTTGGCAGAAAGCGAAACCTAAAATAAAAAAATATTGCGTTTATAGTTTACTCGTATAACTATCTGTCGTACAAATATTTTCGTGTAGAAATGTAAAAATCTAATGAAATCGGCTCTCGAGAGCTCATGACTATGCGAAATTATTTGCTCTGGTGCCAATCCATCCCTTTTTATTCAAATTTTTATTCAAAAATGAATTTTTTATTGCGAACAGCTCGAATTAAAGCCGTCAAGTCAGTACCTACTCCTAAGATGCCGAAAATTACAACAGCTTGCAAAGTCTTCATTTTGAATGTGATCGATAAAACTTGAAGGTAGCAATATGTAGTGCATCTTCTGCGTTTATATACTATATATTATCATCACATCGAGTAAATATTCCAAAGGTTATCAATATCACGTTGGCAATTTTAAAAGTTATCAATGTCCGAAGCAGGATTTTTGGGCGCCCGAATTGTGGAAATAAATATTAAAGTGTAACAAAGCTTTAATCTTTAAGCTTCTATCAGCTTCAAATTATTTTGTTTGAACCTCAACGGTAGAGAAGATCACAAAAACGTTTGGGGAGACGCGGACGTTTCAAAATTATTTGTAAAATCTTTAGGAGAGGTGGCTGAAAACATGTTTTTTATTTTATCTTAATTAAATTTTAATGTGATACAATTAACTGGAAGTAGAGTATTATCAGATGTATTCGTATTAGCTACACGGGTAGTGGTTCAATGCCCACTTTGTACTGAAGCTCTAGGCTTATTGTACCCCGTTTTTCATTAAGATGTTAAGGAAAGTTATTAGTATTTCGATCCACAGTTTGATGTTCACCAGGGGGCTGAGCTAAGAAATTCTGCCGAGTCCGGGATTTGAACCCAGAATTTCCGCTCATAACTCAACTCAACATAACTCAACAATCCACCACTGTGGTCTTTTTATCAGATATGTAACTTTCACGAAGTTTTGGAAAATTTCAAGCACCGATAACTTCATAAAGATGTTTATTTGAATTAGGTTCAGGTTAGGTTCAGGTTAGGTTCAGGTTAGGTTCAGGTTAGGTTCAGGTTAGGTTCAGGTTAGGTTCAGGTTAGGTTCAGGTTAGGTTCAGGTTAGGTTCAGGTTAGGTTCAGGTTAGGTTCAGGTTAGGTTCAGGTTAGGTTCAGGTTAGGTTCAGGTTAGGTTCAGGTTAGGTTCAGGTTAGGTTCAGGTTAGGTTCAGGTTAGGTTCAGGTTAGGTTCAGGTTAGGTTCAGGTTAGGTTCAGGTTAGGTTCAGGTTAGGTTCAGGTTAGGTTCAGGTTAGGTTCAGGTTAGGTTCAGGTTAGGTTCAGGTTAGGTTCAGGTTAGGTTCAGGTTAGGTTCAGGTTAGGTTCAGGTTAGGTTCGGGTTAAGTTCAGATTAGGTTCAAATTCAAATTAAATAATTAATGTCAAGACTTTGCAAAACATGAACATACAATCTAATTGAAGCTTGAACAAAACTCGATTGATTGCCATAAAACACCAAAATGTATTGTAGAAAACCAATTAGTTTGAAGCTCAGCATAATCTTTTGATTGTACGCTTTTGCGTTTCTGTAAATATTGAAATAGTAATACATAAAGTTTTAATTAATTAGTAAATAATATTCAGAAATATAATTAATTTAACTGCAACGGGATTGGCTAGAAATTTTATTGCGACGAAAGCTTTGAAAAGGAAAAAGAACATCTAATTTATTTCTGCTCTTTTGTGGGTACACATGCAGGACTAAATTGCTTTTTAATTCTTTGTGTGGTTATATCCCATAACTTCTTGTCGTGTATTTAATATTTTTTTGTGATAACATAAAATGCACTTTACTTCCTTATTATAAAATTAACAGTAAACTTATAAATTAATTTATTCTTTAATATTCAAACGACGTTACAGCCGATTTCGTTTTATAGTATCATCAGGTTTCTCTGCAGGATACAAGAAAACTTTTTAATTATAATTATGAATAACTATTATAATTCATAGTAGATAAAATTATGAGGTGATATAATAATAATAAACACGTAACGACATAAGAAAGGATATATTTAATTTCATGTTAATAATTTTAAATGCTGCTGTTTTGATTTTTAATCACTTAACTTTAAAACTGTTTTAAATAATTAATAAAAACAAAATTGCACTCTCGACCTTCGTATCAAATTATATGATAATTTATGACTTTTATTATTAGAAAATATAAAAGCAGATGCTGCATTATGTAATAAAATAAATAAATAAATAAATAAATAACTAAATAAAAAAATATTTATAACAACTAACAACCTGCCCGACGAACCAAAAATAAGAAAATCCCAAGGAAACTTTTTTAGAAAATCAAGTTTTTTCAAGACTAGAAAATTGAAAAAATATTATTTATAAAATGTAATTAATTGCACTTAAATTTTTCAAAAATTAACACTATGTAATCTGAAACTGAAAGGCTTTCACACAAAAATCAAATTATTTAATAGTGGGAAATAGGTACTTGTACCAATTGTATCCGTAAAATAATTCTGTTTTGATTTATTTTTTATGAATGAATATATTTTTGGATGCCAAATACGATAAAAAAAAGTTCTGCGCGAATAGTTCAAGCAATTTCGTAAAAAATATTAAAGAAACTTAAAAAAATAATTATAAAAGATAGATACTTCTCTCGCAATCCATTTCCCAATGACTAACCCAGGGTTACTGCAGAAGCAACAGTCCCAGTCAAAAACATACTTGCAGATTCATCGGGTACGAATTAACCCCCATAGTGACTTTCGGAACTAGAACTAATTGTATACTACAGTAAACATAGCAGCATTTGGTTAGTATCAGAATTCACTACACTACACTATTTATTTATTTTTAATTACTTCATTTTTTATTTTAATTTATTGAAATTACTCAGAACCTGCCACAGTTATTGCATAACAATTAGTTACCATCATATTACATTGTTATAATATTATAACATAAATTTTAATATAATTTCAGTTATATAAACCAGCATTCATTGTAACTAATTAACAGTAGTTCACAGTATATTCAAAATGTCTAAAATTTTAGTTGTGCTAGTAAATTTATTATTTATAACCGTAAGAAATATTTGATAATCTTTAAGCTTGAAAAAAAGCTTAATAAATAGTTAGTTCCATATAGTCGAGGCAATGAAGCACTAAAAAGGCCAAAGATAGGAAATCTTTTAGGATAGAACGTATCGAAATGCGGTTTTTTGCATTCACTTGCAAAAATTATTTTTATCATTCGTACCTACTTTGTACCTATTACAAACCGGAAGTTGCATTGCTGCAGCCAAAAATGCATGCAAAAAATGCATCTTTTGAGACAACTTCGTAAATAAGAGTCAGAATTGGCTCAAGTCGGGTACTCGGGGGGTTTTCGAGGTCGCTGATCACGATTATGATGTTCAAATTGCCCCCCGAATACCTGGAGCTCAGGAACGCCGACGAATGTCATCTCCGGGGACTATCCCGAACTTTATGCGAGAGAGGAGAGAAACTGGGCACCCGGGGTTTTTTTGGGTCGCTGAATTCGAATATACCATCGGCGAACACCCCACGGACACCCGGTGGGCCCCAACCTGGACGCGGACGTCATCTTCGTGAAATTTTTTGGAAATATCGACAATAACGAACCGAAAATCGTTATGGGGGCTTTTTGTGTGCGCTGAATCCGAATTTTATGTTAAAAACGACCATCGGAACACCTGGTGCGCCCTAACCTGGCCCTGAACGTCATCTCCGAAGGTGTTCCAGACATAATTGAAAAAAACCACCCGAAAATCGTTACGGGGTGACCCGAAAAACCCCCAGTAACGAATTTTGGTTGGTCTTTTTTGGTTGGTCTTTTTTGGTTGGTCTTTTTCACCCGGACCCACCGGGTGTCCGTGGGGTGTTCGCCGATGGTATATTCGAATTCAGCGACCCAAAAAGAAACCCGGATGCCCAGTTTCTCTCTTCTCTCGCATAAAGTTCGGGATAGTCCCCGGAGATAACGTTCGTCGGCGTTCCTGAACTCCAGGTATTCGAGGAGTCAATTTGAACATCATAATCGTGATCAGCAACCTCGAAAACCCCCGGGTACCCGACTTGAGCTAATTCTGACTCTTATTTACGAAGTTGTCTCAAAAGATGCATTTTTTGCATGCATTTTTGGCTGCAGCAATGCAACTTCCGGTTTGTAATAGGTACAAAGTAGGTAAGAATCATATAAATAATTTTTGCAAGCGAATGCAAAAAACCGCATTCCGATACGTCCTATCCTAAAAGATTTCCTATCATAATGCTTCATTGCCTCGACTAATATTCATAAGTGCTGACAAGTAACAGCAATTTTTCCATAAGTATGAATAATTATCTACATAGATTTGCATGAATGTCTTTGAGTTTTTTTTTGTACTAACTTTTTCCTGCACATTCTCTACATCTGGAAAGCTAATATTTGATATGAACAGCTTCCACTTGATATAAAAAACAAAATTTTATTTTGAGCTCTTCTGGACAGAGAAAAATATTTTTTAAGTCATTTACTCAAAACTATAAAGCCAATTGCACTGTTTTTAAAAATTAAAAAAATATACCATGGGAACATCGCTAATTTTTTTGATTTCATTAATAAAAAAATCTAAATTAAAAGTTTTATTTTGTAGTTTATAATAACTGAAGAACTGATATTTACACCGGAAGAAGAACAATGTATGAAAGAACTCAATTTGGATAAGCAAAATATAATTGACCATATGGATCCAGTTACAATATTATTGGATGAAGAAATCCCACATATTAACGAATTTGCAGATTGTGTTTTAAAAAAAGTCAATTTCGATATTAACAGTGATAATCCCGAATATGCCCGTCTTGAAAAGTTTATGGAGGAAGTACTTCATCTTTTTGAAAATGAAATTAAAAACAAAATGGAGTTTGCAAAAACCGTAGTTAATCTTTGCAAACCTACACAAACAACTGAAAGGAGCACAATTAAATTTTTCAACTGTTTAATAAAATATACCTATGAACATCACCACATTGTAATCTAACGGTGGGGTCTCTAAGTTTTCACGTTTGCTATAATAAACCATAAAATTATAATTCACCCCAAAACATTAATGGTAGTTTGATCATTTTTGTAATTATTAATAAATTGTTATGTATTCTAAAACAAAAAGAATTTTCATACCCTGTTGCCGAGCGTTTGTGAGGGTGTGAAACCCCCGATCCCCGAGCAGCGGAAGCAATTTTTATTTATAGCCATTCATATTATTTTTTAGTAACCTTTCATCAACCGAAAAAAAAACATTCTGATTAGTGGACTTAATTTTTTTATCAAACAAAAAATACCTATATACAACCACCGTTAAAAAAACTCTGGCTCTCTATCTCCCTGTGAAGAGTTGCACATCAATCGAGATCCCAACTAATCGAGTTACACATCAATCGAGTTCCACAGTATTCATTTATTCCACTGAAGGACAGGGTACATAAATAATAATTCATCATTTTGCGCCGATGAATAAAATTCATCATATTGATGAAAAAGCATTGTATTGATGATTTGTGTTCATCAATATGATAAATTTTGTTCATCGGCCAAAACATGTTGAATTTTTCATCAGTATGATGAATTTCTTTGGGGCGGTATGGCGTAGCGATTTTCGTGAATATTTACTCAAAAATAATTAGTTAAAAAAAAATAGCCTGTAACAAATGTCTAAAAGCTGGTTTACACTATGAGATTTCTCATGTGACTTTATCGTATGAAAAATCCTATCTGAAATCCTAAGCAATGCGAATTGCTTTTTTTTGTTTTTATGTTACTAAATACCAAAAATTGTATAGTGTGAACGTAAAAGTATTTCTAATATGACAAGTCGTACGATAAGTCACATGAGAAATCTCATAGTGTAAACCAGCTTTTAAAAACAATTAAAAATTTTTGCGAATGATATTGTGATTATAAGCTCAAACAAAGATGAACTAGAAGCAATGTTAACAGAAATAGAAGCAGTCGCCCAAAAACTCGGTCTGGAAATGAACCTACATAAAGCGAAAGTAAACAATATCTTATAAACCGACAAAGAATAGAAAGGGTAGAAGAATACGTATATCTTGGGCATCTCATAAAGTTGGGAAAACAAAACCAAACTGCCGAAATAACAAGAAGGATTAGAATGGGATGGGCAGCATTTAGAAAGCTGGGGTGGATCTGCGAAACAAAGAACTACCAATGTAGCTGACAATAGCCTACGTATTGCACAACGACACAACGAGCGATCGAAAGAGCTATGCTAGGAATTAGCTTAAAGTGGAACTGGGTGGGATTTTTGCGAGAAAGTCGTACGAAGAGTGGCCAAGTCGCATTTCCCAGTGGCGCCCAAGACTCGCGAAGAGAACTGTGAGTAGACCACAAAAAGAAGGCTAGATGACATCAAACAAACGGCGGGAAAATCGTGGTATTAAACTGCTAAAGATAGGGTAGCTTGGAAAAAGTTAGGGAGGCCTAGGACCAGCAGTGGACGAAAAATAGCTGAGAAGGAAAAAGAAGACCACTGAAAAAAAGATCCACCGGCTAACTGCTGGTTCGCGGAAGACCTTCCAGCTAGTCAGTAAATAATAAACCACAGATTCCAACTAATCGTAAAAATAACCTAATCCAACCTAAGCAACCAATCTGGTGCACATTAAGCCCAAGGTAGTACCATCGCTTTTAGAATTCAGGTTTAGAATTTAATAAAACTTGGCATATTGGTACATTATAATAAGATAATGAGCCAGTTAAATTTTTAAAGCGCTACAGAGAACTGAAAAAAAGTTATTCATATTATAAAATGTTTGCTTTTAGCATTGATCCTTATGGAAAATCATAAAGTTGATTTAATTAGATCAAGTTAGATTTTATGGTGACGTATATTTTTGACTCTGCAGTACCGATAGTACTACCTTTACTCCATTTAATGATAAAATTTTTGCAGATAAAATTAAATCTGTATTTTTACAGTGTAAATACTTTTATTAAGTGCATAATTTTCAAGGATAAAATTACACTCGTTTTCTTACAGCTAATTATTAATTAACATACAATCAGTTATTATCTAATTAAATTGTATGTGAAAAACTAATATGACAATTTAATAGGTTCTCAGCAATATAAAACCATCTTCATCATTATCTATACCCTATACCTCACACAATATATTTAAAATGTCTAAAATTTTAGTTGTGTTCGTAAATTTATTATTAATAAAGGTAAGAAATATTTGATATAATTTTCATTTTTTAAAAGCTTAGTTAACTTGCCATAACAAATATAAATCCAAAAAAGCTTTTATTATTTTTTTTCATTTTTCCAATTTGCCAATTTTTTCAAAATTTTAAAACTCATTTTTAAGTACTTCAAAGTGTAATTATTTGTGGCAGCAATCTTTCCACATTTTAGTGGACATCTTTGAGTTTTTAGAAACTAAAACTTTCAGTTGCGCGTAATAAAATATGAAAGATTTTATTTTGATTTAAACAAATTTTTGTTTGAAAAAAAAAAAATTATTATTTAAACTAAACAAAATTTATTTGCTTTAAAAAAATGTACAGTACAGCCTTGCTTATCCGGACACACTTTATTCTGGACACTCCAGTAATCCGGACATTCCGGCTCTTCGGACATTTTATATTTTTTATCTCTGCAATCCGGACGAATTTCTAGCTGCAATTTCAAATTAATGCAATTCATCAGTACTCTTTTATAAGACTAAACTATGACATCACTCAGGGCCGCACCTAGCGCCAAAATTCAGAAGGCTCTAAAATTGAGCATTTTTAATTTAATTTTCTATAAAATATTAAATTTTGAATAAAAAGAAGAAAGCGCTAAACGAGAAGTCACGAATTGTGATTTAATTCATATTTTCTTTGATTTAATTGGTAAAGTTAAATAAGTAGGGGGCGGCCATTAATTACGTGAGGCGATTTTTCGACCCCCTCTGCCACTAGTGAGATATCGTAAAATTTGTTTTTTTTAATTACATCATATTTACCGAGACTCCTTGATCTCCTCCTCCCTTAAACGCCCACGTAATTAACGAACGTCTCCTAATGATAACACAGGTCTGCAAATAAAATTTTTTTTTCGAGTCCTGATACCATTCCTCCTGATTCTTATGTAAATTAACCTCCTGAATTCGAATATGACCTTCGTTTTCCTCCATCATCCACCTCTATCGGGGGATGCTTCCCTCCTATCTATTTTATTATTTTTTTTTAACAATTATTTAAGTCTTTAAATTTTTTCTGATAAACTAGAAAGGTGAAAAGTTAATATTTATAGCAAGAAAGTTGATTTGGGAGTAGATCTGTCCCCCGAAATTGTAAAAAAATCATTCTAGATGATCGAATTTTTCGTTTTTCTGCTTAATTTTTTCACTCATTTTTGCTGTTTATTTCAGCAAAAATAAAGCAATCACACAGAACATGTACATATATGCAAGTTTTCAGTTTTTACCACCGGGGGGTCTGGGGAGTGTGGAACACCCTCCAGTATACCTGTAAGTGTGTTAAAAAACACTAATAGCAAACAGATTTCGATTCCAGTTTTAAAGTTGTGATTCTACTGGGCATTACTGAATCTAGGTTACAAAAAACATTTGGAAAAATTTATATAAAGCTAGATTCTGGGACCAATTTTGTTTAGGTGTACTGGAGGGTGTTCCACACCCCCCAGACCCCCCGCTTTCAAAAACTAAAAACTTGTGTATTTTTTGTGTAAAAGTTTCAAAAACAAAATCCCTAACTTTTCCAAGACTTCCCCTAGATTAGGCGTCGGCAACCTGCGGCTCTTTTGATGTCGAGATGCAGCTCTCCAGGTCCACGCACAAATATTACCTAATAATTTTATTATTTTATTTTCAAAACTCATAAAAAGTATTATTCTGCAAAAAAAAACTTGAAACGGGGTAAAAACACAGGATAAAAACAGGATAAAATACGATAATATTGAAATAAAAATGTTAGTGGCTCTTTAAAACCTGGGAAATGTTGTAAATTGTAAGTTTTGGCTCTTCCGTTTCAATAGGTTGCCGACCCCTGCCCTAGATCAAAATTAAAAAATTTTCATATTTTAAAAATTGTAAATTTTTTATTTGTCGAATTTTCCAAGAATTTTTCCTAATTAATTCCACGACTTTTCCTTAAAAATAAAAAATTCCTCGACTTTTTCTGACCAAATTTGTGTAAGTCTCAATTCCTTTATTTTTCCAAGTGAAAATCCTGCTTAAACATTTGCTCTAATTTTTAATTTTTCGCCCCCCCCCTCTGGCCCCTTAATATGACAAACTACAAGTCACTGCTTAATCCATATTGCAATCAGGGGCGATTCCAGAATTTTTTCTGGAAGAAGCAAAAAGATCAGACGGGCAAAAAGTGTTTTCAGATTTGGGATTGTTCCCTTGTCTATTTTTAAACGTCTGAAGGAGGGGTCCCTCCCCCCATAAATCCGCCTAAGCTCGCAATTGATATCTGGCAGTTTATTTAATATCTTTCATATTCTTATCTTGTACTTCGAAACCATGCAATAATTGTGATAAATTTGTTTTTCAATTATCAGTAACAATAAATAAAATTGGCAATTCATGCTTACGATACATTGTCAATTTGCCTAGTTATATTATTGTTATATTATTATATATTGTCAATTTGTTTACAATCCGAGGTTAAGCCAGTTCTTCATTATTATAAAATGATAATAAAAATTTTCTATCGGAAACTTAATTTATTCAACATTAATAGGAATTACGTTAAACCTTTCATGATTTAGGAAGGAAGTTAGATACTTCCGAAAACCTTAATTTGATTCGATACCCAGGTCAAATAGGAATTTTATGAAATAAATCAAACAAAAAAATCATAATAATAAGTATCGGCGTTTTTCCACTGGCCTGTTTAGAATTCGTTAATTTTAAGTTACCAGCCTAAAAATATTAAGTGATTACGGTGGAGTGGTGGATCAGTCAATCTAGGCAATCAGACATCGTCAACTTTAATATAGATTTGTCAACTGATATATTTAGAAATTGTCAACTGTAATTCAGATTTGTAAACTGCTATTCAAAGATCGACAACTGTAAATTTAGCTTTGTTCAGAACACCCCCCAGACCCCCCCCCGCGGTTTCAAAAACTGAAAACTTTTTCAGAGTAAGTGTGCATTTGTAGGTTTCGGCTATACGCACTGAGTAGTACCGAGTACCCCAGTATCGAACTGATTGTATAAAATTATTATTGATTGTTTAAAAATTATTTTTTTTTTTACCGTGTAGTTCTACTGAGTCATAGAAGCAATAAATTTAATTATATTTTGAGCGAAATTGCATTGTTTTTAAAAATATTTAAATCTCATTTTTTTTAAATTAATTCACAATCTACTAAAAGTTTCATTTCTTGACAGTTTCTGTTCTTCAAATTAGCAATAAAATTCCTAATTAAATTTAAATACTTTGAAAACATCTTTGCTTTTCAAATTCAAAAAATCTAAATTAAAAGTTTTATTTTATAGTCCTTAATAGCCGATGATCTCAAATTTACACCTGAAGAAGAAGAATGTATGAAAGAACTTAATTTGGAAGTACAAAATATAGTTGATCACATGGACCCAGTTACATTACAATTGGATGAAGAAATTCCGCATATTAACGAATTTGGAGAATGTATTTTACGAAAAGTGAATTTCGACATTAACAGTGATAATCCCGAATATGCCCGTCTTGAAAAGTTTATGGAAGAAGCACTGCATCTTTTTGAAAATGAAATTGAAAACAAAATGGAGTTCGCAAAAACAGTTGTTAATCTTTGCAAACCTACACAAACGACTGAAAGAAGCACAATTAAATTTATCAACTGTTTAATTAAATATACATATGAAAAGCATAAGATTGTAATCTAACGGCGGGAGCTCCGATAATATTATTGATAAAAAAGGTATATATCCTTGCAATAAAACAACTCTTTTTACCAACCGGTTTCGATCTTTTATTCGATCATCTTCACGGTAAAGTGTCAGCACAAAAGTTTGTAATAAATTCTTTCGAATTCATTTTCAACACAATAGTCACTCTATAAAACCTTTCTAAAAACTTTTAAATCAACTCTACAAAACCCTCTATATAATAATAATCAGCTAATACACTCGAAATAGAATATCGCTATTTCCTTGGAGATTTACAGATCCTTTTATTGGGGTGGGTTAATCCTTGTCTTACAAAGTGTTAAGGTACATTACTTGTATTTCTTGTTCTTCATCTTTTGTCCATTTCTTCCCCAGTTCGGTCCTTCTTACATGTCTTCTCAGTCTCGGGTGGTTCGCGGCTCTCTTCACCACATCCCTTCATCCCTGCCTATCGAAGACCCTTTCCACCCAGTCGTCGATCTCCATTTCTCTCAAGTCACGTTTTACCTGGTCCAACCATCTAATTCTCTGTCTTCCCCGCGATCTACTATCTCCAGGTTTCCATAGTGTTATCACTTTTATCGCCGCTGCGTTCTCGGATCTCATGACGTGACCCAACCATCTAATACGTTGAGACTTCACATATTTGACAATGTCTTCTCCGTCGTTCAATCTTGTTATTTCATGGTTCATCAAAGTCCTCTATTCTCCGCCGGTTTCCTTTTTTGGTCCTAATATAGTTTTCATTACTCGTCGTTCAAAGACTCGGAGTTTCTCTTCCTCGTCTGCAGACATACACATTGTCTCCAACGCGTACGTGACCGCCGGCCTTACCAAAGTCTGATAGATTTTCATCTTTGTTCTTTCTGTTCTCCTTCTCTGTTTATTAGTACTCCAAGGCAGTTGAGACTTTCTACTTCTTCAAATTCGTACTTATCGATCTTGAATTTTTGTCTTTGGTGGTATTTACTACTATCACATTTCATGTACTTACACTTCTCTCTCTATTGCCTCAAACATTTTTCTAATTTTTCTTTGTGATCTCGCGATCATCACTACATCGTCCGCATATATAAGTATTTATCCTTCTTTGGTTGTTATCAGACTATAAACAGGAGATGCATGGCTGTATCGTGTTCATAAAATTTCTTTTGTGCTTATTTAACATCATGTATTGCGTCTACTGTAGAGCGTCCTGCTACAAATCCGTATTGGCATTCTTCTAATAGCTCTTTCGTGTGTTTAATTAAACGGCCATGTATCAGGGTTGTTAATATCTTATATGCTATGTTGAGTAACGTAATGCCTCTGTTTTTTTGCCTTTTCTCATTCTTCCAGACTGCCCTTTTTCTTCAATGTTATTATTACCCCTTCGCTCCATTCCTTGGGCATCACCTCTTTGTTCCAAACCTGCATTATAAGTTCGCTGATTCTTTCACGTAACATGTCGCCCCATACTTTACCAGTTCTGCACAGACACCGTCCAGTCTTAGAGCTTTTCCGTTTTTCGCTGTACCTATTGCCTTCATAATTTCGCATTGGGTTAGGTTTGCTATTTCTTGTTTGTTTTCAGTCGCCTGTATTGTATTGACATTATTCATTTCGTATTCTTTATTTAGCAACTTTCTAAAATGTTTCACCCCCTCTATGTAAATAAGCGAAATAAAACAAAACAATGAGCTATTCAGTATATGCAAAATCAACCAAATGTTGATTGAACCAAATGTCTTGTTTTATTTCGCTTATATATAGAGGGTTTTGTGGAGTTTTTTAAAAAGTTTTTAGAAAGAAAAACCATTTATATGCATAAATGATACCTGGATACAGTAACGGCAAAAGGAGCAAATCAATGCTGTACCGATACGAAAATACTTGTACTCTATATGTACCTAAATGATACATAATACCGTCACGGCAAAATAGGTAGAAATCAATGATTCTGTTACTGTAATACATGTACCGTATATATATGCATAAATGATACCTCAATACAGTAACGGCAAAGTGGGCAAATCAATGCCGTACCGTTATGAAAATATCGGTACCGTATATGTACATTTTTAACGGCCTTGTGCTACTTGGGTATTGTGTTGAAAATGAATTTGGAAGAATTTATTACAAACTTTTGTGCTGACACTTTACTGTAAAGATGATCGAATAAAAGATCGAAACCGGTTGGAAAAACAGTTGTTTTATTGCAAGGATATACCTTATTTAATGATAAAATTATGGATGTTAGGTAAAAAATTTAAATTTTGCTGAATAACCCGGATGATTGTAGAAATTTCAGTAGTTTTCAAGACAATATTGATTACCTGTATTTCACATAATTGTAAAACAATATTTGATTAATATTGGATAAAAATTGGCATCAATATTGGCGCAATATTGCACCTACATAGTTTCAACCGGTATCTGGACAATTGTTCGCCGGCAATTGTTCGCCGGACGATTGTTCGCCGGGCAATTATTCGCCGGACAATTGTTCGAATAGGTCAATTATTCGCCGGATAATTGTTCGCATAGGACAATTGTTCGCCGGATAATTATTCGCTTAATTGTTCGCAT
Organism: Cantharis flavilabris; assembly: GCA_949152465.1. Taxonomy (NCBI): domain Eukaryota; kingdom Metazoa; phylum Arthropoda; class Insecta; order Coleoptera; family Cantharidae; genus Cantharis; species Cantharis flavilabris. Next base: position 7,923,125 of record OX424436.1, on the reverse strand, counting down.
AGGACAATTGTTCGCCGGAAAATTATTCGCCTGATTTTTCGTTTATAGATAATTTACCTTATGAAATGTACCATATACCAAGAACTGTTTGAAAAACATACTACAATAGACACAATTTAAAACTTTGCTGAAGATTAAATTTTTATTTAAAAAATAATTATAATAATATAAAATAACAATAAATTTAACAAAAATAACAAAATAATAATAACAATAACAAAAAATAATAACACATCAAAAATTATAGTTGTGAGCTAAGCCACGTAGGTAATCAAGCAAATCGATCGCGCCATACTGATTGACAATACGTTCAGTGCGTTCGGCGACATGACGGTATTTCTTTTTTCTTAACGGAGGCTGCTGACCGGCAATGTATTGCTCAATCAGAGCTTCATTTCTGCTTTGCTCCAGTTGGAGACTTTTTATGAATTTCCAAATCGTCGGATGATTTGCACCAATGAGTTCCACTGAAACTTAAATTTTGTAGGAGGGGGGGGGGAAGTTATTTTTATTGTTTTATTGTTAATTTTTATTTTTGGCATTTTTTTTACAGTTAAAAGTTTTCAAAATTTTCAATTTTATTTTTAAACGATACAGTTACCTACTTGAGCTAATTTCTAACAAAAAGCTAATAAAAAAAATATAGATTTATATATAGAATACTGAATTTGTATTTGACCGGGAACAGGAATATTTTCCTGATCTTCTCCTTACACACATTCTGTCAAACAAGTACGTCGCTATATATAAACGTTCGGGAGATATGGTGACACAAACATATATATAGACGAACAAATAGCGAATAATTTCCCGGCGAACAATTGTCCGGGAACAAATAGCGAACAATTGTCCGGCGAACAAAAGTCCTAGGCGAATAATTGTCCGGCGAACAATTGTTCGGCGAATAAAAGTCCTGTGCGAACAATTGTCCGGCGAATAATTGTCCGGCGAACAATTTGCGGCGAACAATTGTCCTAGAATCGTTTCAACCAATATTTGTACAATATTGATTTCCTAACATTGTTGCACTATTAGAAAACATCAGTAATCTATACTGGATAAAGATCAATTGGTTTAAAATATTGTTATAATATTGGTTAAAATTATTGACGCAATATTGCACCAAGCTTTGGTGTAAAAATACATTGCTGTAAAATTAATTTGCTGCACTGCAGCAATATTTTTACTTTTTTTTTAAATGTAATTTAAGTTTTGTCGTCTTCCAATGTGTGATTTGATTCAAGTAAGCCATAGATGAATATTCGATTCAGCCTGCCAAGTCGATTTAGTCATCATCAGTATTGCTTATCTTGTAGTAAAGTAATTTTCCTGTTTTCCGAAAGCTGCTACCGCTTAGGTAAAAGTTTCACATCTTTTGACCTAAAAAAAATCTTGTTTATAGCTTAGAAAGATAATATAAATCCAGCAATTTGTGCTCCTGCTACAAAAAATTCACACCGGTGAGAAACCATTTAAGTTGAATGATGAAGTCTTGCTCACAAGACTAGATTCACACGCGGAAAAATATTAAGTTAAACTAATACACAGTTGGTATCTTCTTCTTCTGACAATTCATCATGACAATTCTTACTTTGATAGCTCCCGCTTGGAAAAGCCCAGTTGTTTACGTACCAAACCACGATCTGAGATTTTGAAGGCAAGATATCCTGCGTCGCCCTAGACCTCTTGCCTTGCAGAACTAACTGCCGAAGTTCATACCATTTTCTGTTTCTCATTGTGTGGCTCAGGTACTCCAGTTTTCTGATCTTTACCGACTCTCTGGATTAGAGTTGTTTTTGTGTTTGTATTTGAACAAAACACCACGTGGCTGGTCGAAGCGTGGTCAAACACAGCCGAAAAAAACGGAAAGATGTGTCATCCTACTTCAAAATTTTTTCTATCTAGGTTAGTATTCCATCTATTGATTTTTATGTTTTTCAATTTTTCAATTTTTATTATTTCTCTCTAATGTTACTACAGTAGAATCCGCTTAATGTGATCACTTTGGGCCAAGGACATTTTAATAATATTAACTGATAAGTAATAACTGAAAACAATTAGCGAAATTTAGAAAAAGGCGAATTTTAGAAGACTTGGATTAAAACAAAATAGAAGAAAAAAAGAGAAGAAAACGTGGCCGGTTTCCAAAAAAAATGATCACAATAACCGACTGATAACATTATCCGAGATCACATTAAGCGGATTCCACTGTATTAAATTTTTGTGCTTTATATTTAAATTTTTGTATTTCAATTTTATGTATTTCAATTATTGTTTTATATTACTTAACTTTTTTTTCATATATTTTTTGTTATTTTGTAGCCTTGAGAATGGGTCAATAAAGAACCCGAAACGTCGGACAACTTAATTTTTGTTCTTCCTGACCTCGTACTCAACAATTTCTAAATTATACATACATAATATTGCACCAATATTGAAAAATCTTTACATCTCGATATTGGTGCAATATTGATTTTCAATGTTTCTGATTAATTTGTTTAATGCTGTTTTTAATGTTTTCACTAATCAACGACAGAATTTTAAAAAAATTTAATTTCAAAATTAATTTTAATTTTGCAAATTATTTAATTTGGACCAATCGAACCTGAATTTAGAATATTATTTGATCGATTTAAGTTGAATTTCAAAACTTTGTTTAATGGCACCGATATCGCCGCCACTGCATTGCACCTGGTTAACTTATCAGTTTCTGCCGTTGGTACTATTTGCGTATGACAAGTGCAGATCGTATTGACCTAATTTCTTTGTAAATAGTGCAAACAATTTGAAAGTAATTTTAGAAACTATATCATTTAGGACCAACCGCAATGTTAAGATGAAATAATTAGTTTCATGTTTCCTAATTTAACGAAGTCGCAATATTAGTAAGTCATTGACGTTAGATATTTTAGCAAACTTTTAATTTATTTATTTATTTAGGGAAGAGGAAAAATGCCACGAATGTGTTTTAATCGTAATACCTTATGGACAAACACCAAAATGCAGTATAAAAATCTGGTTCCGGCCACTTTTCACATTGTTGCCATTACTTTAATGAGCATGTCGTTGGTGCAAGTTCCGTGGTTTGTCATTACTGGCGGTGTCTGCACACCCTTTCTAACTTTGGGTCAATTTTTTTCCTATGGTTATTCCGTCGGCGACGTACACAATTCTGGTAAGGTGAACTCTTCAGTTGTCTCGTAATCCAGTTCACATTTAATTTTTTGTGTTCTATCGTTTTAGATTATGATTGCATTAATGGCACAATTGCAAATTTAATGAGGACAATCATTTTATTATGCTTTATGGCAATTATATTTTCATTAGCTGGACTGTTTTTGGACATTCTAGCCCCAAAAAATAGTGTATATAGATTTATTCGACGGTATTCTTTAGCTAGCACGTGTACAGGTGAGTTCTCGAAACATCGTTCTTATTTGATTTTTTACATTTTACGTTTTTGTAGTATTTTGGATAATGGCAATCACTTGCATATGCTATTATGTCACAATTTTACTCCAAGAATCTCTTGAGAATCTTCAACCGGATGCGGAAACAACAGTTTCATATGGTTTTGGGTTTTATCTGATAGTTGCTACGGGTAAGACAAACGTAGATAACAAAGAGAAGGCATTTTTTAATTTGCAATTTTTAGGTGGGGTAGTATTAATCGGAACTTTCTGTACGTTAATCTTAATGCAAGTTGGCGATCCTCACAGCAACGATGAAAGGTGTCTCTTAAATAGGTACAGTGATGGTTTAGAAGCTTTTGATAGTCCCACACCGCCTCCACCTTACAGTATACCGCCACCTCCGTACACGCCCTAGTGAAATATGTAAATAAAGTACCTACCTTAAATATGTAAAGAAATTTTATTTTCATATCCAATATTTTACTAACGACTAGTCTAATTAGGTTTTATTTTTGCTAAGATGTTGATTTTAAATTTACCAAAGATTGCATGCTAAATTGTATATTTCTGAAAAATTAGTTTATAAGCACAATGGATACTAAATAATACAAAATATTTAGTTTTAATATTGTTCTTTTTGTTATTTTATTTTTAGTAATTATGTTTTTTGTTTTATGTGGAGCAATCCAATTGTTTTAATGCATTGTTAAATATCTCAAACAATAAATTGCATAAAAAATGTTTGCCTTATTTAAAAATTTCGTCAACAAACTTGGAATTTTTGTTTTTAAATTTATTTTTTTTACTTTTAAATGAAATAGTATAGACCTACATTTGTAATACGGTGGATGTCTTTTGTTATCATCTCTCTGTTACTGATGCCTATGAATGGATTAACGAGATTTCCAATTTCTAAAAATTGGAGCTTATCTTATCAATTACTCGTGTCATTGTACTATTTCAATGCTATATGTTGTCGCCTTGATACAATTCAGTTATCTTGTCATATGAAGATTAAGAAAAAAGTTGTTTATTTGCACTATTTCTTTGTGGATTAATATCTTAGTTCAAATATTATTTTTTTGAGAAAAAAAATTTTGACCCCGACGTGATTTGAACACGCAACCTTCTGATCTGGAGTCAGACGCGCTACCGTTGCGCCACGGAGTCTATGAGTTTATTATTAGCTTATGGCTTTCAACTTTCTAGTACATTTTAGGTAAATATCGTATAATAACTTTGTACACAGGACTCGAAATTGGAAAATTTGAGAAAATCTTAGGAAATGTTGAGAAATAAGAAATACAAGGAAATTAGAAAATCTCCAAAATATTAAATAAGTTTTACATTTTTTGAATTTTCTAAGTTTCGTGATTTCTTAAAACATCATAATATTTTTTACATTTTCCATTTCATATGATCCTGAAATTTTCTCGATTGTTTTGAGATTTCTTTGGATTTCCTAAGATTTTCTTGGTGTTTCTTTTTCCTAAGATTTCCTAGAATTTTCTAGTATTCTCCGAATTTTCCATTTTTTGGAATTTTCCTGAACTTCCTGGGATTTCTTAACATTTTTCCGGTTTTCTTTTGATTTTCTTTCACTTGTACACAAGATTTTACTTCGATTTTTACTAAATGGAAAACCAACTGAAAATCGTCCTATACAAAACTAAAGGAAAATTTGAGGAAATGTTTTTCAATTTTCTTGTTTTATTTCTTAAAACTACATATTTTTGGATTTTCCATTTCCTAGAATTTCCTAAGATTTTCTGAAATTTTTGGATTTCTTAAGATTCCTAGAATTTTCTGCGTTTTCTTAGATTTTTCTTTCTCAAGATTTTCTTGAATTTCTTAAAATTCTCATGGATTTTTTGTGATTTTCTAACTATACTATAAGATTCTAAAACTCTGTATTATTTTTTTTGGAAAATTTTCTGGCGAGTTAGTTTATTTCTAGTTAATTTCTTGGTGGAATCTTGGTATTTCTTGATAAACAAAAGTGAAAGAAAATCTTATGAAATTAGGAAATCTTAAGAATACGTTGGCTTTTTCAATTTTCTGAGATTTTTTACTTTCCTATGATTGTCTAAATTTCCTAAAATATCCTAGAATTTTCTAAATTTTCTAGAATTTCTCATTTTCTAAGTTTGTCCGCTAAGAGCAATTGGAAGGGGGAGAGTAACGGGGTATCTACCACATTTTTTTTAAATCTCAAAAATATTACATAAATTCTTATCTCTCTTCACCACCCTCATTTACCTTTTTCGTTAACTTTGCCTGGATTCGTCTTTGATTTCCAAACTAGTTCCTATCTGAAGAATTTCTATGATTTTCAAGGATTCAAGAGATTTCCACGGAATTCCAGAGATTTCCAAGAAAATTTCAAACAAGTGTAACACAAAATTTTCGAGATATTTACCCCTTGGTGTTTCTTATAAATGGTAGAATACCTGAAAGGCTAAAAAATCTAAAAGTTTTTTTTTTTTTTTTTTTCAATTTTTCATTTTTTTTTTTCATTTTCAAGCGATATCCAAGCTTCCTAGACATGTAGACATCCATAATCCATACAGTAACGGAATTTCAATTTTTTTGCCCCCAACAAAATAATTAGTTTCGAAAATGTTATGTGCGTGAAGTTAGCTCCCCTTTATTTTTCGAAAACTGATAATTTTACTTTTGTATTGTTTGTATCCTAAAACAGTTTTTCATTTCGAGAAGCATAAAATTAAAAATTGCAAAAAACTATTTTTTAGGGCAAAAACCCTTATTCGAAAATTTTGAAAATTTTTCATTTGTATTGTGTTGTTTTCAATTTGTATTGTTTGTATTGCTTAAAATAAAAATCCAAAATTTAACATCAAATCAAAATTTTGCGCTGGCCCCCCTTTTTTGAAAATTGTGAAAATTTATTTTTCTATTGTATTCTACTTGTATTGTTAAAAATTAAAGTTCTAAGTTTAATATTGATGTTCCGTAGGCACTTGATAGCGCTTACCTGTTCTTTGGGAAGTGCCTTCTCGGCTGGTTCATCGTAGACATCGAATAGAAGATCGTAGAAACTCTTTCTCTCAAGATGGGAGTGATCATACACGCAATAAAAACAACAGTAAACTAATAATTAAATTTAATTCACTTAAACGGCAATAGAGTTGAATTTTACAATTTATCAAATCAAATATTACCTCTTAAATTAGATAATAAAAACATAAATTAAACACAATAATTTGAATCCAAAATACACAAACGTTATAATTCACTGGTTATTCAATTTACAATTTGCTGGTCATATTCGTACCAGATTACCTTACAACAATCATCTGGTATTTTATTGGTTGATTCCGAGAGCAGGCACGGCATAAGAAATTTGGTGTAAATCCAAACGTTGACTTTCAAGTTGATTATTTGTTGTATAACGAAACGAAATACGAAACGGTATAAACGAAATTCGAAATATTAATTTTTTGCTTTGAAGATAACAAACTAGGTAACTTTAAAATTATCGAACATTCACATAAATTTTCACTGTATTATAATAATTATTATATTAATCGTTACCGCACGTCAAAACAAACTAAAACTCCTCTTCGAAAAAGGTAATCGGTAAAAAGGTAAAAGTTGAACCGGAACGTATCAATCGTCAGCCCGTAATGCTTTTTTATCTCTCCCTTTCCACAATATTCAAAAATGAATCCTTATCAAATATAAAGAAAAGTTCCCATGCTAGTTACGGTCACACGTTTGCTTACCTTATGCTATCACATTTATATTATCGTTAAAGGATGTGATAGCATACTGACCGGCGTGGGAAGTCTACCAAAAATATTAGTGCAAATTATTCAAATATTGCAGTTTATCGAAATTCAACCTAATATAAAATAATTATAAAAAAAAGGACCGTAACAAATTTAACATCAAATCAAAATTTTGCGCTGGCCCCCCTTTTTTGAAAATTGTGAAAATTTATTTTTCTATTGTATTCTACTTGTATTGTTAAAAATTAAAGTTCTAAGTGTAATATTAACCGCGTAAATCGCGAACATAATTCCACGCTGGCTGTTCTTTTTAGAAAATTTTGAAATTTTTTTTGTATTGTGTTGTATTCAATTTTATATTGTTTGTATTGTTAAAAATTCAAGTCATAAGTTTAATATTAATTTTAAAATTAAATAATAAGATTAATATTAATTAATAAATACAAACAATACAAATTGAATATATCGTCGGCGATCTGACAATACCTGCTAACTACATACGAACTACGTGTCAGTTAGCAGGTATTGTCAGATCGCCGACAATATAGTACAACAAAATACAAAAAAATATTTCAAAAAGGGGGGCTAGCGCGAAATTTTGTTTTGCCATTTTATGCGACTAATGTTAAATTTAGGACTTTAATTTTTAGCAATACAAACAATACAGATTGAAGACAACACAATACAAACAAAAAATTTCGAAATTTTTTAAAAAGGGGGGCCAACGCAAAAAATGGTTTTTGGGGATTTTTAAATTTATACTTCGTAAAATGAAAAAAAGTTTTACGATACAAACAATGCAAATTGAGTAGATACCTACAACGCAATACAAAAAAATTTTGTTTTTGAAAAAAGGGGGGGAGATTAACTTCACGCACATAATACACAAAAAAAACTGGTTTATCATATTGATCATATTAAAAAATTCAACATTTTTGTGTTGATGGACAAAATTTTATATGTTGAAGAAAAATTTCATAGTATTCATGAAACAGATAATTGAATTTATGAATATGTTCATTAATATAATGAATTTTGTTCATAAGTTCAAATATGATCAAGTTTTCATTAATATGATGAATCATTTTATTCAGTGTAGAAACTCCAAATTACCCAAAACTTTATACTTATTAGATAAGTTTTTAATTTTTTTTTTATTTCACTGGCAGTGATAGAAATTGCATCGGGAATTAGTTTTTCATTTTTTTAAATTGAGTCAAATGATTCAATTTCTAAATTAAATTTAATTGATTTTTTTTTAAATTTCTAATTGAATAACAAGAGAAAATCTAATTTTAATTTTATCCAATAAAAGCAACACACAGGGTGTCCCGGATACACTTTACATAACTTAGGTAGTGATAGATTTAAAAAGGGTGAAATAATCTACTAACTAGATTTAAACCTTTTATTGTCTAAAATCAACGGCTTTCGAGTATTGGGAGCGTTATTTAAGACCTCAAAAGGTAAATAATTTTAATAAAATATTTGTTTACAAATTATATTTTGAATTAACCCCACTACAAACTGCATAATGTTTTTTTTTGAAGATAATAAATTAAAAATATAATAAAATATAAAAAATATACTTATATAAAATACATAATAAAATATTTTTAATTTATGTAGATATACTAATTCTAAGTAAATTTCAAAACCATAGTTATTGACAGCGTTGATGACTATTTTTATTTAATCTTCAATTAATCACTGATTTGATTGCTTGCCAATTCAGTAAGAATTTTAAGTTGGTTTCCAATAGCTATTATCTGAACAACCAGTGTAATTACCAAATTGTGAAGATTATTTGCCACTAAAAAAAAAATTTCTATTACTAATATTATCAATATAATTACTTTCATTTTTTTTATTATTTTCTTCTCCCCTCTAACATCTTGTGCCTTCTTTCTTTCTTTTTTCCCTGTGTTTATCGTTCTTGTTGTTTAACAATATTTATTGTTTTGATTACCTATCTATTTAAAATATTGACCAAAACTGATTAAAAATACTGATGCAATAAATGCCGACCAAAAACATTTTTTACAAATATTCTTTACCTTCTTCATCTTCAATCTTGATTTTCAAAAGTTCAATTACATTTTCTAATTCCGAGCCCACATTTCTTGTGCCAATTGTAATATAAGCTTTAATAGCAGTAACGTCGCTTTTCAATCGAACGTTTTCATCAACCTCTACTACTCCACGGAAAAACCCATAAGAAGTTTGCAACAATACGTTTCTTATTTCTTCACTGTAATTGTCTGCCTAAAAATTAAAACAATTAAGTTCTACGTCTAGCGTAGCGAATACGTTTAGTTACTGCTTCATCAAGAAATCTGCACATTTTAAATATCTTTTGGCAATATTCTCGGCAAGCATGCTTAAGATCTCGCAAAACTGCATGATTTATATGATCGAAGCTATTACATGTGTCTGAAATATCATCTCTTAATTTAATCATGATTGTTATCAAGTCATCGTAAGTATCATTTTCGTGCTTATTGCGATGCTCAATTTTCAGAACAGCAAATAAGATGTTATCCACAGCGTCAACAATTTCGTGGACAAATTCTGAAATAATAACCAAATTTATATTTTTAAAATAAATCATTCTCCAGATGTACTACCATGATTTACATTCCGCTCAACTGATGCTATCAGACGACGAGCTTCGGGCATAATTTTTCCAAGATTTTCCTTTAGTTGATTTTTTAATATTTCAGGATCATCGCTGAAACATTGTTGAACGGCATATGCAAACTGACTGAACATGTTTACAGCAGCTGCTAAGTCAGGATCAGAAGTTCCATCCTTGAAACTCCGCAACTAAATATTTATTTTATAATTATTTACATTTCTAAATTTTATTTATGTTGTTCATACCACTACTCTTTGTAAAGCGTTGAAAACTCCTTGCATATCATAAGAAAATATATTGGATTGAGAAAGTAAAGCAAGTGTTTCTCTGTCGGTTGAAGCCTTTAAGTTAGTTACAGATTTAATGCATTCTGCAATACTTGCTTCAAGAAGTTTGAGAGTTCGTTGAGCGTGTGAATGTTTGCGACCATGATGATGCCTTGGAGGTCGACGAGACTTGAAAAAGAAAAACTTAATGTGACTGATTCTGATTATTGCAGAACGAAGGGGAAAACGCAAATCAAAATTTTATACACCAGGTTTGCTTCGGATTTCCTAAAATTTCCTCAGATTTCTTTAGATTAGAAAATGAACCCAAAATAAAGAATTTCAAGTGGATTTGTGGTATTCCAAAAATGTATTTTTTAAAGTTAAGTTAAATACAATAGGTACGTAGAAAATCAAAAGTTCAAAAAATCAAAACAGACATAATTATCACTTAACAGGTCAGGATTAAAAATATTTAATGAAATATTAAAAAATAATATGCTGTGAAAAATTAAAGATTTTGAAAAGATTGAAAAATTCAAAGAAAAATTAAAAATTAAAAAATTAAAAATTAAAAATCAAAAAAAAAATTTTTTATATACCTATATTTTATATAATATCGTATTATGAATTTTTATCTTTTAATTTTTCACATAATATGCATTTTTCACAGCATATTATTTATTCTTATTTTGTTAAATATTTTTATTTAATATTTTAATTTTTTTTTTTAATAATTTAATAATTACGTCTTTCTGAACTTTTGATTTTTACGTATTGTATTTAACTTAACTTTTACTTAAAAATTCTTAAAATTTCTTTGGATTGTTTCAAGATTTTCTTTCAAAAAAATTTTTTAAAAAAACCAAAGGCAGTCTGTATTCCTAAGATTTCCTGATTTCCTAAAATTTCTTTTCACTTGTACTACAGAAAATTTCTCCAGCGGTTTCCCCCTCACTCTTAATAGATTCAGTTCATAAAACAATAAATTAAAATATACAAGCCAATATGGGGAAGGTAATTATATTAATTTAGTACTCACCCTGTCCAATTGCAAAAAACGTTTCATATTGGCTACACTGTTCAGTTAAATTCTAAGTATGCAACAAAATAATTTAGCATGGCTTTTATAGCAAAATTGAATTTGTTATAATATTATCTCTTATAAACAAAGGATGTTTTTTTCCGTATTATTAACCTAAGTGCTTGAATTTTACGTTGAACAAAATTATTTATTTTTGGTTTGACTGTTGACCTTCGTTGGCTCTCGTTCACCATAACATATAAAATATAAATATAAATAATAATAAAACAGCGTAAAACAAAAGTTTAAAAAAATAATATATCCATTTTCAGGAAATGAATCCAAAATAAAAATTTCAAGTAGGTTTGTGGTATGCACGTAGTATGTAAATAATTTTAAGTAAAATGTAAGAAAAAATACAAAACGTAGAAAATCCGTTATTCAAAAAATCAAAAAATACAAAATTATCACTTGACAGGTCAGGATTAAAAATATTAAAAATTTTTAATATTTAAAATATGCTGTAAAAATATATTTACAAGGGTCGATTAATTACAAAGTTTAAAGCTCATATTAGACTACCAAAAGAGGTCAAAGAGGCCCTGCCTTCGATTTCCTCTGTTGAATTGAATTGTTCGAATTGTAAACGACTACATTCCTCTCGACTAGGTAATCGCAGAGTTAATTCATTGTGCAACTAATCTGGACCATTTATGAATTACATGGCGCTACCATTTCAAGGCTCATCACTGCTAACCGTATCACTATCATACAGTTCTTGATAAATTTTTTTTTTATTTTTATTTTTTCTATCCGAAGACGAAGTACATCACGAAGTTCAGATTTGGACGCAACTTTCAATTTCAGTTCTATGGTAAAACGTTATAAAACAGTTAAACTTTTTGGTAGTTTTTTTTTAAGTTTTGTTGTATTTTTTTCTGAAAAGTACATTTAAATCAAAAATTTTCAATATAATGCGGTCTCGAAAAGTCAATTTTTGAAAAAGTTATACCTATTTATATATATATGTACGGTCAATGACGTCAATGGCCGGGCAATGACGTCAATGCCCATTTACGCTGGCCATTAACGTCATTGACCGGCCATTCACGTTAACGCCCGTTAACGGTGGGCAATGATGTAAATATTTTCTTCTGATTGTAATATTTACGTCTTTGGCCGGTCAAGAAGGATTGGACAATGATGAAATTATGGAATAACCAGTAATAAAGAACAGCAAAATTGAGATTTAAATTTGACAGCCAACTGGCAAGTGATATTTACGTACATATTTATGTTGTATTCATTGTATTATAATATAATATAATCATTTATTAACAAATTAACAAAAATGATATAAATTAAAAAATAATGAAATAAACATTTTAAAATTAATCATCTTTATTCTGGCATGGGAGTGACCCATAGTACTTAGAATTGCAAATTTATTTGCTGGCGCGACACGCATATTTATGGTTTTTACAGCCACCCTTGCAATAACAAAGCTTTTAACCCGTTTTTAATTTTTTTAGTTGGTAATCGTTTTTTATTTAGTATATTATTTATAGATAATTTATTTAGTTGGTAATAATCCCTTAATAACCAGTAGGTATTAATTGCAAAGGCACATTTAATATATTACTTTCAGATGGAATCTATAGAATAATAGTTTCATCATTGCCCACCCTGTGTTGGGCATTGACGTCATTGCCCGGACAATGATGTAAAAACCACACATTAAATTTTAATTGTCAACATCGCCCAATATGCATGGTCATTAACGTCAATAGCTGGGCATTGACGTTATTGACCGAATTGTCATCATTGACAGTAACATATATATACCTAAATTTATATATGTTACGGTCAATGACGTAAATTGGACATTGGCCGGGCAATGACGTCAACGCCCATTTGCGCTGGCCATTAACGTCATTGACACGCCATTGACGTCAATGCCCGTTAACGGTGGGCAATGATGTAAATATTTTCATTTGATATTAAGATTTGCGTCTTTGGCCGGTCAATAACGTTAATGGCCAAAATGGATTGGATAATGATGATATTATGGAATAACTACTATAAAGAACAGCAAAATGGCAATTTAAATTTGACGGCCAACTGGCAAGTGATATTTACATACATATATGTTGTATTTATTGTATTATAATATAATAATATAATTATATATTAACAAAAATAATAAAAATTAAATAATAATGAAATAAAAATTTTTAAATTAATCATTTTTATTCTGGCACGGGAGTGACCCATGGCACTTAGAATTGCAAGTTTGTTTTCTGGCGCGACACGCACATTTATTATTTTTACATCCACCCTTGACAACGCTTGTAACCTTGGCTTCTTAAAACACTGCTTTCAGCTGCTGCTTGTCTAATTTTCTTTGGTCGTATCCCTAATATTTTCTAACAAAATTAACTTTTCAGTATCCCTTAATAATTAGTATTAATTGCAAAGGCACATTTAATATATTACTTTCAGATGGAATCTATAGAACAATATAATTTCGTCATTTCCCACCCTGTATTGGGATTTGACGTCATTACCCGGACAATGATGTAAAAACCACACATGGAATTTTAAATGTCAACATCGCCCAAAATGCATGGTCATTGACGTCAATGGCCGGTCAATGACGACAATGCCCAACTATGCTGGGCATTAACGTTATTGTCCGGCCATTATTGACCGTAACATATATACCTAAAGAAAAATTGCAGTAGATACATAAATGCTTACATTTATATTAGATCAGGATCTAATGACGAAATTGTGTGAAGTAAATATAGAATGCTTCTTGACTAGGGCAATTGAAATTAGCAGACGTTTAACGGTTTACCCCTAAGGATAAGAGGAATAAATAGGTTTGAAATTTAAATCACAGTAGGCATTCGTCGACTAAATTAAATTATTAAATAAAAGGAGCTTTAACTAAAACTCACTTTTATAAAAAGCACATTATAGCCAAATTAGCTCATTTATTAGGTAGCTGGAAACAATAAATCTTTAACAGAAGCTATAGATGTGGCAAATATCTTTCAAAATACCATTTCAAAAGTTCCAGTTTTTTGGCAAAAAAAGATTAAGTATTGGCATAAAATATTGCTTAAGAACGCCTCAATTAACAATCAATTTTTAATGACAAATTTAGAAAAAAATTTAATAATTTTATTTAAAAAAAAAAATGATCTAGAGAAATTATTTTATTATTTTAATTTTTATTACTATTTTTATTACTTTATTACTTTTTTCTTGTGTAACTTTTCAAATAAATTTAAGAAAAAAATATTTTAATGCTTAATTTAAGATGAAATCATATTTGTATGCATATAATGGCAATTTTATGCTTAAAAGTCCGTACTCTACACATAAATAATGCAAAAGTATAAACCACGAAAGATAAGAGCATTAGATTTCATCAAGCTTTTACTTAAAAAGTCAAAATATGCTTTTGAAATTGTTAAAAGTTTCATTTATCAGACTGGCCATGTAAGTTTCCAAAGTAATTATTTTTGAATTTCAAAAGCATTTTTTTACAATTTCAATATTTCTGCTTTATTTTTGTCTTTCATTTTTTTTCTAAAATAATTTGGGAAACAGGAATTTGCATAAATAAGTTTTTACATGTTAATTTCCTATGTTCGGCTAACTCATTCACCCGATATGTGTAAGTATATTACTCCGTACGAGAGGAATCTAAAAATTGTAACAGCTAAGTATTTTATAGCCTACTACCTATCGTAAAGGTTGACGGTGCGTTTATATTCATATGCAAAGGAGCGGATACAAATAAATTAAAGTTGTTATTATTGCATTTTGATTAAAATAAAAAAATAATGTTCGGAAACCGGAACAGATATACCCGTTTTCGATAGCGGAGTTCGACAATCAGGTATAACATTAAAGTTGATAAATTTTTTCTTTGGTATTTACGATCTAAATATTATGTTCATTTTTATTATCACATGCCTACATATTACTACTTAAAAATAAATATAATCTGTAATCAAGTTTTCGGCTCCACAAAAAATAAGAAATTTTCACAACGATTTTTCAAGTTGTAAATTGAGTGTAAAAATTCTTTGATCGGCACTGTGAACCAAATCAACCAAGACCAAGTTCCACAACCAAGGTGCACCAGTAAAAAATCCGAAGTGATTTTAAAGCAGTGTTGTCGAAATAATTTAGTAGTCGGCGAAGGAATTTCATGTAGAAATGGCTGCATCATTATCCACCGACTCATGCATCATGGCAATTAGAAGAATGGCTGGAAGATGCGGAGAACCCAAAGAAATGTATTCGGATAATGGTACAAACCTACGTGGAGCAGAAAGAGAGTTGAAAATTCATTTAGAAAAATTAAATCAAGAAAGTTTAATGGAATATATGTCACCTAGAGGAATTACATGGAATTTTAACCCACCTTCGGCTCCACACATGGGCGGATGTTGGGAGCGGTTAGTAAAGTCGATCAAAGTAGCAATTCAAGCAATTCTGAATTTTGTATTGCAAACTTTATTTGTGGAAGCAGAAAATATTGTAAATAGTCGATCGTTAACCCACTTGTCCATCGATTCGAACGATAAAGAGAGCTTGACTCCAAATCATTTTTTAATTGGGACTTCAAGTGCGTTACAAATTTCTTGTATAGTTGAAAAAGAAGATCTCAATTTGAGAAAGCAATGGAAGGTATCGCAAGCTTTAATTGAAATGTTTTGGAAAAGGTGGATTAAAGAGTATTTACCCACCCTAACTAGACGTACGAGGTGGATAATTAAAAAGCAGCAAATAAAGATTGGGGATTTGGTTTTTATTATCGATGGAAATTTACCTAGGAACACTTGGCCAAGAGGAGTAATCACAGCTACATACCCGGGAAAAGATGGTACCGTCAGAGTGGCAGATGTGAAAACCAAACTAGGAACCTATCGCCGACCAGTAATAAAATTGGCAGTGCTTGACGTCGACCCGAATGTTGAAACTTAAAAGTATTGAAGTTCAACGAAGGGGACTATCGAAATAATTTAGTAGTCGAAATAATTTAGTAGAAGAAAAATAGGTTTTCGCGAAAACCCTCAGCCGTAGTTTTCGTGAGAGCACCTGATCTACATAGGCCGTAGATCGGAAGAAACAAGCAGTTTGGGACCGTGGAGGAGTTTTTGGAAAACAGCATTTGCGATGACAACTTACCGCAAAATGTACATTTAACTCAAGAAATTCAAAACCAAGGAGAAAAATTTTAGTCAGCAAAATTGGATCAACGACCAAGGATTTTGTTGAGAAATATTTCCAGTGAATCCGGAAGAACAAGGAAACTGCACATGCAGACATGCAACAAATTTAAAATAATCAAATTGGGACTTGGCAGGTAAATGCAGACACAGTGGACCGTTTTTTTGGTCATCGAGTGATTAACATTGACGGTGAAAAATTTCTTGATATCAAAATGGTACTTTACCAGTATTGAACAGTAGTTTCTGATAACGGGACACTAATTTTTATCGAACGATGCAAACTTTGCTCGCATCGTAAAAGGAAAAAATATGAATGTACTAATTTGTATCAGAGGATTGGATTGCTGTAATTTCTATTGCAAAGCCATCAAATTCATTTCAACAAATTCAAACATGCAAATATCGATGAATTTAATATTAAAATTCCCAAGTCACACAAATTCCACGTCACAACATTTTTCTCAAACTTAGAGGCGGATTGATGTAAGCATTATAATGTACGTAATCAATCTGTCCGTCTGCCTACGTGTTCACCTCCGAATCGTGACGAGATAAAACTCACAACTTGTGGGTCATAAGTCTATAAACATATGTCCATTAGCAGGAAAGATTCTCAGAATTGTCCAATATGTCAGTGTCGAACTATATAGGTTCTACTGTAATATATTATAAACAAATTAAAAAAAATTTCCGCTCCAAAATTTTGCCTCCCCCTAAATCCTGCCGCCTCGGGCACATGCCTTTTGTGCCTAATGAAAAATCCACCACTGGGTATTTAATTCTTTTGTTATTGTTTTGAAAAAATTGCACGAAAGCATTCTTTTACTTTTTTATTTAAAAATAAATAAAGTAAAATTCCAAAGTGTGCTTCACTTCAATAAATCGTATCTCTGGCTATAATTATCTTACAGGCTTCATTAAAAAATTATTTTGAAGCTATTTAATGAGGCTTTCGTTGCATATTTGTTGAAATTAATAATAATAAAAAATTCTATTTTTTATAAGCAATTTTATTAGTTAGGAATGATTTTCACCTTAAAAATTTTCAAAAAAAAGTATAACAGGGTAAAATTTCAAGATGGAGATTTGATGGACACTCGAAAAAGAAGTCAAATTTTTTTAAATTCCGTTATACAGGGTGATGAATGAGTTAGACGAACATTGGAAATTAACATGTAAAAACTTATTTATGCAAATTCCTACTTTTCAAATTATTTTAGAGAAAAAATGAAAGAAACAAAAATAATGCACAAATATAAACTGCGAATGATAAAAGCATTAGATTTCATCCAGGTTTTACTTAAAACATGTTTTTGAAATTGTTAGAAGTTTCATTTTTATCAGACTGGCCATGTAAGTTTCCAAGGTAATTATTTTTGAAAATAGAAATTAAATTGAATTTAATTTTTACATGTTTATTTCCTATGTTCTACTAACTCATTCAGCACCCGGTATATTATACTACCACCAGTGTTGTCATGCTACCGATTTTATTTTGCATTTAAGGATTTTCTCACTTATTGAGAGTTTTAAGTAGATATTATTAAATTATGCAACACTGACTTTAACAGATTTTCTAAATAATTCATAGTACATAATTAAAATAAAACTTTAGTTTGCAAAGTATATTTTGAGTTAATCCCAGTTCAAATTACATAGTTATTTCTAAATACTACATGGTCAGAAGAGTTTTATAAGAGTTTTTATAGAGCATAATTTTGAAATTATTAAATCAAATTTAATTTAAGTTCGTAAGCAAAATTCAAATCCATACTCATTATCGGTGCTTTTAATCATTTAATTTAGTCATCACTGGTTTGAAAACCTGCCAAATCAATGTATCTTGTAAGTTGGGTTGCCACAGCTATTAAATGAATAAGAAGTGTCATGATCAAGTTGCGTAGATTATTTGCCACTGAAAAATGAAAAAAATACACATAATTTTATTTATAAAATACACTCTATACGGTCCAGTTTTTCAATTGTGACTACCCTGATTAGTCAGAATTCAAAGTTAACCATTGATTTTGGCTTAACCCACGATTGAAAAACTGACCATAGGTGTTCTGTCTGGTTGGTCCTTTGCCAGGATTTCTACACTCATCTATTAGATGAAATGCAGTTAAAATGTAATATTAAGTATTTTGATCAGAAAAATCAGCAAAAACTTTTGAATTAATTAAGTAGCACAGGTAAAATTAAACTTTTTCAAGCAATTATGTTCATTTGTTTGGGCAATAAATAATGCGCCAAACAAAAAAATCATAACCGAAGGAACTTAAAAAAAACTTAAAAAAACTTAGCAGCCGAGTGAGAAAATTTTTTCCCATTGATAATAATAACACATTTAAAAAAACTGAAATTTTGTTTTACTCTTTACCTTCTTCATCTGCTATGGGAATCTTTAAAAGTTCCATTACATTTTCCACTTCTACACACATCGTGATGGTATTAATTATATTATACAATTTAATCGTAGTTACATCATTTTTCACACGGATGCCGGAATCAAGAAAACTAACATCTCGAATAAACGATTCAGCAGTTTTCAATAACACCGATCTTATTTCTTCGCTGTAATTGTCTGCCTAAAAATTAGTCAAAATAAATTTCTACATCCAAAGTGCTCTTGTTTGATTACCGTTGAATCAAGCAATATGACCAATCTAATTATCTTTGAGCAACTATCCCGTACGGAATACTTAATATCTCGTAGAACTGAACGATTTTCTTGTTGGAAGCTATGAGTTGTAGTTGCAACTTTTTCTTTTAGTTTACAGAGGTATGTTACCAAGTCATCGTAAGTATCGTTTTCGTATTTATTGCGGAACTGAACTTTTTGTACAGCAAACAAGACATCGTCCACGGCATGAATAACTTCGTGGATGTATTCTAAAATAATAATTTTGAGTCAGGAATGTAAAAACAAGGTTAATATTTGCTTTACCGTGATTTGGATTCTTTGCAACCGAAGCTACCACATTACGAACTTCTGGCATGATTTTGCCAAGATTTTCTTTAAACTGATTTTTTAACACTTCAGGCTCATCGATGAAGCATTGTTGAATAGAATATGCGAATTGACTGAACTTGCTGACAGCACCCGCTAATTCAGGTTCAGCTGCTCCATCAGTGAAACTGTTTATCTAAAATGTTGGTGTAATTATTCAGTTAATTGTTAAATTTTGTTTACTTACCACAACTTTTTGCAAAGCGTGGACAACAATTTGCATGTCATAGGCGAATACATTGGCTTGAGATTGCAGAGCAAGTATTTCTCGGTGGCTTGACACTTTCAAGTTACCTACAGATTTAGCGCTTTCTTCAATACTTCCTTCAAGATCTTTGAGAAGTTTTTCAGCGTATGCACGTTTGCGGTCATGATTATGTTTTGGAGGACGAAGAGACTAATTAAAAAGTAAAATAAATTTCTTAACAAAAAAATTAACATGGCAGTAGCATATGATACGGCTTAATTCTTACGACTGTTTTCCTCTGACCCAATAGTTTTTCAACTATTAACTAATCCTAATTTTTTGATAAATGAGGACGTAAGTGTATTTATCCAAAAAGCAGAATAATAATTATAATAATTACGCAAATAATAATTTTTTACGTTTGAAGAAAAATAATATGATAATAATATGTCACTCGACTAATCGTCTCGTGACATACTATCTATCTCGCGACTAATAAGCCTCATAGCCTTAGTTATAATTATTATAACTTACTATTATGCACAAGTAAAAATTTTAAAATTACGTTATTGCAGAAAATAAAATAAAAATACTCACGATATCTCTTGGCAATAGCGAACGTCTCATGATTGTAATACTTTCAAGTTAGTTCTTCAATATACTACCGAGTTATTCTGTAGGTATCTCATTTTATAGTCGAATTGTAATCATAAGAATTCTGTCAATATAAAATACCATGTTTTTCAACGAAAACAATCTTTCGTATAAAAACAAAGCATGTTATTTTACAGTTGTCGTTAGGGGAAACCGGTACAAAAATTATACATTAAGTAAAGTTCTTAATTTGTGCGTGCGTCCCGGGTTGAAATTCTTAGGAAGCATCTGCCAGCGGTGATTTTAACGTAAAACTTTTTTCCTGGATCCTGTACATACGATATTATAGACATTCCGAAATTTTTTATTTTCGCTTGGGGAAGAACCGTATTAATGCCGGTTGTAAATGGATTAACGAGATTAGAAATCCCTCTTGTTGCTAAGTTCTTTCCATGGCAAATTTTGCAATTTTAGAATAGTCTAAAAGAGAATAAACATTTTTTTTCTTAAATTTTGATGCAAATTATGGGTAAAGATTCGAATTTTGATGGATTTGGATTTTTCTGGTATATTCAAGAATTAAAATGTATTTTATAAAATATTACTTTGTGTAAATAAAGAATTGTTATTTTTCTACTTATCTTAACTAAATATTAGTTAAGTTTACATAGTTTATATATTTATAAAAAAAAAATACAAAGATTATCAAATATAAACTAATAATAAAACATAAATATTTCGTTTTAACAATAAATTGTTGATACATCGATTATAGCTTGTTCTCAATTGTTCAGATATATTTTTTTTGATTTTGCAAAAAAATATCGAAAAAATCACAAAAAAACTTTTTTTTGCCAGCTCCCCTTTTTTAGAAATTAAATTTTTTGTTGTTGTTCTTGATTTGTTCTCAATTGCTCTGTAAAAATAAATTTTTTAAATATAATAATACAGGCGAAAATCGCGAAATAACTTTTTACGCCAGCTCCCCTTTTTTTGAAATTTAAATTTTTTTTGGATGTTCTCGATTTGTTCCCAATTGTTCTGTAAAATTAAATTTTCGAAATTTAATGTTAACCGCGAAAATCGCGAAATTAGATTTCGTGACTT
This sequence comes from Cantharis flavilabris, assembly GCA_949152465.1. Taxonomy (NCBI): domain Eukaryota; kingdom Metazoa; phylum Arthropoda; class Insecta; order Coleoptera; family Cantharidae; genus Cantharis; species Cantharis flavilabris. The sequence goes on along the minus strand of OX424436.1, from coordinate 7,901,879 downwards.
CCTTGTCATTTTTCGAAAGATTATACAAGAGTCTCGTTAATCTATTTGTGCGCGTCATAAATAAATGCCCTATTGGAACGGACAATCGCAACCAAAAATAGGAGGTGCACAACTAGATGCTATATTGCTATAGTATCCCGATATTCCCTTTTGAAATTAAACACTACACATTGGATAAGATTTTCATTGGATAAGTGTTTCAAATCCAAAATTTTAACTTTCTACGACCTACTGTGTTTGAGTTATGCGACATACAGACGTCCTTACGTATGTACAGACGTCACAACGAAAATATTCAAAATGGATTCAGGGGAGGTCAAAAAGGATATTTCCGTCAAAATCTGGAAACCGAAAAAATCGAGTTCAAACTTTCTTGGAAATAAAATATAAAAAATAAGATAAATAACGAGCATCGGCATCTGATTATTATTTAATATTTATTATGGTATCTTTTATTAATCTGTTATATCTAACATAATAAGTAGTAATAAAATAATTATTATGTATATCGGGTGACCGACCGTTCATCCGAACATAGGGAAATAAATTAGATTAAACAATTACTTTTTTGTTAACTACATTTGTAACTGTAATAAATTATTGGTAAACATGTCTACAATCTTGCTACTAATACGTAAACTCTTCTAAAAGTCAAATATGCCTACATGAAAACATCAGTCGATTGTTTGACAGTTCAACTAAGTTCTATAGAACTTGAGGTGATGTCTGGAAATGAAGCAATTCAATAGGTTGACAATAAGCATTGAAATTAATAGTCATAATTATTTTCTGAGAAAATTTCTAATTTAAAACAACTGTTATCAAAATAAATTGTAGTCTCTGGCTTCGAACCCGCTAGCACCCTTGGGAAGAATCATTCTTGAAAAAAACTGTTTAATCTTCCGGTATATCCGGATATATTTCGGTACATGGGCTAAATACAAAAGGCGAAGTTCCTCCTGACGAATCGTATGTGATAATTTTCAAGACATTGCTTGTGTTGTTGGGACTCACGCTTAATTCTAAAAAAGAAAAACATTTTTAGAACTACTGAAAAAAATTAACTACGGGCCGGGTTTAAACAAAACAATTATTAGCTTTTCTTTAATTAAAAAAAAAATAATAGGGTAGGCATAATATTTTGTTGTTACATACATTCAGAAAACAATTTCTCTTTTCGCTTTGAGGGAAAACTTTTCAAATGGATGACAGGACTTTCAACGCAATGAGTTTTTACTATTACAATTTTTTATAGCAACACTTGGGAGAGCAGTGACATGTCTACAAATATTGCCAAAAATAAATTAAAGCGCTAATTTTCATTCCCGCATAGTTATCGTCTTACAAAGTTGACAGCACCGATAAAGTGAGCGTCGCGCTAACCGCGCAATATTTTTATCACCGCCTTATGTATACGTGTTTATATTTTTGTCAATTCATCATTGCCAAACAAATTAATTTCGTAGTTGGAGGAGACCGAAAAACAATTTTTGTGAACTTAACAATCAAATACTCTGCAAGTATCTCGTTGGAGAATAGCACAAAATTATTTATAGTACATATAAATTTTAATTTATATTTTTAATAAACCAAAACCAGTGTAGTACCAATCACGTTGAGAAATTAAGTATACCAACGACGGGTTATGGGAAGATAAAAAAATAATAAAAAAAGAAACTTAATTTTTAAATTAATTTTTTTTAATTAAATAGTTTTTCTCACTGAAAATTTAATTTTTCTGACTTGGGACTAAAAATGAAAAATTCCCTGACTTTTGCAGACTTTCCAGACGAGTGGGAACCCTGTCCAAATTGGATATATGTTTTGCCCTAACAAGCATCTATTTTTTTTTAATTAGATTTGGTTAAAATCATTTAGGTCAACTCTATTTAAAGAATATGTGTGCATAAAAATAAGTTCAAAATTTTCCAACGATTTTTTGTGGCCTTAAAGATAAATTCCCACAGTAGCAGGGGACATATTTTTGAGAATTACTTCTGATTCGTCAAGAATTTAACAAAAAGTCAGAATTCACCCACCAAATTCGCTGCTATTAGCATAAGTTGTCTTTTCCGCCGGGGGAGCTAATAAAACTTTTGGGGCGGGGGGGGGCTCAAAATACCAAAAATACATGTTTATATTAAATTTTGGTTTTATTTCAAAATGTATTGTTGTGTTTTATATTTTAAATTTTTATATGCTTCTGCATTTGACCCCCCCCCCCTGGATTCAACACCGATTAAAACTTTTAAAATATTTTCCCTATAAAATGAAAAAAATGTTTCCTAGAAGTTTTTATAAACAGTGGTTGCATTACTATGGCATCCAGTAACTACTAAACGTAGAGATTATTTAAATTCTTGTAAAATTCACATTGATGTGAAAAAATACTCTCTCTGTATCATAAGTTGCCTACGGTTTTTTTTACAAGGTCATATTTATTATGCATCTAATTTTTCAAAATTGCTTTTAACAAAGACATTCCTGAGATGCTAAAAATTCTAGCTTAAACCTTAATGGTTTCTGAATTTACTTACTATGAATTTACTCCCTATATGCCAATCATAATATTTTAAAAAAGCAATAAAAAGTCTAAACAAACAAAATAATACATATAATAGTGCACAATATACAAAAATAATTGCAAAAATAAAATATAATGCTAAATAAAATTTATTTACAGAAACCTGAATACACGTAGGTTCTAGTCATAAGTTACACTTAAGTACAAAAATTAAAACAGTCTCAATTAGCTATACCTTTTTGTTCGTCCTTTTCTTTAGTCTTTATTTTTTGACTTCCACTCCTCATCCCCGAGTTGACCTGATCTACGAGCGTATTAACCAACATTTGTAACTCTTCGTTTAATAGTTTGGCTTGGCTAACTAAACCAGGATCTTTATCGGTTTCGTTATTAACACATGCAGCTTCTTTCTCGGCTAATAAGTTCAACAAATCTCTAATTTCGACAAATTTCTCGTTAATAACATTTTTAGTCAAATTAATTGCAATTTTCTCGTTTGGATCCCAACATTCGCAGTCATGGCATTGGTTAACTGTATTTTCATTAATTTGTTCTTTCCTAAGCAAGATCAAACTTCTTTGTTTGATTAGATGATCTCGTTGCATATGAATAGACCCAATAGTTCTCGGATCGTCTAAAGTGGTTAAGGTTTCTTCCATTAATTCGATAGCTTGACTGTATGCATTTGCTGCTTCATCAAATTTACGATACCTGAGGAGTGATTCAGCACGTCTTTGAATTTGGTGGGCCTAAAAGCACAACAATTAAAAAAAATTGTATCGACAATTATAATAATATTTACTTTATTTAAACTGGAATTTTCCATTGTGAATTTATAAACTAACAGATTAACTAATTAAATGAATTTATTATTCTAAAAATTTTGACACTTAACCTAGAAGTGTAATCTACAGCTGTTAAAACTTAAAATTAATAAACATATGTGAAACAGGCACACCAACAAAACATGCAGAAAATAAATCATCAGTAGCGGCGCTAAAGGTAGAGAAAAGTGTATTTCCAGAGTTCAGAATTTTTGATTTAAATTTTTTTCTAAATTCAAACTCTCGAGAGTTAAGGCTCTTTAAAGATTTTGATCTTTAAAAAGATATATAAAGATCTTTAAAGACAAATTTTGTGGTGGGGATGTGGGAAATTGGGATTCAAGGGTATCGGCGAAAGCGCCAGCTTTATCGGGGAGATCGAAACTTGTGTTTTTCTGATTGATTTCGCCATCTGCCATACCGTGGCATTATTTAAATTGATTTATGCATAAAACTAATTTGAGTGCAAGCAAAATTGCCCTCCACCCCAGAAGCTGACGCTTCGGGGTTATAGCCCATTCAGCCTTTTGGTTAAGGTGACCTTGACCATAACCATAATTTTATTTTTAAATTTGTTTTTACGAAATTTTCGAAAAATTTCCTCGGATTTCCTCTTCGGTTCCTTCAAGATTTTATTTCCAAAAGTTGAATAATCAACAAAAGTCGTTTATTTAAGATAATATACTACTTAATTTCCTACAATTTTCTTCTAAGAACTACTTAGATTTTTTGAGATTGCCTATGATTCTTTTCAATTTCCTCAGAGGGACATTTTATTTTAATAAAAATCTTAAATAATTATATAAGATTGATTAATAAATTCTTTTTACCTAAAAATAACTAAAATAAAAATTAATAATTTAATTCTTCTTCTTCTTCTTTTTCTTCTTCTTCCTTTCAGGGTTGAGGCGCTGTTGCCTGTTCCGATTTTGCAAGTTTCGCCAACGCTTTCTCGGACGTCCAATATCTCTTTTCTTAATAATTTAATTACTAATTAAAACTAATATAAAATGTATTTAAAATAAAAAACTATATCTCTTTCAAATTAGGTGTTGGTGGAAGACATTTTCAATTGTTTTATTACTGCATCTTTTCGTCTGTAACTTCTTCGGTAACGCATCTACTATTATAATAATAAATAATAAATAAGCTTTACATTCCAGTAGGAATTTGGCTATCTCCTTCGAGACTTAACAAATCCATTTTTTGGGTTGGATTAGTCGCAGTTTACTATAATTCCCATTTTACTACCTACGATGCAGCGTCTAGATCGAATTCATCCTGAAGACAGGATGGCTTGAAGAGTGACAGGACGGAGAGCCGCTGCATCGGAGGTAGTACAATGGGCCTCATTTAGTGGACTAAGTGCGCGTAGGGATATCTCCTTGCTTTCCTACCTAAAATCCAGAATCCAGAAGAGTGCACTGAGGGGTATTCTATATCCCCCAGACCCTTCGGATTACACCAACTATTTTGTGACTTAAATAATATGTTTAGACTTTTACTCCTTGATGTGCAAAAATAAAATTACTTTTAGACTTAGCAGAGAAATCCGTTTTTTCAGATTGCAAAGCTGTAAACATTATTATTTAAGTCACAAAACAATTGGTGTAATCCGGGGGGTCTGGGAGGTATGGAATACCCCCCAGTGCACTATTCTAGATTCTGGATTTTAGGTAGGAGGGCAGGGAGATATTTCTACGCGCACTTGGACTACTAAATCGTGCCCAATATTCGCTTATTGATATCACCGCCACTGCAATGAGCTTAGAGGCCCGGGACCAATGCATGATTTTTAATTTTAGCATGTAACTATTCTGCATAACAATATATGTTTGTAATGTGTCTTAATTTTTTTAAAATTTGGTTCACAAATAATAAAGCCAGCAAAAATATTGAAATTTAAATGTATATCTGTCGCGCGAAATCGTATTAATAAATATGGGGGGGCCTATTGTAACTTTTGAGGATTTTGACGTCACTAAAATTAGTAACTAAAATTTGGTTACTTCATAGGCAACTCTTCGTTATTTTACAAACACTAGATACTTTAGTGGAAATTATATTGGTGTATTGGCATGGGCGTCGCTAAGGGAGGGGAGCAGGGGGCTAGCCCCCCATGGCTTTTGGCAAAGCATATAATATTTAACAATTGCAATATAAAAATCCTAAGGAATAGGCAAGCCTTTATTTTATGTTGTGTTTTTGCAAAGATAACCGTTTTTCTCTTTGATAGAATATATTTTTATTTTATATTTTTGTATATTTGCTTACGGGCCCTAGCTACTCTTGCACCGCCACTGCCTTCACCAAGATTTTTCTCCACTCTCGCCTATTTTCCACTCTTTCTCTCCAATCCCTTACCCTCATCCTCTCAGGTCATCAGTCACCTGATCATACCATCTAAGATTGGGTCTATCTCTAGCACGGTCTTCCATTGGCCTCCATTCCGTAATTTGTCATATTATAAAGTTCTCTTCGATCCTCATCACGTAACCAAACCATCTCTCCCTCAAGCAACTTCATCGTTTTCACCACGTTCTCATCTTCCATACATCTCAACAACTCGAAGTTCATCATTGGTCTGCCTTCTTGATCGTCAACTTTTATTGATACTAGTATCGTTCGCATGACCTTCCTCTGAAAAACCCTCATCTCCTTCTCCTCTCTCTTACTAATACACATCGTTTCCGCAGCATAAGTGATTACTGGTCTCAGGGATGCGTGGACCCATTAGGCGAGTCAGGCGACCGCCTAGGGTGGCACCTTCTTAGAGGCGACAAAAGGGAAAAAAATTATATCGGCATATTTCTTTTTATAAATATGCAGTTAAGTTAACGAACTGAGAATATTTAAAGTAATATCACCAATTTAAAAAAACTGAATACTTTGGATGGGTTGTGTTTGCGTTAGGGGGTCGATAGGAGATTGGCCTAGGGCGGCAGACATGGTTACGCCGGCCCTGACTGGTCTTATCATTGTTTTATATATTTTTACCTTTGTGGATGTTGATAGTTTCTTATCTTTAAGTAGATTTTTATTTGCATTGTTGTATTTTTTCTTTATTTCTTGTTGTCTCTTATTCTTGTTATTTATCTGTACTCCCAGATATCTAAAATCATGCACTTTTTCATATATTTCGTTGTCAATTTCTAGATCTATTTTTTTCTCTGTAGTTTTTCTCTGACGTTTCATATATTTTGTTTTTCCCTGGTTTATTTTCAGTCCCATTGGTTTTGCGGCGTCATTTATTTTATTGACAACTTCTATTAATTTCCTTACTGATCTAGATATTACCTCTACATCGTCTGCGTCTGCTATCACTTGTGTTTCTTTGTTTATTATTGTGCCTTAACCTTTGTTTCTCTGATTAGTGCATCCCCTTGCTTGACTCCAATATTTACTCTATAGTATTTTATTTTAAGCTAACTTTAGTGGCTTCCAAGCCGGAGAGCCAGACTCCTCAGGGTTGGGTTCGTTTGTGGCGCAAATCAAATTTTAAATTTTCCAAAATGTCCGAAAATTACGAAACTATTCCATAAAATTTATTCTCAATCAAACTCAAAATTCAAACTAACTTTCCAATAAATTTTTATATTGCAACCAAAAGGTAACGTTGATTGTAAGCGCGTTATCGTCCCAGGTGCGAATAGCACAACATACAAATTTACTACGCCTTCGATTTCAATTATTTTAATTTCAATTTTTATAGAACCAATTATAATTTTTAGCAATTTCTAATTATCCAATTCCAGTAATCAATAATTAACGGGTCCAAACTCCATCCAATCTTCCAAATAATTCCAATGTCGTCCAAATATTGGACGATATCCAAATTTAAATGAAACAAAAATGCTACTCACGCAAATCGCAATTGATTTTCAAAAATTCCAAAAATCTCAAACTTAAATCACAAATTCAAAAATATTATAGGACTCGCAAAAATCACGTCCGCTCCGTCCCACGCGGATACGGCTGGGAGTCCTTATCTTCCAAAAATTGTTACCAACTTACAACAATTCCCGCACAATTGCGAAAATTCAAAAATTGTATACAAAGTCAAATCAATTTATAAACATTTACAAAAATTAACAAATTCATCGCAATCCAATAAAAAAATTCAAAAAAAAACAAAATTGATGTTTGAAACACCACAATATTGATTAAGTTACCATAAGCCTAAACATATTTGTGACGGCTTAGTGCGGCCTTTAGGCTGCACAATTCATGCAATTGAGTTTCACGACATTGAAACACTATGAAGCATGCTGTCTATGGACTTAGTTTTAATAATTATAAACTGGCAATTTAAAACATGATTTCGAGGGTAGTCTTTAATTATTTTGAAAGAATTCTATGAAAACTAAAGCCGATTTTAGAAATTTTATGCTCTATTCCTTTGAAGGCATCCAAAATTCTTTCAGTTTTTGTTTGAAATATAGTAAAAATACAAAAATGTATTTTTTTTTCTGTAAAAAGTGCATTCAAGACGTTCAAGAATAGACAGAGATAAACATTTTAAAAAAATTACGGAAGATCGTGATAGGTACGAAATCATTTAAAAAATAAACAAAATTGAAAGTTCTCATGCAAAATTTATTAAATGCCCCAAACTGAACCAAAATTTGCGCTCCTTTTTGACTTTAATATTTGCCCTTTTTAATATGAATATGAAATGAAAAACCAAAACAATTAAACAAAAAATTAAATTATCCATAATTTTGATATTTTCCGTTATTTAATCAATAATTAGAAAACTATTTTCGGGATTTTCTCTTCAGATCAGAAAAGTGAAAGTTTTATTTAGACTTGTCCAAATGAAAATCCCGAAAATAGTATTCTAATTATTGAAAAATAAAATATTTTTAAATAGATTTAAAAACATATTTTCTATTTTTATAAATATTCGGTGCAATTTTAAACATTTTTCCCAAATCGATAATTCATAATTGAAGATTATACTTGCAGAGTGCTATAAGAGTTTATGAAAGAGTATTTGGTTCTTGCGATAGATGGCAAGGCTATACAGGATGTAAATAAAAATAATGGCATTTCAATATTATTCTCGATACATATAATCAGTCGATTTATCTAAATTAATGGATCATTAGGAAAAGTTCATATAATAAAATAATTAACATATACATTAAACTTTGAAATATGTGGACTTCAAGCCCCGCGAAAATCGTTGGAAGAAAAAAAAATTTCTTTCTCGAGAAAAAGGTAACGGTAATTGGAATCTATAAGTTTCTGATGTACCAATTATTTTTTTCTCTTTTTGTCAATTTTGTTATGTTATCTTTTTAATTTCTATTTATTGGCTATCAAATTCCTCCCATTCCCATTCCTTTAATTATTGGAAAAGCTTCATATTTTTCGTAATTTTGTCTTTTGGTAACAGGAAGTTTGTTTCTTCTCAAAGAGAAGCAATTGAATATTTGGGCTGACCTTCCAGAAAATTGCAACAAGCAAGGTACACGTTACCATTAATTAAAATGGCACAAAAAAAACACATTTTGGACAGGAGACAATGTAATAATTTGTATGATACCATAAAATATATGGACACGTGCTAGAATCTCGACTACATGAATGATAATGAAAGTGGCCCTCCCTTTTTGTGTAGAGCCACTCTATAATTTTAAATTAGAAATAAATTTGTGCAAAGAAGTTTGAAGGAAAGGGTGTGTTAGATATTCATTATGATTCATAACATAATTCCTTATATGGATACATCACAAATTATAGCTTTTGCTATTAAAGACTGTAAGCTTCGATATTTTCTCATATGATACTTTTTTTTTAATTCAAACTAACTTATAAACTCGTCACGCTATTAGCAATTTTAACGCTTGCAGAACGTCTTGATTACAGGGTATTGCCTAAAATGATTTTAAAAATTCATTCGGCAAACAAACAAGAATTTAAAAAGGTAAACGCATCGCTATATCTTTTGGGAGTAATAATTACCAAACGAAAGGTTCATAAATAATAATATCGCCAATATGGTCGCAATAAATCAGTTCGATGGGCAACAAAATAATGTTTATTGAAAACAGTTTCGCGTTTACTGTAAACAATTTTTTAAGTATATATTTTTTAAATGGACAGCTTCTTCGCGATGGCGATTGCTCTAAAGTCGGCAAAATGGATCGTCGTCGTAAAATCCATAAAAGGTAGCCTGGTTGACGATTTTGAAAAATTCAATCTTGAAGTATTTTTGTTATGTTCGCCGTATGCAAATTAAAGCAATTCAAAACCCGGAAACTGCGCCACTTTATTTTCAATAAGGAACTGGAATGGTTGTCAGGCGTGACTTCATCACACCAGAATAGCCAATGCAAATGAAACAGAAAATTCAATATAAGGAAACTAGAAATTTTCTCGGGCAATATTTTGTTGCATACGTCGAATGCATGACGTGTGAGTTAATTGTCATTATTGGAGTCTTCAGGATTTGTTTGAAGAAGGAGATGAGTAGGTGGAGCCCAACCTTTTCCAGTCTTATTTTGCAAAAAGTTTCTTTTCCTTTATTTACAATATTAACCACCATATTTGGTCGAAGCTAATCGTTTTTAATTTTCTATATGAAAAAACAGCAAACCACTAACAAAGAATTAATTATAATTGATTTTAATTGCTACGTCGTAAAGTTAGTGTTCTAATTTAAAAATTTTTGAATCGACACTTCGAGGCCACACAGATAAAAAAAATCTCTTTTTAGTTTATTATCTGTTTTGTGTCCTGTCCATTGTAATAAATCGAGAACAATATGAAATTTATTTTGATTTGCTATAATTCGTTTAATATTTTTAAAATGACAAACAATTTTGTTATTTAATATTTTTTAGATAAATTTTAATGGTATTACAGTTTTTATACAACATACAATAATGTGTACACGTATGATTAATTGGTTTCGATGTTAACAATAGTCTGAACGAATTATGCTGTAAAATAAGTAAATAAATTATAGGTTACCTATTCAAAAGAATAGGCTCTTAAATTCGAATAAAACTCAGAACAAAGAGTTACTTTATTGTAATTACAAAAAATAAATTAGGACACGTATCTTATTGCTTTCGTTTGATTTTATTATTTTTATATTAATTAAATTTAATTGCTAACTTTTTAATTGTTGATTATATTCTTCGACAACCTATTGTGATCTCTTAAATTAATTTTTCGACACGCAATTAATCGAAAATCATCCCGACTTTTTACTTTTTTTTTCTTATCACGCACCGCGAAAACTGTAAATAAAATTCAGTTACCTTACAGATATTTATTTTTTTGTTCGAGATTTATTGTCATTAAAGATGCTTTAAAACGAGAAAACACGTAAAATTATTATTAATTAATCCGTTATACGAAAGTAGGCTCCTTCTTCGGTCTGGCGCCATTAAAAATAAATTATTAAATAAGTTTTTATAAAAATATTTCGTGAAAATTTATGCGAATACTATTCCATATTAATAAATCTTTCGTAATTCGAATGAGATCTCTACTTTTTTTGTAACCCAAAATCAAAACATCTTACTTTAAACATTGTTTTCATTTCAGCATTATTGTTGAAAAGTAATAAAAGCTTAAATAATAACGAAAAATTTTAATTTTTAATTAAAGTCTTCAAGTTGGTACATACGCAGACTTGTTAAGTTGTCGATTAAATTTGTAAAAAATTAATTACAGCGTTGTTAATTTATGAAAGCTATAAAAACTATAATATAATTTCGCTTAAGGCCCTTAAAAATAAGATATCTTGTTTTGGAGTGAGCACCCATCAATTTGTATCTTCTGATATTAATCAAATTTAATTACTCGTCAGTTATATTTTAGCGAAGAACGAAGAAGTAAAAACTTGATTTTTGATACAAAAAATGTTAAAAAATCCTTATAATCGTTTGTTTTAATGATGCACCAATTGACATTTTAAGACTTAATTTTTAAACACCTATATAACCACCTGTGTGTAGTTCGACGCCATTAATTCGTAACCTTTAATTAAGTTTGGATATTAAAAAAATTAATCGCTTTCAGTTTTCGTAAACAAGATTGATCGAGATTTTTCCAACTATCGAAAATTGGAAAAAATGGTTTTGAAAATAATTAACGATCTATCGATAACACTATTTATTGACACAATTAATTGGTTTTGAGTGAAGAGGTAAACGAACTTTAAATTTAATAATATTCATTATTAATATTAAAAATTGAATAAAAATTCAAAAACCATTAAAATAAATTTTATTTCAAATCATACAAAATACTCGAAAATTTGAGCTGATTAGATGTTATGTAATTTGATGTTAAATCAGTAGACAACGATTTTCAAAGAAACTGTTTTTCTTTGGCATACAAGTTCAGAGACATTTTTCAATGCTGAAAATTAAAAAGTTTTTTTATTAATAAACATAATACAAACTTTACGTTGACATTAAAAAAATATTGTATAGGCTTACATAAATATTTTTTAAATATTAACATAATAAAGTATCTAAATATTATATAGAATTTTATGTTAAATTAATAAATTTAATTTCAAAACTTTGGCCGATGAAAATTGAAAAATAAAAGTTGATTAAACTAAGCTCCACAGTTAAATTCTCGTTAAAACAGATATCGGTTTAAAAAATTTTGGGAACCACTGGTCTGTAGAACATTCTTAATGCTTCAATCAGCTAAATTCTTCAAGTCAATTTTCCAAAGCTCAATTAACTAAATAATAATCAATTCAAATAATGAAATAGCTTCATAAATTATTAGTCAGCATTAACATTAAAGTTTTAACCGAGAGATTCGAATTTTCTTTACGTAAAAAGATAGCAATTTAAACGACTTCAATATTACTTATTTCAAAGGTTTGCTCAGATTTCCTTCTGAATTACTTTAAGATTTTCTTCCGCAGCAGTTAAAAAAACAAAGAAAAGCTCATCAATAGTATTCCGGCGATTTCACAAAATTTTCTTCGATTTTGCTTCACTTGTACATCAGATTATTCCTCTCGGTTTGTCTATTATTTAAATATATTTTTAAAGTAAATAATAAAATTTAATTATTAATATTAACCAACAATGTTAATGGTAATGATTTTAAGCATAACCGAAAAACAGGGACCCCACGTGACCATCACGTGGATAACTCGGCCAATTTTTAAATCAGGGTAATGTTTTGAATACTTTCTAAATTTAAACTTTATATACTTGAGACTTTCTTCTTCCCCTGGGTCCAGACTTGCTAATAATTTAATTACCTGACAACTTTTTTGAGCAGCCTCAACCTACCACCTCAAAGTACCACTTTAGTGTCTCCTCTGGTCGTCGCCGGTAGTGAAAGTAGTATTGTACATGGGCGCCGGCAGCAGGGTACAAGTACAGTCACTAGATAGATACAGTACCGCAACGTAAGGCCATTTTGGGGACCTAATTTAAGCGCGAAATTTAAAAAAAGTTGCAAAATTGTAACTGGGATAAAGTCAAATTAAAACAATACATTTCGTCTTATGTATGTGTTTTCCTGCATATTTTTGTTTATTTTTTTTTATTTTAATAATTTTAGGAAATTCTGACGAGCCGCTCCTGATTCGTGATTTGAAAGGCCACTTTCAATGATAAATTATTATTTATTAGTCCAGTCAGTATGTACAAAAAAATCGCTGAAATTGCATTAATCATAAGAAGCAATTTTCTTTCGCCAATCGATAGGGGGGGGGGGGGGTCATTGGTAGTCTAAAACAAAAAACTCGGGAAAATCGCCAAGTTGCTTTTTCCGCCATCTTGAATTTACGAGTTGATTTTTGTTTATTTATTAAATAACTTCATTATTTTCAACTTTACGGTAAAAATGCTAAGGACTAAACTTGTTGGAAATTTAATTTCACATATTTTTTGTCATAACCTCATTTTCCGTACGATCGATATTTTGGTATCTACAGGCGACGAAGCGGGAACAAAAGTAGATAATTGCATTATCTCCTTTGTTTTCAACTGTAGCGTATAAAAGGTAAAAAGAAAATTGTAAAGAATGAAATTGTCTATAAGTTTTGTTTCCATCATTTTTCTCGTAGAGTCGATATCTACGGAATTGCGCCTGTGTTTGTAGGCAGGCAAACAGATTAAAGATAAGAAGGAACTCAAGCAGTTACAGTCCAGTCAGTAAGTACATCTGAAATTGCATTAATTATAAGAAGCAATTTTTTTCTCCAATCGACAGGGGGCTCATTGGTAGTCTAAAACAAAAAACTAGCGAAAACCACCATGTTGCTTTTTCCGCCATCTTGAATTTAAGGGTTGATTTTTTTTATTAAATAACTCAATTATTTTCAACTACCTTTTCTTACATCCTTGATTTTTATGTCATTTTGTTTCATTTCCCAGTTGAAAACAAAGGAGATAATGCAATTATCTACTTTCATTCCCACTTCGTTGCATGTAGATACAAAAATATCGTTCGTACGGAAAATGAGGTAATGACAAAAAGTATGGGAAATTAAATTTCCAACAAGTTTGGTACTTGGCATTTTTACCGTAAAGTTGAAAATAATCGAGTTATTTAATAAACAAAAATCAATCCTTAAATTCAAGATGGCGGAAAAAGCAACATGGCGATTTTCCCGAGTTTTTGTTTTAGACTACCAATGACCCCCCTCCCCTATCGATTGGAGAAAAAATATTGCTTCTTATAATTAATGCAATTTCAAATGTACATACTGACTGGACTATATTATGTATTAGCGTGATTATAAATAAAACAAAACATTGGATAGTGAAATGACTAATTATTAAATTATATGATAACATCATAAATAAGTAATTTAATTGTAAAAATTACAACAAATGTCGTTTGACATTTCCAAATGACGCCATTTTGAGGACCAAATTATCGTTCTCTCTCTAAACTCATTGGTCCATAGGGTTGCGGTACTGTATCCAGTGGCGGAACTACCGGGGTGCAATGGGTGCGACGCACGCGGGCCCTCGGCTAAAAGGGTCCCCAGTTGGGAATTGATATCCCACTATAATATCTGCCTTTGCCTTGCATTCTTAGAAAAGAGGAAATTTAGAATATTCTAGAAAATCTTAGGATAGCCAATCAATAGCCAAAGAAATCTCAGAAACTTAAAAATGGAAATAAAAGAATTAATCTATGAATTTTCCTAAGATTTCCTTGGGAAGAAAATAGTATTCTGAAGTTTCACTAAGATACCCTAAAATTTGCTTGGATTTCTTTTCACTTACGTATATCACGATTTTTCCTTCGGTTTTCCAGTTAGTACAAAACTAAAGGGAAATCGAGGGAAAAATTGTGTGTACTAGTGAAAAAAAATCTGAAGAAATTCTGGAAAATTCCAAGACATCTCGAGAAACAGATTCTTAGAAAATTTGTAGAAATATTGAAAATCTCAAGAAATCCATAGAAATTTCAAGAAAATCTCAGGAAACTTGAGAAAATCTTAGAATATTATACGAAATGGAAAATTCTAAGGTATCTTAAGTTATCTGGAAAAATCCAGAAAATTTTAAAGCCAATGAAATCTCAGAAAATGGAAAAATCAAAAAGGAATAGTCTATAATATTCTAGATTTTCTTAAATTTCCGCTGATTTCCTTTTAGTATTGTATATGACAATTTCTCCATCATTTTTCTACTTGGTAAAAAAAAGAGCGGGAAATTGAAGAAATCCGGAAAAACTTTAAGAAATTAAAAAAATCTCATTCACTTTACAATCTTAGGAAATGTAGAAAATTAAAGGAAATTAAAAATTCTAGAAAAAAAAAAATTTCTTAAAAATCCTAAGATTTTCAGAATTTTTTGAAATCTTGCGACGAGGGGAATCAGAAAATTCTAGGATATTTTAGGAAATCTAGACAATGTTAGAAAAATCAAGGAAATCTCAGAAAATTGTAAAATAGAAAAACTCATCTATATATTATTTTTTGATAAGAATTTAGGTATAATTTTTAAATTTTAATAAAATTAAATAGGGGGGTGTAGTTACTCGTCGTTATATCCGCTTTTATTTGGAAGGAATTCCTTGGAAATCACTAGAATTGCATGGAAATCTTCGGAATTCCGAGTTTTGTATACAAAATTGTTTTTGTCTTTTATAAAAGCAGGGCCTCGTTAACAACTTCGCACACGGGTCCCTCACCTGCTTGTTACGCCACTGACTGTATCTATCTAGTGATTGTAGGTACAAGGGGGTGCAACTTGCACCCCCCCTGCCATGAAAGAAACAAATTTTTTCCTTTTCACATCCATCCCTCTTCTTCTCAAAACTGCAACTTCCCAAGTTCCCAAGACAAGGATCCCAGAATTGGCTACTAAGTAACTCTTCAGTACTGAAGAACTAATACTATTGGTTCATGAATAAAGAGTGAACCGTACACTGGGGATAATGATTTTACACCCCCAGACGATATTTTATACTTACAGTGTATTTTATTTGTGATAACTTAAAAACATTTTAGTTCTAAAAAATGTTTGTACATTTCTTTGGATTTTTCTGAAATATTGATATGATATTTAATATATTTTTGAGTTTTTTTCTATGTGTAGGATCTTGTGACTATTACAAATTATATTTTATTAGTTAATAGTATAGTGTGTAGATGTACCTCCCTGAAAATAATCCTGCCGGCTCCCATGGTATTGTAAATTAAATTTAATAATCATTACTAATTTATGTTATCGAAAAAGTGTTTTATCCGGAACCGCTTCTCCTTTAGCCATTTGCTCCGAATAAAACAATATACTATTTTTGCCTAAACGTTAAAAATAAGGTGTGCAATATTTGGGAATTGCAAGGGAATTCTATAGGAATTTTCAAATAATTGCACAAAAAACAGTACATACCAAAATATTTTTTATTTAATAACATTTTTAACTAACAAATTGAGTTCAGTGCGTACAAAGAGCACATTGGACTCTAGGTCAAAAAACCATTTAAAAAAAAACAATTTTTAAATTTATTTATAAGTTTAACAATAATGCATTAACAATACAATTATTAACATCCGAAGATAGCAAGATGCAAGATACCATTGTTGAAAGCTGGTGATAAAAATTCGTATTATTGTTAACTTTGACCAGATTAATAATGTATTTATTTTAATTAAAATATTTATAGTACTCAACTCCCCAACTGTGTGTTAATCCATTTTCGTTTTAGGTTTTCGGATTATATATACGTATAGTGATATAGCCAAGAAGACATCAGATGTTATTGGCCATCTAAAATGGAAACTTAATAATAATTATTATGTGGCATAAACCACGATATTACCTTTAAGTATACTAGTATAAGTACAGGTAATTGATAAATAAATAAATATAATTGAATAAAATATTCAAATGACATAGCTAAGGTAATTGAACATACATATTATAAACATTATATTAATTTGTAGTCTTTCCTAAACAAATTAAAATATTTGAAGTTAACTATATTGTTATGTTACAAATTCTTCCTTGGATTTTTTGTAATTCATTTATAAACGTTGTATTTTTTTGTAGAAATTTTATTATTTTTAGAACTTGTCAATATTTTTTAATTTTCTGGGTTTCTCCCCAATTAGTTGTGATGGCAACAGCTAGGTGGGATTACCGAGTCTCTATTATTAGTCCCATATTTTACGATTTACATTTGGATTTTAATTGATCGAATTTGGATGATTGATATTTGAATATTTGAAATTAGTGATTAATTTATACTGGAATTTTTAAAATTAATAAATTTTAAAAGCTGAAGTTATATCAATTTGATTTGCGTTCCATTTTTATTAAAAATTTATTCAATTTTGGATTTGTACGAATATTTTTGAAATTATATTTGGATGTTAGTATCGTTTCAAAAACCATTTAGTGTAGAAAGTTTGTTATAAAAATTAAAAGCTAGCCCGACAGAAATTGTAATCCAAAATAATAGTAATGAATATTTATTTTCGTGAGAATGTATGAATAAGTAATAAATTTTTTATGCTGTTTGTATTTTTTATTATAATATTTATTGACCACAAACCACAAACAAACTAACATAATTTTATATAAATAAATTATTAATAGCAAACATATTTGTTTAGGAATAAATTTTTATTATTTATGGTGAATAAAAATTATCTGAATAAATAATTAATTACTATGAAGTAGAAATTGTATGAAAGAAGGTGAGTCGATGAGTATCCTAATCGAATTAATTTAATATTTGGTGTCAATACTATAAAAGGGTAAATTCAGTAATCAGATGCAAATTTAGCTAATTTAAGGTATTTATTTATAAATTCAGATCAATTGAAACGGGAATTCTCTTGTGGTTAGAAAATCATAATTTTTTGTTACAAATTCATAACGAAAATTTCAACGATGTTATGCCTGCATACTTTATGTTGATCTATTTTGATGGTTCAAGTTTGAAGTTTAATTTTACGATTTTTCCACTGAATGGTACTTTTTCGATGTTTTTTATCTTAAAAAATGGAACGGAAGATTTGAAGATTATTACCTATATTTTTATCTTCTTTTCGAATTTGAACCAACCCAGAAATTGCGAAATCTGTAGTTTTCGTTATTTTTACAATTTATTATTGTTTCACTTACTACTTCAGAGTAATCCAATTCCTAGCTTGAAGATAGAAATGTATTTTGAATCATCTCGCACAAGGGGTAAATATCCAGTAAAATTTCCGTACACAAGACTCGGAATTCCAAAATTTTCCAAAGAATTCTAGTGATTTCCAAGAATTCCAGGGATTTTCAAAGAATTCTAATGATTTCCAAAGAATTCTAATGATTTCCAAACAAGTGTACACAAAATTTTCGGGATAGTTACCCCTTGATCTCGCCTATAGAAAGTTACTGTCTTTCCTTTATTCACACTCAGAGAAATGAGTAATTGATATGACAACAAGATTTATCTATAGCAAAAAATTATTTTTATTGTTAGGAAAGTTTTTTTGCTGGAATCGTGTATATTTAAATCCCTTAACTTCGCAGATTAAAAGGCAAAAATTAAAATTGAATAATTTAAAACAAATCTTGGTATATTGCTTTGATTACATAATTAGCTCGTAAACCTATTAAAGCAATAGGAGATGATCATTATTTTAAATGTTTAATTTTGAAACAAAAAAAGTAAATTGGATAGAACAATTCTGATAGAATAAAAATGTCTTTAAATTACATGTGCGGCAACGTAATTATTTAATTACAAGTAAAAAGACATCCGGTCTTAGACCAATTATAACTATTAAGACAATCATCTGAACTACGAACTTTCGCTTTTTAACTTTTGTATAACTTTTCGAAAGTTAAATTAATTAAATACACTAACACGTACCACTTACATTCATAAATCCTGTTTTATATGCATGTTTTTGTATCGAATTTACGTGGGCGCATTCAGGCGCCAGCTTTACTGACGTAACTTTCATCAAGCCATCGGCGGCACGCGCTGCCTATCCCACAATGAATGAGCTAAAGATCGTTTATTACTTTCATCTTTAAAATAATATGATGGACGACCTTTTTTGACGAACCAAAACGGTACGTTTTACATTTAAAAAGTAATTTATCATTCGTATTAAATCTTCTTCGCCTTCAAGTCTCTCCGGTTCGCTCTAATTGGCCGATTTGGGTGCCCAGAAACTCTGGGAACAAACTGCAATGTCGCTCTTCCTTCTACCGACCCGTTCCTGTCTTCAATTAATTCTAATATTTTAGGGTCATGCGTTAAGGATCCACTGTAGATATTAACTAACTCTGCAATTACCAACACGAGTCACAGATTAGCAGACTTCACCAAAGTGATATAATTGAACTTAATTAATTGTAATTAAGTAGCGGAATTATTGTAATATAGGTAAATATTTCAGGGTCGAAGGAAATTTGCACGAAAATATTTTAAACACTAAAATTAAATTATTAATTGTAATAATTTGGTCTTTCAGTATAATATATTTCTGGTACATAATTATATACTATAATGTAAAATATATTAATATTATTGCTTTAGTGTCCTTTAATGTTTCAGGTTTTAGTACTGTTTAATGCATTTTGTTGCTAAATTATTAATGAAACCCAAAAGGGTTATAACGACGGCAATGTCACCTGTAAGTATAATTTATTAATTTTAATTAAAAATTGAAGGTAAAGTTTATTTATCTACGCAGCAGTAAAATTTTTACAATTTTTCAAGTCTAAATATTTTAAACGTATTTTCAAGAATTTTTTCGTAAAAACTTACTAAACTAAATAGTAAAAATTAAATTTCTGAATTTTAAGAAAACACCATGTTTTATTCGGAGAAAATGTACGTCTTGTAGTAGTATACTAAGGTACCGCTCGTCCGACGATCTTACAACTTTGTAGGATTTACTGCCGCCTATCGCCGGCAGTAAAGTACTTTGAGAAACTTTTTGACTTGAACAATTGATTGACCTAAAATAAACATTTGCGGGGGTGTAATTTACGCGAGTTCGTACAGTATTGTACTATTGTGCGATGTTAAAAACATCTGTTACTGTTGTCTTTGCTTCATTGCTTATGTCATCTGTTAACGAAGCGTTTCATTTCTTACTGTTTTCGACAGATAATCAAATATTTTCGAACCGCTCTGACGTGATTTTTATATGAAATCGTACGTCCAGATGTTTTCTTGCTCAACATGCGATTATATTTTTATTGGATTGATTTATCATACATAAACTGAAAATAATTATGATTTATTTAAGATGCCCACAAAAGGATTTATTTTTCCGTAATGTGATTAAAGCAGTCACGCAGTTTCGCTAACGACCAAACTCATGCATAATGATGAGGTTTTTTGTGAAAAAACCGAAGCTGACCTGGAAGTTTCAACTGGAAGAATTGGAAAACAATGAGGAAAACTGACGATTATTGAAATGGCTGCAATAAAACAATAATCGCGTGCCACGGAACGTCCCCAGGACAAAATCGTATATTATTTTTAAAGCTTCCCACACATTAACTGACCTTATCTGTTCCCTTTCCTCTCTCGTGCAATTCATTCATAGAATTCATATACTCACACTGATTTTTATTCGCCACTCCTACTAACCAGAGGTACCCTCGGTTCATTCATAAAAGCCCACACTGCGACCTTATTTTTTCTCAACTTTTACCAGGCCCTGACCAGATCCATACATATGCATTATGATAAATAAATTATGTACTTGTAATCTTTATGTTGATGCAATAGCTTAATATTAATTTAGCTTAGAAACCGGTTTGGGTAATTATTTATTGGCACGCGTTTTTTTTACCTTAATTATTAATCACACTTCCTGTTGGTTCAGATGTGACTTG
This sequence comes from Cantharis flavilabris, assembly GCA_949152465.1. Lineage (NCBI taxonomy): Eukaryota > Metazoa > Arthropoda > Insecta > Coleoptera > Cantharidae > Cantharis > Cantharis flavilabris. The sequence goes on along the minus strand of OX424436.1, from coordinate 7,881,210 downwards.
TTATGGTTATTCAATCGCAGCACAAAATAGAAAACACGTACGAGGCACAAGAAACACTTAACCGCTAATCGAATCGTAAGCAATTAAGGTTCTCTATCTAAAATGTCAAAATTTTTTCATGGTCCGTCGCTTTTAAATAAAATATCATGGTATCTTATAAAATGTTCGACCATTTCATGGTCTACCAATCCTGCACTAGAAAAAAAAGTATTCAATTACTTAAACCAATTAAAATAATTATTGTGCAAACAACTCATGGTAAATATTTAAGATTACATAAAGCTCACAATCAGTCGAGCTTAACTTCGGAACCCAGCAAAGGGTTGATATTATTATTCGGTCAATTATTTTTAACGATTTACTGACCCGCATTAATAAAATATGATAATTTATTACACCGTGGATGACCAAGATACCAGATTAGTTTGATGCTCCAAGTGGTCCTCGAAATTTAAATTTTTCTTTCCAAAACCTTGGACGAGTCATAAGGAAATGAAAATATGAGACACAAAAAGCGGAATGTGTGATTTGCATACAAATCCGTAAATATAGCGAAGGAAGACAAAGGTCGGTAACACTTAAGTTTTACGTTCTATGAAGCAAAAAAATACCTTGATGAATATTTATTATACATAATTGAGTAAATAATATTGCTTCAAGCCGAACATATGCCAATTATTACATAAGCCATTCACAAATCTTGTAGCTTGTCACCCTTCTCGTTCATTCATCTCTTCCATATTTGGAGTGTTCTTACACAATTTTACTAGCAGTTGCTCAAGAAACTAACTCTCGAAATCCCATTCATACTTCTAAACATTATTAGTATGCAACATTATTAATCTAATACGATTATGAGTTAAAACCTGTCACAATACTTTTTTATTATTTTATATTTCCATTTTTTCATTTTATATTAATAACGGCAATAACATATAGTAGAAAGCAAAATGGACTCTTTCCAGTTAATCTTCACCCAAATGTTACTTTTATTTGCATATTTTTGACATTATTTTTAATGCATCCTGTCACGTGCGTTTTATTATAACAAATAAAATGTTGTTTGCGATTTCAGAAAGATATGCGAAGATCGTTTTCTCAATCAATACTCAATCAATTTTCTCAATCTCCACACCGTCCAGCAAACTATAGCTGGTATGCGCACAACAGGTATAGAGACGTCGTTCTCACAGGAAGAATCGAAAAAATTAGGCGAACTTGTTACCAATCTAGGTGTCATACAAGATAGTGCAAATAAACTAATACCAGCTAACTATCTGGACGAATGTGTAAGTGCAATAAATCTCCACACCCTAGAGTTAAAAGAAACTAGAAGTAGTATAAAAAAATACCGAGAAATACAAGGACACAGAGACAAATTAGACAAGGAAGAACTGTTGGAACAAAGGGCAACACTACAGATATTACTGGAGGTCCCATACGTTCAGACCAACCCGACCCAAATAAGAACTGAAAAATCCATAGACACGGAGAACACTTATGCAAGAACAGCAGCAGCCGAATCGCTGCAAAAACAAGAAAGCGTCCAACGGGCCATCATGCAGCGATGCATGGATGATGGAGAGGAGACGGGTTTTAAAACAGTCACTTATAAGAGGACTCCTAAAAAAGTCAACAACGGAAAAAAGAATCCTGAAGAAAAAAAAGAGAAAAGACCCGAAAGGGCGAAGAAAGCTCCAGAAAAGAAACCCCCTGCAGTCCTAATTAAGACTTCAGAAAAACTCTCATACAAGGAGGCTCTGACCAAGCTGAGATCATGTCTACAAGATAGTCACATGAAGGTCAGCAAGGTGACCAAGACAAGAGAAAAAGGGATAACGTCCCTTCATGCAAAGCTACTGAAAGGAATGGGGGAGGAATCAGTTCCGCGTTTAGTCCAAAGGAGGGAGATAACGATCCTCGACTTAGACGAATTGGTAGACAAAGAAGAATTGCTGGGGTCCCTTGTAAAATACATCGGATCCAAGGGACACCTAGAGCTGAGATCTCTCCGCCCAGCCTATGGTGCAACCCAGTCAGCAGTAGTTAGGGAAGGTTGACAGTAGGCATGGTTTCGGGCTGCAGGGTCCGGAAGTTCTCTCTAGAATTCTGCAGAAAATGTTGGCGTAGAGGTCATATCGGGGTCGGATGCGACGGTTCGTACGAGACGAGATGCCTCAACTGCGGTGCCGACGGCCACCATGTGGCGGAGTGCAAGATGGCTGCAGGATGTGCTATTTGTGAAAATGGCCACCGAACAACGGCGTGCCCCACTCATCGAAACTCCACAAAAAGAGACGAGGAAATCGAGTGTCACCGCTGTAAAGAAAAGGGACATCGAGACAAATGGTGCCCAAAGAAACTAGGAAACTCGTCCGAAACCGAAAGTAGAGGTAAAACGGATTGTGCAGTAGGACCCTCACAACAATTAAACGATAATGCCACAGAAGATCATCCAAATAAATCTGCATAGAGCCAGAGCGGCAAGCGACCTCCTCCAACATAACATCAAAAATTGGAGGATAGATTTAACGCTGATCAGTGAACCCCACAAGACCGAGGGAGAAGATTGGTTAGTGGACGTTTCGGGAATGGCGGCTGTTTTTGTGCCCAAGACGACAGCAGTAGAGAATTGGAACTGTGGGAGGGGATTTGTTTGGGTGGAGGTCAAGGGGATGATATACTACAGCTGTTATTACTCTTCAAATTCCTCTATAAGAGAGCTCGAGCAGAGTCTCAACAAATTGGCAAGAAGCATCAGAACACAGATTCTCCCAACTATCGTGGCCGGAGACATGAATGCCAAGTCGACAGAGTGGGGTTCTGGTCGGACGGATCACCGAGGTGAAATAGTAAGCGACTTCATAGCCGAGTTAGATTTGGATGTTTGCAACGAGGGCGACTCCTTCACATTTCGGAGAGGAGTCATGGGATCCGTCATCAATGTGACCTTTGTGTCCTCGGCCAACAGAGAGAGGGTTTCGAAGTGGATGGTGATGGACGAGGTTACTCTCAGCGACCATTCATACATCCAATTTTCTGTGGATGCAGGAACTCCTTCCTCCCCTCCTGAATCATCAGGGAGGGGATGGGTAACAAAAAAGCTAGACAGTCAGAAGCTCCGCAGTTCAATCAAAAAACATATAGACGGACAAAGCATTGAAACAACTGAAGAGCTCGCGACAAAGCTGTCCATAGTCTGAGATGACTGTATGCCCAGGAGACGCCCGAATCGTGGGAGAAGGGGGGCATATATCATTATTAATTGCTCCATCAACTTAGAACATCCAATCACACATAGAAATATCTAAATTTTTACCCTTAATTAAAAATGTAATTATATTTCGTATGTACTATAAATCATTTCCAACGAGATATTTGCGGAGTATTTGATTGTTGTGTCGTTGTGTCATAATGCTTAGGTGTAGATTCGGAACTCCTAGAAACTGTTCTTCAGTCTCTTCCAACTACAAAATTAATTTATTGGCCATGATGAATTGAAAAAAATAGAAACACGTGTACGTACGACGGTGTTAAAAATATTGCCCGGTCAGCGCGACGCTCATTTGATCGGAGTTGTCAACTTTGTAAGCTGATATTTATGCGGGAATGACAAATAGCGCTATAATTTATTTTTATCAACATTTGTAGACATGTCAGTTGAAGGTATTAATAGTATCAGATTAATCGACATCATTTATACGATTAACGTTCGTAATGTTATTTATTTAACGACGGGTTAAATGAAAACATAAGAAGATCAGAAAATTACATGTTGACTTTTCAAAACAAAACACTATACAAAATTATTATTGATATCTAAAACAATTGTCTCCAGTTGTTTTTAGTACCTACTCCGATACCTATTTTTACTTAATACCCAGGCCCGGATTGGCCCACCGGGAAATCGGAAAGTACGGCCTACCGGGGGCCTGTGACTTATTCGTCAAAAAAATTTTATTAAAATTATTAGGTAATTAAAATTCACAGATAGAAAAATGTCCAACATAATATGGTAAAAAATCCGAATGAACAGGTTGCTGTTACATTTGGTTTAAGTTTCCTGTAAATTACGTGACTTATTTTATCGAGATTCGTTTATTTTATTTATTTTTTAGCTTTTATTTAAGTTTATTTTGTAACTTGATTCTCTTTTCATTTAAACCTTGTTGACCTTGAAATGTCTTAAATTTTTGTCTACGGCGCACTTTAATATTTTACACGTGATGGGGGCCTGTGGCCGGCTGCGAATTCCGGTAAATTGTTTGCTTTCAATCCGGCCCTGTTAGTACCTAAAATATATAATTATATTGTATAATGTTTTGTTTTCACAAATCCAACATTAAATTTTTCGATCTTCTTTTGTTTTTATTTAACATTTTTTTATATAATGGGATAAAACTGAAATAATACACCTCACATGTTGTATATGTTACGGTCATTGATGACAATTCGGTCATTAACGTTAATGGCCGGACAATAACGTCAATGCCCAGCTTAATTGGGTATTGACGTCATTGACCGGCCATTTACGTCAATGACGATGCATTTTGGGCGATGTTGGCATTTAAATACCCAATACAGGGCGGGCAATGATGAAATTATTATTCTACAGATTCCATCTGAAAGTAATATATTAAATGTGCCTTTGCAATTAATACTAGTTATTAAGGGATACCAAAAAGTTAATTTTCTTAGAAAATATTAGTGATACGACCAAAAAAAATGAGATTACTCTTAGACAAGCAACAGCTGAAAGCAGAGTTATAAGAAACCACGGTTACAAGCGTTGTCATTGCAAGAGTGCATGCAAAAATAACAAATGTGCGTGTCGTGCCAGCAAATAAATTTGCGATTCTAAGTGCCATTAGTGCCATGGGTCACTCCCGTGCCAGAATGAAAATGATTAATTTAAAAATTTGTAGTTAATTATTTTTTAATTTTTATTATTTTTGTTAATAAATGATTAAATTATAGGTACTAATATAACACATTGAATACAACATATGTACGTAAATATCACTTGCCAGTTGGCTGTCAAATTTTAATTGCCATTTTTCTGTTCTTTATAGTAGTTATTCTATAATATCATCATTGTCCAAACCATTTTGGCCATTAACGTCATTGACCGGACAAAGACGTAAATATTGCAATCAAATGAAAATATTTACATCATTGCCCACCGTTAACGGGCGTTGACGTCAATGGCCGGCCAATGACGTTAATGGTCAGCGTAAATAGGCATTGACGTCATTGCCCGGCCATTGACGTCAATGCCAAATATACGTCATTGACCGTAACATATATATATAAAAAGAGAAAAAAAAAGCTCTATTTAAATATATTGTAGCCAACTATGGTTTCCATTTAAAAAAACACAACTTTATATTGTTATTCGGAAACTAAGTAAGATATTTAAAATCTCTTTATCCCATTTTATTGCCCTTAAAAAAGTGTCTGAAGAAAGTGTAAATATTTCTTCTATAACTTTACAAACAACCGAGATATCGACATTTAACGAGAAGTCGAAAAATTGAACTTTTGGCCATAACTCGAAAATGAAAAAAAATATCGAATTCGGGTTTTCACCATTTAACTTTTCTCAAAAAAAAAGAGATCGATTATGCGTCATCCATTTTTCGATATCTCCAATAGTTACCGATTTCCCCATAAGAGGCATCAAAATTGAGCCACCCTGTACATTCTACCGAATATATTCCAAATAGCAAACAGATTTCGATTCTAATAGTTTCAAAATTGTAATTCCAATGGGCATTACTGTGGATCTAGGTTACAAAAGACATTTGGAAAAATCTATAAGAAGCTAGATTTTGGGACCAATTTTGTTTTGGTGTACTGGAGGGTGTTCCACACCCCCCCAGACCCCCCGGTTTCAAAAACTAAAAACTTGTGCATATGATATACATACTATAAGTACATTTGTAGGTTTAGGCAATACGCAGTGAGTAGTACTGAGTACCCCAGTATCCAACTGATTGTATAAAATTGTTGCCACAACATATAAATGTATTGGTTTTGAAAAAGAGAAAGGCTGCTACTTACTATATAATAAAATTAATCACAAAGCATGCACAGAAATCTTGGATTTATAAAATCGGGCAGTAATTGTTAATGAATCGTGTATAGGAGAGCAAAGCCCCCTAGAAATCACATATTGGTGTCGCGACGAACAATCCCCTAACAAATAATCACGGATCTACCCTAAAATGAGTTTACGTTTGATTAAATTAAATAAAAATCCACGTAGACTTATGACGCCTTGAAAAGGGCCGATTTGCTATCATTTACACGGAGAAACACGTACACGTCAAATAATTGTTCCAGGTTGAAGTGCATTGCCATTTTGTTGTTCCTTATAGTATTTATTTAATAATATCAACATTGTCCAATTCATTTTGGCCATTACATATTAATGGTAAATATTACAATCATATGAAAATATTTACATCATTGCCCACCGCTAACGGGCGTTGACGTTAATGACCGGTCAATGACGTTAATGGCTAGCGTAAATGGGCGTTGACGTCATTGTCCGACCATTGACGTTAATGCCCAATTTACGTAATTGACCGTAACATATGCAGTGTATTATCTCAGGGATTCCCCCTTTGGTTTCATTGCAACTTTTTTAAGTAAAAATATTAATTTGGCAAAATTAAATGAGGCAGACCTTTAACTAAGTCATTAAAGAGCTACGTTGGATACAAAACAAGAAAGTGTATTTTTCTTATGCAGTATAGAATCTATGTATCTAGCCGCTGGATACCTTATATTGCAAGCAATACCAGATTAAATTGATAGCGGCATTTTTATAGTTATGTTAAGGTTTCAGTCAATGCATAATCACTGCGAGTTAATCTGTGCCTGATTATAATAAGAAATTTCTTCGGAGTAATCTCGAAATCAGTAGTATAGTAAAACTGAGATGGTTACATTATCTGCATGTAGTATAATTGTTTTAGGCTGAGGATTCTGTTTCTGCGGTACACTCACTTTACTTTTTGGATAAATATTGTGTAAGAAGTATCTATCTTTAATAGTTCTCACAAACAAAATTCCACTTTTTTACTTTTTTGAAAATTTTTGAAAGGCTAAGTCTTCCTTGCCCTCTCTGACGGGCCGCCGCTGATCATATGTATTTTTATTGGGAAGCGGGACATTAGTTACATTTCTTAGATAGTCAATGCGCCACTTCAAAAAGAGGAAGATAATTCACTTGATGGACTTAATACAAAAAAAAAGTAAACTTCCTTCTTGAGCTAGGGGGGCTCTGGGGACATGGAACACTACTCAGGTTATTTTACAATATGTATTATAAAATTACACCTGTATAGAATAATCAGTGAAAAAATTATTGTGATTTTCAATCTAAATCTTCCTTATAAGTATTATTTTTTTAATTTCTCAGAGACTAAAATTATGAGTTTTTAAGAAAGCTTCCAGCTCGTTCTCCCTTCCATGACCTTTGCAAAAGTTTCCACTGACTCATATTTTCTTTTTTTTTAAGTGGACCAAGATACTCAATTTATAGTAACTTGGCTTGTGAAACTTTTCTCTTTAATTAAATATTCAGTTTTAAAAATTATAAGAGCATGTTTTGCTTCAGTCTTTATTCTTTTGTTTTCGTTTAAGTAAGTGTGAAGAAAATTGTTGGTTTTATGTTTTAAGAGCGCCAAATGAGATTAATAAAACAAACGATGAGACAAAATGTTATTTTATTAAGACGCAAAAAAATGAAAAACAGATAAGACACATCACACACAGAAAAAAATAAATTTAATTTATTTTTAAATTTATTGTAGGTTGTATATTGTGCTTTACAATAATAGTAATAAATTGATATTGAGTATATGGAGGAGAAGGAGGCTTATATCAGACAATAGACAATTTACCTACTATACTGACGATTACATGTCGTTATCGGTAAATTGCCATTTGGGTTTTCACCAAATATGGAGTTGAAATATCCCAAAGTGACGACACTGGAAATCTGCACCTGAAAGACAAAAATGGTATTTACCTAGATCTATTGCGTTTTAAATTTCCAAAATTTTTATTATAAATTGCTAACATCTGTGCTATCATAGAATAAAAAATGTGTTAAAGTGATACATACTTAATAGGCGAAGCCTTTTATAGTATGAACGAGTTTATGAATAAATCAATATTAATAGTTACGTAGCTTGGAAGCTACAAACTTGTGGTTGAAACAAAAATCAACATCTTTGCAGATCTGGACCAACAAATTATATTTAACATTTAATTAACAACGTGTGACCGCATTGTATTGTACAGCAACAAGGATATTCTTAAGCAATTGAAATTTATCGCAGATCAAATGTCATCCATCAGGGAGGTCCAAATCCTGTGAGTTTTCCGAGCTGAAACTCCTTAAACCGGATTTTCTGAGCTGCTGACCTAGTTTAGAAATTGTGTATTATCACAAAAGTATTAGATAGAATAATTGATGTGGGCAGCATTAACACCACACATGAAAGGCAACCATAAAATTTTGCAAAATTAATTATAGACAATGACCTTACTTATAATTATAGTGCGACAAATCAATTCGGTATAGGAAGTTTTATTTACTGGCATTTTAAATGATTTTTCTTGCAAAGCTTGCCTTATCGCTTTATACAGAGTGTTCTAACGACGTGCTTGAATGGATACATTTAGCGAGCTTGTAAAATTAATTGCAAGGCATGCACACAAGAAAAGTGAAAATGTTTAAATGATAATACTTAATTCAACAACTTAATTACCAAGTAACATACATAAAACGGCATACCTATCGTTGTGAATGCTTGTTTTCAACTACCTGCCTTTGATGTATTTTAATGCAAGTCATAAATCTAACAAGATTTCAGTTACTTACTATGTATGTGGTGGTAAAATTTTATCGACATTTTCTTTTGTGGTGACTTTATTAATTATGTTGGTTGTGCTGAATAGCTTTATAGTGACATAAACTGAATGAGAGGTTCAACAAACCAAAAAAGTAATTACATCACTCTGAAGTGGTAATTGAATCAAAAAATAGCTCCTCGTACTCGAAAAAATTTTCAGTTACCCATAAAATTTTATGTTATGTAAATTGTAGTTTTCTTGTACCATTCCAAAAGCAGAATTTTAAATTTTGGGCAATACAAACACAAAACCGGTAGCAAAATCTAGAAACTAATGAGGTTGTCATATATAAAATTCAAAAGGAGATTATAATAATTTAAATAAAATTGCTACAAAGAAATACAATAAATTTTCCTTATTGCAAAATAAGGATCGTCTTACAAAGAAAATTAACAAAACTAAATTAGTTACAATAATAAATCATTATTAAAAATATGTGCTATGCTATTATGCTATATGTATATGTGGTTGTTTTAAACTAGTCAGGCAGCTTTTATTTTTTCTTCTTTATAAAACATGATGTCACTCTCTACATTATACAACTTATCTACTTTAACGGGCCGGAAACATTTATCGTTAAGACTTTTTGCAAATTCTACATCTTTTGAGATTTTAAGATCGCATATTTGAGAGTTAAAATGAAGCTAACGCCGAATCCGATTCATTAACATAGCAGAAGATTTGAAATACGCGATGACATGAAGTGGCTTTTAGAGAGCACAATGCTCTTGTTCCTTTTGAAAAGTTTTTATCGTCGTTAAAAGTTTAATGCTGATATCAGAATGCCTTTGTTACGCGATGCAGAAGAAGAACGATTGCTATCAGCACTACGAAGCAAATAGAGGAGCTGGATAATTGGATAAAGAGTGACTATTGAGGAATATAATCACAAGGTAACCGATTAAATTTATGAGCCATCGTAAACGTAAACACAAATTAATTTTTGTTACGTAAATCCTCGTCAATTAATTTATAATCATGTAAGCACATGTAAAGTTTGCTCTCCCGAAAGTTGACTAATTGTAAGTGCACTTGGTGTTCGAAGGCTACAGCATCTTCACGATGTCACCCACGCCGAGATGATTCAACTCTCAGGTGTGATAGATTCATTAATAAAAACAAACGTTGTTGATTAAGCTTTACTATAATTGGAAACTCAAGAAGGTGCGGTGCAAGAAGAAATGGCAACCGACCTAAAGCATATGTATCTACGTATGTTAATATTTGTTGTGCAAGAAATAAGGAGGGGACTTCAAGAACTGATGAATGAACATATGTTGTGAATGAATGATAATCTTAACTCGTGCCAACAGATAACATATGATCATACAGGGTCAGGCAGGCGTGTCCCTATCAAGGGTCCAAAAGGAGCGTGGGCATCAAGAATGAGACCCGAGGAGTGTCAATATGCAAAACTGGCACCGATTCCATCTGGACATGTGTTGAAAATAATTTTGCACTTGATTACTGTTAATAACTGTTACTTAACTTAAACACTTAAGCGGCTGTACCAATCATACACTTTCAATTTTATTGTACTTTCACATTTATAGTAAAAACTGGTAAAAGTTATTTTCTAATAAATGCAATAAATTATGCTAAAGGAACCCCTATTTTCAATTTTCGGGCTTTGTATGCTAAAAAATTTCGAAATTGCTTACTTAATGTAATTATTTCACAAATAAATAACTGGAAGGCAATTTTTAAGACTCTAATTAAGAACTCATCAAAGTAAGTCACGAGAGGTAAAATAATGGGAAACTAAAAAACTATTTGTCTTCTTTTTAAAATTATATGGTAACGCCACACATACGACTTTGGTTTAAAATTATATTGCCTTTGGTTAACTCTCCAAAATTTAACAAATAAGTGCGCCTTTTAGATTAACGAGAAACAACGCAATTAAATAAAAATAGGATCCAATTTGTACAAATTATAAGTCATTATTTTGTTAAATGGATAAATGAACAATCTAAAAAATTAATTAGTCTATCATAATAAAATACAAAATATTAAAGTATTAACTATAAATTAATATGTGAACAATTTTGAAATGCAAAGGAAAGCCATCTAATTACGTTATGACAAATGATATTCAAATTAAAAAGCCATTAAGGATTAATTTTGTAATATACATTTAGATTCACGGATTATGTGGGCGTCCGAATGCTTAATAGAATTTTAAAATTTTTAATAGCATTGCAAAAAGTGTGTCTGCAATTGTTAATAGACAATGCAGACACGACGGTTAATAAAAATTGAAATTTTTTAAAGTGTTACCTTAAGAAGCGATAGGATTAATTTAGTGTAAATTTGACCAACACGTGGGTGGATGATTATTAGTTATTCTTGAAGCAAGCAATTAGTAGTTCACAACAAATTTGAACAAATTAGAATTTCAAAACGTCAACATCTTTGAATAGTAATTAAAAAAGCAATTCTATTTTGCATTTCAAAACAGTCATTAGATTTAATTTTTATCATATAAGAGTATAAGACCGTAATCTCCAGTCGGCGAGACCTCTGATTGATTATTCCCTTGTTAGAAAATGCAATCACTTTGTTGTTGCAAGGCATACACCCACAAGGAGTCTCAGGACAAGGGTTGCAGCTGGTCAAAGTTATATTTGGAAGTTGTAACGCTGCAAATGCAATTTTTCAGCGTTCTATATTCCAGAAATTATAAATTAATTATAATAACAATAAATTGGTAATTATCTGCTATAATAAAATTAAGTGCAAGGTAATTTACATCCAACAGATTTGTTGAAACAAAAAATAAAAGGTAATCGTTTTCAAATTACTTCAAAGTAAGTGGAATATTAAAAAAATCCTTTTGTAAATATTTAAATTATATTTTAGTTAATCTGAATCTGAATAACCATTTCCACCCTCACACTTAAATTAGCATATCATACAAAAGTAATTTCAAGTCAAAAAATTAAATTACTGTGGTTGTTAAAATGGTACATTTGTAAATGGAGCATGTCAGCCATTTTAAGATAATTTGTTAATAATTAAGTAAGGTCATACGATGTTCTCAAAATAAATTGAATTATTTATTTCCTTGAACTTTAACGCCAAGTTAGGTAAACCAAATTTTTGCAAACGTGATGTTGAGACGAAGTAGTTAATGAACACTTCATTCAATATTATAACGTGTATTCGAACACTGACTATAATTTTAATTGCAGAAGCAACGAGATTAATATTTTTATGAATGAACACTTCTGCCTTGAACTAAATCATTAAATGTCAGTTACCTGGTGTGACAACTAAAAGCTTAAAAATATCTGTACATAATATTTATTTGCAGTTAATGAGCGTTGTATAAAAATAACCTATTTGCAATAATTATAGTGATTTCAAAACTTACTCTTCAACAATATTTAATTAATGAAGTAACGAATTGACTATAAATAAATAATATTGCATTTTTAATTGCTACGAAATCTAATTCCCTGACCTCTAACTCTGCGAGGCTACATTAGCATGAAATACAAAATCCTGCTGTTTTTATTTTTGTTGTTCGTTTAGTATAAAAAGCGATTATAAAGTTTTTAAATTTGATAATTGAAATTTTTGCTTCAAAATAATTGATGATCTTATAAAAAAAAACACTGCAATATTTATTATATCTATTACCGTTATCTTCTCTTGTATTGAATATTAAAATATTATTTTAAAATAGAATAATTTGTGATAATTGGCTTATTGTTTTAGCAGAGCATGAGATTTTTAATGCAATGATTGTAGGTGTAGGTCCCACGTTGGGCGTCAATCTGCTACAGTAAAAAATACACAAAATAACTGGCATAGTAAACCAGTAATTATATCCTAACCAGGGATAACGAACAGGACGAAGACTCTCCAGTGTTTCAGAAAAGTTTGAGTAACAACGCGTAATTTTTCAAGAAATTAGTAGTGACAAACAAGTTTATGAGTTTTTGAAGAAATTTACAATGACCAAATGTGGTAGTATTTTAAGAAATTTTACGATGCTATTAAACTAAATTATTTATGTAACGGAACGAATACTATACAGGATGGATTAAAGCAAAGTGTCAAAGTTTTAAAGGTAATTGTTAAATATATCTGATTTTCGTACAAATTAAAAATTCTCCTGCTCCTTCTCAAAACAAAATTAATTGTACGTAATAAAGCCGCGTTCTTGATATTCGGTAGGGTCATGAGCGCCACCAACGGTAAGGTAGTTTGATCCGTCACTGCCCTAGTAAGATGTTTTGTTTTTGTTGATTGCAGGTGTTTTTGATTTGTTTTTGTTTTGTTTGTTTTTGTTTCGATTGAACACATTTGTCTTATGCGTATTAATTAATTGTGTGTTGGGAATAAATGGCTTCTGTATTTGGTTTTCCGCTAACGTACCTGTGGGTGGTTTTCCCCGCAAGCGAGATGATGGGGAATTTTCTTTAAAACGCGTTGATCTTGAAAAGTCAATGTTAAGTGTTTACATAATAAAATATCTATGAAATTCTAGGAACAAATTTCTCGAAATCTAGATATTTTCAACTAAACCAATATGGCAACACTGCCAATGGGTTATCCAACTGAACAACATGTTCCCTGATATTGTTCTATAATAGTTACCTTATAATATTAATTTGTAATAATTATTTTTATATTATATTTATCCATACAAATTTCTTTCTAATAAAGTTATTGTATTTGAAATTCCGTTTCGACACATCTCTGAGTCAACTCTCAACTGGAAACTCTTTTTCTTTCCTCTTCTGTCAGCTTATAATTTTTCTTGCTATTTTCTCAATTGCCTCCTATTCTTCTAGACTCTTCAGCAAAACGGCTACTGGTGTGTTGGGATTTAATTGTTAGATTATGGGTTTCAGCTTCCGCCACGTTTTGCTACTTCTCCTACCTTTCGTATTAAAACACGGTGTATTCTGCTTTTTCCATTTGTAGAGACAGATGACGAAGTAACCATGGCCCGACGAATCTTTATGGATCCATCTCACCATTTCCTGCGCTTTCCAGGATGTTTTCCGCTTATTGAGCATACCTTCCAGTGATCTTCTGTGTTTGCATCGCTCTATCGTATCATCAAGTGGATCGCAGTATTTTCAACACTAGGACAATGTTCTATAAGTTCTATAAGCGCATGTGGTTCTGTTGGTGGCTTTTCTCTAAACATTTTGTAGCTTTTCTCTGTGACAGGTCTTATTCATAGTTTCTACTCATAGAAAGCTCAGTACAGCATTATGCACTCTGCCACAAAGCAGTGACGGCGACAGCATTTTTGAAATGGCTGGACACAAATTGGGCTCAATAAATTTGGGGTAGGCAGGGGCACACAAAATTTATAAATAAACTCCAAAAATTTTTTTATTGAAATAAGCACCTAGAGAATAAAGGGTATATTCTAAAAACTTTGGGTGGACACTTGGCCGAGCACTCCAATAAATAGGGTTAGCGTTGTCACTGCCACCGAGCCCAGCAGTCATCGGATTTCTTCTATTCAAAATACCGTGGTATTCTGGAGCATTTGCGCAGGCACCTCTGTGATCGTCAGCGTTTTGACTCTTTTCAATTGTCGTGCAAAGTTTGTGTATTGATCGATTTCAATTCCAAACTCTTTCAAGCTTTCGATAATTGTGAGCATAATCATAAGCATAATCATTAAGACGCCCAGTATATTCCATAACGGGGGTGAAAGTAGTTCTCCTTTCTCCATAATTTTTATGAAATAGGAAGCAACCTCTATTCTTCTTCTTAATTCTTTCATAATTTTATTCCAGCTGGCAGAGTTAAATGCGTTTTTCTTCTGAACCATCTGAATGATAGATCTTGCTTTACGGAATTCATGTATTTAACAGCTCCTTAATTCTTTCAATTTCTTGTGACAATCTATTAAACGATAATCTTTCGTACAGTTTTCTCACGTAGACCAACCGGGCTCAGGCACAGGGCTTCAGTCTCGAGAGGGCCTCATCTCGTTTTCGACTCGGTCTCAATAAGATCATGATCCAAATAATTTTAATCATCAGAACTCAAATTGGTCAAAAATGGGGTTGAGAAATCGTATGACTCGATCAAGTTTGAATAAGTTAAGCTTGATGAGTATTGAAAATGAAACAGAATTATCAACAGTTGATTTTGAAAACATAATAATTAATGATTTTACGAATTTAAAATGTAGAAAACTGGATAATAGTGCAGAAATTTTACCCAATAAAACTTTCGATTTGCATAGAATCTCATAGTTTTTCATAGTTGGAACCGAGATCGTCGAGAGAAAATTGGAGTCAGATAATAAAAAATTTGTCGTTTTTTAATAATCAAATTTTTCATCAGATGCATGTTTGTTGTAGCATTTCCCGGATTTCAGAATTTTTATTGAAGTCCGGGCCTCCTCAGGAACTCCAGGTCCGGAATTACTCTTACTACCCCCGTACTCCAATTTACTCTTTCGGGGATGTGCTATTTAGCTTTTGACTGTCTTTTTTCATCATTATTTTCTTCATGCATTCTAACTGTTACTATGTTGTCAATACTTTTATTCACGTGACGTCACTATTTAATTTTGTTTTTTTTACTGAAACTTGGTGTTTTCTGTGTCGTGCTGCTGTTTTGGGAGTTTGTCCTGACCTTTGTGATACAAAACACAACTTTGAAACGTTAAAATGTTGAATTATATTTTTCAATTCTTTATATTCAAATTTGAATAATAATTCAAAATCACTGCTGACGGCATTTGCTTTTTCAGTTTATGATGTAAAGTAGTGGAAATGGTTACTATCTATACAAAAATCTTAATTTGTCCAACTTCCTTTTCTACGCTTAATTTCCCGGCTAGCCTACAAATCCGAGAGCGGAAACCTCTCAGGAGTGGATTACCTTATGGCGCCAATTTAATTAAAAAAAAAAAAAATTAATCTAAAATACAATAATTCTTCTTCTTCTTCCACGTTTAGGCTAGGATAAAGTCCCAAGTGTGTGAGCATATTTGTTGCTTTACATCTGAGGCAGCTTGCTGGGCTCGTCTCAGATGTGCCCGTAACCCTGGATTTTTATTGATGAAGGCAAATCATCAACCTAGGGGGACCGCCGCGCCGGTGTAACCGGGAATATTTACCCCAGTGAAATTTTACCCCCTAATCATTTTTACTGGGGGTAAAATTTCCCTAGGAAATATTTACCGGGGGTAAAATAAAAGGGGGTTAAAATTCCCGGCTACACCCGCTTTACGTGCCCTCAAAAAAAAAATAATTCAACCATAAAAATAATTTCAATTATAATCCAAATTTAAACTTTTTAAAATAAATGTTCGTATTCGAAAATGGAGCGATATATTGCAAGTCTATTGCTATCAAAGTATATGATCGACGTGCATACATTTTTCTGTTTTCCAATTTATTTTAAACAATTTAATTATTAGATAATTTTTTTAAAACAAAATTGAACAAATTAGGAGTCCGAACTTCCAATAATTAATAATTTCAATACATGGATCCAATCTCACGCCAATGATCCAAATCTAAATTTCAAAAAAATCTAATGTCCAAATTTCAAACAATTTCCAAAATATAAATAAATCAAAAATTTTACTCACTTTAAATCGCAGTTTATTATTAAAATTATATCATAAGTCCCAAACTAGGAACGCAAATAAAAAATCTCTCAGGACCTTCACACAAGAATACATCCGCTCGCATCGGCGAACCAAGTTGGAAGAGACGAATCTCTCGTCTTTTCGTACCAACATAACTTGCTAGTTCGAAAAAACCAACAAATTCATACAGTAATTTACCAAAATTTATAGTAAATCAAATTTTAAACATAAAATTAATTAAGATCCAATATTTATACACAAATTAAAAATTATTTAAAACAATTTCAAATCCCAAAAAGTACTACTTTTCAAAAAATTTCCAAGCACTGAACTGTAACATAAGTGCAAGAGAGCAGCAGCAAAAGCCTGCGGGGTTACCTACAAATTTTTATAGTAAAATTAACAAACGATAAGGTTGTTGTTTGTTGTATTGAAATTTAATATCAAATGCGCCTACATTGTATACATTTTAGCACAATACATTTTAAATCCATTAAAAAAATGAGTAAAATTTAAAAAGCGAGCCTTATCGGCGATATGGTAAGCACAATTTCCACTTATATTATTAATATAAACAATTTCTTTTGTAGTACCTACCGTAATGATTAATAGTTATAATCTGGTCAATTAATTAACTGTAAAAGAATCTGCAAAACGCATTTACAACGATCACCTAACCCAAGCAACTGCTGTCAAGATAAGAAAGAGGCTGCCTTAGAAGCTCATAATAGTAGTACATGGTAAGTAAATTATTTTTTCATTCTTATCTTTCGATCAAAAGCCCACCGGGTTAACTTATAAAGTAACAGATATGAAGACATTAGTAAAAACTCATTAGGATCTAAGCGTTCATTAGTCATTATGATAGGTGCAACGTAGAGTTCATTTATTAGAGCGCGGTACGCTTTGGACGGCGGTACTTTGCCTTTGGACATGACAATCCAAAAATTATTATAACTAAACAATGTATTTGTATTAATTTGTATCATTCGTTCATTCCAAAAAGATATTAATACCTCTCATCTTAGAAATGAGTAATGGTTTTTAAATTTGATGCTTCCAGTATTATAGTATACATAATTTCTTGCTATTAAATTAAATGGTAAAAAATAAAAATTAAGGAAGGAGCCAACACCGACGGGCAGTACAAACGAAACCTTGACATTACCTAAGCAAATAGGTTTAATTTATAAAAAAATAGCGGATATATCAAATGAAATTACTATGATGAAGTTTTCAAGGTTCCATGCCTGCTGATGCTGTTAAAAAGTAAGTTTTCGATTTTTCTTGCAGCAAAAGAAAACTTTAATTGGATATTCTTTATGAACCTGAGCTGATAGGTAGATTGTTTTATAGTAGGTATATTATAGATTTATTCTCAATTTTCAGAAAATCTAGAAATAGAAATCCGAACAAAAATAAAATTGAATTGAAGTGGAATCGGGTTACTTCTTCGGAGTTGGAAAAAAAATTACAATCAAATAATTTGGATTAAATCTTGGTCTTCGCCCTTTGAGAAAATTTATTTTCAAGAATTTATTTATGGTGTTGATTGCCATCGCAGCAAAGTGGTTAAGCTTCCACAAAGATAAGTTTATATAGTTTCCATGAATCGCAATAGTCCAATAATTATTACCTTTGGTGTCCAGTTTATAGCTGAATGTGACAATAAGCAAGTGGCAGTTGGGAGTGTTCAGACGAAGAGATACGGCAGCAGCACGACCATCGGACACCATAAATTATTACTACGTGGACCATTCTTACCAGCAAAATCCACGATATGATCTATAATTGCCACTTCTATAAATTACGTTCAAATTTATTATTTTCCTCCAAGGACAAATTTTAATTAAATTAAAATATCGCCGAACGCAAACTATTAAATTTTTACGAAATTATTACCTTTTTTGAATTAATTTAGGATATAGGATATAAATAACCTTTTAAAATAATTTATTTCAATAGAGATAAAATTTTTATAAAAAATTGAAAGTAACCGAACAGGATTATTTATTTATATTATCGACGTTTTTGCTCCCAGGTAATAGGTAACTTACATTATAATTACGCTCTTTAGAGCAAATGCATGCAAATACGGTAAATGCATGTAGATTAACATCTGTTCCACCTCACCTAACTTGATTTTATTATGAAGTTAAAAAATATTAACGGCACAACGTATGGAGAAAAGTAGGCACATATCTACAAATAAACTGGAACTTATCTATATTTCTGTTTGAATATGAATTATAACTGCAATAGAAAGTTACAAATTTATTAAGAAAATTTATGGAGGCTGAAAGTATAATTTATTTAAAATTTATCATGTATGAACGACCGAAACCGTTTCACCAACGTAGTTTCTAGATTAAGGGTTGTGGGAAGCCCCCACAGGCTCAGAACAAAAATATAATAATGTTGATATCGCAAAAACTCTGCTTTTAAATTACTGCAAAGGAATACTATCGGAAATTCAGAAAATTCATTATCACTGATAATCGCGATGTAAAGCTATCACACTTGTTGAACTCTGGCATATTGGAAATTGACTTCTACTCGTTGTTCACTAACTTGTAAATAAATTGATTTATTACGGTGAACCAAGGTGTATGTAGTTTCAGGCTACTACATAATATTCAAATATAGATATGATCATAACAAATAACATTAGGTAAAATAATAAAATAAACGGTAAAATCTGGAGGCTTGTCTAACAATAATTGCGCTAGTACGCAATTTAAACAATGTAACGCTTTTCTCAACATAAACTAACAACATAAAACTAATGTAAAAACTGATATAATAATCTGAATTTCGGAAGCCAGCCGTAAGAATTAAGTCGAGTGACCTAAAGGGCATTGAACATTGCTCGACTTAATCCTTACAGCCGATTTCCAAAGTCTGCAAGTATTCGTAGTAATATAATAAATGCAACAAATTTTGAATCGCCTCTGGATATTTTTGGTAAATTATTAATAAATGTTATTTACTTTGGCAAGCGCAATTGATGATAGAAGCTAAGTAAGTTGCCATTTATTATTAAATTCAAGTAGAACATCTCCGCTTTTTATTGTATAAAATGCAAAATATGAAGAAACAGAAAGTAAATTTTATTTATTGTTTATTTATTTATTTATTTATTTATTTTTATAGCACAGTAGGTAATTAAACATTAATTTTATTTTATCTTTATGGCGCAGTAATTTTTAGGAGAAATATTTAATTTTATTTCAATTTTTATATTTTTATTGCAAAAATAATTTTTTATTGCATTAGCGTTGAAAATTTTATAAGTGACATTTCTGGGTTAAAATTGTTAAAATTCTAAAAAAAAAATTATTTCGTGCAAAATTGAAAATATTGTATTTGATTCTCGTTATATGTTTTTAAATCTTTGACTAAATTTTTACTAATGTTTTTTGAGAAAATTTTTAAAATCTTTATTATGTTTTTACTGTTGTGCTGCTGTAGATTCGTTTACTCTGATGAAGGCATATATTAAAAGCCGAAACCGAAACGAAAATTTTTTATTTAAGGACCCAAAAAACCCAATAAATATTTCCATCTAATAAGTTATTATAATATCAAAATATCAAAATATCAAACGCGTTGTTATCAAAATAAATTCTAGCAATCAGGTTCATGCAAAATTGTAATTTTTAAATCAAACTTTCAAAAATTCTTCTAATTACCAGCTCCATTTTTAATTGTTATAATAGAGCTCGGATTTTATCAGCGACGGCTCCAGCATTTTTGAAATGGGTGGGCACAAATTGGGCCCAATATATTTAGGGTGGGCAGGAGCACTCAAAATTTATAAATAAATTTAAAAAAATACATTATTGAAATAAGCACCTAAATAAAAAATTATACAAAAAATTAAAAATTTAAAAAAAAACCTTTTATTTAAAATTTACAAAAAATGCACTAAAAAGTAAAAAATAAATTTTTTTTAATAAGAACAAACAAAGCTCCTTGAAAACATCTACATAAAAGCGTGGGGCTATGAATTTCATAAACAAACTACCTATCATTGAAAACCTCAACTGAAACTATATACGAGTACATCAAGAAATGGATACAAAATTTTTAATGACATTTTTGGTACCTATGTACCACAATATCACAATACACAATTTAATATCAGTAATTCGGTAGTTGTATGAAATTGTTCTTGGACGTTTAAGAGCCCCACGCTTTTATATAGATGTTTTCAAGGAGCTTTGTTTGTTCTTATTAAAAAAATTTTATTTTTTATTTTTTAGTGCATTTTTTGTAAATTTTAAATAAAAGGTTTTTTTAAACTTTTTTTAATTTTTTATATAATTTTTTATTTTGGAATTTTTTAGTTTTATTTTAAATTTATTTTAGGCATCAGAGAGCCACGTACCCCTTTTAGGACTTATGTTCAAAATATTATCAATAGATAGCGCTACTAAATTGACAGGCGTAATATATTAATTTATTCGAGGTTATCATTTGGTGTTTAATTATTAATTTTTATTGTCTTCCAAATTAGTGGCGCCATCTGTTGATAATTTTTTTTAACTATATAACTGGTTAAATATGAATAAGATTTACTTCTCTGATGCATATCAGAATTAAAGATTCTACTCTACTCATCTTCCAAAGAACGATTCAACATTTTACATAATCGCTCTTTTTCGCGTTCCTGGTCATTCTGTACGGAACGATTCTTCACTAACCGTTTTTGATCAGCTTCTTGCCGTGCTTATAATATATGTATATTCTTTCATGGTTAGTATTTTATTTTGTTTTCTGTATTTATTTTTTGTTTTTCTGTGACAAAGTGTGAAGATAAGGGGGGGGGGGTGCTAAGAAATGCTTAACATTGAGTGACGTAATTTATGAACAAAATAATGAATTAACCAATCAGAACACAGCAATTTAAAATTCAAATTTAAAGTAGCAAATCATAAATTTGATATTTATACTAGATTTTTTTTTGAACAGATTCGTATCTCGAGGTGAAGTAAACGGGCATAAGAAAACGTATTTTATCTCAATTTTGTATTATATTACATATCAAGCCTGGGAGGTCGCCTTTTACGTTACTTTTCGCCCTGTTTGATGAAAATGTTCAATGCAAATAGACGCATGCGCATTATCATTTTCAGTTTTTTCCCGATTTTTTGCTTATTTTTCGGAATTTTTAAAAAACAAAATTAAAATATAAAAATTCGCCGCAAGTGAAAGCTGTGTACCAAATTTCAGCTATCTAGGACATAGTGAAGTTGGTTAAAAATGACTTCTAAAAAGTCCATGCACACGGACGACGGACAACGTCACGTTAAATAAAAGCTTTTAAAAATCTGGGTGGGCACTTGGGTGGAAACTCCAATCAACAGAGTGGGAAAGTGCCCACCCTGACCTACTCCTGGCGGCGTCACTGCACCCACTTGTGTGCTTTACACCACACTGCTGCTTAGTTGTATTCTATAATCAAGTTACTGGATTAACAAATTTGGAGTGCACTGGAGGGCATTCCATGCCCCCCAGACCCCCTGGTTTGAACAATAAAAAGTTTGTGTGCATAATTTTTGATTAGTTTTATTACAAGGAACTGTTACTCTTTCAGAACATTTATACCGGAGGATCTGATGGTATGAAATACCCTCCCAGAGTAACTTGATTATGGCATACAACTTAATACAAATATCTCTCCCCCCTCTGGTTGTAAATTTTTTGGTTTAAGAACAAAAGACATTTTCAGGTCGCGTCAGGACCCACCGGAGGGTCTATGAAATATAAAATAACTTTCTGTAATTTTTTGTATCAAGTATAATTTGAAACGACGCCGTAAGAAGCGATTGGGAACCTTTGTGTTTTTCAAAGTGGGAGGTTTAAGAGGCATGGAATGCCCTCCGGTCAACGGTGTACTTAGAAAATGCTATGGGGGGGGGGCAAATTAAGGTTTTTTGGAATCTAGTTAATCCATTCATGCAAGTCAGTTGTAACTAATCTTAATACATAAAATCCCAGCACGCTGCTTCTCCTGATACAACGTGTCATGTTTTGGTGAAAAACATACACTCAGGTTGATCGATTTTTTTACCAACCAAAAAATATATTAAACTAAGATTATCACTAAAAATATTTGTCCAATATTAATCAAAATCGGGAAATTTGAATTTTTAAGCAAAAATGAAGATAGTTTAACATTCGCTTCGCTTCGGCTAGAAAAAATTTAAACTTGGAAAGCATATTTATTTAATTTCCTTACTGATCACGAAGTTTAACAGCAACTTTCTGTATTACTTTGAAAGTTATTTATAAAAATAATATAAAAATATAAAGCCAAAATTGTAAACCGGGGGGTCTGGGGGGTGTGGAACACCCTCCAGTACAAATCGCAGGATTTCAACTTTTTTAGAATACTTAGAGAAGATAGGGGATTTATGAATAAATATAATTTATTATGGTTATAATATAACAGAATTACAGATGTACTGGAGGGTATTTCGTGCCCTTTGTCTTACTGTTTTTTGTCTCTCAGACCAGTTTTAGAAACGGCAGTGTCAACAGTAGTGAACGTACATGTTAATCCCAGCGACGGCGGCAGCATTTTTTAAATGGGTGGGCACAATTGGGTCCAATATATTTGGGGTGAGTAGGAGCACACAAAATTTATAAATAAACTCAAAAAAATACATTATTGAAATAAGCACCTAAAAAATTTGGGTGGGCACTCCAATCAACAGGGTTTATGAAATCTGGACAAATTAGATAAAAACGAATCCGAAAAACTGCTTGTCAAAATGCATATTTTGCATATTGCAAATGTTGAAAATATGCAAAATTTTGCACTTTTTTACTTATTGAAAATTTGAAAAAAAAATAGCAAAAATTCGCAAAAAATTAGACATTTTTTAATTTGCAGATCAATGCATATTTTATCTATTGTTATCAATTTTAGTGCATATTTTAAGGAAATTCGGTGCATATATATGCGCATATTCTCAAGTATTTTGTTTCATATAAATCCGAGCTCTAGTTATAACGATCCATTTCCAATTTTCAATAGCGTTAAATATTTTTTCAAAAATTTTTTTTCAATTTATTATATTATTTATCCAACACCTCTGTCTTATGAAGGCATAATAATGCCGATTTTACATATCTTATGGGGTCTATAAAACACTAGTGGACTTATGAATTTATAATTACACACTAATGACTTATATGTAAATTATGAGTACACCTACTACTTAATAGTTTTCATAATTTCAATTTGATATTTTAAAACGTCAAATGTCAAAACTTTTAATTACATTTTAAACTATTATTACGAGATATTGGATAAAACTTTGTATTACACACGTGTCTTAACAGCAAATAAGTTACTCAAAAAAAATTAGCCACTCGAGCAAGCTCTCGTGGCTAAACATTTCTTTCGTAACTTATTTGCCATATAAGCCACTTGTATAATAAATAGCTATTTAACACCCGGTGTTGATAATTTGATTTTTTTTGTATATTTACAATCTGGCTATCACAGTACGCAATGGTCGTAAAAAGATTTTTATGTTGATATTACTAATTTCGGTTTATTATAAATTAATTATATACATTTTACTAACAAATTTTCATTTAGCAAACATTACAATTTTTAATTCAAAATGCGAGTAAAACTTTACATTCTCTTTGTTGAAATTAAGGCTTAAAATTTAAGCAGGATCTAATTTAATTCCTTGTTTGGCATAGATAATTATGTAAAAGTAATCAAATTTATATCTGCGAAATTAAAATTGAAATTGAATTGTTAAGTTAATATTATGAATTTTTGAATGAAAAATATGCAATTTAAGAAATAAATGTTAATTCTTCTACGGCTGTAAATATAATACAAAACAACAATAAATAAAGTAGCTATTAAAGAGCATTAGAAATTATTTGAATTTTCTGGGCGTAACAATGTGGAGTTTAAAAGTTGAAACTTTTTTCTCCGAAAAATTGTCCTGCAATGAACAGAAAAAGCTTAAACTTTAGATTCGTCTAACAAAAATGAACGTTTCGATTTGTGCAAAGCAAAGAGGAACTCCTGCTATGCACCAACCTGAACCATATTATGCTAGTCCGCTTTTCAGTCCTTCGTCCTTGCTCTTCTGGGCGGTTCGGCAAGCATGAATTTGTAGTATCAGGTCGGAGATATTTTTATAACTGTTGAAACTTCGCAGTTTGTTTGATTTATCGTAAACAAATAAATTACTATAGCTAAACATGGACAAAAGCAACAAACGTAATATTTTGAATAAAATTGATAAGTTATAAAATTGCATAAGTTACGCTAACATTCACAATTCTGTCAACCGTAATCGGATTTTAATTAAAGCTTGGAGAACATAAGATCTTATTAACCAATTTAGTGCGGCTCTATTATTACTTGCAAGGAAGTATAATTGAGACTACTTACCGTGGTATATAAGTAATTACTTAACATACTTTAAACAAGAAACAGTATTTTACTGCCCAATTACAGATGCTCCGATGTTTGTAATGGAATAAATTTTTAAACGTTTTCACATTATATTATATTTTATTGTCTTTCGTATCATCCTGTATAAGCAGAGGTTTAGGTAATTATGGGAATAATATTTATCTCTTGCACCAAGAAAAAGAATTAGAGCTATAATAAATGTCTACGTACTGACCCCAGGTGACAAGTATTTAGTGATGCCAACATCAATTCAGATTATAAAAATATACTAATTTAAATTAGTACATTGTATATTTTCATAGTTTACTATTTTACAGGCTGAGAAAATTTTCGTGTTTTTTTTAAATTAAATTTTGTTATGCTTTAAAATGAATTTTAATTAAATATAAAATGGAAAGTAAATGTTAGTGCTAATTAAAATATAAAACATGACAAAACAACACGAAACCATGGACTTAGAAAGAGATGACTGATAACTGCACTGTTATAATGCCGATTTTCGTTCAATATATAGGGGAGAGGCTTGTAATTTGACCACCCTTAGCATTTTTGCTCCATAACTCATCTTCAAATTAATATTTTTAGATATATAATGCTACTATTGGAAAGAGTACTTCATTAGCTAAATTTTTGCTGAAGACACTTATTAGATTCCTAGAAAAACAAAAAAGTTATGACCATTCTCCCGAAGAGGCTAAAAATTGGCTCATTTTATTTTTGGCATGTAAGTTGACCACCCCCTAAAAAAGTCAAAAAACTTAACTGAAATCGACCGATGTACAAAATGAATGATCTTTTATTAAGTTTTAAGTGAAAAAGTGAAGAAAAAAGAATAAAAAACATCAAAAGTGAATTAATTGTGATCATTACAATTGATGCTTTTTCGCGCTTCTCAGCCTTTTTGGGCATAGCAATGGCTTCCTTGTCTTTAGCAACGAGCTCCTAGAGCTTAGCAGCTAATTTCTTCTTCGCTTTTGCAACTTTTCGCCTTGTGGTCATCTTACATTCTGGACGATTTTGAAACAAACACAAAAACAAAAATGCAAAAACACGATATATATGGAATTCACTTTGGATTATTAAAATTCAATGGAATGAGAGTTTAGCACATATATTTACAAAAGGATATCAACGAAAATTGTTCACTTTATGAGCCAACTGAAAAATCAATGTTTTAAAAAAATAATTTTTTTTCACACAATGTTTGTCGGAGCTAGTGCGAGGTGTCTATTCACTACTAAACCACATAAAAATTGAAGGCTATGTCAAAGAGCACGATAACAGTTGAATATATTATAAAAAATATTCAGGTATTTGGCATGCACTCAAAATATTCGCGATTTACATTAAGCGAACGCCACCACACGGAAAAATATGAAGTTAATCTAATACGTATAGTTGGTATAGAAAGTTTTGTTTATAAACCAAAAGTTTGCATTCTTTCGGTGTTCTATTTTGAGAATTATTATTTCACTGCGGTTTTACAATATTTCGGTGTTCTATTTTGAGAATTATTATTTCACTGCGGTTTTACAATAAAATAATTCAGAATCAAACTCAAAACAACTTCAAGATGTAAGTAATAGTTGTTGTTACGGCAAGATAAATCGCGAAATTACTGAATATACTTGGAAAGTGCTCAAATGTTTGTTTTGATAATTATGACTTTCAAATACTTTTAACTTTTCTAATTATTTTTTCTCGCTGAAACTATCTTTCTACCCTACATCTGATAATAAACTGATCGACAAATTAGTCGAAAACTTCTTCGTGTTATAAACAAATTAAAGGAACTTGTAGACAAGTATAATATTACAGGGGAGGAACTGCCGGGGTGCGGTGGGTGCGACTGTTGTACTGTTACCTTTTTCAATCTTTTAAAATCATTAAAAATATAATGAAATAATCTAGTGTTAGTATTTAATTTTTAATATTCACAATGAAATATAATATTTTGGCAGTCTTTTCTAATGAGGTAAACAAAGTGGGTATCATTTAGTTATCATCAATAAATCAGTGTTCCCACTAAATTTTCAAAATCAAATCCTGACATTTCCAAATTTCGATCATTAAGAAAGTAAAAAGGTAAAAAAAATAATAATTTTAAAATTAAATTAAAATCAATAATTTTTTAAGTTTTTAAATTTTTAGAAAAAAAAATTTTTTTTAAATAAAATAAAATGAATTTAATTTTAAAATTTAAAAACAAATTTATTTTAAAACTAAAAAAAAATTTAAAAATAAATTGTATACCTTGAGTTTTTCAGATTTTCCAGGTTTTCCAAACAAGTGGGAACCCTGTAATTGTTATACCGGGAATAACGTTATACTAAGTTTATCCGATTATTGTAACATCGGCCCTTAATGTGGTTTTGTTATATGTTTATTTTAAAATTATGGTTATATATTATAAGTTATTTATTATTTTCTTTTATTTTTGTCTTTTATAAAAAGAGGGCTCCGTTAACATCTTCGCACACGGATCCCTGAACTGCTTGTTACGCCACTGAATATTTATCAGCAATCGACCGAAAAGGGTATTGGCCAACATTCGTACAGTAGAACCCCTCTATAACGAGAGCTCAAGGGACCTGCCTACTTACTCGTTATAAGCAGATTTTCGCTATAAACAGTCAGTTTAGCATGTAAACAAAAGTTATAGCCGATAAATCGTTATAACCGGACTCGTTATAGAAAGGTTCTACTGTACACACTTTCCGAAATTATGGTAGTTTATGGTGTAAATTACAAATATAAACATTAAAATTTATAGGCCACCTCTGTTACATAAGTATTTTTGGGCATAACTTGCATTCAAAATTGACGGATCTAGAAAACTGTGATCTCCGAGTAGTTCAAAAAATTAAAAAAATCCTTAAAAAGTCTCTAACTCGAAAATTACATTTCTAGAAAAATGAGATTATTGTTTTTAAGTTAAATTCAGCTATAACTACTTAGTTAGCAACTGCACAGCTACAAGTGAACTGCGAGTGCCACTAAAACACAATACTGCATTATTTACGTCGAGCACACGTACTGTCAACAGAATTAACTATTCACAAACTTTTATGGGAAAAGTCGAAACTTTAAAATTGAAGAAAAAGAAATAGATAAATGAAAAATTAGATTCACACACGTCAGAATGATGGCAAGAGGACTAACAATCACTTCTGCTAGTGTCGACGATTACCAGCTCCTTGAAAGATTCCTGGAACAGGAAGGGTACAACTTCATCTTCCGGCATCTGAAGAATGACTCTCCAATGAAAATCATCATAAGAGGAATGCTCACCCGTGTCTAATTAGATCGTATAGCCAAATACCTGACAGTAATTGGTTTTGTTGTTTCTTAGTTGCCAGCTTCCCTCAAACTAATGCAAATAGAAGCATTTATTGAAATGCACACCGTCACGATCGAAAAATCAGATCCCGAATGCTACTTTGTGATCCAAGCGGACTTTACCTATAAGATTCCCACGTATAGTAGTTAGCCAATTTCCACCCAAGTAACATTTTTCCCTGTAAATTACCTGACCATATGTAATAAAAAATTCCTTCACCCCCTCGGGGACCAACCGAATTCCCAATCTCCGACCACTCATACGAAATTGTGCCCGTCAGTTCAGCACAAAAATCCACCCAAGGTAATCCGATAACTGACAGCAACAACCATAAGCCAGGCTGGAAAACAAACAATTCCTCTTCCCCTCATGGGGCCTCCAGAATTTTCCTCTACACGCTGAGAAACGATCAACCAGCTTTTATTTACTGTAGATGCCCAAGATGTTAATCCAGCTGTAATTATTGCGGAAAGCGAGGGTTATAAGTTCCGAAAAAAGATATCGATAAAACAAAAAAATAATCTCTGCAAGAAGTGTGCTGCCAAGCGGCAGTTGCAACTAAACGCCAAAAAGTCGCAGCTGCCCGTCTCAATTATTATCCTTAGGAGAAACACAATTAAGAACGAGCAGCAACGCTAATTGTTGAACCAAAATAATTAAATAAATTTAATTATAAAAATTAAATTCTTAACCCAGTAAAAATATTTTAACATCGTTAAAATTATCGAACGTTGAAAATTTGCCAGCTATATGATATTGCTATCGGTAAGGTATGCTCGATAGTATGGTTCCTATAAATTAAATTATACCATTGTAAATTATTTAAAATAATATTCGGCAATTCGGAAGCAATTGCAGGATTTCCAGTCAGCTCAAAACAAACAGATCGAACGAGTAAAGGAACATCGTCAAAATTAGGTGTCTCCCCACAAAGTTTCAATACAAAAAAGTAAAAGAACTTACTCAAATTTGACGATCTCGCGAAAAACACTCTCACACTTACGACAGTTCATATCAAAGTCCCGGAAATCGCGCTTACGCGTTTTCAAAACGCAAACTCCAATTCCCCCCCAATCAGAATCTAGGCAGGGGCGCACTCAGCAATAGAACAAATTCAAAAATTTGTTACACATACCCAAATGTTGCTGGCTGGAGGCTGGTAGTTACCTGTAAGGCACCTTCCTGTAAACTACCTGGCACAAATGCATTGGACAGGCATCTAGCAGGGTCTTTTTAAGCTTAAGAGCGCTTAAGAATAAACTGCAGTGCACCTTGCCTTCTTGACTCTCACCTTACCAAGCTATTTCACACGCCTTCAAAATGTTTTCGTTTTATCTGTGCTTTTATTTTATTTTTGCTTAAATCTTCCTTTTCAGACGGACAAAATTCGAATGTGGTCGCATCAGCTTTTCAGTACTTATCTTTTCCTCTATTTTCTCGTAATCCTTCCTCACATCTTCAATTTATTGAACCAGACACGGCTCGATGTCACTGCGGGTTAAGTAATTTCTCCAAAAATTAGCATGTCATTCTTTCCTATGTCAGATGCAGGAGATTAAGGCAGCACTCGTATGCTTTAATTTTGTCAGGTTTATACCATAAAATTGATTATTTCGGAAATTAAAGGAAAAATTTAAGTTTTTCCTCCCTTCAATCGCTTCATTTGAACAACATCTTTCAAATTCTACAAGAATTTTTATTGTAATTGTGATACCCTTATATGTAAAAAGAATGAAAGAAGGACTTGATGGAAAAAAGTATGGGTGCTTTATGAAGCGCGGCGCCGAAATACGGTACTGGCGTCGTGTTTTCAAAGCTCAATCCGTCACTGAATAATTTCTAACAAATTACAAAATTTCAAAGATAAATATTGGTAAAAAATATGTTAAAACAATAAATGTATGTGGGTGTTTCATATTTGCTTCATTGATTGGCGGATTAACGAAAAAAAAGCAATTAAAATTTCAGCGGTCACCCGCTAGTTTCCTCTTTTTTACCCGTATCGGACAATGTTGAGTTTTTTAAATAATCATAGGTTTGAGTTAATTAAATTAAGTAAGACTATTCATTAATTTTGATATAGTAGAATATAAAAAATCCATGAATGAATAGAAGGCGAGTTGTGAATGAACTGCGAGCAATATTGTCAGGAGAGGAAGGAACGTGGAACGATAGATGGTTTGGTTACTAAGGTAATCTGTTCGAGACGAGAGCCCAAATAAAAATCGTTAAAAATTGTGTGACAGTGTGCAATGTTGTAAATTTTGACGGCCGGTGATGATGGTTAGAAATTTATTTGATAGTTTAACCTTTAACTCTTTGGTGTCGTTGATTTATATTAGGTTATTTAGATACGTAAAAGGTAGGTTAGTTGGCTCGTAATCCATAAATTCTGAACTCACGTGGTTTCTTTTGAACATGAATGGATTGATAGATAATGTAATAGCTGTTAAAATGATTGTGGGCATTAAAAATGGGTTTTTGTAATAAATAAGTGCTACGTTAAATCATTTTTAAATGAAACCTGTTGGAGTGCTATGGTTTGTTAGTAGATGAGTTCAATGTAAAGGTCAAAGTTCACGGGTGGATATGCCGGTCGTAGTTGGACTCGTCGGCGCCCACACGTTGCAGGCGGGGCCCGCGCGTTACCTCGCCGTAAAGACTGCAGTGGCTGGTAACGACGGATTTTGAGAAGCGTCGCGGAAACCCTTAAACACCAAGTTACCATAGACGTCTTCACGTGCAGCTGCACTCGAGCGAGATCAACCGACGTACACCGACCCACCCACACCTCAAATATTCTTACTCTATATAAAACATCATCCACGGGTTGTTGTCGTTGTGGGGGTAATCTGTAGCTGGTTCGTGCCGTAGCGTGTGTACATTACCCACGGTTAAGGATACTCAGTTTTATCCAGGTGAGGTCTAGGTTGTAAGTGAAGGTCCCGATTTCTAAAGCCCGGTCGACCGCGTTTATAATGTGACAAGTTGTAAAGAAACTAAGAAAGACGTTTGTTCGCCACGAATAACCATTGACCCCGTGGGGATGCTGTGCCGAGAAAGGTAAGTCAGTTAGAGAGGGGATTACAACGAAAATGCGCGAGGTCACTTGTTGATTCTCTATCATTTAACCGGTGCCGGTGGTGCCCAAAGAATTAACCAAAATATTATCAATAATAAAGTTTTTTTTTCCAAAAAGTTTCCTACCTTCCTACAAATCGCAATTCACCTAAGCGGAAAACCATTTTTAACAATCCGGTTATCCCACGTCGAATTTTATTTTCCTAATGAAAGGTCTGGAAAATTCGATTCTTAAGATCGGTTGCAATTTTATTGTAAATAAATTTCAAAAACTACCTGAACAACAAATATTATAATGCATGAGTAGGTAGAAAAGCTGTGTTGGGTTACTACGAGTATTTCCATCAAAGAAAATTTCTGAATAATTTATTCTATTCGATTTCCTTCGGTAAAGTACATATTATTTGTGTATTTGCCTAATGCAATTTTTTTGAAAAGCTTCTGCACCTACAACTTGAACCGTTTGATCCACACCAGCCTACCTATGATGGATGGTCCAAGTGCAGCTTATGACGGTTTGCCATGGGTCTAATTAAACAGATTTGATAATTTATTGTATTTTGCATTTAAAATGCATAATATCAATTTAATGACAGATGTATCAATTACTGCTTATTTAGCCACAGCTGTAAAAAAGCACAATGACGGTCTTGCAAATACAATCTGTTGAAACTAATTATTCATCAGCAAAACCTACAGTATAATTTGATAGTGTTTTGCGTGGGTTCCATTGTAGTTGAAATGGAAGCATTTAACAATCAAAACTATTTTTGCATATGCACGCAGCCTGCGAGATTTTAACAAAACACCTTTTTGTTTGGGGTGAATTTGGTTGACCTTTAAAGTTCATCAAAAGTTATTTCAACTCAATAATTCACCTAAACTAAATTTGCAAATAAAATACACGGTAGCATTACAAAAGTAAACTTCAATAGGTAAATGAAAGGTTACGTGCGCCTGTAAGCTTTTTGTAATTTTAATTTAAATATTACAGGAATCGGTTGGTAAAAAACACAGATCTGAACTTTTACATTTACAAAAAAAAATGTATTACCCGTATTTGAACAACTTTTAAAATTTTCTTAGCTTAAAAGAGAATACAAATTAGTTTTCATGTCAAATATTAGCGAATAAAACGTTTAGTCGCCAAGATTGGTGATTTAAAGTTCAACTGTGCAAAGAAAGAACAATCTTGCTGAAATTACGGTATCCGTTATGGGTTATTGTTATTTAATGCCAAACACTAATATAGCAAAATTACATTTATCCAGCGGCGAAATCTATACATTGAAACTTAATGTACGAGGTCCCATTATTATAAATGAGCAGTCGAAGTCCCGGGTTCATTCGGGTGCGATTTAACGATTCTCCGGTGAAAATTTGTAGGTTTTAAGACCTCTTAAGTAATGGGTTTTCAGTCTACAAGGGGAAATCTGGTGTACAAGCGAAGAGAAATCTGAAGAAACCCGAAGATAAGGAAAGGAAATGAAATCGTAATCCACAAAGAATTCCGGGGAAATCTCTCAAGAATGAAGTGTATAAAAATTCGTTTTATTTACCAACCCCAACTTTTTTTAAATTAAAAAATAATTGAATTCGGATAATGCTATTTAAAGGTATAAAAGGAATCTTTGATAGTTGATTCTCTGGGGTAGCCTCACGTTACTTTTTGGATATGCATTGTGGAAGAAGTATCTATTTTTTAATAGATAGATCTTTTTTGAAAATCTTAATAATTTAATAGTGCAGAATTTCAGGAGAGGCTAAGTCTTTGCCTTCTTTGACGTGCTTCTTAAGGTCGCTCTGACTTGACGATTGAAGCGGTTTTCCGGCTTCCGGTAGTATTTAGATGATAATTTTGCCAAGTTTTCTCTGTGTTTCCAATTTTCGTTTTAGTTACTTCAACAACTGAATAACTCATTAATTTTATCCTGTGAATAAAGAGGAAAGGATGTTCTGGAGGGTATTCCATACCCCTACAGACCCCCTCCAGATTTAAATATATTTGATACACTTGGTTTCTGGTTTGAGAACGTTTAATATTACGTAGGCAAACTGTTAGTGATTTTGGACTTCCTGTCCCCGTATAAGAGAAAATAAGAAAATCCCCCCCCCCTCCCCCCCAAATGATAAGACGTAAGAAGTTTTTCTAAGAAAAATAAACAAATTCTGTATAACCATAACAAAAATTGTACTGATTAAACAACAAGAATTATTTTGAAAACATTTTCATTATTTTGTAATTTTTTTTATCTTACATAAGATTTATAATATGCCACTGCTGCGCTGTATTTGTCAGCAAAGGTAAAGAAAATAAACCCCCCCGCCGTCTAAACTTGCTTACGTAATACTTGAATGCCCCTTTTGCTGTAAAACTTATTTTTTAGAAAAAAGTAAATTATCCTAATTTTTTTTCCAAGCTTTCGTTCGTTATTGATTCAGGGTTCCCAACTCGTCTGAAAAATCTGGAAAAGTCAGGGAATTTAAGATTTCAATTTTTAAATTAATTTTTTTTACATTAAAAATAAATTTGTTTTAATTTTAAAATTAAAAAAATTATTGATTATTTTTATCATTTATTTTTATTTTTTAATTATCGAAACATCAGGGAAATTTTTATTCTCTATAGGGAAAACCTAGTCAGGGAATTCAGGGAATTTGATTTGGAAAATTCAGTGGAAACCCTGTGATTGATTTTCTTTCACGATCTTTGAAATATTATCAAATACGAATATCTATCTGTTAAGAGAAATTTGATACTTTAATACTAATGACTTTTACACTTCTTCAATTTTTTTACACATCATTTTGTTGCTCTTTACTCTTATGCCCGGTTGTACCACCCAAAAAACAGTCCGTTAAATCGACCGATCGACCGTAAATCAAATGCTTTCGTGTTGCACCACCCAAAAACGTAAATCGATTGATTTTACCGACAGAATTAATCTACCGTTTTCGGGCGATATTTGCAAATACGGACGGTTTTTGGCAATAACCTCACTCAGTGGCGTAACAAGCAGTTGAGGGACCCGTGTGCAAAGGTGTTAACGGGGGCCCTATTTTTAAAAAAGACAAAAAGGAAAGAAAATAATAAATAACTCATATACAATATAACCATAATTTTAAGATAAACAAAAAAAACTAGATTAAGGGCCAAATTTAGAATAATCGGATAAACTTAGTATAACGTTATTCCTGGTATAACAATTACAAGGCCACTTATTTGGAAAATCTGGAAAAGTCAGGGAATTTATGATTTAAGATAAATAATTTAATTAAATTTTTTTTTGTTTTAAAATGTTTTTAAATTTTAAAATTGAATTTGTTTTATTTAAAAATTAATTTAGTTTAAAAATTTAAAAAAATTATTGGTTTTAATTTAATTTTAAAATTAAGATTTTTTTACCTATTTATTTTATGATTTATCGAAATGTCATGGAAAAGTTTTGTTCTTTGTCAGGGAAAACCTGGAAATATCAGGATTTGATTTGGAAAATTTAGTGAAAACACTGAATTATTATTGGTAATAATGGTAATACTAACTAACTAAAGTCTAACTTTATACCAAGTTTATCCGGCCTTTTTTACATTATTTTATTATTATTTTTTAACATTATTTTTTATATTATTATTTTAAATTTTTTTAAAAACATTTCTGGGGGCTCTTTCAGCCGGGGGCCCGCGTGCGTTGCACCCACCGCACCCCGGTAGTTCCGCCACTGACCTCACTATTTTGCTAGTTACACTATTTGTTTGTTATTTTGAAGTTGCAAGTTATTCGGCAATCTTTGATAATATTATTTATAAGTGGGATTGTACACATTTGTTTATAAGTTGATTTATATTAATCTGTTACGATTTCATTGTATTTTAAAGTGAATTTTAATAATAGATCATTAGTTTGTTATGGATACGTCTTCATCTTCTGCATCTGATGAAGAGCTCGACTGCATAATGAAACTTCTTCCAGAAATGAGACAAATGAGACCGATCCATTATTTAATTTATTTAACAACCGTGAATACATGCATTGTTTTTGGAATCCGAAATTCCTCCAAATGGCCAATGTTGCCTTGCCTTTTTCACTTCTTTTTAAACCTTTTTAGATAAAATTTGCATCATCATGTAGTACAAGAAAACATCCTTGCATATATTTTTGCACATCTTAAACATTTTGAATTAAACCCCAGTTTTTTTCTCAAAGTCCAGCTGGTCTAATATCCTTACAATTTTCAGATGCTTTCAGCTTTCACTTTTCCAAGAATTTCTAGATTTCCTCAATATTCTAATATTCTATGGAGAATTTTGTCCTCTTTCTTCCTATGTAAAAATATTTTCATTTGGGCGTAACGTTCTCTGCCCAAATTGTCACAAATCACGTGGTTTCGCAAAACTTCCACATGAATCCAATGTTTCAACCTAACTTACAACCGTTAAAATAACCGGAAGGTTAATGCCAAAAAGGAAGCGACGTCGAGATCGCTTTGGATGTGTCCGATCTTGAACGCAAATTAAAATATTCTTATCTTTTTCCGACACATGTGAGCTACAATAAATGTTTCTCTCTTTAAAAGTACTCAAAACTTACTATCATGTTAAAGTTTCAAATAAACAGTCGATTCAAAAATTAACTGATATTTTTTCTAGTGCAACTGGTATTTTGAAAACTCGGAGAATCATCGATTAATCGCCTGATTGTCGATATTTGTATCGACTGTGTTTACGTCGGTTGGTGCAACCGGGAATTAATTTTATTTTATTTAAAAAAAGATTTCCTAAGATTTCCTATAATTTTCTAAGATATCCTGGGATTTCCTAAGTGTTCTGTAAATTTCTCTGGATTTTCTTGAATTTCTTTTCACTTCTATACAAGATATTTTCAGCGATTCTTTCCTTGGTTCAAATCAAAAATGTTTACAGAATGCCCCTTAGGGGCTGTCCTTTAATCATGTGAGGTTATTAATTCCACAGGCAGCGGGGCGACGAGTGGGCGTCACAAGGTTCAGTGCCGGAAGCCAGCAGAGCGCTAAATATTGCTGTTTTGTTGCTTTTTACGCACAAATTTGCGCGCTCGAGATTTCACGTGGTCGCAAGAAAATATACACGTGATTGTCAAAACATCTCCCCCCTCCCTCGTGATCAATCGTGATGTTATTCTAACCCCCCTCCCTTGTTAGAACCTCACGTGATTAAAGGACAACCGCTTAGCTTAGCTGCAACTAATATCAAGTCAAATATTGGGATATTTGGAGGAATTCAGTGACGTAACTTCAAATTTTTGCCCCCCCCCGAACAGGGTATTATTCGGGCTTCTACTACAGAAAACCATAAAGTTTTATAGATATTTTCAAGGGTTAAATATCTCGAAAATTTTGTGTATGCTTATTTGGAATTCCCTTGGAAATCTCTGGAATTTTTGGAAATCATAGGAATTCTTTAGATTGAAATTAGTTTGAAAATCAAGGGTAGATCCAGGCCAAGTTCATGTAGGAAGTAAATGAGGTTGGTGAAAATAAATATATTTTGATACGAATTTTGGTATATTTTTGAAATTAAAAAAAATCAGTAATTTTGTTGATTTTTGTCGTGAGAAGGGGGGGTTAGATACGCCATTATCCTCTTTCCAGCCGCCCTTGCCAGGCAAACTTAGAAAATGGAAAATTCGATGAAATTTAGAATATTTATTTTAGGAAGGCCAAGGAAATCTCAGAAAATTTAAAAAGCTAACAAATAAAGCTTATCTGGATTATTGTTAAAATTCCCTAAGATTTTCCTTCAGTTTTGTATATCACAATTTCCCCTCGGTTTCCCAAAAATCGTTAGAAAACTCCGGTGTACTGCTAGTGAAGAGAAATCTGAAGATATTCGGAGAAATTCCAGAAAATCTCAAGGAATATTTGAATCGTAGAAAATTTTAAGAAATCCATCGAAATTTTTTGAAATTTAAGAAAATCTTAAGGAGGAGGAAATTTTAAGGAAACTTAGAAAATTCTAGGATATCTTAAGAAATCCAAAAAATTTTAGAAAATTTTGGGATATTACGAAATGAGAAATCCGAAAAAATGTAGAAAACTCGAAGATATCTTAAGAAATATCGGAAAATCTTAACAAAGCCAAGGAAATTTCAAAAAAAAAGTATTCTTAAGATTTTCTTAAGACTTCCTGAGATTTTCTCAAATTTTCCTTCACTTGTTTGTACACAAGAGCAGATTCAGGAAAAATTCATGGAGGTACTAAGTGAGGCTGGCTGGGAGTGGGTAACTAACTACATATTTTTGATTAAGAATTTAGGTATATTTTTCAAATTTTAACAAAATTTAGTACCTAATTTTATTGGTTTTGATGGGTCATGGGGGGGGGGGGATTGTTATCCCGTTACCTTCCCCTTGTTGAAAATTTTTGGAACTCTTTGAGAATCTTTGGAATTCTGAATCCTGTGTACAAAATTATTTTGAGATATTTACCCCTTGGATATTTAATTAAAAAATAACACATCTAGTATTTTCTCGTTGATTGGGCCACCCGCATTGTAAAGTTTCGCGCTTTGTAGTCGCCCACTGGGGAATTCATTTTTTAGAATATTCCAAAGAATTACTGGGATTACGAAGAAACCGTAAACCGGATTATTTACAGTAGGATCTGATCGTTATTTTAGAATAAATGCATTTATGTAGTTTATGTCGTAACAGTACGCACCGAGTGGTACCTCCAGTATCTCAGTAATTCTTTGGAGTAGTCTACTGCAAATTAAATTTTTCTTAAAATTTAAAAATAATGGCAATTAAAAAATTTGTATCTATCGGGGTAAACCGCAGAACAAAATTTTCTACACTATTTATTTTCTTTCCAATTTTGGCAATTCCTTAACAATTTCCTTGGAATTCCTATATAGATCTTATTCATCAAATTTCCTCTGCGGTTTACCCCTTGATATCTAATTAAGCAGGAAATGTCACAAAAATCACGTGTGATTGCTTTAGGAGTTTTTTGATATTATGAATACTGGGATCGTGAGAGGTATATCATATCCTCCCTATATCCCCCGATTTTCCAGTTTTAGTGACCGAGAGTTTGTGTGCATATTCCATGATTAATTTTATTTAATAGGAATCTATTGGTCAGCGTAGGAGTTAAAACTCCTACTAGGCGAAAGAAAGAAATTAGAAACCCATGATCTTTTTTTTAACCTTGGGATTATCAGCATTATGGCGTATTTGGGATTGGGAATTCGTGAGCTCGAGATCGCGGTTCAAATCCTGGTCGCGTCCTCGCGTCGGATACATTGCTGTGATCTAAACCCCAATGTCGATCTATGGGCTATAGAAACGGAAAATAACTGCATTAATAATTATATTTCCTGGTTAGTCATATTGGCTGTTGATCTTGGAAATCCAGGGAAATCTTAGGAATACTATTGATGCTGACTTTTTTTGCTATTAAAATCGTAAAAGGTATAGTGTACAAAAATTTCTTTCGTTACTCACCCCTCGATTTGGCATAAATAACAAACTATACCAGACTAAAATTTTTTATGTGCAAGTTTTTGGCAGATGGAGCTGGTGTACTTAATCCGCAGCTGTTTCATCTGGTATTATTTAATTTTGTAAATTAAATGTCGGTTTCTATTGACGAAACAGAGTATGAAAAATAAAATTAATATGCAATGAAAATGCCACGTACGCCCGTGAGCAATAGGTCTGGAAAAAATTCGATAAAAATCTGAAAAGATGAAAAGGCCTAATTACGGTTTATTCTATTTATTTTATCTGGAAAAATAAAGTATATTAATTTAATTGAATTCATTCTACATTATATAAACCGCTCATTTGTAAATTTTAAATTTTCAAGTTTGATAATTCACTGAGCAGAAAAGTTGTATTTTCCAGTCAATGAATTTTTTTGTCTTTATCCTTGTGTTTGTTTTGAATGTTCTAAAATGTTTAAACTTGATTAAAGAGCTGAAGAGGTAATGCAATATTTATTTCATGGTTAAATGCAACAGGCGATTGATAATAAAATTATTGCGGATGCGTTTACAAAAATGGATTTGACATGCAAATAACATCAGCACGTAGTCAAAATGAATGTTGATTGATCATTATATTCTCGCTAGGCATCTTGTAAAAATGGTAATTACATCAACTGATCCTTAACTGCTGTCCTCTCGATCGAGCATTTTAAGATGTAATGATACGGGTTGATAAAACATCAAGATGATCGAAACCTGTTGCAGGCTGTCTGCAGTGCTTTTATTACTTTGTAACAGGATATTTATTATAAATATTCATAAAGTTAGAGCATATTATTAGTAATTCAGATTGTAAAACAACAGCTATTTGTATGACTTGACACTTTATAACTTTTGAAGGCTCTCTATTAATAAAATTAATAACAATGTGAACCATGGTGGTGCAATTATCAATAAACCAATAATTGAAATATTCGGATAAAATCGAGATATTTAATTTAAGGAGCGCCTCGAGTAATTTTGCGAAAACAATAATTTATTGCCAAATCAAATAAATTATTAAATTATTTTACATACGAGATGTCCGCCTTCAACCAAATCCATTCTTTATCGCAAACTTGAATTTTTACTTATTTTTATTGTTCTTTCATAAACTGGAGGTTTTAAGATAAATGAATTACATTTATCTCGTTTCCTTAATTTTTCTTGTAACTTAAAAAGGAAATTTTTCAAAAATTTCGACACGTATTGATGGCATCTACTGCTTAGGCATCACAATATAAATATCACCAAACTTTAAAGACCCGCAACAGGATGGTCGATTTTATCTAAATTTTTTATGACCTCTAAAATTTGTTACAAATTATAATTACCGAAGTCTGATTTACACACTTAACCGTAATCCTTTCTAAATGAATTACTATACAAACGAACATTTGATTCGCCTTGAAGTTATTTAAAGCAACAATAATTACTCCTTCATTTTCCATTGTGATAATTACGTTTTTGGACCAGCAAAGAACCTACGCTATATTTATCCATCAAATAGATATATTGTTAATTAAGTTACAATACAATGAATCGATCATTTTTTATAAGAGAACTCTAAATCAATAACACATGGATATTATGTAAGTTACTTTATTATTAATAAATTAATTACATAAGGAAATAGGAATTAACATTGAGAAAATGTAAATTTTGTTTAATGTTTGATTCATTCAGTTGGCAAATTGCAACAGAATTATTCAAATTTAATTGTTTCAGTTTGTGTAATTACATGTCATTAAGAGGGTACGCAAAGATCATGTAACAATATTTAAATCAAAAACTTATGTTGTAAAAAATTCATTAATTGTAAAATGATGCAGTTTGGTAAAATTAAAACATCAAAACTTATCAAGTTTTCAGCAGAAACAAAAACAATGGTCTTCGTTCCAAAAGTGTGTGCGTAAATTGCAGTATCGTCGGCGTACATGAGATGTTTTGTTTTCCAAAAATAAACTTAACATAAGGTAAGCAAATTAAACTTAGAAAATTATCAGAATTTTAATGAAGATTTTTCCAGCTGTATTTTTTCACAATAATATGTTGGCAATCTCTGTGAGATATAAATTCCCGAGATTCCCCGTACCTGTAGGCAACTGTGCTACCCTCACTATATGAACTTATAATGATGGAATAAGAAGGTCGTAGGCTGTAGGTACTTGAACATTGATCTACCGTTAATTTATAAAAATATCAAATGTTCAAAAATAATTTTTCTTCGAATTAATAAAAATAATTAAGTCTAAGACTAGGTCAAATAAGAAAATGGCAATATATTGCTATGAACTACCCTTAAATATTAACAATTAAAAATGGGAAAGTTATAAACTTTTTGTGTGTTTGGAAAAAGTTATGATCTGAAACTTGTTTAGACTATTGATGGTATTAAATGTTCATTGGATAATTTAGTAATTTTCCGGACTATCATTGTTTATTGATCTCCCGTGGTTTGCGAGATGTAATCGGCGTTAATCGGTTGAACTGACTAGCACCTTTCCCCATGGTGCATATACATTCAAACTAAGTTCCAGTTTAAACGAAAAAATATGGCAACTTATTATCCACTCGCAACAATATTTGTTACACGAACTTCCTCAATCATGTCAGAAGAAGTTTTACAAAATTTTGATGTATTTGCTTTGCACCTAAAAATTATAGGTTATTATTTTCAACAAATGTCAATAACAACACTTCGGTAATCGAAAAATTATACATAATTTTAAAACACTTATTGATGTTGATTGCTGAATCATAAATTTAATAATTCATGCTTTGGGCTATGTTACAACTACCAACAAAAAATATTTAATAACTAAAGATTATTTTTATTTAAGCGACCAGAAATGGCTAGTCGAGGGCGAGGGTTCGAATCTCTCTTTGGCAAGTTTTTTTTTAAGGAACTAGGAAGTAAAAATAAATGGAACTAATTGTATCTACGATTAATTGCCGAACAAATTTGAAAGACCACATTAACAAAATCAATGCATGTCTCAACAGCAGGTGGGAAGATGTCAATCACTTCTATTCTAAAGGTTTTTTTAACTGGTGACCCCAGTCAATTTATCATCAAATGAGATTAGAATACAAACAGTACATTAATTACGTTTTTAAAAGGACCATTTAACAACGATTACTTTCGGAAAAGATGAGACGACCTGAGCAGAAAATCGGGCTCGGACATACTGGAAATAATTTTTTTTTTTTAATATTTCTATTGGCGCCAAGGCGCGCGGAGGTTATTATTACTTAAGACACTAAATAATAATTCAGTAAAAATTGCTTAACGCATTATCTATACGTTTCCGATAATTATTCGACCTTTAATTTTACCATAATCGTTAAATATCGTAAGCAGAGAAAGTGAAAACATAAAAGAAAATCACCTCAGTGCAACCATAATAATTTAGGTCTTTGTCTTAGAAATAACTATAAAATTATTTCTTAGTTGCATTTATGACCATTAAAATAATTCGATGAAATTGTTTAAAACAATAGGCAGCTATTTTCAAAGTACCGGATGTTAAAAATTTAGAAGTAGTGATGGTAGGTATGTACAAGACTAATTGCACCATGAACAATTTGCATAGATTAGTAATAATTATGTTGTAGAAGAATACAATCGTCTCGTGCGTAGACATCACAAGATGAATATTTCAGGTTTACAGGTTACAGGCACTTGCTTTCAAAATTCTTTATGGTCTATCAGTTAAATATGAATTATAGCGACATTAAAGTTGTATTCAAGTGAATATCTTCGTGTATCGGATTTCGATGGTCTTGTCTTTTGTATTTATGATTAGCATCTTCAAAAAAAGTTCACATTAAACCGGTACATTTTTTTAAACGATTGTTTTTTAAAATAAAGTCAGTGTCGCGTTTTGCTCGGAAAGAATAAAAACCTCAAGTCAGTTACAATTTAATATTTTGTAATTTTAGAGCTTTCATTAAACCACCGGTTTACAGAGTGCCAAGCAAGAAATAATTGGCCTCTCAACGATTACAAATGTTTGTCTACAGTAA
The DNA here is from genome assembly GCA_949152465.1 of Cantharis flavilabris. Lineage (NCBI taxonomy): Eukaryota > Metazoa > Arthropoda > Insecta > Coleoptera > Cantharidae > Cantharis > Cantharis flavilabris. The sequence continues at coordinate 7,838,279 of OX424436.1, read as the reverse complement.
TAATTGAATGACTTGACAACTTCGAATTCTTACTACCAATACAATTTTGTATGCAATCCTGCATTCCAGACTTTCCCAATTTACAATGACAATCATCTGTAAATCTCCCACATCTTCAAAAACCTAGATGGATTTATTCCAACGGAATCATCCAGCCACACACACAAAACTGTCGCCAATGGAAGTTTTTTCAAAATTTTTTATTCTCCCATATTTTTCCCCATTTTACGTACCCGCTTATATCAAGGTAAAAAAGTATGATTTTTTTAAAATCTCTAATAGCTTTAAAACAAAATACACTCGTTATTTGCCGTTCACAGTAGCTGAAGTTTTTAGCTATTTTAATTAATGTCATTGCGGCTACGGTGGAATTTGCACGTCTGTGAAGAGCGCTCTGGTAGTTATACCAGGCCACAATGGCTACGTAACATTTGATCTCAATAGCGATTAACTTAGTATATAAGGGGGCGTCCATTAATTACTTGAGGTGATTTTGGCGATTTTTAGACCCCCCCTCCCCCCTTAGTGAGATGTCGTGAGATTTGGCTCGACTCCCTCCCCCCATCCTCTTGATCTCACGTGAGATTTTTTAAAATGAATATTTTTAGTGTAAATGATTTATTTAAAAAAACAGAATTTGCTTAATTATTATTCTTATTTAGGCAAAAAAATTAAGGGATATTTGCCGAGATTCCCCTCTACCCCACGTGAGATTGGGCAAGATTCGACTTGACCCCATCCCACCTCCTAAACGCCTCACGTAATTAATGGAAGCCCCCTTCCCCCTGAATATGAAAATAACACGACAACATGTATACAAAAATCTTAACTGTCCAAACCGCTTGGTCTGGGGGGCATGGAATGCCCTCCAGTACAACAGCGGATTATAACAACTACAAATCTTTACAAATAAGAATTAAACAAAATAAAATATTTTTCTTAATTTTTTTCTTTAATTTATAAAATTTATCCTCTTATCCGTCCGCTGTTTTTTTCCAAAAATCTGCTCTATTCACTACTAGTCGATAATATTAAATATTTGTAAAACTCTAAATATTTATAATTAAAAATAAAATTCCCTAAATCGAACAAAAAAAATGTACCACTACATCAGTAATAATTGAGTTAAATTGTATTCCATAATTAAATTACTGGTGCACTGGAGGGCATTCCATGCCCCCCAGACCCCCTGGTTTGAGAAATTCTAAATTTGTTTGTGTTTATACCATCCAAACCCTCAATGCATTTTGCTGCGACCTGTAAATGTAGTTTTTGTTTCTGAAAAAGTGGAATTTCCTTATTTCACAAAATTAATCAAAAAATATGAGGATGAACTTTCTATTTCTGGTTCTGAATATTTTCTGATATCTAAATATTCGATAAACTAAGAAAATTTCCAATAAAAATAAAATTTTAAATTTATTTAAAGACATAAACCAATGGGATTAAACCGGGGGGGGGGGGGTATGGAATACCCCCCAGTGCACGCTTGTAATTTATTCCCAAATTGGCTCCTAAGATCCCAGCATTGGCTACTAAGCAACTGTTCAGTACTGAAGAACTAATACTATTGGTCAATGAATTAATTTCATTGCGTCCATTAATTTCATGAGGTGATTTTGGCGATTTTCGTGTCGTGAGATTTGGCTCGACCTCCTCCCCCTTCTAATCTCACGTGAGATTTTTTTAAATGGGTATTTTTAGTGTAAATACGTTAATCTGTGCTTAATTGCGTTGGATATTTTAAAAAGCATAATTTGCTTAATTATTTTTATTTAAGAATAGCTAACACAAAAAAATTACGTGACACTTTAAGTACATTTGTATAAGTCATTTATACAAAACAATAAATTCAGCGAAATTTCATATTATGTATAACACAAAAAGATGCCTTAAAACCGCCGCACGGATAATCGGGGTTCTACTGTAGGTGCATTAATTCTGGTAACGGATGATGTACAAGATGATGCCTAGATCGAATTTCAGTAATTTCCCAATAAAAGTTTTGGCCGTGGACGCTGCCATCTTCAAAAAATTGCAAAAGTTTTTAAATTTTTTTCAGGTTTTGCCAAATAGCGGTCGAGGAAAGCATCTGACAGAAAATTTACGTTATACCTTTTGAAAGCACAATAAATTTTCTATCATTTGAGACTGAACGAATTTTCTAACTCCAGTAGTTTCCGAGTTACAGCTCTTCAAAAATCAGCAAAATTTGTCAAAATTGGGAAATTTGGGAAAAACTGAAAAAAGTAAGAAAATTTTGCTGTTGACAAAAATCTTTGTTCGGAAAGTACTAAAAATCAATCCGGGCATCAACCCGTACAACATTATAAAACAAGGAAGTAAAAATTGGTTATGTAAACATTGCATAACTTTCTTTGTGTATTAAAATTATCGTTCAACCTCCTCTTTCTGGGTACCATTCAAGGAGAAACACCTCGAGGAAGCTTCAGTTCGAATCAAAAAGTCAAAAAGTTGAAAAATTTGAAAACCATTTTAATTAAAGGTGCAGATTTACTTCTTTGCACACATAATTAGAGAGTCAACTTTTGTTCACCACCTTCTTGCAATATACCGTTCGACGTGGAAGACTTCAAGGAAGCGACAGATCGCATCTGCAGGGCTCAAAAATCGCGCTAGCCGGGACACGGGGCGTAAAACCCGAAAACATGTCAAAATTTCATAAACGTCAAACTTGAATTAATTTCCGAAAATTTTTGGAATCGAGTTGCCACGCGACTTTCGGAACCATTTTTAATAATCAATTGTTTTAGAAATCAAATTAATGCTTTTGATAACCAATAAAATTTGTGCTTTTTTTAAATTAAATTGATGCTTTTTTTGATAATATTTGATGATTTTTGAAGCATTGTTTTTTTTTAGAATTTTCATGCTTTTTTATCCGGGCTCGACTCATAAGAAATCACGAAGAGTAGTCATTTAATCGACTGCGACTTTAGTCGCAGCCAAGGAATCATACCTTTTTCGGGAATTTTTTGAAAGAAAAGTACTCAATAGTTCTTTATTTGAATACAATAAGGATTGGAATACTGTGAGGTATACAGTGCCTCCTAGGCTCTTTGGGTTTAGACACAGGATAATTGTGCGCATGTTCTGTGATTTATTTGAAAAAAAATTTGTTCATCATAATATTTCATACATTAATATTTCAATTTTTTAATTCACATCTAATAAGTAGGCAAGACCAAGTCAATCACTTGAGCTTTAGGGTATAAACATCAACCTAGATAACACTCAATATCTACTGGATATCCAGTTCCAGATCAGATAATGTATGTATATCCAGGACTTTATCTGAATATCTGATAGATATAGGTATATAGCCGACATTTACATGTCGGATACAATACATCCACTGGATAACCAAGTTTGTGATACCTGGATATCCGCTAGATATCCACTGTATTTAGCAATTTAACATAGATATCTTCCGGATATCGGATTATCTTGCAAGACATCTAGTGGACATCCAGATGATAGGTTTGTGTTGTCTGGGAATATTACAATTTTTAAATTTACATCTAATAAGAAGGCAATGCCAAATCAATCACACAATTTATTATTCGTATACTGAGGGGTATTCAATACCTCGTAGACCCTCTGGTTTCAAGGATCGGAGGAATATGCGCATACTTTGTGATCTATATTAAGTGAGAGCAGGATTACTATCAGGCTGTGTCTAGGTGTAATCCAAAGTCGAAAATATAACTTTATCGGGTAAACCTAGTCTGAACAACCGAAATTAATTATTATAAAGGAATTATTGAATTTACTTCAACGTTAAACACTCGTTGGGAAAATATCGCACCCTTAGATGAACAGTGTCGTAACTTCCAAAATGACAAATTTTCGGGTTTTGATTGATTCTTGTGCATATTTTAACGCTCTTTTCAATGGAATCAAAACCAAAAAAATTTTTTTTTGAAGTTAACATTTTTCATCTCAGGCAATTGGCTTACTTTAATCGTTAAAATAGTATCGAATTGGTAAAATCACTGCTTCGCGGGTCATTTTGAATTGAATTAATAATTGCTTCCTCGATGAAAATGATGTCCAACTGAATAAACTATCTAAAATCAATAAAAGCGTAGGAAAGTTGGTTAGAATCAATCTCCGGTAACTTCCATTTGAGTATATTTTGAAATGGAAAGTAAGGAAATTAATTACAACCAAATTTTCTACAAATCAATAACGAACTTCTCAGTGTAATTATTATCTATGCAATGATAGATGGAGCGGTAGAACTACATAGATTAGTTTATACCTTACTAATGGTATTTGTGTGTAGCCCTTAGTCTGCATTAAGCTAGCTGATGCTACGGCGGAAGCTATATATGACGCTTCTGATAAATTTGGTTTAAAATAATCTAAAATTGAAAACAGATGTTTAGTAATTACCACACGCACATTGGCATAAAAATTGTTACAATTTCAATATAAATTAAAATAACTGAAATGTTAAATTGTTATAGACTTTTGGGTGAAAAGTAAAGTGAACCGCTTCTAATAAGTGGACAGAAAATTACTATCAAAATACAAAAACTTGACTATTCGTTCGGAAATATCTGAAAATATTCTGAAAAATATTGTCCCATGATCGTAAAAGACCTCAAACTCCCTCTTTCTCTAAATATAAAAAACAATCAGTGTTGTAATTATTTTTTTGTCATTCTATGTTGAAATTATATTTTAAAATTTTTCAATTTTATTGATAGAATTACGCCGTTTCATAAACAAACGAAAATCTTCGATTTTCACTTAATTCTTCGCTTAAATTTTAATGCCTGATTAACTTTTTTGTTTTTTGATTCTGTTTTTGGTTTAGTATTTTTGTGAAATTATATAGATTGCATTATTATATTTAACTTCTATTTTTTTTACCAAAAAAATACAATTTTATGGGAAGGCACAAAAATCGTTTGTGGAGTGGCCCAAATTTTTCGTATATAGATTCTTCTATTATTTCTACTCTTCTTCTTGTGTTCTTGTGTTTATTCTTATCTGATTTCCAAACGTTCCTTTTTTTCTCATTCAATAACTTCTAACAATCTAGTATAGTTATTTTCTCCTTCATATTTTTATAGTATCATTTTATCCGTCAGTGTTCTTATCTTTTTATGAAATTTTTTTGAGTTATTGTGTTTTTCTTTTGGAATATTTACCGTTGCGATATTTCTCACATCTGCTCCAATCGTAATTATTTTTCAATTTAAATTATAAAACTTTTCCTTAAGATAAAAACAGACTGAGGAGGAAAAGGAATGATATCATGGGTATTTGTGCCGTGATGTGGATTTCACGTTAAGCTACATGCTTCTTATGCAGACAATGAATTGGAAATAACCTGCGGCAGGAACAGGTACAAAATTTAACAAGCAGTGATGGATCTTTTTAACGGTTTGTGAATATGATAATGGGTCAGATGTCATGTTAATCACATGGCGCTACGAATTTAAGTTGCATTGGTATCAATGATAATATATAAAAACTTGAAAATAAAATAAATATAATATATTTTTACTTCTATAAATACGACGTTCATTCGTTTTGCTGTTTAATAGTTTTTTTAAAAACAAGCCGAAGAATTGCAATATCTTGATTAAAAAATATTGTTAATCCAACCGGCACAATGAAAAAGAAAGGTATTTCATTTAAGATTAAAAAAGAAAAATGAGGATAACATACAGACACATTTCTCGTTGAAGAATTTATTATTTAATATGGTATGGCATTTACATTGGTAAAAGTATTTACTGAAAGCTTTGTTAGATTTTTTGACTTGGTCTGTTTTTCCAAGTTCCTACGCGCTACCTTTTCACATTGACGTTTCAGCGAAATCTCTCCAGGTTCTTTTATAAGCTGATTTTCGTTGCTATGAAAACGGAGATTTAACGTCTTCAGAAATTAATAAACTCACGAGACCATTTTATATAAAACACAAAACAACAAATACATTTTATTGATTAAAAAATGACGAAAAACCGTAATGGTATTATTGAGAACTTTTCTCGTTTAGGTTTTTAATAAATTAATTCTACCTAGTTATTATTTATTCTAATTTTACACTAATACCTCCTCGACTACGAATTTTTTTTTTAATTTATATTTTATTTATTTTCTAATATTTACAATATTTATTTTAAGTTATGTAATTTACGCAGATCGGTCGGGTAAACTAGGCAAAGTGTGGCATATGTTCATACTTTTTGTGTAATTAAAAATAAGCGGATAAATTAAAAAAATATAATGTGCCATAAGTCCGGGAGAGTCAATATACTTGACATAATATATAGCATCGCCTTTGGGCGTGTGGAATGAGAAACATGCATATACACCATACATAATAATGGTGGTGTTACTGTATAACAATACAAGACCGGTCCCAGAGGTTTATAAGCAACTTGAACAATTACAATTTAAATAATATAATAAATTATAATTAGATCCAATAGAATAGTCAACATTAAAAACTGTTAAGCGATTTTAATTCAATGGCAAAATAAACTAGAGAATTTCAGGTCGGTTGTAACAGAAGCACGATACCTCTTTTGTTAATAATAATAATAATTATTATTATTCACCTTCAAATATGTACCACCGTTCCCCATGTCGTATTTCAGCGGGATTAGCTTCTTTTTCCACTCTTGAGTTATCTACTATTTTTATTATTAGAAATTTTTATGATCGTACAAATATAATATAATTTAATCATCGGTAGCCCATTATAAAGTTAATAGTTGGACGAGTGCGTTAAAATAAATTGTATTATAAGCTCACGTCTTGGAGCCGTATTGAATAATTTGAGAATTTCATTAACATATAAATATACGCTGCAATAAAAATTATTACAGGTGTTTCTGATGGAAATTTATTATAAAGAATATTTTATGTTTATTAGTGAGGCATAATTATACATTTTGAAAGTACAGTTAACAACATTAATTTTATTTTGTCTTTATTTAAAACGAATAAATAATGGATCGTAAGCTTTTCTATGTTTCTGTTCTAAAATTTGTATTGTGTTGTTGTTTTTAAAATCGTAATTTACGATTGGATGTTCTCTCCAAACTTACCTACGAGAGATGATTTATGATTAGGTTTGGAAAATTTTATTTCGAAATTGTAGGCTTGTTCGCGCTAATTTGCACAGATGATGTCTCAATGGGACCGAACGGGGGAATCACACGTTCTCGTAATTTATAACATTTAGTTATTTAATTGCAATTTGATTTTGTACTTCTAACTAAACTGTCTGCGTGTTAATATGGCGTTTTGTATCGAAATTTACAAACCAGATGAGGATTTGATGATAAACCAACAGAAGGTAATTAAATTTTTATTATTTTACACATTTGATCAGTAATTTAATCATCAGTATAAATTATAATTTAATTTATACAAATATATCGTGGCAAATCAGCAGGGAATAATAAACCAGACATTTAATTCGATATAACATAACTTTTCTTCTATTACTTATAACATAAATAATCGACATATGGCTGCTTCTTGTAATTGAACTTTTGTATTTTTAATATTTTGTTTTTTAAAATAATTTGTGAATTAAAGATTAAGGTACGATTTCAATAAGTCGATACGCATAAATAAGACGTTTTATATTGGACAAGAATTCGAGAAAGAAAAACGTTGAGATACAATATCAAGCTGTATCAAGTACAGTGAAACTGGTAAATATATGGCGATAGTAAATGTACATGTAAATTTTATACTAAAATAGCAGCTTTATAAACTTAACAAATAATATGAATAGTCGTTAAAACTATCTGGCAAATCAAATAACATACATTATAAACCATCATTCAAATTGAATTATGAAGTAGTTTGTAAAACTTTAGTGCATGTATATCATATGCTTAAGAAACTTTAATATCTTACAGCGGAAAGCAGTTACAAGAACAAATTTATTAAACTATTTAATGACCGCATATTATGAAGATTTAGAAATGCACGAAGGTTTTAAATTATAAAATTTGTTTTTTTCTTTAAAATTTGCATTAAATTATATCAAAGATTGATTATTCTCAATTCCGTAATAAATAAAATTTTTGGAACCATCTACCACCAGATGGTGATGTGGGATTAGTTGAGCTCATCATGTTATCAAGTATTGTTAGATTTGCCTATCTATCTTCCGGACTTCATACATACCAACGCCATACTTCATTCTAGGAAAAAGTTCCATGACGTTTGGGCTCTGTAAGTCTCTTTATCGCCGACACAATAATTTATCATGTGGACAGTCAAAACCAATCAGACCAACCAAAAGCATTCTTAGATCAAAACCTTTCTGGACCTAGTATGTTGCTCATCCCAAGTAAGATTTCAATGCTGATAATTGCCTGTAAAATCAAAATTTACCTGCCAACCCTTTGGTAGGCCGGGCTGACACCAAATAAATAGTAATTGACTTGTTATTTAGCAATACTCAAGAAAAGCCTGCGCTTGGCTTGTCCCAAGCCAATTGCAGGTTATTTAACCGTACCTGAGAATTATCTGCGTGTATTGCTACGTATTGTCATCGCTTGGCCTGGCTAACGGTTTCCTCAGTAATGAGGATAAACTGTAGAAGAAAATGATATCGCTATTTTCATTGTTGGTTCATAATGCAAACCGGCCTATAAGAACAGGAAAGTCCATGAGTATACAGGTTAAGCCCTACGTTTTATAATTTATTGCTAGATACTAGATTCCATTTGTACCTTCTATTCATTGCCTACCGGTCATCCAGGGCCTATTTTACCATTAGACGCATTAGGCACGCGAACATAAAATATTTTTTTTAACCCAGTTAAAAATAGGCTCTGCCTCTCAATTTTTTCTTTTCTATTTCCTTCCCTCTTCTTCTCAAAACTGTGACTTCCAAATACGGCGCTCACAATCAAGGATCGGTACTGAAGAACTAATACTATTGGTTCATAAATAAAGAGTAAACCGGACACCCTTGGTTTGTCAATGGCTACTCTAAAGCTCAATCAATATTTGAAGTTATAATAATAAGTAAGTACGTTTAACCTCGGTCCTGTTTTGTTATGGTTTCTGCTATCGATCGCCCGGGTATGCACAAATAAAATTACTTACAATGAAGATAATGCACATGCATACAATGCACGCTATTATTTTATTCCCAAATTGCTACGCCCAACACAACAAATCAGACTAAATCATCGACTCAACCTCTCAACATCTTTAGATAGCTATACCACTTTTGTAATCTCTTATACTTTTCACTTGTAATCAGCTGTAATCTTTTGGTAGTCATCAGTAATACAGTAATCAATCGTAATCTTTCTAGAGGTAGACCACTCTTGTAATTTCTTGTAGCTTTCACTTGTAATCAATCACTCGAGTGTAATCACTCGAGGGATGAACCACTTTTGTAATCTTTTATATTTTGAACTTGTAATCAGCTGTATTCACTTGGTTGACACTAGTAATCTTTGTATTTTACTGTAATACCAGTAATCATCTTAATCAACTGTAATCCCTCAAAGGGTAGACCAGTTTCAGCTGTAATTCTTTGATAATCATTTGTAATCAATCGTAATCCTTTGATGGGTAGACCACTCTTGTGGTCTCTCGTAGATTTCACTTGTAATCAACTGTAATCACTTGGTAGTCACCAGTAATCTTTACTAGTAATCCATAAAATTTTGTGTAATCCTTTGTAATCTCTAATGTAATCAGTATAATCTGTGATTACCGTAATCGGTCGCTTTTATTTTATTCCCAAATTACTACACCCAACACAACAAACTATACTACATCATCTTCTCAACCTCTCAATTTTTTCCTTTCAATTTCCTTCCCTCTTCTTCTCAAAACTACGACTTGCAACTACAGTGCTCACAATCAAGAATCCCAACATTGGCTACTAAGTAACTCTTTGGTACTGAAGAACTAATACTATTCGTTCACGAATAAAGAGTTAACCGTGCACTGAGGGGTATTCCATACCCCCCCAGACCCCCCGGTTTGCCAATGGGCCCCACATGCTGGACTGTGAACAACATAGGAATGAAACACATTGAAATAATCTAAATTATGTTATATGAGGACCGATTCCCCTCGTTAAACGGATCTGTAAATCTCTGATTTACTTCTTGTGAATGTAAAGACTTGAATAATAATAATAACCTCCGGCCCGTTTTATTATGGTTTCTGCTATCAATCGACGATATTCAACTCCCGGGTATGCAAAAATAAAATTACTTACATATGCGCCCAGCAGTGGATCATTTTGGATCATTTTGGATCATTTTGATGCCCAAAGTTTTAAACATATTGTGGGACCTCTACAACTTATTAAATTTTGAATTTAAATTTAAGAGGCACAAAACAATGAGGAGAAACCGGCACGCTTTTATTTTATTCCCAAATCTCAATAAGGCCTATTTTACCATTAGATTTTACCATTAGACCCGAAAAGAGGACATAAAATCGTAAAATAAAAATCAAATTCTGATAAAATAACCCAAAAATTGGGCCTTCGATGCTAGTAATAAATTACATTCAAATATCAGGGGGCCAAAAATTTGCTCGAGCCTAGGGCACAACTCAATTAAGAGTAGGCGTTGCGGTCATCCAAGAAGTCGAAAATATAAATCAGGTGGTATTTATGTTTGTTTTAAAACTATACTTTATTCTCCTACTCTGCCACATCAGCTACATATACTCCGACGGTGAGCTAGAGTTGTGAACTATCTCAGGGTTCTGCAGTGTATAACTCCAACCTCAGTGTTCTCTACATCTATAACGGACAGGTTAACGCTGCACGGAACTGATAACAAATTTGCAATTCAAATATTCTGTCTAACTGATTCATTACCCACGATTGTATCCAAAATCCCTAACATAACGGATTAGAATGACAATAAACTTGCGTTTAACTGCACATTATTTTTAAAAATTATTATTATTAATACTTTCTTATAGATATAATTTCTTCTTTCACCGCAAAGTTGACTATGTGTATCATATCAGACAACTACCTGCCAGTAGTATTGATAACTAAATAGCACTTTAGTTTTGGCGTGAAGAAGGAGCAAAGGAGCTAGTCCGATATAAACCCACGCCACACCAAGCAAGGAGATGTAGCTCATCGTATTCTTATAATCACAATAATACTTCATTAAATATATTAATATGGACCAAAACTAAATTCTTTCTGTCTAGACTATCAACCTCCAGAGATAAGAATGTAATTATAATTAGTATCTATTGTATATTATTTATTGTAAGGACCAGGTAATGTTATAGAATTTGATCGATATCATTAAAATGAAGCAATTAAACTAAGGATTAACTTTAAAAAATATTAATTTCGGAAATAATTTATACGAAAGGTTAGATTTTTCATGCAAGAAACACATAGTTGTTCGAAGTACTTGGAGCTTAGCTCCATTCTGCTAACGGTGGGTGTAATCAATGCAGCCATGTTTTCTAAAGGCCGCAGTTGCCGTTAACGTGTGCAACTGTTAACATTAAACCATAACAAAATAAACAAAAATCATTAATTTCAATAATTTTTCATAATTAAAAAATTAACGAAATTAAATTGGATTTCGTTAATTATAGCAGAATTTAGTTTTAAAACAGATTCCTGCCATTCTTTAATTTTTACAGAATCTTGTGTAAGTCGCTGTCAGTCAAAAATGGTGCAACAAAATAAAAAAATTTATATAAACAAAATTGAAGGCCATGAAATTTGCAACAAAAAATCTTTGAAAAGTTTTGCTGTAAAATCGATTTTTATACATTATAATACATAATATTATGAAAAATTTGTTTACTATGTAAGATAAAAGTTGGAATTTCCGGACGTAAATATTGTAATAAAGCAATATAAATTTAAATTAGGATCGTTTCCTTTTTAAAAAATATTTTGCTTTCTATATGATCACAATAGTTACCCATTACCTCAGATGATGTTATTTAAAAAATTGATAACTTATGTGATGCCAGATTATACAATCTATCTTTTTTCTTTGTATGTTACTATAATAGTGTCGGTCTGGTAAACTTGGTGTTTTTCCTTTTCAAAGTGTATTCTATATTACTGATTGAAATGAGAGTTTTAAGTTTCTTATTTTTATTGGTACATCTCTTTCAAGATAGCTCATGCAATGAACTCCTATCGAAGGTAACTTACCTATTCGTAATATATTTAATATTAATTAACAAATCCAAATTTCAGTTTCATCAACAAAGATTCAAAACGCGAAATGTTCGAATACAACTGAAGCGTTTTAATGAAACCTACTATGATATCTTGGAATTGAAAGTATTTAAATACAATCGTACTACTACAGCACACAATGGTGCCATGAAAACTAAAATAGACATGGATGATAAAGTGGAGGTAAAAATTATTTTAAGTATACAGTGGCTCACAAAATATAAGAAGTACTTAAAAATAAAAAATATATTCAACTTCGTAAAGCAAACCCATTTAATTAAAATTAACATTACTCTTATGGGTATTTTATTAAAATTTTTACAGAGATTCTTTTAAGTCACTGTATCTCGAAAACGGTGATTCGAAATAGAAAAATGTATATAAACAAAAATGAAAAGAATGAAATTAAAACCACGATTTCATCAATAATAATATCTTTTAGATACTTGTGCAATTCTACAAATTTATGAGTAACGAATATCGTCCTTTTCCAATTCGATACCAAGTTAATTTAAGAAAAGCGTATGACGCCAATGCGATAGGATTGAAAAAAATGACTAACTGCGGAAATAATACTTTTTACTTTAAAAAGGCATTTATAATCTTCACTCTTTAAGACATGATATTTAATATTTTACATTTCCAGGGCATCACTTATTATTTTTGCAATTTTATGACCGACGAAACTCGTTTTCCTCCACTTATTCCCAATGGCATGTATAAGGTTGATACGGAATTTCTGTATTTAGAGAAATCAATCGCACTTTTTTATTATTATTGTGAAATATATACCCCTATAGCGCACCCTTAAAATGTAATAATTCAATTTTTTATTTGGGGTTTGGGGCACGTTTAATAAATATTATAAATTTTATTTGATTTATTTATTTATTTTGTATTCTAATATTTTTCAATTCGAATGTCAAGTTCTTATTACACTAATAAATTTAAAAAAAAACAAAAAAACAATTATTTAAAAAAAACTTTTTTCTCGAAGAAAGAAAATCTGATCGTTCTACAGTGAACAGAAAAGACCGATGATTAGATTTCGGATTTATATGCACCAAAATACTTGAACATATCTTATATGCACCGATTTTCCTTAAAATATGCACTAAAATTGATAAAAATATAGGTAATATAAAAGGGAAAAAATTTTCCGTTGGTGTAATTCGTGATCGAATAGATTGATGACAAATTTGATTGGTGAGCAACTCGTTTGATCTGCACTAGTTCGATTGATTAATCGACTAGAAGAAAATTTGATTATAGCATGCTATGGTCTAGAATTAGAATTTCATTGTTTCCACTGTTTTTCAACTCGACTGGTGAATTATCTGTTAACTCACGAAGAATTCGGTTGATCAAGGATTTTTTTCCCGCCGCAGGCGCAGGGACCATTGTAAACATCTGCAATAATTTTTTAAGTTTATGTTTAGCACAATATATTCAAAATTCATGTTTTTGAATTTTTTATAAAGCCGAAAGCTTCAACTGTTGGTGTGACAGTGTAGTTTGCGTTCCACCTGCGTGAAGACTACAGCCGTAAGTGCAATATTGCATAATTTAGAGTTTTTATCGTGTATACGGTACCTACTGAAGAAGGGTATTCACTGTATTCACTGCTTTCGAAACAAAATTTCTAACATTGCGGAATCAAAAGTGAACGAGTTTATTTTCCTTTTATGTTTCTATTTTGAATTACATTCTTTCTTTCTTTCATTTTTCTTAAGCTTTTTCAACACAAGATATCGTTTGATTTTAATCCGAAAGTAGAGGATATTTCTTGATTTTTGAATAGAAAAACCACCGTTATTAGTGAAAAAGTAATTAGTAGAGACAAGAATAATATTTGTATCGTAAAGTGCGTATCAATAATTTGTTGTCTAATTAACACCCAAGTCTTACAACTATTTTTTTAAATTAAGTTATGTATTTTTAATTAAATTTTGGAATAAATTACAGCGTACATACTAAAAATAGTAATTAAAGAGAATATAAAAAGTGGGCAGATGACATTTTTCGACTTATATGGTTATGTTTAGGCATAGTCTAGACATTCTTGGA